>CM033642.1:179783352-180443579 GCA_019512145.1 Engystomops pustulosus | reverse complement strand
ACAATCATGAGGACGAACATTTGCAGTTGTAAAGGAAGACCAAAGGCGCTGCTACTGCTTTACTTCTAGTCAGGTTTCTCATGTACTGAGCCGTTGTTTGACTAGACATAAAGCAATTTGTTTAACAGTAGCAGCGCAAGGTGCCAAGACTGCCAAGGGAAGAACATGCAATATAGCCGTGATCTATTATATTCTAATAGCCAGCAGTTTTATTGTGTATCACAGGCTCCACAACAACAAGGATAAGAGTCAATTCTAATATGTAATTAAATCAAGTTGTACATAAAACAATTTATTTAATAAGATTTTGTGCAGGAAAAAATTTAAATGCATTCCATTTAAATGGCAAGACACCGGGCAGAGAGGTAGGAGGTCAAACACAATCACAAGGCGACAAGCTGCTACCTGAGCTTCTCCCTCTATTGAAAGGAAACCTGTCATCAGGAAGGTCATTCTGACATGATGAGAGGTTCCCAAAGCCTCTGACATGTTGATTTAAAAAATGCCTTTGTCGAACATTTGAATAATTCCATTGATTTTTTTATTTAATATTTTACATTACTTAGCTCCCTGCCAGTAGCCTGTGGTGAGTCCCAGAGGGGAGGCGGGCACTTCAAACGGCACAAGTCATCTTCCCCTCAATCCTTCCTACCCTCCTCCTCACTCATCACCCTCTCTCAGCATCTCCCCTGCTCCCTCCCCCCCTGCTTATGTCTGCTTACCCCTCCCGCCTTCCCCGGGCCTATCACACACTTCTTCCAGAGAGTCAGGTAATGTAAAATAATCGATAAGATATCAGTGGAATTATTCAGATGCATAACTAAGGCAGTTTATAAATCAACATTCCAGAGGCTATTGGAACCTGTCATCATGTAAAAATTACCTTACTGATGAAAGGATCCCTTTAAGAGATCTGCCTATCACATAATGGCTTATGGACTCGCCTTAAAGACTCTTCCTGTTGATCCCTTAACACATTGGTTGGTACTAGGGAGAGTTGTCATTCAGGAAAAATCAGAGAATGGTCTGCATTGATTCTAAGAATAGGCTCGATGCCCTCAGCCAATTAATAGGTGACAGCATAGCCTAGTAATATACTGTCACTTACATAGTGGGAAGCTGGATGTAAATCACAAAGCTGCTGTCTGAGATATTTAGTACTTCCTTGAAGATTATTGTGTTAAATGATTTTCCTCTTGATATCAACAAGGGAAAAAAGCTGTTACAGATGTTTCAATCGAACAATGAAGCTAAAAGTGTCCACATATATTAAACTGAAGTTGATGAAAATGAATTCATTAATAATTAACATTTAAATGAAACAAAAATATATTGATGTTACATCCCTACAAAAGATTTTTCATATGAAAGGTTGTTCAGATCTTTAAATATTCCAGTACCCGAAAGCTTCTTTAAAGGGCACCTACCACCACGATTCTACCTATAAAGGTAGATCGGGCGGTAGGTGCATGTAAGGGACGTGAGGATAGCTCTTTTTAGAGCTAATCCTCACCTCCCCGCTAACTTTTAATAAACTTTATTCCCCTAACATGTAAATTTAGTTATGCGGCTACTGGGGCGTGGAGTAGCCGGGCACGAGGCTACACAGCGCGGCTACTCCACGCCCCAGTAGCCACGTTACTCCTCCTACCCTGTGTGTTCAGCGTGCGGCATCCGACAAGCCGGAGTTCTGCGCATGCGCAGTAGCTCCGGCCTCGGAGCTGTGGCTGCGTTCTGCGCATGTGCAGAACGCCAGCATGTCGGGCGAGGGCGCGCAGCTACGAGGAGCTACGCTCCGAACACACAGGGTAGGAGGAGTAACGTGGCTACTGGGGCGTGGAGTAGCCGCGCTGTGTAGCCTCGTGCCCGGCTACTCCACGCCCCAGTAGCCGCATAACTAAATTTACATGTTAGGGGAATAAAGTTTATTAAAAGTTAGCGGGGACGTGAGGATTAGCTCTAAAAAGAGCTCTCCTCACGTCCCTTACATCCACCTACCACCCGATCTACCTTTATAGGTAGAATTGTGGTGGTAGGTTCCCTTTAAGACAGCACAACTCTCTAAATTCATTTGGGCAGGCAAAAAATCCAGGATAGCCCGTGGACTAATGACTAGAGAAAAATTGAGCTGGGGGACTTGGTCTGCCTGACCTAAAAAATTATTATAATGCCCCTGTACTGGATCAAACAAGCCACTGGTGGGGGGAAACCTCAAAAAAATTGGTACAAGCAAGAAGAACACCTAAATGACAACTTTCCACTAATATTCAGACTGTATAATGGACTGTGGGGCCTACCCAACACCCCCCCTAAAACAGCAATAATCAAAGCAGCAGACCAAGCATGGCAATCACTCCTCTGTAAACATAAAGCAGATGGAACTCCATTTTCTCTCAGCAGTATTCCCATAGAATACTTCAGCTCCAATACCACCAACCTAAACTTAACAACATGGAAGGCCAAGGGAATCAAAAACCTACAAGATATTTGGGGCAATAAGCATAAATTACCATTCCAAGAAATCTCCTTAAAATACAGCCTACCTGAAGGAGACATACACTTATACTTGAAAATACGTAGCATTTTAAAAAATACATCTCAAACAGTTCCCCACATGGACCAAAAAATATTAAACTACCTTGATAAAACCACCTCAAAACTAAGAGGAATATTATAAAATATTGCAAGAGAACACAAAACAAGAAAAACTTCCTTATATGTCAAAGTGGGAGAGAGATCTACAAATAACATTCTCACCAGCAAAATGGAAGAAAGCATTATTAACCATTCACTCTACCTTTTGTTGTGTCGCACATCAAGAGGCAATAATTAAAACATTACTAAGGTGGTATTTCACACCATCTAAGTACCATATACCCAGGAACTTCCCCAATGTGCTGGAGAGGATGTGGATGCAGAGGCACACTACTCCATATTCTATGGGACTGTCCTTTCATCTCACCATTATGGAACAACATCTCTAATATTTTATCCCACATATATAAAAAGCCAATATGTTTATCACCCCAACAAGCTCTGCTGCTAATAGACATAGCAGAAATAGACAAAAAAAATTCAACAGTACCGGCACAACTACTTATGTCTACCAAGCTCATCATAACAAGGCATTGGAAGGATCCCCTATGTCCACCAGTGGATGAAGTAATAAGACAATTAAATACCACGTGTGCGTATGAAAAAGCCACAGCTATACAAAACGGGAGAACAACTCACTTTGAAGCCCAATGGGAAACTTGGACCAGTTCCCAATGCTACACTGAGTGACTTAGCCATTCGCCACCACAGCACCATGAGGCAAGACCACCACCACAAGAAATTATAAAGAATGTTTGTTTTCTTTCCCAATTGAAGTTGATGGACAACTTAAGGAACCGGACTCCAGTGGTACTGACCGGCCTAAGTAAAGTCCAAATTTTGGTTAAATGAAGAAGCACTACTACACATGTTCTAACCTAACTAACCAGCATAATTGCAAACTAGCATAACTACTGATGTATCGAGATAGACATGTAAAATGTTTATTATATAAAATTGCATGTATACTTCTTTTTTTTATTTCCAATAAAATATTTAAAAAAAAAAAAGAAAAAAAGAAAGGTTGTCTCAATTTTTAATGTTATCCTGTCCACTTATCAGGCGTCCCATTCTAACAAATCATGGAACGAACACAATGCTTGGCGACCTCATCAATCTCATTCATCGTCTGTGAGAGGGACAGAGATAACCAGGTGCTATGCTCAGCCATTTCACTACCATAAATAGTAAATGGAGCGATAGGACACATGAATGAATTTACAATAAATAAAAGCGATATTAGGGAAAAAGAAATCCACTCCATTCATAGTATCATAGTATATACAGTAAGTCATCAAGAAAGGCATCTAGGCCTCTCTTGAACATGTACATAGAGTCCGCCATAACAACCTTCTACGGCAGAGAGTTCCATAGTCTCACTGCTCTTACAGTAAGAAACCTTTGTCTATGTTGATGGTAGAATCGCCTCTCCTCTAGGCGTATAGGATGTCCCCTGTCTATGGTGATGGTAGAACCACCTCTCCTCTAGGTGTGGAGGATTCCCCCTGTCTATGGTGATGGTAGAATCGCCTCTCCTCTAGGTGTAGAGGATGTCCCCTGTCTATGGTGATGGTACCTTGGCAGGGGTATACAGGCACAAAGCTAAGGCAATGTGAAACTCGAGCTCCATGTTCCAGTGCCTTGGCAGGAGTATACAGGCACAAAGCTAAGGCAATGTGAAACTCGTGCTCCAGGCGCCAGTGCCTTGGCAGGAGTATACAGGCTTAAAGTTAAGGCAATATGAAACTCGTGCTCCATGTTCCAGTGCCTTGGCAGGAGTATACAGGCCCAAAGCTAAGGAAATGTGAAACTCGTACACCAGATACCAGCCATTCTCCCCAAAAGTTGTCACTCCACAATCTACACTGACAGTAGTGTGTATGGGCAGGTGAATATTCATGCAGATGAAAAAGTTGTGGGTTCTGATTTTTAACCAATAAGAACCATGAACTTTAAATTGTCCTTCAACTTATGGATTTTTAGGACAGTATGGCAGATGTGTAATGGTGAAGACCACTGTGCAAAACCAAGGTGTTTGAGCTTTGATCATACATTTTTAAAATTATAAGATTAAGATTTTCAGCATTTGGGAAGTCCACTATGAGACAAAAAAGGAGCCAGAAACAATTCCTCCAAGAAGCAAATTTGCAAATTTACCCCATCGTGCCAAAGTGGCTAGCTGTAGCTGCGGCCTAGCGCCAGGGTATGTCATGGTAGCTTCATCCACAGGAACAGGTCTCATCTAGAGATGAGCGAGTATACTCGTCCGAGCTTGATGCTCGTTCCAGTATTAAGGTACTCGAAACGGCTCGTTGCTCGGACGAGTATTTTCCCTGCTCGAGATCGAGCATTTAATTAAAAAAACACAGTGAAGAACAATGAAGAATAGAATAAAAACAGTGACCACAGGATCATTTAAGTGAAAAACACAGTGAAGAACACAGTGAGGAATAGATTACAGATGTTCGGCACATCTGCTTACTTGTCGGAAGATACGCGCGGAACGGCAGCAGGGAGACATCAAGCAGCAGGGAGACATCAAGCAGCATGGGGAGACATCGGGCAGCACGGGGGAGACATCGGGCAGCACGGGGGAGACATCGGGCAGCACGGGGGAGACATCGGGCAGCACGGGAAGCACCTCCAGACATCTGGTTTGTGCTGCTTTTATTTATTTTTTATGCTGTGCTGGTCAGTATTTAATTTTTTTTTTTTACTGAAAATCCCTTTAAGACATCCACAATTTACTGAATGACAACATTTACTTTGCTGCACCCCATCTGCAGGTATCCTTTTTACTTTGCTGAATTAATCATTTATTATTTCACACAGTATCTGGAGGATTCATCATGATACAGTAGCGGTGAAAAAAGTGAAAAGCTCTGTAAAATGAGTGCCCCATGGCTTATGTGAAAGCACTTCATTTCCTGCTGTCTTCAGGGTCATGGTGGGAAGAGAGCAAATGATTAAGAGGTTACAACTAGAGATGAGCGAACATGCTCGTCCGAGCTTGATGCTCGTTCGAGCATTAAGGTACTCGAGACGGCTCGTTGCTCGGACGAGTATTTCCCCTGCTCGAGATCGAGCATTTAATTAAAAAAACACAGTGAAGAACAATGAAGAATAGAATAAAAACAGTGACCACAGTGAACACAGGATCATTTAAGTGAAAAACACAGTAAAGAACACAGTGAAGAATAGATTACAGATGTTCGGCACATCTGCTTACTTGTCGGGAGATACGCGCGGAACCGTGCGAACAAAATAGTATGTGAAGAACAATATATATGTGTGAAGAAGACATTGCAGAACACGGTGAGCAGGACAGAGACAACGAGGAGCAGCACAGAGACACCGGGGAGCAGCACAGAGACACCGGGGAGCAGCACGAAGACATGGGGCAGCGGCAGCACGAAGACATGGGGCAGCGGCAGCACGGAGACATGGGGCAGCGGCAGCACGGAGACATCAGGTAGCGGCACGGAGCAGCACGGAGACATCGGGGCACGGAGACATCGGGGCACGGAGACAGCGGGGCACAGAGACAGCGGGGCACGGAGACAGCGGGGCACAGAAACAGCTGGGCACGGAGACAGCGGGGCACAGAGACAGCGGGGCACGGAGAGAGCGGGGCACGGAGAGAGCGGGGCACGGAAACAGCTGGGCACGGAAACAGCTGGGCACGGAGACAGCGGGGCACAGAGACAGCGGGGCACGGAGACAGTATATGCGGCCCCCTTCTCACCCCCCATGCATTATATGCGGCCCCCTTCTCACCCCCCATGCATTATATGCGGCCCCCTCCTCACCCCTATTCAGTATATGCGGCCCTCTCCTCACCCTTATTCATTATATGCGCCCCCCTCCTCACCCCTATTCATTATATGTGACCCCCTCCTAACCCCCATTCATTATATGTGGCCCCCACTTCACACCCAACAGACTAGTAAATTTGATTAGTAAAAATAAAAAATGGAATACTCACCTTAGTCCTCTGCTCAGGTCTGGACTTCCCCTCCGTTGTCTTCCTCCAGTGAAGAGATGTTGGCCGGCGTCCTGCTGCGCATGGAGCGCTGCTTTGCGACACCAGCACCTGGCACAGCCAGGCTGCTGGGGACAGAGATGTGGCCACAAATGGGGCCTCCAAGCAGTTGTGGGCCCTGGGACTTCTTTTCAAAATTGTATGGGCTCCAAAAAGGGATTGTGGTATTTGCACACATTTTTTTTTCCGTTATGCATGACATTTTTTTATTAATATTTTCAAATTTCAATAGATTGGAGATATTTGAATGTTATAATTTGTGTTGTAGTGACAGCCAAGAAGAATTTTACATGTTTTTATACCCCCTTGGTTGTTTGAGCTATAGGGGTTTCACTAATTCAGTACAGTGCAATACCTTTAATACATTCCTATTATACCCTGCCAGCATGACAATAGCAGGACATTGAGAATAACAGGCTGGGAGCTTCTGTGAGGCCACTAGCAGTCACGGTCCCATGGCCACCCAAACCAGCCACCAAATTTTATACTGAGAAGGACCTTCACCCATGAAATCCTTGTACATCTGTTTCTGCTCTCAATACAATTGTACACAAGAGCCATTCCAGGACCTTTAACCCCTTCAGGACGCAGCCAGTTTATAGCTTAAGGCTCAGCCCCATTTTTTGTATTCTGACATGTGTTGCTTTATATGTGTCATGGGTCTTATAGCGACCCATATCGCAGGTTGCAAGCTCACCTGTGCCCCTCTCAGCCCGCCTGCGTGTGCACGTGCAGGCTTCAGTGGATTTAAAGGGCCAGCGCATTTTTTAAATGGTGCTGGCCATTTCCCAGAATTCCATATAAACCTGCCTCTCCCTGTACACGCTGCCGGATCGTTGGGCCGAGTGCTGTAGAAAAAACTTGTTCCCATGCCCTTTGCTGTTAGTGCATTTTCCCGTTGTGACCTTAGTTCCGTTCCTGACTTCGCTCCTCTGCGGCCTTCCTTGACCTGTTGCTATGTCCCCGACTCTGATCCTGCGCTGCCCGTCCTGTCCTCCTGCCTGTCCCTGACTATGATTCTGCCTAACGTCTGTGTATCTCGCCTTGGCTGTCAACATGGACAAAGTCGCACCTGTGGAATGACCTTGGGATACCACGCCGCAACACATCCAACCCGCATTGCGGCGGGCTCTAGTGAGAACCAGGTACCACTTAGATTCCGGTCACAGGTCTCGGCTTACGTCAATGTCCCCGGTGGTCCAGGAGGTTCACTACTAGAGATGAGCGAACATGCTCGTCCGAGCTTGATGCTCGTTCGAGCATTAAGGTACTCGAGACGGCTCGTTGCTCGGACGAGTATTTCCCCTGCTCGAGATCGAGCATTTAATTAAAAAAACACAGTGAAGAACAATGAAGAATAGAATAAAAACAGTGAACACAGGATCATTTAAGTGAAAAACACAGTAAAGAACACAGTGAAGAATAGATTACAGATGTTCGGCACATCTGCTTACTTGTCGGAAGATACGCGCGGAACCGTGCGAACAAAATAGTATGTGAAGAACAATATATATGTGTGAAGAACACATTGCACAACAGCACAGAGACACCGGGGAGCAGCACGAAGACATGGGGCAGCGGCAGCACGGAGACATCAGGCAGCGGCACGGAGCAGCACGGAGTCAATGGGAGACCCAAGCATTTTTCAGTAAAATTACAAACTGAACGAGCACAGTGAAAGAACACAGTGCAGAATAGATTGCAGATGTTCGGGAACATCTGCGATCTGTTCTGCACTGTGTTCTTTCACTGTTTTCTTCAATTAAATGATTAAATTAAATGTTTTAATTGTATTTTTTTACTGTTCTTCACTTCTTTTTTTTTAATTAAATGCTCGTTATCGTCCAAGCAACGAGCCGGTCCGAGTATGCTAATACTCGACCGAGCATCAAGCTCGGACGAGTATACTCGCTCATCACTAATCATCACTATATTTGGTTGTTGCTGTTGTTGTAGTGCATCCAGTTTGGCAGGTGTTGTGGTTAGAGCCATCTCAGTGAGGTTATGTGCAGTGATGGCAGTTACACACTGATGGCACGATTCAACCACATCTTTCGAGCAGCGCCGCACAGTACCTCGGGCTGTAATCAAAATGTGTTTAAACCGTGTGTTTATATAAGCGGTTTAAAACATAACAAAGGAAGCTCCGGCCCAGCTCCACCCTGAGTTGTGCCCGTGTGTTACATGTAATCCTACCATCAGAAGTGGTGAGGTTTCCTTTAATTTAAATATAGAAAGAGTACGGCACTCAACGGTTCCCAAAACATGAAAAGCGTCCGTTAGTTTGGTGGGGAAGCAGTCAGGGGGGTAAACAGACAGGTTCCGCAGCGGGGCCACCGTTTCACGCACTGGTGGCGCTTTACGCTATCGTTGGGGCTGTGGCCCGCCACGAGACTTTTCTTTTCCATTAATATGGTTCCTTTAATTGTATCCTCAGACAACCCTAAGATGAATGATGCATCTGATCCACTAGTTCACTATGTAAAGGAAAACTGTGAAGTCAGGTATCTGCAATTTATCTGGCAATGGAATCTCTGATACATTTGAAACAACAGATCAAAAAGTTATCGGTTGTATACCCCTCATGCTGATCTTATAGAACAAACACAATCTAGACAAACGCTGTCCCTGCTTTACTCAGGTAAGCTGTCCCTTATAATATGAACAGTAATATGCGTATGCCTGAGTGAGCCACCCACTATACATGTTCTCCTGCTTTACTGAGTATTATGTCTGGGCACTTGTCATGTTTTCGTCATTGGAATAAATAGGAGAGTTATTATTAGTATTACCATGAAAAAAATGGACTTACGTACATGGAAAAGTGTTTGCACTGATGTAGGGGGATAAACCCTGAGGCCTCTGTACATGATAGTCGTTAGATATTGTGTTGACCTGTGGTCATCGATCGGGATAGAGATACATTCCCCATAGACAAACTGAAAAAGAGTTGCCCATTTGGCCACAAATAAACTTGCTGGGCTCAAGCTGTCAACTCGTGTATCGGCTGTGTATTCACAGCCTTGTGCATAAGCGAATAAGGAGAACGGGTTGTGGTGCTGGCTATTTGAAGCAAAGACTAGAAAATATGCTCTGAGGATTAAAGTATATCGCTTTACTAAGGAAAACAATATTAAGCAACATATCAGCAATAAAAATAATCACAAATCCTGTATAACACCAACCAATAGAATCTACTTTGTAACATGTATGTTTTGACACAGGTTCCAGCAAGAATTATAGTGTCCACTGTCTTTTCCAGCAGATGGCAAAAGAGTTACATGTCCACAAATACAATAAATTGAGTTCTATCTTATACACATGAATATGCTTTATTTTGTCTCTATCATGGGTATGATCATAATATCAAGATAATATTTATATAGTAGAATGGTGACACAATTGCCTGGGAGTGCGAAACATGTGGGGCATTTACTCCCCTGCCCTCCCTTCACCTGCTTTCGGATTGCTTGCAGACCTTACTGTGTTTCACCAGTCATTCTTATATGTCCTTTGGGTGTACTGGACAGGATTAGGGGGTCAGGGACATTGATTTAGGAGATGTTTTTGTACACATTTAAGCGTGTTTTTAAAGGAAATCTACCACTTTACCAAAGTAACAAACACTACAAATGTCACCGTCCTCCTCTTATCATCTTGATTCCGGCTGTGGTCTTTGCCAAGTATGACACGTCGGGATCGCCTAGAAAAGAGACTTAGAAAAGCAGGCCAGAGCGTAGGATGAGATTCTGTCAATCTATGCTGTCTAATTACTCCCCCATGCACTCCCTCTCCACCCCAGCACGCCTCAACCTCCTTCCATTGAGAGGGAGGTGCATAACACCGGAAGCATGCTAATTTACGCTCCGGAGCTCCGGACTCCCTCCCCCCCTGCACTTACTTTTTAAGTCTCTGCTTCTAGAAGTGATACTTGTCATGTCAAGAACTAGCGAAGACAAGCGCTGGGATCAAAATGAATGACTGAGGATCAGGTTTTTTCAAACGGTTTTTACTTACTTAATTTTTATACATACTCATAGTAAGTTTACTTATTTATTGGCAGGAGCCCAACCCTTGTTTAACAATATGATTCAGGCCATTGGCTACGGAGCTTTTAAAGTGCAGTACCAGGTGAGATGAAAACTATTTTGGTGATGTGTGACTACCGGTTGTAAACCCTGTGACTATGTAATATACCAAAGAGATCAAACATCGCCACGCTGTTTACTTTGGGTGTCGTGTGGCTGTGGTGGGAGTAATTTCAAGCATGTGGTCAGGTGAAAAGTATCTCGGCATCCCCACAGCAGCACGGCGTCTAGTATCACAGGGTGAGGGCACCATGTACCGGGAATATCCGCGCATTTACAAACGCAGTGTTAAGACGTACGGGGGCGATTAGCCTTAGGTCGCAAATATGTTTCTAGGAAATGCACAGTGATTGGTAGTCCTGAGCCCGAGTGTTTTGGCATGTTTTAAACCCCTTTCCCCGACATTGGAACGTAGTGCTACGTCACGAACAGAAGGAACCCTGCAGCCATCGGGGCGTAGTACTACCCAGCTTAACACAGCTGTTGTTCAAGCCAAAAGTAAAAAACACTTAATATAAAACATTTTTAATAAAAGAATTCATTAAATAAAAGTGGGAAAAAACAGGTTTTCCCCACTTCTTTCTACATACCTAATAAAGGTACAAAAAACATAAAATATGAAAACCCCTCCACATTTTCGTAATGTGGGCATTTTCTCATCCTTATTCATTAAAATGGCGACCGCACATTGTAATGAATAGGTTAAACGAGACATTCAGGTCTTCGGAAGACCAAGGCTGTATGGCAACCAATCTCCGCTCCCTCCCCTCCAATGATGTCAGGGCACCCAATCTTCGCATGCGTCGCATCTTCTTATATGCTGCTGGCAGCGTTTGCCGGCGGCATGTAATGGAAAAACACTACCCTGGACCGTGGGTGTTACGTAAGTGTTTCGCACTATTGCAGCAATAGCTTACCGGTCATGGATGAAGGGCCAGACAGGTGATGAGTTAGCTCACTCTAAGGCGGGTCTTAAAGGGTTAATGCAAGACCAACCGGGTTTCTGTTTAACTGATGCAGTGTTTCCATTAAAAGCGCATATGCAATGGCATAGCGCCCGTCCTTATACACTAGGCGCTGTGGTTTTAAACCTAAGCGGTGCTGCTCACAGAGTAAAAACATTTGGGGCGGATTTATCAATGTGTCCTGAAAGTCATAATATTGCAGTGCCCATGGGCAACCAATCACAGCTGGCAGCTTTCATTTTAACAGTTTCGATCATGAATATGTTTAAAGGGAGATGTGATTGGTTCTACAGAGTGAATTCGGGAGAAGAGAATACTGGTATATGTAAAATCCAGACAGTTAAACAGATAACATGTTATACCAGTGCTGGGAATGTCCCACAGCTAAAATGAATGTAGGAAATAGATGAACTCTCAGTGAAAGGCCCAGTGCATACAAAGGTGCATATTATTTTACTACTCAGGTCCAGACATCATATGTGATTATGTGATTCTGTCATGCAAGTATAGTCCTTTAATTTATAATGTATATTTAAACATATTAGTATAAATACAATAGAATAGTATACAACATTCACTCCTGGTAAATGGTAAAATTACTCATTGCAACAATGGTAGCTAGCAAGTATCCCCCTTGTCTTGTAGTGTGTATCAAGGTTTTAATCTGGGACTAATTGCATGGAGGTTCTATTCTTCCTTGTATTTTTGTGGATTTTCCCCTAACTACAAAATTATTAGTTAAGAAGCAAACCTTAGTTTTGTCCAGGAGATGAATGCCTTTACGAGAGGCACTGATTCACAACTTCTATGCTCTTGTAAGGTCTTTTTTGTGAGAAAAGCATTAGAAGTTGTGCTTGCTGTTTGTACTTTACTGTTAACGTGTATGTGTTTGACCGGCAGCGCCTTGCAGAAAGTAGGATTCCCTCTGCTAAACAGCCCACCACTGCCCAACTCAGGTTCTAGCAGGCAACCATGGTGGCATAGATGACGTCACCTGCGCCGATTCACTGGCGTGAACCTGGAAACAGTAATGAAGCAGTGCCACGCCTTTCTCCTCATACAGGTGATAATATCAGCAATAGAATCGCATGTGTTACAGTAATGTCTATTGCATTAAAACATTCGAAAATTTGTTGCTTGGTCGGACAAAAATTGTAATCTTAATCTTTTTTTATTATAGCCAATGGTCATGTCAAAGAAGAGCCAGCAGAAGAGGATGTCAAGACCTCCCTCTCTCAGTTTCTAACCAGAACACAGCGCTAACAACCAGAAGCACATGACTTGGAACCAAGACAGTATGAAGACTTGTCCTCAGTAATTTTAGTCCCAATATTACCTGCCCTTCCCACAAAGTCCAGACTTCCTCAGGGACCAGTGTTCCTTGAACCCAAACTTTACTCTATAAACTGAATGAGACTTGAACGTGACTATTTCAACCCCATGGGTCTCACTCAGTGCAGCAAGATGCTGGCTTTTGAACCAAGAGGGATTTCCACAATCCTTTTCTCAGTAAGAGATATGGAGTGGGTATGACTATGCAGATACCTCAGACCCTATGCACAGCCCCGCCATTAATGGCAGAAGGGGACTCCTTGTTTTTACCTCCCTTCTCCACACTATGGAGGTAATGCCTCTTTAAAGATGGTTCAGAGGAGTCATGCATGGACTTCTCTCCCGTCCCAAAGCATGCAAGACTGGGTTCCTCATTAAATACCCTTTTTGCTCTTTTTTTGGGTCACTCCTTCTAAAGGTCCAAAAACCCGACTTTGGTTTATTTATTTCTTTGCTGGTTTTGGAACAATGTTCTTCTGGCATTCCTCACACAAACTGAAGCATTCTGGTACAGTAGGTTAAACTGATGTTAGACAAATTCAAATACCACTATACAAATCCAGCAATGCCAGCTTCACTTGTAGACAAAATGCATATGATGGGGACTATCAAAAGCAGTGTTGTTTGTGCTTGAGGACTAATGTGGCACCGTGAAATGGATCAATGCTGCGTGAATTTGTTCTACCAGAAGAAAACAAAAACAATGCACACCCGCAAGCTTAGTCTTCTTCTAAACTTTCCAAATATTTTTTTTATACTTGTTCAAATAATCCTCCAGGAATGTGCACACAGAGTTTTAAACATAAGTAGTTGACCCATTTATTCAATAAGTTGCACCACACAGTACTAAAGGGAAGGTTCATCAGAAAATGACCCACGTGTTTAAATCACATTTTGATGCTAAACATATGTAAGGATTTGGGCGGGTTTTGAAATTTGCTATGTCATTATTCGATATACATTTTTTAATCTACATCTTTGCAGATTTTATATCCAGCCACAAAGGAGTGTTTCCAGCATCATATTATTGATGGCCTATAACTTAAACTGAGCTGAGCTCCAGGTTCCAACCACTACAACAGAGCATAAAGTTGTGCTCCCGCTCCATTCTTATGCTAAACCATTGCTGGTGGCAGCCAGATCAGCTAATGGCCAGCATACTAACCATTGTGATATTGATTACCTACCTACTGTATGAAAATGTAAAAAAAACTAAACACTACAGTTTGACATAGTGTCCATAGAACCTACTCTAAAGTAATTCATTTTTATCATGGGCAAATTTCAATGAAGATTACAGGTAACTGGATAACATAGAACCGACATTAAATAGGTAACAGTCACAGTTTACCTTCGTTCCCCCTCCCTCCTAAGGATCACTGATAGGTCCAGAGCTTGCTAGAAATCCCCAATAAAATATTTGTCACTCCCTATTGTATATTGTCCTCTATAGTATCTGAGGCTGTGAAAGTAATATATTAATGCTGAAACAGATGAGATGGTTTTCTGTTCTCTAGTAACTCTGTAAAGAAATAGATTTAAAAAAAAATATTGTGTAATGTGTTTTAATAAGCGCAATACATATCGGTGATACATTCACTTTAAGGCCCACATAGCTTCGGTAGTAACAGTTTGTATGTGCTGTATTTTTGTATAGGGATTTCATTTTCTAGTGAGATCATGCAGAGGATACTCTAGCCTCATACAGTGTACACTATTGAACATAGCTACAGTTTTCTGTTTGATGAATAGAGTTTCAATTATCCAGACCATTCAGAAAATCTCCAACATGTTTCTTACATACTAAGAAGTACGTTATTGGGACCATAATTTTCATAGGTGGACAAATCCAGTTCTACATATGACTTTATGTTTAACATACACAGGAAATTTACATATAAAGCCACTGACACTTACACATAATGTGTTAACATTTACCCATACTTGCCTGTAACTGTTTGAAAAATTGCTTCACTTTTTATGTGCATATGAACCTCACAGAATTTCCCACAGCTCCTGTACAGTGAAGGGTTATAAGACCTGTGTGTTTAGTGGCTTCAACTTCTACATGCCTCCTGACCAAAGATCCCTCTTCTGGCCAATAAACCCAAAACCACACTCTTACTGTGGTTTCATGGTCCTGGTTACAGTATGGAGGTTACCCCCAGCCAACTTATGGTTCAGAACATAATGGAGACTGACTCTATGTCATCTCCCCATTTGCCACCATGATAGAGCCCAATCTCACCCCACCTTTATGCTTGATCTATATATACATGTAAGGTTGGTGATGCATAAGCTGCTGCCACCTGCACTTTGTGCAAAAATTTGTGATCTTGTGATTGTGTTGAACGACAAGGCTAGAAAAGCATTCATTTTAATTCTACAGAAGTCATATCATAGCTTGAATGACGAGTTACAACGCCGATGTATCAGAACGCAACGTGAAAGTTGGTGACATACATCGATTTTATGTTTGATCACATGATCAGCATTTTAAAATGTAAATGGCATTGTGTGTGTACACACGTGCAGACGCCCATACCAAGTCGTTTCCCATGGATTTCCCTATTTGTGTGTCAGTATAATGCTGACTGGTGGGTGGGAGGAGAAGGAGAAGAGAAATGGCAGAAGTTGTTACCTCATCAGTGTCAGGGGTCTCTTGTATAAAAGATCACAACCTGTGCAGTTTCACGGGTGCGACCTGGTACAGAATCATTGTGTACATAGGTTTCTAGGGCATGAAAAAATATTCTGTGACCATTGGCATTAAACGCAATAAAATTATAACTCTGTCACAACGCTGTTACTTTTATAAGCAAAGAAACAAGGTACATGTAATATATTTTGGGGTCTTTTGTTTACAAATGGACATATGAACTGAAAAAGGCTTCTGTATGCTCCACATTTAAACATTATTCTTTTGCCGTAATACCAGTGTGGTGAACCTATTGCCCTCCTCCCGTGGACCGGCCATCACCAAGAGGATGATTGGTATCTGGTATCTGGCATGGATTCCAGACAGCCAGGTTGCTGCGCATAGTGATATCTCAGCACTGCCTAAGACTACAGGAGAATGAATAGGTGTGGGCAGATTAGATTATCATGTAGCTCTAGGTCGGAGTTTACTATCATTGTGTTTCGCAGGATAGATTACGATTGAAAGCTATGAAGAGAAGTGGGAAAGAAGTTACTGCTAAAACCTCCATGTTGGGCATTTTGCGATAAATAGAATGGGTTTTAGTTATAGTTTGGGCATTTGTCGGTAAAAGGTTCGCATTAGAGATGATCGAGCACTTAAACATGCTCGGGTGCTCGTTACTCGTAGCCGAACATTTCCCGATGCTCGCGTGCTCGTTTCGAGTAAAGCGACCCCATTGCAATCAATGGGAGACCCGAGCAGTTTTTCAGTTAAATACAAACTGAACGAGCACACTGAAAGAACACCAGTCAGAACAATTGCAGATGTTCTGGAAATTCGATCTGTTTCCGGAGACACGCGTGCCGAACGGTGTTCTCCGCAATAGTATTTGAGAACAATATTGTAGAGAACAACTTGCAGATGTTGCCAAACATCTGCATGTGTTCTTCCACATATTGTTCTTAAAATACTATTGCGCGGAAACACCGTTCTGGCATGCGTCGCGGACAGATACGACAGATAGAGATGAGATCGAACATGCTCGTCCGAGCTTGATGCTCGTCGAGCATTAAGGTAACTCGCAACGGCGTTCGGCTCGGACGAGTATTTCCCCGCTCGAGATCGAGAATAAAAAAACACAGTGAGAACAAGGAAGAATAGAATAAAAAACGTGACCACAGTGAACACCAGGATCTTAAGTGAAAAACACAGTAAAGAACACATGAAGAATATATTACAGTGTTCGGCCACATCTGCTACTGCGCGAAATACGCGCGGAAAACCGTGCGAACAAAATAGTATGTGAAGAACAATAGATCTATGGTGTGAAGAAGACATTGCAAGAACACGGTGACAGACAGAGACACCGGGGAGCAGCGACACGAGATCACACGGGAGAGACGAGCCGGGAGCAGCACTAATACATGGGGCAGCGGTCCAGCACGAGACATCAGGCAGCGGCACGGAGCAGCACGGCGACATCGGGCTCACGGAGACATCGGGGCACGAGGGACAACGGGCACAGAGAAGCGGGCACAGAGACAGCGGGTTCAACGGGAGACGGGCGTGCACAGAGGAACGCGGGGCACGGAGACATCGTGGCAAGGTTAGACAGCGGGGCACGGAGAGAGCGGGGACGAGACAGCTGGGCACGGAGAGAGCGGGGCACGGAAGAGCGGGGCACGAGAGAGGCGGGGCAGGAGAGGATGGCGCACGGCACGAACAGCTGGGCACGGAGACAGCGGGGACAGGGAAAAAGTGGGCACGGAGACAGCGGGGCACAAGACACGGGGGGCACGGGAGAGCGGGGCAGAGAGAGCGGGGCACGGGAGAGGTGCATTGGCACGTAGACAGTGGGCCGGAAACAGCTGGGCACGGAGAAGCGGGGCACGGAACAGCTGGGCACGGAACAGCGGGGCACAGAGACAGCGGGGCACGGAGAAGACGGGGCAAGGAGAGAGCGGGGCACGGAGAGAGCGGGCCGGAAACAGACTGGGCACGGAGACAGCGGGACACGGAAACCTGGGCATCGGAGACGCGGGGCACAGAGACAGACGGGGCAGACGGATAGCGGGGGCACGGAGAGAGCGGGGCACGGACAAACAGCTGGGCAACGTGAAAACAGCTGGGCACAGGAGACAGCGGGGCCACAGAGACACGGGCAGGGAGACAGTGGTGCACGGAGACCAGGGGGCACGGAGACAAGCGGGGCCATGGAATACAGCGGGGCACGGAGACAGCGTATCTCCCGACAAGTAGCAGATTGCCGAACTTGCAATCTATTCTTCACTTGTGTTTTGCACTAATATCCTGGTTCACTTGTTTTTATTCTATTCTTACTGTTCTTCACATCTGCTAACCTTGTCGGGAGATAATATACGCGCGGAACAGTGAAGAATAGATTGCGCATGTTTGCATTACATGCTAACTATCAAAGACATTCTTTTTAAAAAGTTAACATACAGTTAGATCCCGAACCATGGCTCCTTTGAAAGATAGTGACTCGCGGTGTCTCCTCTCACTGTGACCCCTTCACCCCCATAGCGGCTCTGCTACGCTTCCAGGACGAAGGCGAGCCGATCTCTGAAGCATGCGGTGCACGAGGGAAGCTCGGATGCGAGTAACGAGACCACGATGCATTTTAGGTGATCGCTCATCTCTAATCGCAGTATGTTCCCAACACAGTTGACAATTATTCGCACCTGTTTCGTCTCACTTTTTTTTTCAATAAAGATTAAATTAAATGTTTTAATTGTATTTCTTTTATGTTCTTCACTTCTTTTTTTTT
Source organism: Engystomops pustulosus (assembly GCA_019512145.1). Lineage (NCBI taxonomy): Eukaryota > Metazoa > Chordata > Amphibia > Anura > Leptodactylidae > Engystomops > Engystomops pustulosus. Next base: position 180,425,128 of record CM033642.1, on the reverse strand, counting down.
AATCTAAATGCTCGTTATAGAGCAGGGCAATAACTCGTCGAGCAACGAGCCAGGTCCGCGTATGCTAATACTCGACAGCCATCAAGCTCGAAGTATATCTCGCTCAGTCACTATTCCCCCGCCATCATTACTATACTACGGTGTGTACTTAACTAAGGTAAGTGCGGACCCGCATTTCCGTTTCTAGCATCATTTAACAGGGGGTTTTTTGGCGTCAATCGCGCCGACTTTCATGCAACACAATCGGGGCGTGGCTGTAGACAACAAGATGATCGGCAAGCGGGATTTTAAAATTCAAATTGTGTCCTTATGCCTCACATACCCGGAGAGAGCATGGTGAACTCCAGCGGACCTGATCAGGGTAAGCGAACCATGACATGGATCTCGGGCCACGGTCTGTTGATTTCGCACCAGAATTACATCTTGTCGGACAATGCACTCGGGGAGCGCGCAGGGAACCAGGCTTAGTAATTGCACCCACTGTGTCTTTCCTTTGGACATCGGTGCATTCATATCGACTATGTGAGCAAGTATCATGGTGAGCCAAGTTAGCTTAACGATATGGTTTGGAGATGGGGAGGAAACTTGTGTAACAGGTGGTAATCAACACACATAAACAGTGCAGAACATGAAACATTAAGTGTTCAGTGTCCTCAGGTTGGACCAGGACCTAATATTGCAGAGCAAATCCTTATTTAACGGGATTATTACGAGATTTTCAAGACTTTAAACCTTACAATGTCTGAGATGAAAATGAAAGGGGGTCATCTAAGCATATCTGTAAGAAGAACTCTTACTCTCTGACCCTAGTCAAAAGTCTCTCACTCAGCTAAGCCAGTTACTGTACTGAAGTCACTGTACTGAAGAGATGCAACCATGTCAAAACAATGCTGTCTATAGTTGGGAATATGTTCCTTCTGTAAAAAATATACTAGTTTGGCTTTAATCCCACATAATTTCATTAGGCTTCCTGAAAGTCAGGCTTGTTGGTGAGCTGGCTGCCTTAAAAGGTAGCAAAAGAGGTGTGGTTTTCCTTGTCGCATCCTGAAAACTTATTTGCATATTTCCCTTATCTCCCTAAGTGGAGCATCATTGGCTTCAAGTCTACACACGCCTGAGAGGCAGCCTTAAAGTCTTCCTAGGAAAATTATTACTTGACCCTTACATTAGTATAGTGAGCAGAAGGCAACTACTTCTGAAGAATAGCTTTTTAAAGATGAGTGCCTTACTCTGAGTGCCAAATTGACTTCTTTAGAACTAGTACTAGTTCTAACTAGAACTAGGAAAAAGTGTTTGCGGCACTTTTTTGTCACGGTTGTCCGATACTTTCAAAAACAGCGCACCTAAAGTGCTTAGTTGGAGTTTGTGCCACAATTCGTCAGAGCAAGTGGCAAAGTGTAGAAAGAAAAAAAGGTGCTACTGTGTCACATCCTGAAAACAGATCATATTAATTTAGACTTCCTGATTATATGGATTGCATGGCAGTATGGGTGCATAAAAAATCTTCCATAACAGTTTCCTTGAGGCTGCGTTCACAAGCTGTGATTGACTTGTGTTTTTGAAACGCAATTCAAAGGAAGCGTGGGGTAAATATGCATTTACACTGAAACACAATCTGGAAGGAGGCCCACATGGAATCTAAGGATGTCCACATTGGCTGTGGATAGGGGGCAGGGCCGGCATTACCCCATAGCAAGGTGGGCAAATGCTCAGGTGCCCCAACCCCACGAGGGCTCCCTAGCCATCTGAGGTATGCATGGTGCTATGGCAGGGGCCTCCATCTGCACAGAGCAAGGTTTTGGGCACTCTGACCCTGGATCCCTTCACATCTGGCAACACTAGCAGCAGAAGAAAGAAGGCAGGACGAGGCAGGTAAGTATAAGAGGGCCCCCAGTATATAAAATTAATTGGGGGTGCAGTATATATAAGTAATGAGGGGGCCCATTATATAAAGTTCATTGGTGGGGGGCAGTATGTAAATTCATGAAGGGAGCAGTTTGTATAATTAATGAAGGAGCCCACTATATAAAATTATTTGAGTGAATCAGTATGTAATTCATGAAGGAGGGTAGTTTATAAAATTAATTAGGGGGGGCCCATAATATAAAATTAATGGGGGGCAGTATGTAGATTCAAGGTGGCCCATTATACTTAATGAATGGGGGTCAATGTGTATAATTCAGAAAAACATTCTTTAGTACTGTACTAAAGCACTGTATATAAATAATTAGAAGGGGAATGAAATAAGTAAATTAATTTATAAAAGGAGGCCACATATAAAATAATTTAAAGAGGGACCATGTATTATGTAAGTAAAGGAGGGCACCACTTATTTTTAGTAGTACAGTATTATTTATTCAAGGACTGTACTATAATAATATAATATATTTGGGGGTTATAATGTAATTTTTTGGTTTTGTCATTTATATTCTTTAGCAGCATAGTGTGCACAGATGACATCATACTGTTAGTAACTGTGGTATTTTTATGCATGCAGTAAGTGGGATGTGCTGCCCGGAGGTGAAGACATCTACCAGAAAATTCTGCAGCCAGATTTTACAATGATTCTGGAAACGAAGGAGAATAATCAGCAAAGAATCAGCCGTACAGCTAAATGTGTTGTTGGTACGGTATTTAAACATTTTTAAAGTGTGCATAACCTAATGAAGACAGAATTATTTATGCTTGCTATTAAATAGGTAGTCATAGCACATCCCTCCCAGTAGATAGGTTGTGCCAGCACATGCCCCATGTAGATAGGTAGTCACAGCAAAAATAAAAGGAAATATTCAACTACCTGCTCTCCCTTCAGTGGCTTCTAATCAAGTAGCCACAACAAATACCTCCCAATAGACAGGTAGCCCCATCACATGCCCCCTTCAGCAGCTTCTAATCACTCCCGCGCTCTTCTCTATGACCCAGGGGCCGCTGCCATCGTTGCTTAGGCAATGGCGCTTGGATCATAAAGAGGAGTTGATGCCGCTCTACTCTAAACAACGGTGCGGCCTATTGGGAGTGCTTAATATCCACAATCTGACAGAACCCACCAATGTAGCAATACAACGCTCCCTGTATCAAGCCAGGAAGGTCATAGCTGCTCACTGGATAAGGCCCAGACCTTATGTAGATCGCATGAATGCGGTTAGAAGCTTAGAATATGGTACATATGTTAAGAGGAACTGTGTCCCAAAATTTGAGAAGATATGGGGAAGATGGCTAGATACTCCTGGTTTACCTTCAATTGCCCTGGTTGGAATTAGAGCAAGTCTAGAATATCAGCTATCACTGGTAAAATATGAAAATGAAGATACATACGATACAGATAGTTTCGGACCACAGGGTCCTGGGAAGGAGCCGGCTCATGGGGAGGGGTAGGGGTTTATAAAGGGGTATTATAGGGACCATGTTGGTGTTTAATATGGGCCAAAATGCAAAACGATAATATGACATTGGACAATGTTGAACTATTCTGGAGGTATTGTACAATTGCAGTGATGTCAATGTTTACTGCCTGCGGCATCTATCTTCTTTGTCATTTTGTAAAAGTGGGGCGGTTTGGGAAAGGGGAGAAAAAAAAATGTTAATAAAAATAGCAGATTTAAAAAAAAAAAAAAAACATGTGCGGGTCGATGGCACTTGGGCACACAAAGGATGCAGGCAGTGGTAACATCCCTGCTGCATCAGTAATATCGCGGTGGGTATAGATGTAACAACTGCCGATCGCGTATAATCAATGAGCAGCCGAGGAGAGGTGATTTAACTAATTACATCATTGTTAAATTTCCGCACACGTTACAATGAGTAAACCAATGTGTTTTTGTTAACAATATTGTTAACATTGCTTAACAAAATTGTAAGACAGTAAGTAATTAGGCAAACACCTTCATCAGCTGTTGTAAGCGTTTCAAACGGCAACCAAACGGAACGTTGAACCGTCGCCCTAATTGGTTTATATGAGTTGCTCAGTACATTGAGTTACTTACCCTACAGAGGCACAGAGCTCCGATCAGCTGACCGACAGCTGAGGAGTTGGATTGGCGCACCGCCTCTTGTCCCCGATCAGCTGACTGATCAGCTGATCCATTGACATGACCTCATTGGGGAGTGGAGGAGGCATAAAGGCTTTAAATCCCACTGCAGTGGCGGGCGCCAGACCATACTAGTGCTGGAGGCTAAATGCTGCTGCCAGTTAGTATTAGAGTCCCTGAGTTAGATAGTGAGGAGGCTGTGTGACATGTGCTAATTGTGGATCGGAGTTGACTGAAATAACCAATGTTATGGGCTAAGTCCACTTATGACACCTATGCAAACTGTAGCGAGGATACCCATGGACATATAGCAGTTGGTAGTGATGTGATGGCAACACCCATTAGCAAGTCACACGCCTCCTCACTAGCTATTCAGGACTAAAATATGGATGCGCAGCTCCCCAGCATCGTCTTGATTTCTCCCCTCCCTCATTTTTGCTCCCTTTGGATGAATATGAGTTGTTAGTGTGTGACCAGCAGAAACACATCAGGGAGCTATTCCTGACAGGTTTCTCGGGATAAAAGTGCTGAGGTAGTTTCTCGGGATAAAAGTGCTGAGGTACGTTGGAGACATCAATATACAGGATAGCATCAGATGTTGAATATAGGAAACCTTAATATATCCCTTTCGCTGGAACTTAAACAGGTCCAGGAGGTAGGGTGTTATTCCGGAATCGCCCATCCAGCCCATTTAGTGAGCAGGGCCACAGCGTTCATTGGAGTAGTACCCATTTCAACATGCTATAGCTGTTTTGACTCTGTCCTTTGTCTTTTACACGCAACCGACGTATTGCAAAACTACGTAAGACCCGTGCTAATATACATACAGTTTTCCATTTTATTTATTTCTAATAAAGATTACGTATTTCATTTTGGAAAGGTCACCCCTCAAGGAATGTATCTAGGGTTGTACGAGCACTTTAACCCCTGAGATGCTGAATTAAATGTAATACAATGTAAATGGGGCAGCGTAAAAATGTGTCATGATTAAGCCCAACTCATGCCACTGGAGACAATCACTGCAAAAATCATTCTGGGGGTTATTCCAGGTATGGCAATATCACACATGTGGCAATAATCTACAGGCTGGGTACATGGCAGGGCTCAGGAGGAAAGGAGCGAAATTTAGCTTTGGATCTCCGCTTTTATTAGATTGGTGTTGTAGTGCCTGTGAGGTACCGGTACAATAGAAACCCGGGAGAAGTGACCCCATTTTGGTCTAGGGCTGTATGAGCATTTTAACACCTGAGATGCTGGCCCATATGTAATATAAAGTGAATGGGACAGAGTAAAAATTGCATTGTTTTCTCAAATGTGCTATTGTAGTGACAAATGTATTCAGCCTAACTCATGCCACTGGGGAAAATCACCTCAAAAATGTATTATGCGGGGTAACTGTGTACAGCAATACCACATATGTGGCAATAATGTACGGGTTGGGCACACGGCAGGGCTCAAAAGGGAATAACTGGCATTTGGAGCGCAGATATTTCACATATATTTTTCTTTTTGGCATCATGAAGCATTTGTAGTTGCCCTTAGGGATCAGTACAGTAGAAACCCCCTGAGAACTGACCCTATTTTGAAAACTAAACCATTCCAATGTATTAACATTTTAACCCCACAGGTATACCCCAAAGAAAATGCATAATGGATAGTGCATAGAAAAAATATCGATTATGGCATCTTGTGCCCAGCTCCTGCCACAGGAGACAAACACCCCAAAAATCATGATGCAGATTCGCCCAGGTATGGCGAATACCCCATATGCGGCAATCTACAGAATGGGCACACGTCAGGGCTCATAAGGGAAGGTGCGGCATGCAGCATGACGTTTAAGCTGTGCATAGTACATCAGGGTAAAATCTCCATCTAAGTGTCAAGGCATGTGTGATAAATACAGAAGCACTCTTTTATACATAGTCCTGGTTCTCCGGGGCATGTTTCCCAATGGTGTCCTTTCCAAAGCCTCTTTTGGAGCACACCCAGCACCTTTTTAATTCCTTCCCTTTTTGGCAGTTTGGGGAACTTCTGGAAAGTACTGCCCTGGTACAATACGTTTTGTGGTCTTGCTTCCAGAAGTACCTGCACTCCCCCCTTCCGGGTCTCCAAACAGAAAATGTTTAATGACCACCTATTGAAATTCCAGAAATGTTCCTTTCTGGCCTTCACATTGATATAACACATAAGCATTATACAGTGCCATCTGCATGATGTGCTCGGCCAGCTTCTTGTACCACACCCTTGATTTCCGCATGGCGTTATATGGCTGAAGCACCTGGTCTGACAAGGCAACCCCTCCCATTTACACATAGTCCAATATGCAGTCAGGTTTGGGGGTTTCTATGCTGGTATCTCGTACTGGGACAGGGGTGGTGGTGTGCTCATGTAGTATGGTTAATACAAAGACCTCTCTCTTGTCCTTGTACTTAACACACAATACAGAGTTGCTGCATAGTGCCAGGCAATCGTGCCTTCTAAGTTTTTGCAGCAACATAGAGAGACCTCTCTGATTTCTGCGTACAGTGACGCATGCCACAGTATTTCTGTAAGCAAGGCACTTGAATAGTGTAGTGCTGGTGTAAAAATTGTACAGGTGGAGGTGGTAGCCCTGGTCCAGCAGTGGGTGCACCAAATCCCAAACTACCTTTCCAGCAATTCCCAGGAAGGAGGGGCATTCTGGGGGCACTATTGTGGAGTACTTCCCTTCATATACCCTCAACTTATACATGTTCGCACCATACCACGCCCTCTTATTGGGCAGGTACTGGCTGAATTCAAGTCTCCCTCTAAATTGTACCAGGGACTCGTCTATGCTCACATGTTTGGTGATGGTATATGCCTGGGCAAACTTGGCACTAAAGTGATCTAATATGGGCCTAACCTTAAACAAACAATCATAACTGTGGTCATCTCTGGGTGGGCACTGTGTGTTGGCATAATGCAAAAACTTATGGATGGCTTCAAAGCGCATCCTGCTCATCGCCATGCGGAACATCGGGGTGTGGAACAGAATGTCTGTGCTCCAGTAGTCCCTGATCGATGGCTTCTTTACAATCCCCATAAGAACTATTATACCTGTTACAGTGACAGGGGCGCCGCACAAGTCCCAGGCACTTCTCCAGCATAAACCCTACAGCGCTTTCTCGGCGGTTATTCCAGGTCAATGGAAGATGAGAAGGAGGAAAAGCAAAAGGGTATATCATCCTCACTCCTGACTCTGTGTCAGAGGCCAGCATGTTGTATGCCTCCAACACGATGAACTTCTTCTGACACACTGTAATGTGCACCAGAAAAATTAGATAATGTGCACCCAACTAAACGGACAAACCGCACAGCCGACACACAAAAATATAGATAATGTGCACCCAACTGCACAGACAAACCGCACAGCTGACACACAGAAAAAATTAGATAATGTGCACCAAACTACATGGACAATCCACACTCCTGGAACACAGAAAAAAAATTTGATAATGCACACCAAACTACATGCACAAGCTGCACAGCTGGCATACAGAAAAATTGCATAATTCGCACAAAAAGACACAGACACGCTGCTCAGATGGCACACAGAAAAATTTGATAATCCGCAGCAAACTATATGCACAAGCTGCACAGCTGGCATACTGAAAAATTGGATGATGCGCACCACACTACTTGGACAAGCCTCAAAGCTGGCACACAGAAAAATTGGATAATGCGCACCAAACTAAACGGACAAGCCACACAGCCGTCACACAGAAAAATTAGATAATGCGCACCAAACTACATGGACAAGCTGCACAGCCAACTCACAGAAAAATCTAATAATGTGCACCACACTACACAGATAAGCCGCAGAGGTAGCACACAGAAAAATTTGATAATGCGCATCGAACTACACAGAAAAGCTACTCAGCAGGCACACAGAAAAGTTAAATAATATGCACCAAACTACATGGACGGGCCTTACAGCTACCACAAAGAAAAACTGGATAATGCACACCAAACTACACGGTGTCAGGATTCGGGATGAGTGGATCCTCTGGACCACCGCCGAAGGTCGAAGGTGGTACTAGCCGACACCTGGGACCGGAGTCTAAGTGGCACCTGGTCTTCACCAGAGCAAAGCGGGATGGTCTTGCGGCGGTGGGGTACCATCAGGCCGTTCCACAGATGCGACTAGCCCGCTGTGGCAGCCGAGGTCGATGTACTTTAGCAGGAGACAGTTTCGTGGTCAGATTCAGCCACACAGGGTCAGTGCAGGTGGCAGAGATGCAAGGTCAAGTCCAATCTGGGGTCAGCAACGGGAGGTCCAGGCAAATGGGAATAGGAACCCGGGAACTAAGGAGCATGAACACACAGAAATACAGGAACATGGGAATAAATTGTCTATAATAATTTGCAAAGCCCAGATATGAATATCACGTAGTCCCACTGAGCGTGGCCACTGAAGAACCGCAGATAACTTGGAAGGATCCATCTGCAAGCCATTATCGGAGATTATTTAGCCGAGGATTGGAAGGCTCTTCTGGTGAAACTGACATTTCTGCAGTTTGGAGTAGAGATGGTTAACCCTGAGCAGCTAAGCACTTGCCGTACGTGGGGATGGTGGGACTAGAGATTAGCAGAATACACAAGGATGTCATCCAGGTATAACACAACACAACTGTACAACAAGTCCCCTGAAGATGTCATAGACAAACTCCTGGAAAACGGCTGGTGCATTACAAAGTCCAAAAGGCATAACAAGATATTCAAAATGTCCATCATGGGTGTTAAAGGCAATCTTCCACTTGTCCCCCTTTCTGATGCGGATGAGATTGTAGAGCCATCCTTCTTGGCGACAAAAAAGAAACCTACGCCAGAAGGAGAGGAGGATTTGCGTATGAAGCCTATTTGCAGATTCTCTTTGATATACTCCGACATGGAGGCAGTCTCGGGTACCGAGAGCGGATATACGAGACCCTGCGGAAGAGAAGAGACGGGCAGCAGGTCAATGGAGCAATCGTAGGGATGATGTGGAGGAAGAGTCTCTGGCTCTTTCTTGGAGAACACATCTGCAAAGTCCAGGTTTGAAGCAGGAAGCACCTCCAGAGGCTTGGGAGACAACATAGTAGTCCTGACAAGTAGCGTATGAGGGATATCCATACAGTGTGAGGAACAACCCAAGCCCCAACGGAGAATTTCCCCAGAAGACCAGTCCTGCACAGGGGCTGCAACCAGGGGAGAAAGTGCTTTGAGGTAGCACAAACAAAGAAATTCTCTCTATATGTAAGGCACCAACTTGCAGGAGCAGGGGTTCAGATGGGCACGGAGAGAATCTGGCCGCTGACCGAGGCAATGGACCATGATTTCTCAAGACCAACTACCGGGAAGTGATGGTGGGAGACCAGAACAGCGTCCACAAAGTTCGCTCTAGAGCCTGAATCCAGGAAAGCAGTAACCTGGATCTGGGTGCAGGTGCCAACGCTGAGGAGTACAGCAATAGTCAGGCTCCTTAAACTGTACATCAATCCGAGTGGCCAGTGTGATGAGACCATTCAGAGTTGACGGCAGGTCTTGAGTCGCAAGCGGGTCTTTGACCTGAGCAGAGAGTCCTTTTTTAATGGTGGCGATAAGTTCTGCATCGTTTCAGGTAAGTTCAGAGGCCAGGGTGAGGAACTGAACTGCATCTCTCCCACAGACGAGTTGCCTTGGTGCAGGTTCAACAATGCAGTCTCAGCAGAGAAGGCCCATGCAGGTTTTCGAAGACAGACTGGAACTCCACCAGAAATGCCTTGAGAGAAGCCGTGAACGGGTTGTCTGTGTCCCAAAGAGGAGTAGCCCAGGACAGGGCCTTCCCAGAGAGGAGGCTTAGGATAAATACCACCTTGGATCGCTCCGTGACATATTGAGACGACATGAGTTCTATGTGCAGGGAGCACTGGATTATAAAGCCCCTGCACAGCTTGAGATCTCCATCATATTCATCAGGCATAGAGAGCCATAGCCTAGGTTCAGCGGCAGGAAGATAGTGAGGGTAGCAGAAGTTGCAGGAGCAGTCTCAGGACCTGTTGCTGATGCTGAGTGGCTAGGAGCTGTTGCAACATGGCGGTGACTTGTCCCAGCAGTTCAAGCTGTGCGTCAATCTGCAGGGTGTGATGAAAGAGGCAGGTTTAAATAGCCTTCTGGGAAAATGGGCAGCGATAATTAACGGTGCGCTGGACCCTTAAACTTCCTGAAGCTGGCGCGCGCGCCCTAGGAGACGGGTACGCGCGCGCATGGACGGGGATCTGGGACAGGTAAGTCTAGAGCCAGAGTGGAGGCACACTGGTGTGCCCAAGATCCAAGACAGGGATCGCGGGAGCACCTAAAACACACGGACAGCACACAGAAAAATTAGAAAATGAGCACCAAACTAGGTGCACACCTATGGGTGCCCTGGAAAAAAATGCTGTTTTTTTCCCCAAAAATGGTTCTCCTGCCTCCGTCAAGAATCAAAATTCTCAGTGTAATTTTAACCCCTACACATACATGTACGTAATAGTATGTCCTTGTGGAAAGATACTTCCCGCACAGGGCCTTACTATTATATCCAGCTTCTAGCACCGACTCGCTAGCGAAGTTGGCTCCGATCGTGAGTGTTGCTTGACACTCACATGTAACGGTCTTTCCCCTAAGGATTAGACCCCCAATGCCGCTTACCAAGGAGCCAATCCTCTTCAGGGCAGCCCCGGGGTTGACCGATGTCCCTGGCAGTCAGACCACTTCCAGGTCTGACTGTAAACTGTCTGTGCATGCGTCAGCATTAGTAGTGTAGAGAAGTCTGTTGGACTTGAACCAGTGATCAGAGCATCATAGTATCAAGTCTATCAAGTCCAACCTTTAAGAACTAAACAATAGTTTTTTTCCCCATAACCTGTGATATTTTTTCTCTGCCGAAAGGCATCCAGGCCTCTCTTGAACATGTACAGTCCGCCATTACAAGCTCCTGCGGCAGAGAGTTTCATAGTCTCACTGCTCTTACAGTAAAGAACTTTTGCCTATGTTGATGGTATAATCGCCTCTCCTTTAGGCGCAGAGGATGCCCCCTTGTCCTGGTCACAGGCCTAGGTATAAAAAGATCTTTAGAGAGATCCTTGTACTGTCCGTTCAGGTATTTGTACATTGTAATGTGGTCTCCCCTCAGTCGTCTTTTTTCTAAACTAAATAACCCCAAATTTTGTAATCTGTCATTGTATTCTAGTCCCCCCCTTCCATCGCTGGTTCAAGTTTGTATACAGTAAAAAAAAAAGTTACAAAAAAGCTTCCAACATTAAAATAAAATGACAAATGAATAAAATATAAGCCCCTAAAATGTAATTTTGCCATACAAACAGTATAAAAACACAAATACAAAAAAAACCAAACACATATTTGGTATCGCCGTGTCCATAACAATCTGTATAATAATCGTTCATTTTTTTTATTAATACCCTTTAAAAATGCTCTAAAAAGTTACATAGGTTATACTGTTGAAAAAAGACACATGTCCATCAAGTTCAACCAAGGAAAGAAAGGGATTGGATGAGAAAGGGATTTGGGGGAAACAATTCTATATTACATAACCGTCCATGTTATTTAGATGTAAAAGGCATCTAGACGCTTCTTGAAACTCTCTGCTGTCCCTACTGTGACCAGCGCCTGAGGCAGGCTATTCTACAGATTGACAGTTCTCATAGTATAAAAGCCCTGTCGTCTCCAGTGATTAAACTTTCCAACATATTTTTTGTATGGACCATTCATATATTTATATAAATTAATCTTGTCCCTCTCCCTCTTAGTGGTCTCTTTTCTAGACTAAATAAATCTAGTTGTTCCAATCTTTTCTTATAACTGAGACCGTCCATACCCCTTATCATTTTTGTGGCTCTTCGTTGTTCCCTTTCCAGTTCCAGGCATCCTTTATATGGATCGGTGCCCAGAACTGGACAGCATATTCCAGGTAAGGCTGAACCAATGCCTCGTACAGTAGTAATATAACATTTCTATCCCAAGAGTCCATACCACTTTTGATACATGACAAGATCTTGCTGGCTTTAGAGGCAGCTGATTGACATTGCATGCTGTTATTTAATTTATGATTTACTAGTACCCCGAGGTCCTTCTCAACAAGGGACTCTCCCAGATTTACTCCCCAAAAGACATATGTTACATGTGGATTATTAGTCCCCAAGTCTATAACCATTACATTTATCCACATTGAACCTCACTTGCCAAATGGCTGACCAAACACTCAGTTTGTCCAAGTCACCCTGCAGCCTATAAACATCCTCCATAGACTGTATTACACTACACAGCTTGGTGTCATCTGCAAAAATAGACACAGTGCTATTCATTTCTACCTCTATATCATTAATCAATAAAATAAATAGTAGTGGGCCAAGCACAGAACCCTGGGGCACACCACTTTTAACTGGTGAACATTTTGAGTAGGAATCATTGACCATAACTATCTGTATACGATCCTTCAGACAGTTTTCAATCCAATTGCATATGATTGCTTCCAAACCAATAGACCTTATTTTACCCATCAGGCTATGACAGTGTCAAATGCCTTTGCAAAGTTCAAGAACACAATATCCACAGCAACTCCTCTGTCCAGGCATCTGCTCTTCACAGAAGCATAATTAGGTTAGTGCGACAACTTCTATCCTTAGTAACTTATTATACTATTTGATGTCACATAGTCCAGTATATAGTCTTTTAGTAACCCTTCCAATATTTTCCCCACAATTGAAGTTAAGCTTACAGGCCTGCAATTGCCTGGCAAAGTTCTAGATCTTTTTTAAATATTGGCACCACATGTAGGAATCTCTGAAGAATTTATACAACAGCACATCAATAACAGAACTGGGTTCTTTAACCCCTTAGCGCTCAGCGCCATATTAGTACTGCGCGGGCTGCCGCTATGAGCGCTCAGCACTGTACTAGAAATAATCTACTGGCATTCCCGCCAGTCTCCCATAATCACTATTGTCTCCTCCTGTGCTGGCCACTATATCTGTTTATATAGGTGAACCTCTATTTCTTCAGAGATATTGGGGGGTCTATAAATTACACCAAAAATTATTTTCTAGAAACTCTTCTGGCTCAACTCACAAAGTTTAAGACTCCTTACACTCTTCATTGACCACTGTCTGTCACGGTTACACCCGCGATCCACGTTACGGATCGCGGGTGCACCCGTGCCTGCTGCCGCTGTCCCCACTCCCCAGGTCCATACTCACCTCACCTGGCCCAGCCTTCGTGACGGTCCCATCCTGGTCCCACGCCAGCTTCCTCCGAGGCCGCGCTCCTCTCTTCTTGCAGAGGGCACACGCTCCCGGCTCTCCAGGCATTCCTGGCTCTACTATATAGCCTGGCGACTCCCAGCATTCCCTGCCGGATCTTCAGGTCATTCTGCTGAAGAGAAAGCCTCCTGAGCGTTTCCAGACGCCCTTGTGATTCCTGAGCGTTTCCAGACGCCTTCGTGTTCGTGTGGTGTTGTCCTTTGGTGGTCCTGTGGCGGTCCCGTAATCCTATTGCGGTCCCGTAATCCTGTGGCGGTCCCGTAATCCTGTGGCGGTCCCGTAATCCTGTGGTGGTCCTGTAATCCTGTGGCGGTCCTGTATCCCGAGGTCCTGCCAGCCGTCCTTCCAAGGTCCTGCCAGCCACCCTTTCGAGGTCCTGCCGGCCGTCCTTCCGAGGTCCTGCCAGCCGTACTTTCAAGGTCCTGCCTTCCTGTGGTCCTGCCTTCCTGTGGTCCTGCCTTCCTGTGGTCCTGCCTTCCCGTGTCCTGCATACCCGTATTCCCACCTTGGCTGCCACCGCAGGCTAGTCGCAGGTCTGCAGCTTCCCAGAGCTGCTTCGGCTTTCCCACAAGCCACTCCAGTGTCTCCGCAGCCTTTGGTGCTGCCCAAGAGTTCCTGTGGCGGTGCCGTAATCTAGTAGTGGTCCTGTAATCCTGTGTCGGTCCTGTAATCCTGTGGCGGTCCTGTAATCCTGTGGCGGTCCTGTATCCCAGTGGTCTTCCGAGTGTCCTGCCACCGTCCTTCTGAGGTCCTACGCAGCCGTTAAATGTGCCCCACTGTGTATTTCCTTTGACATCGTGTCATTCATATCAGACTATGGTGAGCAAGTTCATGGTGAGCAAGTTAGCTTAACTATATGGTTCTGGAGTAGGGGAGGAAACTTGTGTAACAGGGGTAAATCAACACAAATAACAGGAGAACATGAAACATTAATGTTCAAGTTGTCCTCAGTTGACCAGGATCCTAATATTGCAGAGCAAATCCTTATTACGAGATTAGATGCAAGAATGGGTGTCCCTCATTAAATTACCCTCTAGCTCTTTTTTTGGTCACTTCTAAAGGTACCAAAACCAGAGCTTTGTTATTTATTTTCTTGCTTTTTTTGGAACAATGTTACTGCTGCATTCCTCACACAAACATGAGCATATGGTACGTAGGTTAACTGATGAGTTTAGACAAATTCAAAATACCAGCTTAAACATCCAGAATGCACACGCTTCACTTGTAGACACAAATGCATATGTGGAGGACTATCAAAAGCAGTGTTGTTTGTGCCTTGAAGGGACATATGTGCAACCGTGAAATAGGACAAATGCTGTGCATTGTCTACAGAAGAAAACAAAAACAAATGAACACCAGAACTTATCTTCTCTAAAACTTTCCAAATATTTTTTTAACTTGTTCAAATAATCCTCCAGGGAATGGTGCACCAAGAGTTTTAACATAATTATGCCCATTTATTCATAAGTGCACACCACACAGTACTTAAAGGGAAAGTGTTCATCAGAAAAATGATCCACTGTTTAAATCACATGTTATGCTAAAAATATGTAAGGATTTGGGCGGTTTTTTTAAAATTTGCTATGTCATTATCTATATACATTTTAAACTACAATCGCAGATTTATATCCAGCCACAAAAAGGAGTTTCCAGCATCATATTATTGATGGCCTATACTTAACTGAGCTGCAGCTCCAGGTTCCAAACCACTACACAGAGCATAAAGTTGTGCTTCCCGCTCCATTCTTTATGCTAAATCCATTGCTGGTGGCAGCCAGATCACTAATGGCCAGATAACTAACCACATTTGATATTGATTACCTACCTAATGTTTGAAAAAGTAAAAAAAAACATAAACACAGTTTGACTAGTCCATAGACCTCTACAAAGTAATTTCATTTTTATCATGGGCAAAATTTCATTGAAGATTACAGGTAATATGGATAACATAGAATCCGACATTAAATAGGTAACAGTCAACAGTTTACTTCTTCCCCTCCCTCCTAAGGATCACTGCATAGGTCACAGAGCATTGCTAGAAAATCCCCAATAAAATAATTTGTCACTCCCATTGAATGTCCCTCTATAGTATCTGAGGCTGTGTTAAAGTATATACATTAAATGCTGGAAACAGATGAGATGGCTGTTCCTATAATCATGTAAGAGAAATAGATTAAAAAAAAATATTGTGTTCAATGTGTTTTAATAAGAGCAATACATATCGGTGATACATTCCCTTTAAGGCCCACATAGCTGTCGGTAGTAACAGTTGTGTATGTTGCTAGATATT
This sequence comes from Engystomops pustulosus, assembly GCA_019512145.1. Classification (NCBI taxonomy): domain Eukaryota; kingdom Metazoa; phylum Chordata; class Amphibia; order Anura; family Leptodactylidae; genus Engystomops; species Engystomops pustulosus. Next base: position 180,409,514 of record CM033642.1, on the reverse strand, counting down.
TTTGTATAGGGATATTTTCTAGTGAGATCCATGGCAGAGTGACTATCTAGCCTATACAGTGTACACTAGTGAAAATAGTACAGTTTCTGTTGATGAATAGAGGTTCATTATCAAGACCCATTCAGAAAAATCTTCCAACAATGTTGTCTACTACTAAGAATGTTACGTGTATTTGGGACCATAATGTTTATATGGTGGACAAAATCCAGTTTGCATATGACTTTATGTTGTCACATAACAGGACATTACATATAAAGCCACTGCACTTTACACATATGTGTATAAGTTTCCCATCACTTGCTGTAATGTTTGAAAAAATTGCTTCCCTTTTTATGTGCATATGACCTCACAGAATTCCCACAGCTCCTGTACACGTGAAGGGTTATAAGGACCTGTGTGTTAGTGTGCTCAATTCTAATGCCTCCCGACCAAAGATACTCTTCTTGCCAAAAATAACCAAAACACACTCTTACTTTGGCTTTATGGTCCTGGTACAGTATGGAGGTTACCCCAGCCAAACGTTACTGTGTATCAGCAACATTTAATGAGACTCGTATATGTCATTCCCCCATTTGCCCCATGATAGAGGCCAATCTCACCCCACGCTTTATGTCATTGATCTATATATACATTGTAAGGCTTGGTGATGCATAAAGCTGCTGCCATCCTGCACTTTGTGCAAAAATTTGTTGACTTTGGGTTGTGTTGTAGACGACAAGGCTAGTTAAAAGCATTCATTTTATTCTAAAGAAGTCAATCATAGCTTGAATGCGAGTTACACGCGCATGTATCCAGAGACGCCAAGCGGTGAAAGTGGTGGACATACATCGATTTTATGTTTTTAACCATGCGGCATTTTAAAATGTAAATGGCATTGTGTGTGTACACACTGCAGCCCATACCAAGTCGTTCCCATGGATGTTCCATAATGTGTGTGTCATTATGCTGCTGGGGGTGGGAGGAGGAAGAGAAGAGAAATGGCAGAAGTTGTTACCTCATCAGTGCAGGGGTCTCTGTATAAAAGAAATCCAACCACTGTGCCAGCTTCACGTGTGAGCCTGGTACAGAACCTTGTGTACACATAGGTTTAGGGCATGAAAAAATATGTTAGGACATTGGCATATAAAATGCAATAAATATAAATATGTCACAACTCTGTTACTTTTAAAGCAAAGAAAACAGGTACATTAATATATTTTGGGGCTTTTTACATCTGGACATAGTGAACATGAAAAGGCGTTCTGTATGCCCACATTTAAACATTATTCTTTTGCTATATACCAGTGGTGGTGAACCTATTGCCCTCTCCGTGGGAACCAGGCCACACCAAAGAGGATGCATTTGGTATCTGGTATCTGCATGGATTCCAGAACAGCCCAGGACTTGCTGCGCATAGTGCTATCTCAGCACTGCCTAAGACTACAGGAGGAATGAATAGGTGTGGGCAGATCTAGATATCATTGTAGCTCTAGGTGAGTTCTACTATATTGGTGTTCTGCAGGATACTGATACGATGAAAGCTATGACAAGATGAAGGGAGAAAGAAGTTACTGCTAAACCTCCATGTTGGCATTTTGCGATAAATAGAATGGGTTTTAGTTATGTTTGGGCATTTGTAGTTAAAAGGTTCGCATTAGGATGATCGAGCACTAAAATGCTCGGGTGCTCGTTACTCGAGCCGAACATTTCCCGATGCTCGAGTGCTCGTTTCGAGGAACGAGCCCCATTGAACATCAATGGGAGACCCGAGCATTTTTCAGTAAAATTACAAACTGAACGAGCACACGAAAGAACACAGTGCCAGAACAGATTGCAGATGTTCGGGAACATCTGCGATCTGTCCGGAGACACGGTGCAGAACGGTGTTATCCGCAATAGTATTTGAAGAACAATATGTGTAGAGAACAACTTGACAGATGTTGCCAAACATCTGCAATGTGTTCTTACACATATTGTTCTTAAAATACTATTGCGGAGAACACCGTTCTGCATGCGTGTTCGGAACAGATCGCAGATGAGATGAGCGAACATGCCGTCCGAGCTTGATGCTCGTTCGAGCATTAAGGTACTCGAGACGGCTCGTTGCTCGGACGAGTATTTCCCCTGCTCGAGATCGGCATTTAATTAAAAAAACACAGTGAAGAACAATGAAGAATAGAATAAAAACAGTGACCACAGTGAACACCAGGATATCATTAAGTGAAAAACACAGTAAAGAACACAGTGAAGAATAGATACAGTGTTCGGCACATCTGCTTACTTGTCGGAAGATACGCGCGGGAAACCGTGCGACAAAATAGTATGTGAAGAACAATATAGATGGTGTGAAGAAGACATTGCCAGAACACGGTGAGCAGGACAGAGACACCGGGGAGCAGCACAGAGACACGGGGAGCAGCACAGGACACGGGGAGCAGCACGAAGACATGGGGCAGCGGCAGCACGAGGAGACATCAAGGCAGCGGCACGGCAGCAGCACGGAGACTCGGGGCACGGGAGACAGTCGGGGCACGGAGACAGCGGGGCACAGAGACAGCGGGGCACAGAGACAGGGGGCCACGAGACAGCGGGGCACACGAGGGACAGCGGGGGGGGGCACGGAGAGAATCGGGGGCACGGAGACAGCGGGCACGGAGCGAGAGCGGGGCACGGAGACAGCTGGGCACGAGAGAGCGGGCACGGAGAAGAGAGCGGGGCACGGAGGCGGAGAGCGGGGCACGGAGAGAGCTGGGCACGGAAACAGCTGGGCAAGGAGACAGCAGGGGGCAGGAACGAAACAGTGGGCACGGAGACAGCGGGGCACAGAGAACAGCGGGGCACGGAGAGAGCGGGGCACGGAGAGAGCGGGGCACGGACGGAGGGGGCACGGAGAGAGCTGGGCACGGAAAAAGCTGGGACGGAGACAGCGGGGCACGGAAACAGCTGGGCACGGAGACAGCGGGGACAGAGACAGGGGGCACGGAGAGAGCGGGGCACGGAGAGAGCGGGGCACGGAGAGAAGATCGGGCACGGAAAAAGCTGGGCACGGAGACAGCGGGGCACGGAAACAGCTGGGCACGGAGACAGAGCACGAGGGGGCACAGAGGACAGCGGGGCACGGGAGTAGAGCGGGGACGGAGAGACGGGGCACGAAACAGCTGGGCACGGAAACAGCTGGGCACGGAGACAGGGGGCCACAGAGACAGCGGGCACGGAGACAGTGGGGCGGAGGCGAGACAGCGGGGACGGAGACCGCGGGGGCATGGAGACAGCGGGGGCACGGAGACAGCGTATCTCTCGACAAGTAAGCAGAGTGCCGAACATCTGCCAATTATTCTTCACTGTGTTTTTCATTAAATGATCCTGGTGTTCACTGTTTTATTTCTATTCTTCACTGTTACTTCACATCTGCTAACTTGTCGGGAGATAATATACGCGCGGAACGTGAAGTAGATTGCAGATGTTTGCATAAATTGCTAACTTATCAGAAGACATTCTTTTTAAATTAATTAACACATTTATTCCCGAACCAGGGCCCTTTGAAAAATGCTCGAGTCTCCATGACTTCAATGGGGCTCGTTACTCGAACGGAGCACTCGAACTCTGGAAATGTTCGGCTCGAGTAACGAGACACCGAGCATTTTAGTGCTCGCTCATCTCTAATCGCAGATGTTCCCAAACATCTGCAATCTATCTTGCACTGTGTTCTTTCACTGTTTCTTCAATTAAATGATTAAATAAATTTGTTGTTTTTAATTGTATTTTTTACTGGTCTCACTTCTTTTTTTTTAATAAATGCTCGTTATCGAGCAGGGCCAAATACTCGTGCGAGCAACGAGCCAGTCCGAGTATGCTAATACTCGACCGAGCATCAAGCTGGACGAGTATACTCGCTCATCACTATCGCCATCATTACTATATACTGTGGTAACATTACTAAGGGTCTGCGGACCGCATTTCCGTTTCTCGCCTCATTAACAGGGGGTTGGCGCAATCGCGCTGACTTTCATGCAACACAAATCGGGCGTGGCGTAGGACAAACAACTGATTCGGAATAAGCGAGGATTTAAAATTCAAATGTGTTTAGCACTCACATACACCGGGAGGGAGATGGTGAACTCAGCGGACCTGAGCAGGGAAGCGACACATGCAGGATCTCGGGCGCACGGTCTTGTTGATTTCGCACCAGACTTCATCCTTGTCGGACAATGCACCTCGGGGATCGCGCAGGGACCGGGTAAGTAAATGTGCCCCACTGGGTATTTCCTTTGACATCGTCGTCCTTCATATCAGACTATGGGAGCAAGTTCATGGTGAGCCAGTTAGCTTAACTATATGGTTCTGGAGTGGGGAGGAGGAAACTTGTGTAACAAGGGGAAATCAACACAAATAAACAGGAGAACATGAAACATTAATGTTCAAGTTGTCCTCAGTTTGACCAGGACCTAATATTGCAGAGCAAATCCTTATTACGAGATTTTCAAGACTTTAAACCTTACAATGTCTGAGATTGAAAATGAAAGGGGGTCATCTAAGCTATACTGTAAGAAGAACTCTTACTCTCTGACCCTGGTCAAAAGTCTCTCACTCAGCTAAGCCAGTACTGTACTGAGTCACTGTACTGAAAGAGATGCAACCATGTCAAAACAATGCTGTCTATAGTGGGAATATGTTCCTTCTGTAAAAAATATACTAGTTTGGCTTTAAATCCCACATAATTTCATTAGGCTTCCTGAAAGTCAGGCTTGTTGTGAGCTGGCGGCCTTAAAAGGTAGCAAAAGAGGTGTGGTTTTCCTTGTCGCATCCTGAAAACTTATTTGCCATATTTCCCTATATCCCTAAGTGGAGGCATCATTGGCTTCAAGTCTACACACGCCTGAGAGTGCAGCCTTAAAGTTCTCCTAGAAAATTATTACTGACCTTACATTAGTATAGTGAGCAGAGGCAACTACTTCTGAAGAATAGCTTTTTAAATAGTAACCTTACTCTGAGTGCCAAATTGACTTCTTTGAACTAGTCACTAGTTCAACTAGAACTAGGAAAAAGTGTTTGCGGCACTTTTTTGTTCACGGTTGTCCGATACTTTCAAAAACACGCACCTAAAGTGCTTAGGTTGGAGTTTGTGCCACAATTCGTAAGGCAAGTGGCAAAGTGTAGAAAGAAAAAAAGGTGCTACTGTGCACATCCTGAAAACAGATAATTAATTAGACTCTGATATATAGGATTGCATGGCAGTATGGGTGCATAAAGAATCTTCCATAACAGGTTCCTTGAGGCTGCGTTCACAAGCTGTGATTGACTTGTGTTTTTGAAACGCAATTCAAAGGAAGCGTGGGGTAAATATGCATTTACACTGAAACACAATCTGGAAGGAGGCCCACATGGAATCTAAGGATGTCCACTATGTGGTTGGATAGGGGGCAGGCCGGCATTACCCCATAGCAAGGTGGGCAAATGCTCAGGTGCCCCAACCCCACGAGGGTCCCTAGCATCTGAGGTATGCATGTGGTGCTATGGCAGGGGCCTCCATCTGCAAGAAGGCAAGGTTTTGGGCACTCTGGACCCTGGATCCCTTCAATCTGGCAACACTAGCAGAGAAGAAAGAAGGCAGGACGAGGCAGGTAAGTATAAGAGGGCCCCCAGATAATAAATAATTGGGGGTGCAGTATATATAAGTAATGAGGGGGCCCATTATATAAAAAGTTCATTGGTTGGTGGGTAGTATGTAAATCATGAAGGGGAGCAGTTGTATATTAATGAAGGAGCCCACTATATAAAATTATTGAGGAATCAGTATGTAATTCAGAGAGGAGGGTAGTTATAAAATTAATTAGGGGGGGCCATAATATAAAATTAAGGGGGGGCAGGTTGTAGTTCAAGGTGGCCATTAACTTAATGAATGGGGGTCAAGTGTATATTCAGAAAGCATTCTTTAGTACTGTACTAAAGCACTGATATAAATAATTAGAAGGGTGAAGAAATAAGTAAATTAATTTAAAAAGGAGGCCAATATAAAATATTTTAAAGGGGACCATGATTAGTAAGTGAAAGGAGGGCCCACTTATTTAGCAGTACAGTATATTTATTCAAGGACTGTACATAATAATATAATATATTTGGGGGTTATAATGTAATTTTTTGGTTTTGTCATTATATTCTTAGGCAGCATAGTGTGACACAGATGACATCATATGTTAGTAACTGTGGTATTTTTATGCATGCAGTAAGTGGGATGTGTGCCCGGAGGTGAAGACATCTAACAGAAAATTCTGCAGCCAGATTTACAATGATTCTGGAAAGAAGGAGAATAATCAGCAAAGAATCATCCGTACAGCTAAATGTGTTGTGGTACGGGTATTAAACATTTTTAAAGTGTGCATAACCTAATGAAGACAGAATTATTTATGCTTGCTAAATAGGTAGTCATAGCACATCCCTCCCAGTAGATAGGTTGTGCCAGCACATGCCCCCAGTAGATAGGTAGTCACAGCAAAAAAAGGGAATATTCAACTACCTGCTATCTCCCTTCAGGGCTTCTAATCAAGTAGCCACAACAAATACCTCCCAATAGACAGGTAGCCCCATCACATGCCCCCTGGCCCCAGAAGATAGGTAGTAATAGCACATGCCCCTAGTAGATATGTAGCTCCAGCACATGCCCCCAGTAGATAGGTAGTCACAGCAAAAATAAAAGGGAATATTCACCTACCTGCTCTCCCTTCAGCAGCTTCTAATCACTCCCGCGCTCTTCTCTATGACCCAGGGGCCATGCCATCGTGCTTAGCAATGGCGCTTGGTCATTAAGAGGAGTTGATGCCGCTCTACTCTAAACAACGGTGCGGCCATTGGGAGTGATTATATCCACAATCTGACAGAACCCACCAATGTAGCAATACCACGCTCCCTGTATCAAGCCAGGAAGGTATAGTGCTCCACTGGATAGGCCCAGACCTTATGTAGATCGCATGAATGCGGTTGAAGCTTAGATATGTACTATGTTAAGAGGAACGTGTCCCAAAATTGAGAAGATATGGGAAGATGGCTAGATACTCCTGGTTTACCTTCAATTGCCCTGGTTGGATTAGAGCAAGTCTAGAATACAGCTATCACTGGTAAAATATGAAATGAAGATACATACGATACAGATAGTTCGGACCACAGGGTTGGGAAGGAGCCGGCTATGGGGAGGGGTGGGGTTTATAAAGGGGTATTATAGGGACCATGTTGGTGTTTAATATGGGCCAAAATGCAAAACGATAATATGACATTGGACAATGTTGAACTATTCTGGAGGTATTGTACAATTGCAGTGATGTCAATGTTTACTGCTGCGGCATTATCTTCTTGTCATTTGTGAAAAGGGGGGGTTGGGAAAGGGGAGAAAAAAAAATGTTATAAAAAATAGCAGATTTAAAAAAAAAAAAAAACAATGGTGCGGCGATGGCACCTTGGGCACACAAAGGATGCAGGCAGTGGTAACATCCCTGCCTGCATCCAGTAATCATCGCTGTGTGTGTCATAGATGTACACACTGCCGATCGCTATTAATCAATGATGCAGCCGAGGAGAGGTGATTTAACTAATTACATCATTGTTAACATTTCCGCACACGTTAACAATGAGTAAACACATGGGTTTTGTTAACATATATGTTAACATTGCATTAACAAATGTAAACAGTAATGTAATTAGGCAAATCACCTCTCATCAGCTGTTGTAATGCGTTTCAAACGCAACCAAAACGGAACGTGTGAACGCGCCCTAATTGGTTTAATGAGTTGCTCAGTACATTGAGTTTAATATACCCCTACAGAGGGCTACAGAGGGCTTCCGATCAGCTGACCGATCAGCTGAGGAGTTGATTGGCGGCACCGCCTCTGTCCCCCGATCAGCTGACTGATCAGCTGATCCATTGACTGACCTCATTGGGGAGTGGGCGAGGCATAAAGGCTTTAAATCCCACTGCAGTGGCGGGCGCCATGACCATACTGTGCTGGAGGCTATGCTGATGCAGTTAGTTTAGTCCCTGAGTTATAGTGAGGAGGCTGTGTGACTTGCTAATGGTGGCCATACAATACAATGTTATGGGCTAGACTATGACACCTCTGATGAGCTGGATGAAATGAGTTGTTAGTGTGTGACCAGCAGAAAAACAATCAGGGAGCTATTCCTGACAGGTTCTCGGGATAAAAGTGCTGAGGTACGCGGAGAACATCAATATACAAGGATAGCATCAGATGTTGAATATAGGAAACCTTATATATCCCTTTCTTGGAACATAAACAGGTCCAGGAGAGGTAGGGTGTTATTTCGGGATCGCCCATCCATTTAGTGAGCAGGGCCACAGCGTTCATTGGAGTAGTACCCATTCAACATGCTATAGCTGTTTGACTCTGTCCTTTGTCTTTTACACGCAACGACGTATTGCAAAACTACGTAAGACCGTGCTAATATACATACAGTTTCCATTATTTATTATATAAAGATTACGTATTTCATTTTGGAAGGTCACCCCTCAAGGAATGTATCTAGGGTTGTACGAGCATTTAACCCCTGAGATGCTGAATTAAATGTAATACAATGTAAATGGGCAGCGTAAAAAAGTGTCATGATTAAGCCCAACTATGCCACTGGGAGACAATCACTGCAAAAATCATTCTGGGGTTTATCCAGGTATGGCAATATCACACAATGTGGGCAGTAATCTACAGGCTGGGTACATGGCAGGGCTCGGAGGAAAGGAGCGAAATTTAGATGGATCTCCGCTTTTATTAGATTGGTGTTGTAGTGCCTGTGAAGGGTACCGGTACAAATAGAAAACCGGGAGAAGTGACCCCATTTGGTCTAGGGCTGTGTATGAGCTTTTAACACTGAGACTGCTGGCCCATATGTAATATAAAGGGATGGGACAGTTGTAAAAATGCATTGTTTTCTCAAATGTGCCATTGTAGTGACAAATGTATTCAGCCTAACTCATGCCACCTGGGGAAAATCACCCCAAAATTTTATTATGCGGGTAACTGAACAGCAATACCACATAGGTGGCAATAATGTACGGGTTGGGCACACGGCAGGGCTCAAAAGGGAATAACTGGCATTGGGAGCGAGATATTTCACATATATTTTTCTTTTGGCATCATGAAGCATTTGTAGTTGCCCTTAGGGATCAGTACAGTAGAAACCCCCGAGAAACTGACCCTATTTGAAAACTAAACCTCCAAGTATTAACATTTAACCCACAGGTAATACCCCAAGAAAAATGCATAATGGATGGATAGAAAAAAATATCGATTATGGCATCTTGTGCCCAGCTCCTGCCACAGAGACAAACACCCCAAAAATCCTGATGCAGATTGCTTCCAGAAGTACTGCACCCCCCTTCCGGGTCTCCAATAGAAAATGTTTAATGACCACCTATTGAAATTCCAGAAAAGTTCCTTTCTGGCCTGCACACTGATATAACACAGCATTATACAGTGCCATCTGCATGATGTGCTCGGCCAGCTTCTTGTACCACACCCTTGATTTCCGCATGGCGTTATATGGCTGAAGCACCTGGTCTGACAAGGCAACCCCTCCATTTACCACATAATCCAATATGCAGTCAGGTTTGGGGGGTTCTATGCTGGTATCTCGTACTGGGACAGGGGTGGTGGTGTGCTCATGTAGTATGGTTAATACAAAGACACTCTCTGTGTCCTTGTACTTAACACACAATACAGAGTTGCTGCATAGTGCCAGGCAATCGTGCCTTCTAAGTTTTGCAGCAACATAGAGAGACATCTCTGATTTCTGCGTACAGTGACGCATGCACAGTATTTCTGTAAGCAAGGCACTTGAATAGTGTAGTGTGGTGTAAAATTTCCACAAAATGGTACAGGGGGGGTGGAGCCCTGGTCAGCAGTGGGTGCACCAAATCCCAAACTACCTTTCCAGCAATTCCCAGAAGGAAGGGCATTCTGGGGCACTATTTGGGAGTACTTCCCTTCATAACATCAACTTATACATATAACTTTCGCAAACAATTATACATGTTCGCACCATACCACGCCCCTTATTGGGCCGGTAATGGCTGAATTCAAGTCTCCCTCTAAATTGTTCCAGGGACTTGTCTATGCTCACATGTTTGGCGGGGGTATATGCCTGGGCAAACTTGGCACTAAAGTGATCTAATATGTGCCTGACCTTAAACAAACAATCATAACTGTGGTCATCTCTGGGTGGGCACTGTGTGTTGGCATAATGCAAAAACTATGGATGGCTTCAAAAGCATCCTGCTCATCGCCATGCGGAACATCGGGGTGGGGGAACAGAATGTCTGTGCTCCAGTAGTCCCTGATCGATGGCTTCTTTACAATCCCCATAAGAACTATTATACCTGTTACAGTGACAGGGCGCCGCACAAGTCCAGGCACTTCTCCAGCATAAACCCTACAGCGCTTTCTCGGGGGTTATTCCAGGTCAATGGAAGATGAGATGGAGGAAAAGCAAAAGAGTATATCATCCTCACTCCTGACTTGTGTCAGAGGCCAGCATGCTGTATGCCTCCAACACGATGAAATTCTTTGAACACATGTAATGTGCACCAAAAAAATTAAGATAATGTGCACCCAAATAAAGGACAAACCGCACAGCCGACACACAAAAAATATAGTAATGTGCACCCAACTGCACAGACAACCGCACAGCTGACACACAGAAAAAATTAGATAATGTGCACCAAACTACATGGGACAATCCACACTCCTGGAACACAGACAAAAAATTAGATAATGCCACCAAACTACATGCACAAGCTGCACAGCTGGCATACAGAAAAAATTGGATAATTCGCACAAAAAAACAGACACGCGCTCAGATGGAACACAGAAAAATTTGATAATCCGCAGCAAACTATATGCACAAGCTGCACAGCTGGCATATGAAAAATTGGATGATGCGCACCACACTACTTGGACAAAGCCTCAAAGCTGGCAAACAGAAAAATTGGATAATGCACACCAAACTAAACGGACAAGCCACACAGCCGTCACACAGAAAAATTAGATAATGCGCACCAAACTACATTGACAAGCCGCACAGATGGCACACAGAAAAATTAGATAATGCGCACCAAACTACATGGACAAGCTGCACAGCCAACTCACAGAAAAATCTAATAATGTGCACCACACTACACAGATAAGCAGAGGTAGCACACAGAAAAATTTGATAATGCGCATCGAAACTACCAGAAAAGACTCAGCAGGCACACAGAAAAGTAAATAATATGCACCAAACTACATGGACGGGCCTTACAGCTACCACAAAGAAAAAACTGGATAATGCACACCAAACTACACGGGTGTCAGGATTCGGGATGAGTGGATCCTCTGGACCACCGCCGAAGGTCGAAGGTGGTACTAGCCGACACCTGGGACCGGAATCTAAGTGGCACCTGGTCTTCACCATCAGGCCGTTCCACAGATGCGACTAGCCTGCGGTGGCAGCCGATATCGAGGTACTTTAGCAGGAGACAGTTCGTGGTCAGATTCGGCACAGGGTCAGTGCGGTGGCAGAGATGCAAGGTCAAGTCCAATCTGGGGTCAGCAACGGGAGGTCCAGGCAAAGGGAATAGGAACACAGGAACCTGGGAACTAAGGAGCATGAACACCAGAAATACAGGAACATGGGAATAAATTGTCTATAATAATTTGCAAAGCCCAGATATGAATATCACGTAGTCCACATGAGCGTGGCCACTGAAGAACCGCAGATAACTTGGAAGGATCCATCTGTAAGCCATTATCGGAGATTATTCAGCCGAGGATTGGAAGGCTCTTCTGTGATGAAACTGACTTTCTGACGTTGGAGTAGAGATGGTTAACCTGAGCGGCTAAGCACTGCCGTACGTGGGGATGGTGGGACTAGAGATTAGAGAATACACAAGGATGTCATCCAGGTATAACACAAACACAACTGTACACACAAGTCCCTGAAGATGTCATAGACAAACTCCTGAAAACGGCTAGTGCATTACAAAGTCCAAAAGGCATAGCAAGATATTCAAAATGTCCATCATGGGTGTTAAAGGCATATTCCATTGTCCTCCTTTCTGATGCGGATGATATTGTAGAGCCATCCTTCTTGGCGACAAAAAAGAAACCTACGCCAGAAGAGAGGAGGAGGATTTGCGTATGAAGCTATTTGCAGATTCTCTTTGATATACTCCGACAAGGAGGCAGTCTCGGGTACCGAGAGCGTATATACGAGACCCCGCGGAAGAGAAGAGACGGGAGCAGGTCAATGGAGCAATGTAGGGATGATGTGGAGGAAGAGTCTCAGGCTCTTCTTGGAGAACACATCTGCAAAGTCCAGGTTTGAAGCAGGAAGCTCCTCCAGAGGCTTGGGAGACAACATGGAAGTCTGACAAGTAGCGTATGAGGGATATCCATACAGTGTGAGGAACAACCCAAGCCCCAACAGAGAATTTCCCCAGAAGACCAGTCCTGCACAGGGGCTGCAACCAGGGGAGACCCAGCAGGAAAGCGAAAGTGCTTTGAGGTAGCACAAACAAAGAAATTCTCTCTATATGTAAGGCACCAACAGGAGCAGGGGTTCAGATGGGCACGGAGAGAATTGGCCGCTGAACCGAGGCAATGGACCATGATTTCTCAAGACCAACCACCGGGATAGTGATGGTGGGAGACCAGAGCAGCGTCCACAAAGTTCGCTTAGAGCCTGAATCCGGAAAGCAGTAACCTGGATCTGGGTACAGAGAGTTCCATAGTCTCACTGCTCTTACAGTAAAGAACCTTTGCCTATGTTGATGGTATAATCGCTCTCCTTTAGGCGCAGAGGATGCCCCCTTGTCCTGGTCACGGCCTAGGTATAAAAAGATCTTTGGAGAGATCCTTGTACTGTCCGTTCAGGTATTTGTACATTGTAATGTGGTCTCCCCTCAGTTGTCTTTTTTCTAAACTAAATAACCCCAAATTTTGTAATGGTTCAAGTTTGTATACAGTAAAAAAAGTTACAAAAAAGCTTCCAACATTAAAATAAAATGACAAATGAATAAATATAAGCCCTCAAATGTAATTTTGCCATACAAACAATAAAAAACACAAATACAAAAAAACCAAACACATATTTGGTATCGCCGTGTCCATAACAATCTGTATAATAATCGTTATTGGACATGTACGGTGAACGTCCTAAAAAAATACACCGAAAAAAAGTTCATTTTTTTATTAATACCCTTTAAAAATGCTTAAAAGTTACATAGGTATACTGTTGAAAAAAGACACTGTCCATCAAGTTCAACCAAGGAAAAAAGGGATTGGATGAGGAAGGGATTTGGGGGACGGAAACAATTCATTACATAACCGTCCATGTTATTTAGATGTAAAGGCATCTAGACCCTTCTTGAAACTCTCTGCTGTCCCTACTGTGACCAGCGCCTGAGGCAGGTAACTACCAGATTGATAGTTCTCATAGTAAAAAAAAGCCCTGTCGTCTCCAGTGATTAAACTTTCCACCATATTTTTGTATGGACCATTCATATATTTATATAAATTAATCTTGTCCCTCTCCCTCTTAGTGGTCTCTTTTCTAGACTAAATAAATCTAGTTGTTCCAATCTTTCTTATAACTGAGACCGTCCATACCCCTATCATTTTGTGGCTCTTCGTTGTTCCCTTTCCAGTTCCAGGATCCTTTATATGGATCGGTGCCCAGCAAATGCGACAGCATATTCCAGGTGAGGCTGAACCAATGCCTCCGTACAGTAGTAATATTACATTTCTATCCCAAGAGTCCATACCACTTTTGATACATGACAAGATCTTGCTGGCTTTAGAGGCAGTGATTGAAATTGCATGCTGTTATTTAATTTATCATTTACTAGTACCCCGAGGTCCTTCTCAACAAGGCGATCTCTACCGATTTACTCCCCAAAAGACATATGTTACATGTGGATTATTAGTCCCAAGTCTATAACCTTACACTTATCCACATTGAACCTCACTTGCCAAATGGCTGACCAAACCACTCAGTTTGTCCAAGTCACCCTGCCGCCTATATACAACATCCTCCATAGACTGTATTACACTACACGCTCTTTGTCATCTGCAAAAATAGACACAGTGCTATTCATTTCTACCTCTATATCATTAATAAATAAAATAAAATAGTAGTGGGCCAAGCACAGAACCTGGGCACACCACTTTAACTGGTGAACATTTTGAGTAGGAATCATGACTAAACTATCTGTATACGATCCTTCAGACAGTTCAATCCAATTGCATATGATTGCTTCCAAACCAATAGACCTTATTTTACCATCAGGCTATGACAGTGTCAAATGCCTTTGCAAAGTTCAGAAACACATATCCACAGCAGCTCCTCTGTCCAGGCATCGCTCTTCACAGAAGCCATAATTAGGTTAGTGCGACAACTTCTATCCTTAGTAACTTATTATACTATTGATGTCAATAGTCCAGTAATAGTCTTTTAGTAACCCTTCCAATATTTTCCCCACAATTGAAGTTAAGCTTACAGGCCTGCAATTGCCTGGCAAAGTTCTAGCTCTTTTTAAATATTGGCACCACATGTAGGAATCGCTGAAGAATTTATACAACAGCCATCAATAACAGAACTGGGGGTCTTTAACCCCTTAGCGCTCAGCGCCATATTAGTACTGCGCGGGCTGCGCTCATGGCGCTCAGACTGTACTAGAAATAATCTACTGACATTCCCGCCAGGGGGTGTAATTATTGTATTGTAATTATTGAAGGGTGTAAGGTGACCAGTAAGAATTATATTTTTTGATTGCCTTTTTTCTTCTCATTTCCTGACCCTTTAACTGTAGCTGTAAGCCCCGTGGGGTGTAATCTAGCCGTCTATACTTACCTATTAGAATAAATCTAGAAGTATAATGACCCAGTATAGACTGGAATGTCTCCCATTAACATTAGTATATCATGTGACAATATGATCCCAGTCTATATCCTGTAGTGCAGCCCTGAATTTTGGGAAATTGCTTCTTAAAAATCTAGTGTTTTTGATTTTCCACCATATTTTTACTTTTACAGTTTAAAGGAAAATAATTAGTGTATGATCACTGTTCTCAAAGGTTTCCCGGACAGTGAGATTTTGGACAATTTCCGGATTGTTACAAATCACAAGGTCCACCAATGCATACCTCTTGTGGGATCTTCCACAAGCTGCACCATAAAATTATCCGCAGAGGTTGATAAAATGCCTTCCCTTCATAGGTGAAGAAGAACCCTGACCCTAATTTATATTTGGAGAGTTCAAGTCTCCCATAATCACTATTGTCTCCTCCTGTGCTGCCGCTATATCTGTTATATAGGTGAACCTCTATTTCTTCAGAGATATTGGGGGTCTATAAATACACCAAAAATAATTTTCTAGAAACTCTTCTGGCTCAACTCACAAAGTTTAGCCTCCTTCCACTCTCATTGACCACACGTCTGTCACGGTTACACCCGCGATCGTCGTACGGATCACGGGTGCACCCGTGCCTGCTGCCGCTGTCCCCTCTCCCCAGGTCCATACTCACCTCACCTGGCCCAGCCTTCGTGACGGTCCCCATCCTGGTCCCACGCCAGCTTCCTCCGAGGCCGCGATCCTCTCTTCTTGAGAGGGCACACGCTCCCGGTCTCCAGGCATTCCTGGCTCTACTATATAGCCTGGCGACTCCCAGCTTCCTGCCGGATTTCAGGTCCTTCTGTGAAGAGAAAGCCTCCTGAGCGTTTCCAGAACGCCCTTGTGATTCTGAGCGTTTCCAGACGCCTTGCTGTTCGTGTGGTGTTGTCCTTTGGTGGTCCTGTGGCGGTCCCGTAATCCTATTGCGTCCCGTAATCCTGTGGCGGTCCCGTTTATCCTGTGGACGCGTCCTGTATCCTGTGGTGGCTGTAATCCTGTGGCGGTCCTGGATCCCAGTGGTCTCGAGGTCCTGCCAGCCGTCCTTCCAAGTACTCGGCCACACCTTTCGCGGTCCTGCCGGCCGTCCTTCCGAGGTCCTGCCAGCGTAATTTCAAGGTCCTGCCTTCCTGTGGTCTTGCCTTCTGTGGTCCTGCCTTCCGTGGTCCTGCCTTCCCGTGGTCCGCGCATACCGCTATTCCCACCTTGGCTGCCACGCAGTTAGTCCGCAGGTCTGCAGCTTCCCAGAGCTGCTGGTTCTCCACAAGCCACTCCAGTGTCTCCGCAGCTTTGGTGTGCCCCAAGAGGTCCTGTGGCGGTGCGTATCTAGTAGTGTCCTGTAATACCGTGGCGTCCTTGTAATCCTGTGGCGGTCCTGCTAATCATGCTGGCGGTCCTGTATCCCAGTGGTCTTCCGAGGTCCTGCCAGCCGTCCTTCTGAGGTCCTGCCAGCCGTCCTTCCGAGGTCCTGCCATCCCGTGGTCCTGCCTTCTCGTGGTCCTGTCTACCCGTGTCTCTACCTTGGCTCCCCGCCGCAGCAAGACCATCCTTCTTTGCGGCAGGCTCTGGCAAAGACCAGGAGTCTACTTAGACTCCGCTCCCGGGTTGCAGCTAGCATCGTTATCCCCCGCGGTGGTCCAGGGAGTCTACAGACTCTGACCATAGACTCTGATGGTTCGTCCCTACGAACCGTGACACTGTCTCATTCACAATTGCCTTTAACTCTTCTAACACACAGAAATACACCACCTCCTCTCTACTAGCCTTGTCTTTCAGTGTAAAAGAGTGTAAAACCTTAAAAATTAACACCACAATTATGTGATGTTTCTAGCCATGTCCAGTACCAGGGCTTCAAGCTCACCCATTTTTTTGGCAATACTTCCGGCATTTGTGAATATACACTTTTATTTTCCACAGTTATTTATTTGATTTAAAGTAATTGTACTGGCACATATATCCTCACTATTATTTTATAACTTGTGGATCTCTTTATCCACTGCCTTACTCCCCCATTCACCGTTCACTTCGCCATCCACCCAACATAACCTGCCTCCTCTCTGACCTTTATACCTCTTTAGTATCTTCCTTCTCCTCCTCCCCCAATCCTAGTTTAAATACTCCGCTTCCCCCCCTTGTTCCATTTAGGTGCAAGTTACAGCTGAAAAATAAAAACGTTGTGCCTCTGATAAGATGGTGATGCTAAAATGAACAAGATTTTTTCTTTATTGAGTGAAATTGGGAAAAAATTTAAAAAGCTATATAAATTAGATATCTCTGTAATAGTGACGACCCACACATTAAAAATAACCTATCAGCCCATACAGCAGTTTATCACCATATATGGGGTACCGGCACACTTGGGAGAAATTGGGTATGAAACTTTGTGGAGCTTTATCGCATTTTATCCATTGTGAATGTTTAATTTTCCGCCCAAAATGAATGTATTGTCAAAAAATATTACAATTTGTAGACCGCACCACCATTTTGTTTTAACCCCTATAAGACACCGAAAGGGTTAACAAACTTCTTAACAGTGCTTTTTCATATGTTGGGGGTGTTTTTTCTAAAATGGGGTAATTTACAAGTATAGCTATTATTTAGGCCTCTCACAGTCAATTTAAAGTTGAGCAGGTCCCTCTAAATACAAGTTTTGGCGGTTTTCCCAAAAATGTAAAAAATGGCGCCCAAATTCTAAGCCTCATAACAGTCTAGTAAAATTGGTGGAATCTTAAAATACAATCCCAACATAAAGCAGACATTTGGGAAATGTAAGTTATGGATTAAATTGGGTGCTATGACTATCTGCTTCAAATGTAGAGAATTTAAAACCACTTGTTAAACCACTTATTGTAACACTGGGCAGATTTGAAAAATGGGGCTTTGCCCTTGAGGCCAAAAAAAGCCATGAAGGGGTTAAATTGTAAAAGAAATAGAGATGAGCGAGCATACTCGTCCGAGCTTGATGCGCGTTCAAACATTAGCGTACTCGCAACTGCTCGGCGCTCGGATGAGTATTTCACCCGCTCGAGAAAATGGCATCTTGCGGCGTTTAGATTTTTGGCGGCCAGAAACAGAGCCAATCACAAGCCAGGAGACTCAGTACACCCAGCATCACATTGTACACTTAGATGTCGATAGCAGTGGTTGGCTGGCCTGATCAGGTGACCAGGGAATATACTAGCCCCTGCCCGTGCTGCTCGGATCATTCTCTGTCTGGATGCCGTTAGGGATAGCGTTAGGGTGTTCTAGTAGATTACTGTTTGGCAGGAGTGATTCTCCAAGAACCCAACAGCCCTTGTTAGGGCTACTTTAGCGTTTTTCAAAAGTTAAAGTGACAGACTCAGTCACAGCACAAAATCCTTTTGTGTGCTTTCAGTGTAGGTTAGAAACTAGCCATAGCAATCATCTTCTGTGGTTGCCGTCTGATTTCTTCTGCATGTTTTGTTCTATAAAAAAAAAACAGAAAAAAAACAACAAAAAAAAATCTACAGGTTATATTTCTGTTTTGTCTATAAAATAGACTTTAATTTTGAAAATATTGAGCCCGAGGGCTAGGGGTAGAGGACGAGGGCGTGGGCATCCAATTACTGCAGGGGTCAGAGGCCGTGGTCCTGGGGGGGTCGTGATGAAGACATTGTTGACGTAGTGGAAGCGCCAAATGTTTCATGTAGTGAAGCTCCCATGGTGAGGGCTAGATTTTCTCAAGTCTGGAGGTTCTTTAAAGAAACAGCGGATGACCGACAGACTGTGGTGTGCAACCTGTGCTACACCAGGATCAGCAGGGGTTCCACCACTACTAGCTTAACCACTGCCAGTATGCGCAGGCATATGAATGCTAAACACCCCACTCAATGGAACCACGGCACAAACACCTCCCGCTCGAAAACCACACCTTCGACTCCATGATCCTCCACAGCGTCCACCTGGAGGAGGAAGAGGAGGAGAATGTTTGTCAGACAGAAGAGGGGACCATTGCTCAGTCCTTAATTGTTCAGCGTGTATGGGCAGAAGAAGAGGAGGAGGAGGAAATGGAGAGTCAGGCCAGTGAGGGGAGTGAATTCTTGCGTGTTGGGACTCTGGCGCATATGGCAGATTTCATGCTAGGCTGCCTATCCCATGACCCGTTCAAAGAATTTTTTCCAGCAATGATTACTGGGTATTCACTCTCCTGGACCCACGGTACAAGCAAAATCTTTCCATTCTCCTCCCTGTAGAGGAAAGGAGTGTGAGAATTCATTGTTACCTCCACACGTCTCCATAGCTGCCTCCAAAAGTCGTCCATATAGCTGCCTCCGTACATCGTCCGCTTAGCAAACGAGCTGTGTCCGGCAAAATTTGGGGTTGTTTTAACGGCTTCCACATCAAACTTGTTAACTTTGTTGCCACCCTGCTGTGATATTATTTCAGCGCTACTTGCGCATCTCTTTACGTTCCCCTCCCCCGCCATAACCAGGCCAAATACTTATAAGAACAGTATTTCACTTGATCTTGCACAAAAGGTTTTTAGAAATGATGTTTATAGCTGGAGTACACTCTGGTTATGTCGCCTGGACAATCGCCAGCCTGAGGCTGCGGCCGCTGGCTCCACACGTCGTCCAAATAGCTGCCTCCATACATTGTCCCCCTAGAAAACGAGCTGTGTCAGGTAGAATTTTGGGTTGTTTTAACGGCTTCCACATCAAACTTGTTAACTTTGTCGCCACCCTGCTGTGTTATCCACAAAATATACCTCCAAACTTTTATCTTTGACCGATATTATTTCAGCGCTACTTGCGCATCTCTTTATGTTCCCCTCTCCCGCCATAACCATTCCAAATACTTATAAGAACAGTACTACACTTGATCTTACACAAAAGGTTTTTAGAAATGCTGTTTGTAGCCCCCACCTGCTTTGAAAACGTTCGGGCCCCCAGGTCCAATTTGGGTGGGGAGGAGCCGAGAGGCAGGGGCTTGGACAGGCAAAAGCTCACCTGGCAGAGGACCGCCAGCTCCATCCCAAGATCTAGCTAACATCATTTTAACTGAAGCAACTTTTATCTACTACTATAACCTCTGAAATCTATCTTTTCACTCCTCTTTTCTCACCTCCTTACGTTCACCTCGGGTGCCTTAACCGTCCCCATTGTCTCCATTGTCTTTTTTCAATTGGTTTGAAGCCTGAGTCCATTTGGGGTATGTCGTCATGCCACTGTCTAGCCTGCTGCTGCTGCCGCTGCCTCCGCATGCCATCCCCTATAGTGTCAGGGTCAATTATTGGGTGTTTTAGATGCTATCTCGCCTCACTCAGTCACTCTGTCATTGCCATGCTGTTGCCCATAATTTTGGCATAATGGTGCAATTAGGCAGCCTCAGAGGCATCCATGCATGCTGCCCCTGCTTTTTCCTGTCCATTTCCGTCGTGTTTCCATCATTTTCTGAGGTTTCTAGGTTTTTGGCCAAGCTTCCCTGTGCAGAGCCTTGGTCCCCTTGAAAAATACTCGCTCATCTCTAAAAAGAAACTTGAGAAGCCAAAGGAAACAAATGAAAAAACAAGCAAATAGACAAACTCCATAAAGATTTAAACCCAGGAATTTGCAAGTGAGCAGCGCTAAGAACTGAGCCACCTTGCACTATTCTAGCTCTGTTACACCATCTTTTTCCATTTGTGCATTGTGGTCCTATAAAAGAAAAATAGTAATGCAACTTAACCCCTATTCTTGCATATTTAGATTGTTCAAAACTTAACTAAAACTGGATACTACAATACTACTATCATAGTATATAAGTCTAGAAAAAGACGCAAGTCCATCAAGTCCAGCCTTTAATAATTAGATAAATGTTTTCTCCCCATAATCCCTAATAGAACCTCCTGCGGCAGAGAGTTCAATACTCTCACTGCTCTTACAGTAAAGAACCTTTGTCTATGTTTATGGTAGAACCGCCTCTCCCCTAGGCGCAGAGGATGCCCCCTTGTCCTGGTCACAGACCTAGGTATAAAAAGATCTTTGGAGAGATCCTTGTACTGCCGGTTCAGGTATTTGTAGATTGTAATGTAGTCTCCCCTTAGTAGTCTTTTTTCTAAACTGAATAATCCCAAATTTTGTAATCTGTCATTGTATTCTAGTTCCCCCATTCCCCTAATAATCATGGTTGCTTTCCTCTGCACCCGTTCCAGTTCTACTATGTCTTTTTTATACACTGGTGCCCAAAACTGTACACAATATTCCATGGGTGGTCTGTCGAGTGATTTGTATAAGGGCAAAACTATGTCTTTATCATGAGAATATATTCCTCTCTTGATTCATCCCATAATTTTATTTGCGTTAGCAGCAGCTGCCTGGCTACCATGCTACCATGCACCAATACCTCCAAGTATTTTTCAGCTCCAGTTTTGCCAAGTAATCGACTGTTTAGAACATAATTATACTTTTTGTTTCCATGGCCCAAGTGCATAACTTTACATTTATCTACATTAAACCTCATCAACCATTTCCCTTCCCACTCCTCAAGCTTCCACAAATCCCCCTGTAATGCTAAACCATCGACCTCAGTATTAATTGCTTTACACAGCTTAGTATCATCTGCAAATATTGACCTACTACAAGGTCATTAATAGAAATATAAAAAAGAAGTGGCCCCAATACTGACCTCTGTGGCACTCCACTGGTAACGTCAACCCAATCGTAGAAATGTGCCATTAATGATGACCCTCTGTTTTCTATCACTAAGCCAAATACTTACCCAAATACACAAATTTTCCGCTGGTCCCAAGCAGTCTTATTTTATGTACCAACCTTTTGCAACACCCCTGCCAATGCATGGGCAGAGGAGTAGTTGCGAATAAGTCCCTTGTACCATTTAGTACATACAGAGGTAATTGTGCAGTGGTAGATACTGCCTGGATAGGCAAGGGTTAATGTTATTTAATGTTATCATCGAATGATGTTCCACTATTGTAACTGGAGGGTGATTGGAGAGTGAGATCACCTGACCAGAGATTAACAAAAAACCTTAGTCAGGGGAGGAGTTGGGGAGAGTTCCAGAAACTTCAGAGAGCTCAGATCTCTCTTAGTCCCAGCTCTTACCACATGAGGAGCTCTTTAGGCCCAGCTCATGACAGAGGAGCATCACTTCAGAGCACAAGCTCTTGCTACAGGCCTCCTAGGCCTCAGCATATCAACTACACACTGAGTGACATCAAGTGAGCTCACATAGAACAACCAGGATTAAAGCTGCAGCTTCCAGCATTGGACACAGCTACATTCCAGCCTGCACCTGCATCCAGGCTGGTGACTCCTGAGGTTCCCACTTCAAGATCACTTCAGTAATCTGCCTTTGTACAGAATCGTTTGGTCTGTTGCTGCTGTTGGTTCGAATAAAGAACTGTAAGTTACTTTTATTCACAACACTGCCTCCGTCTGGGTCCTGCTACGGCTGTATCACCATCAAGGGCTCCCTCTTCCACCATCCAGGGACACATACTACAGACTCTAAGGGTTGCCCCAGGGAGAACCAGTACCACAGTCCCCATACCAAGCACCGTGACACTAGCATGCCTAGGCCGCAACCGCCAGCCACTCCGGTATCCTGGGCCCCCGGCTGTGACGCAAAGTCCTGTGGAGGAGGAGCCGGCGCGATCACAGCCCGGCAACAAAGAGGGTTAATCCACTATCATGGATTTTTGGCGCAGGCCAGCGTGCGCACCATCCAGAGTGCCGACGCACGTGTCCTGACAGGAGGAGAGCAACACTAATCGCCGCCGATCCCCTACTGCCTGCCGAACATCAGGAAAGGAGAGCATCCTGCACAGCGACTAATCCTGAGTGAGTACCGCTGGAGAAGTTAAAGGAGGGTAGAGATTCCGACGCTGGGTTATTGGCTCACCTCCCAGGGAATAGTGACTGTGTCTTAAAGTGCCCACGTCCCATTCTAGCCATCGGCCATAGCAACGGACATTGTGTAACCACTCAAGTCTTCACCAAGCTAGCCCAATCTTGTCAGCCCAAGAGGAAGACACTGAACTGGAGCAACTCCTGTCACCCGGACACCCTCCTCAGGGTATCGGAGCATGCTAAACCCTCCACAGAGTCCATCCAGTCCTATTGCAGCTAATGCCACCACCATTATGCCCCTGACTATGCCCTATTAAATTGGGGCTCCCTGGTTACCCTACTATGAAGGAAATCTGCACAATTTTTCTAAATTCAGGACCAAGATGCTAGCTACCTTTACCCTGTTTCCACTCACAGAAGAGCAGAAGTAGGCATCCTAACCGGGCAGTTAAAGGGACCCGCTCTCCGGGAAGTCAAGTCCTGGCCCCGAGCGGAACGCCAGAATGTGGCCACAATCCTCAATAGGCTGCGCAGAAGTTCTTTGGAAAAAGACATAAGCCCCAATAATCCCTCAGAGACTTTGCCCTCTCCCTACAGGGGACATGGAAGGCTATCACCCGCCTTGACCCTAAAGAGGCAGAGAATTCCGAACAAACCCTTCATGAACAATTCATTAATGGGCTTCTGGATAAAAATCACAAATGCCAGTTAAAAATGCTCTCTCTTCAACATGCCCAGGCTTCTTTTCTTGAGTTCAAGGAGATTGCCATTGACATCCTGGGAGAACGCCTGTCTGCCAAACCACAGGAGGAGTCTGAACCTGTGGATCTGGAAGATGCTGCTCTGGCCTTTCCTCTAGCGCAAGCAGCAACACCGCCTCCAGCGTCTGCAGAAGTCGCTATCCTAGCAGAGCAGGTCACCACCCTGGCAGACACCATGAGCAAACTGCTTGTGCGAATGGCTCAGCTGGAAGTAGCTGCTCCCTCCAAGAAGAAGAAGCCGCCTGATAGCTCCTTACAGCCAGCTACTCCTTGAGATTCCCGGGCCAAGAAATGCCCAGCCATGGCGAAATCTCTGGATACCTGGAGCCAAAGAGAACCAAGACTGCGATGCAATTACTGCCGTAGATACGGGCATGAGGAGAATGAATGTTGTCGGTTAAACAACAAACCCTTGGGGCTACGGGGCGACTTCCAAGGGAAGAATTTCTAAGTTACAGAGACTCTTATTGGATGCCAAGGTTCATGGGGACTCGCCCCATGGTTCATGTGATCATAAATGGAGTAACCCTACCGGCCTTAATAGACACCGGCTCTCAAGTGACCACAATCCGCAGTGCCACCTTTGAGAAGTGCCGAAAAGGAGCATCCCTGTCGCAGCCTCCCAAGGCTTATCTGAATATAATTGCTACTAGTGGGGAGTCTGTACCCATCCGCGGCTACTGGGAACCCACACTCCCCATCGGAGACACCAGACAGGGCATAGTGGTGACACAAGTGCCTGAAGACGGTAATATCTCCCTGGTACTGGGTACCAATGTCCTCCTCAACTGCTACCCTGAAATGCTGAAGGCTCTTCACAACTCTCTACAAACAGTGCCCAGTGATTCTCGGAAGATAATTCAGGAGACCATGCAAGTCTTTGCGGCACAACAGAAGTTTGCTGGCCCCAATGGAGAAATCTGCAGAGTCCGGATCAAGGATTCACAACCTGTCTGCCTTCAACCTGGGACTGAGACGTTGGTATGGTGCCGAGCCTGCATGGGTGTTCAAGGTCAAGACTACCAGGCTATGGTAGAACCCCTACCAGCTGATGAAGACCTACCAATTCTAGCCGCCAGGAGAGTAGTCACAGTATCTAGAGGGCAAATACCCATCAGACTGCTAAACGTGCGAGGCTCCCCAGTGGATCTGAGAAGATACCAAGGTGTAGCCACTCTCTTAGGCATCCACCCTGAAGACTTAGTGGAAACCTCTCTGTCTGCCTCCCAACAGCTGGAGGTGAAACAAAGTGCTGAGGGTGAGCCTGCCAAGCAATCCTGGTGGCTTGAGCTCAATATTGGAGACGATGATATTACTCCTGCAGACCAAGTACAAGACATCCTGGCCCAGCATGGGTTGAAGGTCAAGCCATCAAAGTGCCACCTGCTACAGCCCAGCATAAAGTACATAGGGCATGTGGTGAGTGCCGATGGAATCGAACCAGACCCAGAGAAGGTTGCACCTGTCCACGGCTGGCCTACCCTGTATACCAGGTATTTACCAGCTACTACAGGCGATTCATCCCAAAGTTTGCCCAGCTGGCTGCTCACCTACAAGAACTTTTAAGGGGAATGCCTAGGGACGGCCAACGGTCCCGAGCACCCATCAAATGGACAGCAGAACGAGAAGCGGCCTTCCAAATGCTGAAGCAAAGTCTGACTGAGCCTCCGGTGTTAGAATACCCAGATTACAATCTGCCCTTCATACTCTGAAACTGAACTATAGAACAAAAAGGGTCATAGCCTACGCCAGCCGTTCCCTCCGAGAACTGGAACAGAAAGACCAGAATTACAGTTCATTTAAGTTGGAGTTTCTGGCGTTAGTCTGGGCTGTGACTGAAAAGTTCAAGGACTACCTGGCTGCCTCGTCCTTCACTGTCTTCAAAGACAACAACGCCCGGTTTGAAGAGCTGGAACAGCGGTGGGCCTCCGGACTAGCGAACTTCAATTTTACCATCAAGTACCGGGCTGGCAAGAGCAATGACAATGCTAATGCTTTGTCCCGACTCCCTGACCAATTGGAGGGACCCTCCCAGGATGCTCAGTGGGAAGATGTGAAGATGCCAGTGTTCTATACCTGGTTTGTGGGACAAGATGCCCAGAAAGTTTACTCCTTACCCTCAGAAGCAGTGCCTGCTACCCCACAGGAAGAGTCTGCGCCACCTGCAGAGAAAGACCTCTGGATGAGTCTTCAGGCTGATAGCAGCGCCATAGGAGGCGTGATGGACTATCTCTCTAGTGGGCGAGTGCCTGAGAAGCTGACGGAGAACTGTCTCAATTGTGGCGCCAGAGGAAGACCCTGAGTATGCACCAGGGCCTGCTGAAAAGGAGAACTCTAGATCCTATCACCTATGACCGACTGTACCAGGTTGTGATTCCCTGGAGGGATGCCAAGATAGTGCTAGATATGTATCGCAACCAGTCTGGACACTTTGGCGCTCAGAAGACTGAAGCTACCCTCCGGAAGCGCTTCTACTGGGTGAACATGAAGCCCGACATCGAGGCCTGGTGCTGGGAATGCGCAGCCTGCGCCATCGCTCGAGGAGAGCAACACAATCAAAGGGCCCCTCTACATCCCATTGTGAGCCAACACACTCTGGAGATCCTGGTGCTGGATATTGTGAAGTTGGAGTACAGCAGATCCAGTCACACTTATGCCCAGACCATAATCGACCACTACTCCAAGTTTGTGGTCACAGTACCAGTCAGAGACTTGTCCACCAGGACCACCGCAGCGGCCCTGTGGAAGAGCTTCATCCTTCCTTATGGCTGTCCGGATAAAATCCTTACGGACCAGGGAACTGCATTTGAGTCGCAAGTGTTCCAGGAGCTGAGGACCACAGCCTACCATCTTCAGGGAAATGGACTCCCAATCTCTACTCCCCCAGACTGATTGGGTCCAGGAACATCAGAGGCGCCTGGCGGATGCCAGAGAAATTGTAGCCTTCGAGTGGAGGAAGCCTGAGACAAACAAAAAAGAGACTTTGACCGCAATGCCTGTGCTGAGCCTCTTGTCCCCGGAGAACGAGTGTGGCTGTGAAACAACCATCCCACCAGTATGTTAGATGGGCGTTGGGAGCGTGAGCCATACCTAGTTACGGACAGTCTCTCCACTGAAGTCTACGAGATTTCAAGAGGAGACCGTCCACCACTCCGGGTACACAGGAACTGGCTGAAGAGATGTCTTTGTCCCTTTGCCCCTGTGTTAAGTCCGCTGGCCCGTACTCTCCGTCCAACATCCTCTGTGTGCTCACCTACCCCCAGTTTCTTAGAACTTGTAACTGTGCCTCAATTTTTCAATTTTGTGTACTTGTTTCCACTCCAGTGAGAGGTACTCTGGAAAGGGCATCATCCTCACCACAGTCTCCCATACTGCTACCTGTGGAGGATGACCCAGCGCCAGAACCTGCAACCCCACCTCCAGTGCCCGAGTCAGTGGATGACAACGAGGAGTTTGTACTTTTCTCCCAACAGGAACTCCGGAGGTCCCAGCAGGAAACAAAGGGGAAAGCTCCTACATACGTGCAGGAGTACCAGCTGCCCTGCCGCAGAGGTCAGAGGGCCCAGATGGTGCACTTCTCTGAACCTAACAGGTACTGAACTATCTGTTCCTCTGCACTTTTCCCGCATCAAGGGCTGCGCCCAGAAGATGGACTTTTCTTCAGAAGCCTTCTGAGAGACTTTTGCCAGTTGCTACAGAGGAAAAGATGCTCTTGTGATATTTTGCACTTAATGCCTTCATGCAGGGATGGACATTTTGCCTGCATGATCTATGCCTTTTTCTCCACAGGAAAAGGGACATTAGTTATCCTGCCACCTTGAGTAGCCATTTCATGTAACATTTGTAACATTAAAGGTTCAAGCTATTTACCCTTTTGGCTGTTTAAACCAATGTGTGTTTGACAATGTTTGCACAACTGTCAATGTCATATGTTGCCAGCAAGTTTGCACTTAACGATTTTATAGGCTTTGCAGGACTGTAGTGAGACTGTGTTGGGCCCCCTTATTTGTAAATCCTGACTGCAGGCTAACACCTAGAATTGGAGCTCCGTACAGTGTGGTAGTCTGTAAACCGCGGGTCTTTAGAGAACCGGGGGTGTTCAACCTAGGAACACCTAAATGCCATACACTCAGGGTAAGACCGTCAGACAGCAGGTAAAGTGTACTGTATGTATTACATGTACGTAAATGTATTACTATTTGTCGCCAAGGAAAAAGAGTTTTCGAACAAATAGTCAGGCCTTGGTGCTGATTAAAGGACATGACACCACACCTTTCCCACATACAGTTGGTTTAAGGGCGTTAGCTACCAACTGTCACATATGTATGTATTTAGTGTACCCAGTCCTGTCTCCAGGACCATGGGCGGTTTGTCCCCTACACTGCACATAGCCAGAACTTCCCTGAAAGTGCAACCTATTCCATCTTTACCCCTACCGGCTGTTATACACCTGGACACTCTCGAGGCCATCTGCTGCTGGACAGCGTTGGTTTTCTTCTCCCCATCTGGTCCATAGCCGAGCCGTGGGCGACTCTTTCAATTGCCCTGGGGGTATGCAACACCCCTGCCAATGCATAGGCAGAGTAGTTGCGAATAAGCCCCTTGTACCATTTAGTACATACAGAGGTAATTGTGCAGCAGTAGATACTGCCTGGATAGGCAAGGGTTAATGTTATTTAATGTTATCATCGAATGATGTTCCACTATTGTAACTGGAGGGTGATTGGAAAGTGAGATCACCTGACCCGGGAATTAACACAAACCCTTAGTCAGGGGAGGAGTTGGGGAGAGTTCCATAAACTTCAGAGAGCTCAGATCTCTCTTACGCCCAACTCTCACCACATGAGGAGCTCTTTAGGCCCATCTCATGACAGAGGAGCATCACCTCAGAGCACAAGCTCTTGCTACAGGCCTCAGCATATCAACTACACACTGATTGACAGAGACAGCATGTGCCTCACACATCAAGTGAGCTCACATAGAACAGCCAGGATTCAGGCTGGTGACCCAACTGCCAACTCCAGTAATCTGCCTTTGTACAGAATCGTTTGGCCTGTTGCTGCTGTTGGTTCGAATAAAGAACTGTAAGTTACTTTTATGCACAACATTGCCTCCATCCAGTCCCTGCTACCACCATCAAGGGCTCCCTCTTCCACCATCCAGGGACACATACTACAGACTCTAAGGGTTGCCCCAGGGAGAACCGGTATTACAGCCTCTCCCTCACCTAATTTCTTGCACACACCACCTGCTGGAGACCTGCCAGGCTGTGGGACAGCCCTCCAGTCCCCATACCAAGCACCGTGACACTAGCGTGCCTAGGCCGCAACTGCCAGCCACTCCGGTATCCTGGGCCCCGGCTGACTCCAGGCCCCAAGAAAAGGCTAGGCCCCAGTGGGGGATGTTGCAATTTTATGCGGCACTGTGTCAAATGCCTTTGGAAAGTCCAGATATACAACATCCACAGCGTTCCCCAGATCCAGTCTGGAACTTACTTCCTCATAAAAGCCAATCAGATTAGTCCAGGACCGATCTCTCATAGACCCATGCTGATCCTGGGTTATAAGGTTATATACAGTGAGATACTCTAGAATAGCATCTCTAACAAACCCCTCAAATAGTTTACCCACAACAGAAATTATACTCACAGGTCTGTAGTTTCCAGGATCGCTTTTTTGTATATTGGTGCCACATTTGCTAGGCACCAGTCCGGTGGAACATAACCAGTCCTCAAGGAATCTTCAAATAATAAAAATAATGGTCTGTCTATCACGGTACATAATTCATGTAGAACCCGCGGGCGTATACCATCTAGCCCCGGTGATTTAACTAAGTGCTTGTGAGGCGGTGCCGAACCTCTTCCTGGGTTAAACTGTTGACATTCAAAAGAGAACTTATATAATTCCTTATTGTGTCTTCCAACAGGGGATTTTCCTGGGTAAAGACAGTCGAGAAGGTGACATTCAGTAGATTGGCCCTTTCCGCATCTCCTTCCACCATGACCCCCATGTCACTCCTCAGAGGGCCCACACTCTCCATTATTAGTTTCTTATCATTTATATACTTGAAAAATAATTTGGGATTTTGCTCTGGTCAATGGTCCAAGTAGAAGGCATTTATAAATTTTCCTGGCCTATACCCCTGCTGATTAGAAGGCCAACTACTGCTGATTCTGAAGCTAACCTTTTAAGTGCCATGGTCCATAATGACTACATCATCTAAGGGTTTATGGAGAGAATGGTCTCCCTTTGTAAAATTACCATATGCAAATGCCATTGCAGGCAGTGTTATTACATGCCATTCTTGGGGCTTAGTAGGGTCCCCAAGGTATGCCTGCACTGTACAAGTAAAGAGCTTTCCCATGAAGAGAAGCTAGAAACGTGTAGGTTCCTTTGTGCCTACTTGTACACTGATGTATGTTTTTTAAGAATGAAGAATAAAGTGTTTTAACTTCGTTGGATGTGCTAGGATCTCGTCCATTTTTCAAGTATCTGCAATTTGAAGCCGGAACCACCTTTGGGACATCAGGGTGCGTGAAACTTTTTCCTATACAGTTTTTTCTCTGTTTTAGGGTCCCCAAGGTATGCCTGCACTGTACAAGTAAAGAGCTGTCCCATGGAGAGAAGCTAGATGTACCTAAAATCATGCTTCTGACATAATTTACAAGATGGTTCTGCTATAGAACTAGAGATTGACAGTTAGAGACATAGGGGCACATTTACTTACCCGGTCCAGTCGCGATCCAGCGGCGGGTTCTCCGACGCTGATTCGGGTTCTGCCGAGATTCACTAAGGTCCGTGCGCCGATATTTACCATGTTTCGCTGTTTTTAATGTTTTAATTCTATTCTTCACTTTGCAGCTGTGCGCGCGTATCTCCGAACCTATCGGGAGACACGCGCGCACACCTGCAATGTGAAGAATAGAATTAAAACATTAAAAACAGTGAACACAGGAGCATTTAAGTGCAGAACACATTGAAAGAACACTATTCTTCACATTCCAGATGTTCGTGCACATCTCCTAACTTAGCGGGAGACACGCGCAAACACCTGCAAAGTGAAGAATAGTGTTATTTCAATGTGTTCTTACAAGTAAAACATCTGCAAACATCTGGAATTTTTTTTTTTTTGCACTGTTCTTTTACTGTTCAGTTTTATTAAAAAAATGCTCGGGTCTCCCATTGACTTCAATGGGGCTCGTTATTCGAGACGAGCACTCGAGCATCTGGAAAAGTTCGTCTCGAATAACGAGCACCCGAGCATTTTAGTGCTCGCTCATCTCTAGTAACAACATAAAGACCAATATACAAAGGTCAATATTACCAATAATATTGTGATTAATATTACCGTCATGCTGTGATAAATATTACTGCTACACAGTGATGAATATTAACCCCATACAGTGATAAACCTCACTTCCATACAATAATTAATATTGGTGCCATACAGTGATTAATAATACCCCCATACAGCCATATCACCACAATTCAGTGATTAATATTGTTGCCATCCAGTAATTAATATTGCCCCATACTGTTATATTACCACTTTACAGTGATTATTTATGACTAACAGTGATTTATATACATATAAATATGTATATACATATCCATAAATGCTGATATACAAAGCTTACATAATGCACATTTGTAAAGGTGTATAAATATACAATACACACAACATACATATCTAAATTCAGCAAATTTGCACATCAAACAATATACACATATATATGTACAGCATACTCTACTTACTCTACACAGCTGCACAGCACACAATTTACACAGCTTATATATAGTATATATATTTATTATATTGTCCATATATTTATTACATACATAGATCTCCTGGACCCTTACATGTTTTGAAGCAGATGGCATCACTGTAGGCAAAGGCACCTGATATACTGTCAGTAAAAATGACTTGTCTGCTCACCTGGGAGGAGGGAGGGGGAGGAGCAGCTGCTGTACTAAAGCTATCTGTTATGCTGTAGACAGAAGAATACTCCAGATCACACAGGGGATGTTTACTGTCCCTCCTGCAACAGTGGCAGAGGCCATTTGGGTAATGAGAGACCTTGGAAATTTCAGGGTTTGCCCCCCCAGTCCAAGTGCAGAAATTGTATGTGACTATAGGCTATTCTGTGGGGGAAATGTGACTTTTCGCTACTTATCTTGTGTTTCTTCCATTCTCTTACCATTGCTCCAACATATGTTGCCTTCTCACTAAGGTGTTTGCCTATTGTTCTGTAACTGATGCCAGCTTTGTGCATGTCTACAATTTTCTACCTGGTGTCCTTATGCAGCTCTTTGGCATTGGCCATGGTGGAGAGGTTGGAGTATGAGTTTTAATACAGGTACAATTCATACAGGTTATAAGAGTAGGAGGAGCTTCTTTAAGAAAAAACTAACAGCACTGAGAGATCCAGAATTCTTGCTGGTTAGTAGGTGATCAAATACTTATTTCATGCAATAATAATAATAAATAATTGCAATAAGGCTGGCTGAAATACACTACACTCATGGGATTGAGGAACGTATTGTACTGTAGTTACACTGAGCAGTACATTAATTTCACCATGCATACATTTTAAACTAAAAAAAAATCTCCTACTGATGTTTGTTTGGTTACACCCTCCCCCTCCCCATAGGGTTTTAGAGTCTCTCACAACGTTTATGAATAAAAAAACATTTCCGAAACTTGAAAAACAAATACAGAGTTGGTAGCAATTAAGTCATGTGACTGCGCAGTACACCGAGAAACAAAGAGGGCTTTGTGAAATTCCCAAAATACACAGACAGCCAGGATTCAGTCTAAACTCCAGATCTGCAGGCAAATAAGGTGAGAGAGGCAATGATGATACCATTGAACTGTACCTGCTTAACTGAACCTGTAAAACTAGAAACCCAAGACATAAAACACTAGTTGTGCCAGTTAAATACCTATTGCAAATTAGGAGTTGTGAATTTTACTGAATTTTCTCTGCTAAAGATTTTAGTTTTAGAAAAATGGTTATTGCTTGTTTTCAGCAAAAACACATTTTCTATTCCTCCTTTAAGTTATTTGGCTATTTTCAGGATGCTAATATGGATAACTGAATGTCACAGCAGAGACCGGTACACTACTTTCTTTGCCATTCAGAGTTTTGCATTAGAGAGCCCCCAAACACACAATCTGCATATCCCCCTGCATATGCACAATACAATGCTGTCAGATATGTTTTAGCCTGCTTGTACCCCACAAAATCAGCTGTGAGCAGCCTCAGAAATTTTATAACAAGTAAAGACATGAAATGTCTGCTGAATTATGCGGTGTTCATTAATAGAAGTGATTTCAGTAAATGAACGCAGAACTCTTCCATCAAAATCTTGAGGGGGGGTTAAAGCTAAAACCATTTCCATAAAGACAGGACTGCTCTGATTTTCTGCAGCACTCTGATCTATTGACTAATACAAACTAAAGACAGTAGAGCTACAAAAGTTACAGCCCTGGCCTGAAACTGGCTAGAGGTAAATTGTAGTAAATTGTGACGGGTATTCAAATGACTGGTGGTAGCCTAACACTTACCAACCAACTGTCCCAAATTAGGCAGCCTTTTTGTAAATTTAGAGTTTTTATGATTCTGAATATAAAGTCATCATTATCATAGAATAAAGTCATCAAACTCATAGAATAAATGAACACACTATATTTATATTGAGTTTATATATACAGGCAGTCCCCGGGTTACATACAAGATAGGGTCTGTAGGTTTGTTCTGAAGTTGAGTTTGTATGTAAGTCAGAACCGTATATTTTATCATTGTAATCCCAGCCAGCCAACTTTTTTGGTCTCTGTGACAATTGGATTTTAAAAATGTTGGGTTGTCATAAGAACCAGGATTAACAATAAATCTTCATTACAGACACCTGTGATAACTGTTATGGCTGTTTATTGTAGCCTAGGACTAAAGCACAATAAATTACCAATATCCAGTGGTCCGTTTGTAACTAGGGGTTGTATGTAAGTCGAGTGTTCTTAAGTAGGGGACCGCCTGTATTAATAAATTCAAATCACCCTGAAACCAAAAAAAAAATTACAGAATCTGTATATATTTTAGTACAATTAATATAAATGTCAATAAACTTTCAGGTTTAATAAAAAGAAGAAGCATTATCCAAAGAATCTGTAAAAACGTCATACTTGTGCAAGGGATTTAAAATAGCACCTAACATTTGCCAATACAAGCTTATATTTATGAACCATGTTTGCAGGACCTGCTTATTAAGGTCACATAAACTCCCACATTGTCCCAAGAGAGGAAACTAACAACAAACTCCTGTGAGACTTTCAAAACCACGTAAAGAGAGATGAACTAAGACAGAATGAACAGTAAAAGTAGGTAGACCTTTCACGAATACAGAGGTCCACAGAAGAGGAAAAGGAATCAAAGCAAAGTGGGAAATAACTGACTGGATTTATGACCGAAGAACCAAGAGGAGTAAAGGTATGTGGAAGGGGAGTCAATTAGCATAGTCTGCAAGAAATTACCTAATTGGAATTCAGAGAAGCAGAGGGAGGGGAAAAGCCACGATGAGGCAAACTGCTATACAGAATGAGTAAAGGATAGGAATGAGAAGATCCAAATAAAAGTATTGCCATGAATAAAATACGGAAAATGAGTAGAAGATTTTAAGAAAGGGCCTGAAGAAGTCAAATACCAATTGAAAGAGCCAAATATAACATAGAAGAACGCTATGTTAGGATCTAGAACCAGAGAGGTGAGTGATGGCATCAAGATAAAACAAACGCTGCCCTTATACTGGCTGTCGTAAATTTACATGAATCAAGGAACTTATTTGCCAAGCTTTTCTGAAGGAGACATATGTAGGTAAGATACTGAACGGAGCATTAATATATTCTCTTATTATCTAATCATATTCTGTAAGTTAACAATAGCTACACATCCAATTACTCTACCTAACATATTTATATTGCAATCCCACTAATGTTTAGTCTTGCAACCATATTTTCAGTTTTTGAGACTTGAAATAGACATAGTATAGGGGCCAAACACATAAATCAAAATAAAGCACCTAGAATTAAACTAATAAAACAAATAAAGAAAATTTGGTTTAATCAATACCAAGATAATAAAGCAAAAATTCTTTAAAAGCAAAGAATGATGAATGGTAATACTATACATGATAGATTTACAAAGTATTCCCGATGTAAACACTATACCAGGTCCCCAAGCTACAATGTAACATTTATAGTACTGATATCTTCTGTAAGTGGGGAAAAATCTAACTTATGGGACTTCTAATGCTCCTGGGCTCAGCTAGCACTGCATTTAAAAAACAGCACTGACCTCTTGAATCTCCATGGCACATCATTGCATACTATAAACAAAGAATCGTGGGGTATCCGCCGCAGTTTGGAGGGGTTGCTAAGGATCTTCTATTCACCAAGTGTACATTTAACACCTGGTTGAACCAACTATTTAAGCTACCCCTTATCCACAACAAGCTAACAAACTGATCAGTGCCGAGACCCCAGTTACCCCCTCATTAGCACAATTCAAGAATAAACAGATCATGAACCAAGGATTGCGTGACAATGGTTATAGCCCGAGCCACCATAAGAGTATGTCGGCAAACAAACCTGGTTAACACCTGTGATCAGTGCTAGCGCTAATTGCACATATTAATATGTAAGAGGCCACCAGCAGAGCCGCCAGCACTTGGGCAGTACAATTTTGGCAGCGATAGTCACACTCTATGATGTCATCACGGAGCGATTATCTGCCTCTGTGACACCCTGGAGTCTATAAAAGATTCTAGGACTTGTAATTTATGCAGATCTGTAACAGTGTGTGGCGGAAGCACGCTGTTACAGATAAATAGCAAATCTCGCCTATATTATTACATTGTAGTATTACAGTATATGGTAGGTGCAATCAGACCTCCTAGGTTTAATGTATACTAAGAGGTGTAAAAATACAGTAAAAACATATTTTAAAAAGTTAAACTATAAAAAATAAATTATCCCCCTTTCCCTAGAACTGATTTATTAATAAACAAAAAAATTATAAAAATGTCATGTATCGCTGCATCCCAAATGTCCAGATCTATCAAAATATAAAATCCAAAATTTCTAGCGGTAAACCCCTTAATTAAAATGTCTACATATTTTTACCATTTTGCAACTTTTCAACTAAAAATTTTAATAAAAAGTGATTTAAAGGTTGCACATGACCAAAAAAGGTAACAATGAAAACGTCAGCTTGTCCTCAAAAAATTCAACTTTACACAGATGCATAAACCAAGGTATGGCTTCAGAATAGGGCAAAATGCAGAAAATATTTTTTGTACAAAAGGTTATAATAGTTTTAACATTTATTAAAACATAATAAAACTTGTATAATTTTTTTAGAGAATACATAATTTTGAGTGCACAGTGAAAGCTGTAAAAGCAGTGCCTGCAAGAAAATGTCTCATATGAGTTTTTCGATCAATTTTACTGCAGTTGGAATTTTTTTCCAGCTTCCCAGAAAACGGCATGGAATATTAAATACCACCACTAGGAAGTACAAATTGTCATGAAGTAAAAAAGCCTACATACTTCTCCGTACATGAAAAAATGAATATTTTTAAAGGAGGAAAGCAATAAATAAATAAAAAGAATATCAGTGGAAATAGGAAATTGGAAAATGTTGAAGTGTAGCCTTCAATTGAGATATTTTTTTTAATGTGGGAAGATGTGGTGAACATTATTCTGATATACTTAATTTACAAATTCTGCTTAATTTGTAAAAAAAAAAAACCACTCCCTTCCATACAGATGCATATTCCACTCTGTACATTGTGCATCTATGGAGGCTATATAAGCTGAAATCTAATCTCCCTGTATTTGGTTATACAGCTTTGAGAAGGGGAGGATTTACCCCTTTACTTTCATGTTGATATTTGAAAATTCTGCTTATAGCATACTTAAGCCAAGGAGAGAGCAAAAAGGGTTAACACACCTGTGTAAGAAACGGGAGAAGGAAGACTAATATTTAACCCTGTATACAGATTTGCCATAGCAACGTAGAAGTAACATTCCAACTAAGAGGCACATTGCAGCCTGTTGCCTTTCAAACTAAGCAGAATTTCATAAGTATAATAGAAAAATGTTCACAACACTCTACCCCTCTCCACACACATGCACATAGGGGCACATTTACGTACCCGTCCTGTCGCAATCCCCGCTGTGCATTGTCCGATGAGGATTCGGATCTTCCGCGATTCACATAGCTTGTGCACCCGATTTCCTGCATGTGTCGGTTCCCCCGCTGAGGTCCGCCAAAGTTCAACTTCTTCTTCACGGTGCATGTGAGTGCTGATCGTTTTAAATTCAGCAGTTTGTCCGAATCAGTCAGGTTGTCTGACGTCCACGCCCCCCGATTTGTGTCGCATGTAAGCCGGAGCTAATGCGCCCCAATCCAATCGCGTGTGCCAAAAACCCAGGGCAATTCAGGCCAAAGCGGTAAAAAGTAGGGAAAACCCGACGAAAATGCGCTGTTCAGACCCTTAGTAAATGTGCCCCATGATATCAAAAATATCAGAAAACTGAAATTACAATTACTCTTTAAATTTTTATTTTATCTCAAATTCAATAAATGTATTTGATTCAGTGCTTTTTCTCTTAGAAGCTTTGCTGATCTTCTTTATATTTTATTTTAATAATTAAGATTTTATTATGTGACCTTTTTTTTTTTAGAAAATGTCACTTTTGTAAATGAAAAGAATACATGTACAGTGACATATCATAAATTCAAGGGATTGAACAAAAATATCCTACCGTACAACCATTTTTCTACAACGTCTCCTCATTTAAGTGTCTTGAATTGCATTTCAAAACACGGCCTGAAGACTTGAACTCATTGATTTCCTCCTTTGATGCTTTGCTAGGTCTTTACTGCAGCTGTCTTAAGCTGTCGCTGGTTTGCGGATCTCTCTGCCCTAAGTTTTCACTTTTTCATTTTTAAATTATTTTGCTCCTCGTGGTTTAAAATCCATAGCTCTTTTCAGTTTACATTTTCTGAATACCATAATAATTGTACTTTCCAGTGTTAGTATTTAATATACCATCCAAAGCCCATTTACTTAATTTTCTTGTGGGCTCTGTTTTTACAGCTTTAACTGTGTACTCCAAATGACATCTCCCCTTTTTTCTTTGGGTCAGTACAACCAAATATATGTAGGTCTTTTGTACGAAAAGAAATGTCTTCATTTAACCATATTCATTTAAACTTTAAATACTTTAGTGTAGTAAGATGTCATTTTTGGTGGGGAGTTAGCTGACTTTTTCATTGCTACCATTTTGGGGACTGTACAACCTTTTGATCACATTTGATTAAATTTTTATGGTTGGCAAAATGATGAAAAAGTGGTCATTCAGACTTTTGAATGTTTTTTTCTGTTTCGGTATTCAGTACCCGGAATAATAGTTTTTATATTTTCATGGATTTCTTTTGCATTTTGGAACGTTGTGATAATGGGGGGTGATTTGAACTTAGGGTTTTTTTTTTAGTCCTCTAGGGTGCTTAAACCCTAGGGGGTCTGATCACTCAGACTTTTAGATCATTCTATGACAGTTTCACTTTTATAGGAATTCCAGAACTCCCTTAATATAATGCTTATCAAGAATATTTTTTGAGAAGGGTATAGAAATCCAAAATAATCAGTGTGACATTTCAAGAAGAGATGATGACTACTGTAGAAGGGCAGCAGGAGGAATAGAGGCAAGTACTACTATAGAGTAGAGGCGCCTTCTCAATAAAATCTGATAAGCACTATACTAAGGGAGTGCCAAATTTTCTAAAAGAAGTTACAGACAGGGTGGTACCCTGTTTGATTACCCAGAATTCCATGGAGTGATGTGCATTATCTATTCTAATAGCAACCTTTTCAACACCCCTTGATGATGCCATGGTAAAAAACAATCTGAATAAATATAAGGCACTCATATGGTTAACATCCGCAACCAGCACCTATTCTGATATAGAGCTAGGATGGCAACTTTGTATGTTTTTGGCCTTTATATTTTTTTATGTCTTGCACTGAACCCCTGTGTCTGCTCTCATGATGTTAATACCTGTTTTCCACGTTAATGACCAGGCTATTTTTTACAGTTTATTTTCCTGTCACCATAGCTTTATGGTGTTTTTTTTTTCAGGACAAAATGTAGTTCTGGCTTATCCATGTTTGATTTTAATGGTGGATTTCCTTTATTGTTCAGCAGCAAGCCCCATGTGGCTGGCTTTCAACCAGTGCTTTGGTCCAAGACCCATTTTAGAATCTGCTGCAGTAATTAATATGAGGCATATACAAAACCCATAAAGCAAGCCTTTTTGTTGAGCAGATTTTTTAATGTATGGGTAGATGTGATTGTTTTTAAATCTTATCCACCAATCTGCTACTGTGTAAGGTAGTGGATTAGGTGTTTTAAGGTAGAAACACTTTTTTCTTTGTTTTCTGTG
Organism: Engystomops pustulosus; assembly: GCA_019512145.1. Classification (NCBI taxonomy): domain Eukaryota; kingdom Metazoa; phylum Chordata; class Amphibia; order Anura; family Leptodactylidae; genus Engystomops; species Engystomops pustulosus. Next base: position 180,370,533 of record CM033642.1, on the reverse strand, counting down.
TTTTGTCCACTGGGAAATGTCTGCTAATTGAATTCCACAGTGGATCCAACCTATGTCCCCCTGCTTTAAGTGCAATATGTTACAATTAGAAAAGTGCATAAAACTGCTTTCTTGAGTATTGGATTTTGTGTCAATATATACTATTGTAGTCCTTTCCATACTGGTTGTGGAACATCTAAATTACCTACTATTTCTGTCCCTTTCAAAGCAAAATCTTCAACATAAAAAATGTTTTTGTGTTCAGGTCTGGTTAATTTCTAAATGTTGTTTTCTTGTTTTCTCAGAGACCTTCAGAACAACTTATGGAGTAAAAATGGAAGAAAAAAATCTAAAAGACTCAACAAATGTGATATCTGAGTTGACAGAGACTTTGGAGCCCCACCGAAAATCATGTATGCAAATTTTTATATATTTATATACAGTATATGCACTTTATTTGCAAGGCCAAATTATGGGGAAGGGAAATGAAGCAACTGGTCTCCTCTCATTTTAAAAGAAACTTTTAAAATTATGCTTATGACCCTGGAGGGCTCTGGTGGGTGTTCCCAGAACCCTTCTGTGTTGTAACAATAAGCAGAGCAGGTCTCCCCCTCCCCTGCACTTCCTGCTTCTGCTAGATTACACAGACAGAGGGAGGGGACAGGGGCTTGGGTGAGACATGTTTTGCTCATTGTAACAGCCTTAAAATCTTTAGTACTGAGGGACTCTGGTAACGCCCCCAGAGCCGTTCAGGCTCATAAACATAATGTTAATAGTTGATTTTAGAAGGAAAATGGCCATGGATTATAAATATAAAATTAATACAGTCATGATGCCTGGATCTATCAGTAAGTGTCCCAGGTTTATCACACCTGATTTTCACGGTAGATTTTCCTCATGAGTATGACCAGACAGTGCAGCAAGTGAACAGCCAGTTGTCTTGCCGACCTGTGGAGTTCAATGTCCTCCGAAATTTGCATTTAAGAACATTTTTTTCCTGCAAAATCACATTGCCAAAGAGAAGAGACTTATTAACAGGGGAAATAATTATTTTACTTTGATCCCAGAATTATTATTCTCCCCTATGCACAGTTAATACAGCCACTGGGATCTCCATTGATCATGACAATGAGGGCTTTATTCCCCGGAATGAATGGAGTAGCAAGTTGTATGGGATCTTGGGCAAATCCATTTAAGTGATCATAGGCAGAGAATTATAGCTTAGAGTTCCTCACATAAAGCAAACATATCCGAGTGGGCCCCTGGCTCAGGTATACCACTATTGCCACAATACAATGACCATAGTGCAAGATGCCAGTTCTACCAATGGCTCTGTAGACTATTAAGTGATTATGTTAACATCACAAGGATGACTATACAAATATTTGCTGTCACATTAGGCCCAATTCCTAAATGGCGGAAAACATTGGATGCTCCTTAAATTTTCATTTTCACATTGCTGTCCATAGTAACCAATAAAAAGAATAATCATCCATTTGGATTCATCAATCTGGCATTTTAATGCCTGCAGCTCTGATATATTAGTGCAGCAGATATAAAGAAAGTATTTCGGTTTGTGTGAAAATGCATTGGAGGAAAAGGTGCTGGAATATGTAGGATAGGAGTAGTATTATTGTGCTAGGCCTATATTACCATCACAGGCGTAGTAGCACTATACTGTGCCATATATGCAGGATAAAATTTGAAGCACTGTGTTGTTCCAATATATATAAGATGATATTAATAGTATTGTCATGTATAAAGGATATTATTGTACTGTGCTCATACATGTGACCTTACAAGATAGAGGATGTAGGTAGCGTTGAAATCAAGAACAACCAAGGACCCTCAAAATCTACATGCTTGGGGTTGGCACTCCTTTTCAACTATCAGTTATGCTTTTGGAAAACAAATGTTATACTGTGTATACCCTCACTTAATTCTAATTTTTACTGATTCTCTATAATATTATACTTAGCCTTCTCCTCGGGTCAGTCTTCTATGCCTCCTCCTGTGACCCAATCTCCCCAAATCAACAATGGGACACAGTGTAATCCTTACCAAGAAGCTGTTTCCATCCACAATCCCAAGAGAAGTTCTAAGAAAAAAGTATCTTCCCAGCCATCTCTTCAGAAACAGACCAGCCAAATAAGTAATGATGGAAGTGAGCTTCCATACCTTCCACCTGGTGCCCAAGAGGGTAAGTTGAGTCTTTATTATAGTTTACTCTTTAGACATATGCACTATATAAATAAAGCAAGTCTAACCATTCCTTTATAGTGAGTATAATTATGAATTGATTGTTCTTTTTTATAATAAACAATAACTCATAATTTAACAACAATTTTGCAACTAGGTGAGCAAAGTTAAAAGAAATTAAAAAAAGGGGTAAAGGCAAATTATACCCCAAAAACAAATGTAAGGGAGACTTAGGGACCTGATAATACCTGAATAGAGTCTCCCTGTTCACCTCTTTCCCAAACAATGTCAATAATATATGTACAAACTGTGTTATAAGGCAGGTACCAAATACCTAAATATGGTCCTACCAATAGAGTAATACAAAAACTGCATATACACATGAACTAGCCAATTATATATTATAATGTTAGGCCCAAAAATAATATTATCTGTAACAAATATCCATGAACAACATGTATCTCTACAAATCCCATAACCATCAAGGTATTTAAAGTGACACAATGTCCAGATATAATCAGAATACTTAGCATACTGAAACTGCCATGAGTAATTATCATATGCCAAAGACAGTGGATGAAAAAATGGCTAAGAAATCCCCACATGTATTGCTACTTAACATTGCTTCTTTAGGGGTAGCTAGTGTATATGACGCCATTCTGTTATGGTCAGACAACAGCAGTCACTCACCATGCACGGAGGGGCTCAGCCCAAGAGCCCTCTCCACATAGGGTCAATTGCAGCAAGACATAATAGCATGGTGTCTGTCAACAAAAAGTTAAAGCATGAATAAACTTTAATCAAGATTGCAAATAGTGTTGGTAATAATAGACTTGGAGTATTGATAATCTGTAAACTTATTATTAGTTACCAGATCCAGACAGCTGCTATTAAGGCAATACATTTATGGAATGCATTAATAGAGGAATAGATGTCCAGGACAAAGCATAATCATAGGACAGTTCAACAACTGTCTTTGAAGCTTTGCTGCCCATCATATTTATAAAGTGGCTTTAACCCCTTTCCGACATTGGACGTAGTACTACGTCACGGGCGGCAAGGACTTGCCGCATCGTGATGTAGTACTACATCCCACTTCTGGCACCAACTGCCGAACGGCCAGAAGCTGCGGCAATCAGAGATTCTGCCCATCACGGGCGTTAATACCCTTACGTGCCGCGGTCACGTTGACCGCGGCATGTAAAGGCCATCTGTATGTATTTGGACCCCACGCGGCGCTTACTGGGGGGGTCCATGGCTTCGATCACGTGGCTGCGCTATCCTGTGCAGGAGCCGGGTCCCTGTCTTCTGGCAGAACCTGGCAGTAACACACTGAGCATGCGGAGCAGACAGCCGCCCCCCTGTATACAGCCAGCAGCCCCTGCCCAGCACATTCAAATAATAAACAATGTACTCACCTTTCCAAAGCTTCCCCCGCAGCTACGCTATTTGATGGAGTCAGTCCGGCCGGCAGTGACAGCTGCCAGCCGCTTGCGAACGTCATAGTCTGTGTGCCCTCCGGTTTCATGGAGCTGTTACTGCCCGCCGGACTGCAACAAGTAGTGGAGCTGTGGGGGAGCGTTGACAAGGTGAGTACATTGTTTTTTATTTTTTTCGACCGGCCCCATCGGCCACAGATTAAACGTCGGCACCTGCCCCCTCACCAGCTGTGGTCGGGGCCCGCCACCCACCAGCATACTCACTACAGGAGGGCCCGGGCTGAGGCTGTCACGGGTCGATATATATCGCCGTACGCTAGGCAGATGTGTCTGTCACGGCTCTGGCCCTTCTTTTCCAGGGGCCCGGTCGTGCCCCCCCCTGCGACCGTGATCATCATGCCCCTGTTACAATGTTTACAGGATCTGCCATGCCTCTTTTGAAGTTCTTGGTGGGTTGCAAAGACCGCTGACAGAGATTTTATAGCCATCTAGCACTTAAGTTATTAGGATTGGAACTTAGGAGAGACGGGCGAACTACAAATAATAAAATCGGTCAAGTCAACAAAACTGTTTTTACACAACGTTTCACTAGCCGCGCTTCTATGTTGAAGCCACTAGTTGAGTGACATGAAAAGCACATTGTCACTTTATAGTGGTAAAACTTATGATAAACGTTCCCCACAGTCTTTATCTTGTATCTTTTGCCCTCATATAAAACACTGGTCATAGAATGCTGTGTACGAGTTGATGTTGATTCAGTGAGTTGTTTTCACAGCAATATTTTTATCTAATTTGGGACAATAGGCATCAGCCTTTTAGGGCTTTTTGCCTTCTTTTGGATCAACAGTGTATAATTTATGATTCAAAGGGTTTATTGGTTTTATCATAAAAAAGAACATAAATAAACAAACTAAGAAAAGCAACATCCACACCAAATTATAGGCAATGTCAAGTGATTCACAGGAATACAAAACAGAGGCTCAATGTCACAAACAACACAGTGTTCACAATGAAGGTGCAGACAATATAGAAAGCAGTCTGATTAAGCAAGTTGTACCAAGTTGTTGTGATACAAACATTGTATGATTTCTAGGTTGGACTTGCTGGACCTGCATTTTTTTAAACTTTATTTTCTATGAAACTATAAATTACCTAATGACTTACATTCAGTAACTAGATAGTCTATTGTTTTATTAATCTGATTTATTGTTTATTCCAGATATGATATTAAAACTTTCATGTCAAATGTTTAATATACCTGTCTACATATGTGTGTTTTGTCTTTTTTCATTTCTTCAAATATTTTTTATTGGATTTTCATAAATATAATAATGAGGATAAAAACAGGTAGTTCAACCCATTAGGGCCATATAACAATTGTAACAAATGAGCAAGGATGTTGCTTAAAGGAAATCTACCATTTGTGATTATGTATTGTTAACCAAACATACCCTGCGGATGCTGTAGCAACACTGATGCAAAAATATATCTTGTTTAATTCCTGATCCGACTCATTTTGCTCAAAAAACTATTATAAAATTCAGGACCTTTGGAAAGCTGGGTGCCTATATAAGCACATTGCAAACGGAATATAAAATGAAGGTGGCACGGCCGGCAGTGTACTTGCAGTACACAGTGGCTTAGGGGCTGGCAGCCATCTTGAATTTCTGTGTGAGGCTGTGCAGCTGAGTTTCTCTTTCTCTCTCTTTGCTCCCTGCACTCTCGCCCAGGCCCCCTGCAGTACATTAGGGAGCTCACAGGCACTCACTCATTTCCTTCCAGCAAACGGCACATTGTGAGGAGAGAGAAGCTGCAAGCTACAGGCAGAAAAGTTATCCGGGTGAAAAGGGAGGCAGGCACATGTCTGTGAGAACAGATATGTAACAGAGCTGAAAGTGTATAATAGGCATCTCATGGGTCTCATCATCTCTGATCTGACTTATCTCTCTTTCTGTGTGTCATACAGTGATGTGTTGTTCACAAACGAACAGCTGGCTCTTGTTCGTGAACAACGTGAGCTGGCTGCCCTCAGTGAGCCGATGGCTCACTTAACCCCGCCCCTAACCGGCACAGCACGCCTCCTTTAACCTTACACAATCGGGTTAAAAGTGGAGTGGTGTGGCGTGATTGACTGGCCTGCGGCTCCATTTTATATATTTAATAGGGAGCCGTGCAGGAGCCAAACGAGCTGGCTCTTCCTAGTGAGAAGAGCCTAATGAGCCAGTGCAATAAGAAGAGCCGTAATTCTCATCACTAATGTCAGATACTAGTACAATGTTCAGAAGGTAAATACAAGTGTATTTAAACCCTATACCCTAATAATCTCACCACATTGTTACCACACAGAACTAGAGGGATAATGAAGTTTCTTCTTAGAGAGTCTCCATCCACACTCGGAAATTTTACACCGACCATTACTGAGTACTCAGAGATAGAACTCAAAGTAAAATTGTAAAGAAAAGGGGTTAAAATGATCTTTACTGTGTAAACATCACAAGGGGATTAGAATGTGAGAATTTTCATTTGTAAGAAAACCCCTTTGAGTTAAAAAAAAATTTTTTAAAAATACAAAAAGCTCAAATCACCACCCTTTCCCTAGATCGGATTTAAAAGTAAATAACAGTAAAAATCACAAATGTGTTAGGTATTGCCGAGTCCCAAAAGTCCCTACCTATCAATATATTTAAAAACGGTTATTCCCGGCAGTGAATGTAACGGAAATTAGCGCCCCCATATGCCCAAAACATCACGTTTTTGTCATTTTGTAACTCATAAAAATAGAGATAAGAAGTGATCAAAAAGTCTTAGAAAATGGTATTTGTTTCTTCTCTTTCTCCTTCTGCTTGCTGCAGGGGACATCTCTCCTAACCCAGGCCCACCTTCTGCTTATTTTAATGCTTCACACAGAAACCCTGCTAACCTTATAAAGATTAAGGGTATCCCCTCTCCCCCTCCTCCACCTTTAAACCCTTTTAAATGTGCCCTATGGAACTCCCGCTCTGTGTGTAATAAATTAGAAGCAGTTCATGACCTCTTTCTTTCTAAGTCTTTTGACATGCTTGCCATCACAGAAACATGGATCCAGCAGGATGATTCCGCCTTGGTTGCGGCATTGTCTTTTGGTAGTTTACACTTTTCTCACTGTTCCAGACCTGAGAATAGGCAGGGGGGAGAGGTAGGCATACTCCTCTCTCCACAATGCACGTTCCAGGTTATTCTTTATGTACCCTCTCTTACTTTCCCATCTTTTGAGGTTCACACCCTCAGACTTTTCCACCCATTCTCTCTTCGTGTGGCTGTAGTATACCGTCCTCCTGGCTCACCCTATCAGTTCCTTGACCACTTTGCCTCTTGGCTCCCTCACTTTCTATCCTGTGACATTCCAACCATCATCATGGGAGATTTCAACATCCCTGTTAACACTCCTATTTCCTCTCCTGCATCTCAGCTCTTAGCGCTAACTACTTTCTTTCACAACTCTGCAATTCCCCCACTCATAATGAGGGAAACACACTCGATTTGGTCTTCTGCCATCTTCAATTTCTAATTTTACCAATTCTTCCTTTCCACCTTCAGACCATAACCTCCTTTCTTTTACTTTCAATAATCCTTCACCTTCTCAGAATCCTTTGACCCATCATTCATATCGGAAACCCACGTGCAATAGATACTCACCAACTCACAGAAAACTTAAAGTCTGCACTGTCCCCCATCTCCTCTTTCACCTGTCCAAACCTGGCTACTGACCTCTATAATCACAGAAGCGTGCTAGATGAGATGGCACCACTCACGATCCAAAATTTTCAACACAGACGCAGCCAACCTTGGCACACCGAACAAACTTGTTTCCTTCGGCAGTGCTCCGCTGTGGAGAAAATCTCGCACATTTGCAGACTTTTTACACTTCAAATTTATGCTAGGAACCTATAACTCTGCCCTTCACCTCGCTAAACAGGTCTATTTTACTAATCTAATATCCTCTCTCTCTAACAACCCCAAAAGGCTCTTTGATACTCTTTACTCCTTACTAACACCAAAGGTGCAGCCACCTGTCACAGACCTTGGAACTGAAGATCTGGCAACCTACTTTAAGGATAAAATTGATTGCATTAGTCAGTAAATAATTGCTCAATACTCCCACCCCACTAATCCACTTCCCTCCGGTACCTTACCTTGTTCACTCACTTCCTTTGAGCCAGTCACAGAGAAAGAAGTGTCCATCCAGGCTCCTTTCCTCTGCTCGCCCCACTACCTGCATCAGTGACCCCATCCCCTCACATCTTGTAAGGTCTCTCTCCCCAGCAGTCACTTCTCCCCTCACTAAAATCTTCAACCTCTCTCTTCTGGTGTCATCTCCTCTTCTTTCAAGCATGCTGTTGTTACCCCTTTACTAAAGAAACCTTCACTGGACCCATCCAATGCTACTAACTACAGACCAGTTTCTAACCTCCCACTATCTCTCAGCTAACTCCCTCCTTGACCCGCTGCAATCTGGTTTCCGCTCTATGCACTCCACTGAAACTGCTCTTTCTAAAATCTCCAGTGATCTCCTCACTGCTAAATCCAAAGGTGACTATTCGCTCCTCATTCTTTTGGATCTATCGGCAATGTTCGATACTGTGGACCACCAGCACATCCTCAGGATGCTTTGCTCCATTTGCCTACAGGACACTGCACTCTCTTGGTTTTCTTTCTAAGACTGAACTTCTTGTCTTTCCACCATCTATTAACTTACCTAACCCTGACCCCTCCATCTCGGTCTGTGGGATCACTATAGCACCGAGGCAGCAGGCCAGCTATCTTGGGGTTGTGCTGGACTCTGACCTTTCCTTTTCCCCCTATAATCAATCTCTTGCTCACTCTTGTGGCATGCATCTCGGAAACATCTCCAGAATCCACCCATGTTAATTGTTGCGCTTATTCACTCTTGACTAGACTACTGTAACTCCCTACTAATCGGTCTTCCACTCATTAAACTCTCTCCTCCACAATCTATTCTTAATGCAGCAGCCAGGCTTGTCTTTCAGACCAAACGCTACACAGATGCCTCCAGTTTATGCCAATCACTTCATTAGTTGCCTGTCTCCTTCTGTATTTACTTTAAAATAATAACCCTCATCCACAAAGTTTTAAAAAATGCTGCACCTCCCTATCTCTCTTATCTCATCTCAGTCTATCGCCTTTCCCATGCTCTTGATATTAGATTAACCTCTACCTTAATTCAGACCTCTCAGGTCTCCAGCACATCTCCAGGACTTCTCCCGAGTTGCTCCAATTCTCTGGAATGCCCGTCTCAGGACTCTCAGACTAATACCCACCCTCCAAAGCTTCAAATGTGCTCTTAAAACCCATCTCTTTAGGCAAGCCTATCACACTCCCTGACTGCAACTCCCTTTTTGCTAATCCATCCTGTGTCCAATATCCCATCTACGGAATTTGATGGCGCTATATAAATAAAGATTATAATTATTATTATCAGTGGGCGGTGGTATGTAAACTTCATTGCATCCTGCAAAAATTGACAAATGACACAGCACCATACACCAAAGTATGAAGTTATTAGCATCTCAACATGGTGAAATGAAGATTTTTTTTCTAACAAAATGTTTAAATTTTTTAAAATATATTAAAACACAATAAAACCTATGTAAATGTTGTATCCCCTTAATCATACCTAGCCAAATTATATAGGGTAGGTGTCATTAGGAGCAAAAGTGAAAGGTGAAAATACAGAGCCCACAAGAAAATGGTGCAAATGTCTTTTTTTGTGTACTGCTTCCCAGTACACAGCATGGAATATTAAATACTGTCACAGGAAAATAGAATTAGTTACACATAAAACAATCCCTTATACAGCTGTGTGCATTGAAAAATTTTAAAAAAATGTATGGTTTTTTGAAGGTGGGGAGCAAAAAACTGAAACAAAAAAAATAAAAAAGGGCTGAGTTGTCAAGGGGTTAAATTATGATGAGTATCTCAGCTTAACAGATTCGAACTATATTATAATGTTTATCTACAAAGAGTAAAATAAAAAGACATACATTTGTATTGACTTTGAACATTCAGTCTAACGTTTCATACAATTCCTTTTTCCCAGATTGCTGTGTGCATTGTACCCTGGCTCTGCTGTTTTGCCAGTTTCTTTCACTATGCAACTTGCTCCTGGATCTCCTGACTTGTGGTACGTGTTCAGCTGACTCTGCTGGGTTCTGCTGCTCCTGCTGCTCCATGGGTGGGTGTCCAGACTGTGCAGACTCCTGCAGCACTGACTGTGGCATTGTAGATGCATGCTGTGAATCTGCGGACTGCCTTGAGATTTGCATGGAGTGCTGTGGCCTTTGCTTCTCTTCATGATATGCAAAGCTCCAGACATGAGAGGTAAAAATGGGACATCAATATGTGAACAGTGGTATAGTTTGTTTGAGGAAGTTTAATGTGTATGCCACAGACAAAAGAAACTTGAGCCATGAAAAATTCCTTCCACCTGAGCCATTTTTATGTGTTATGTCTTTTCATTGATCCGCCTAGGACTTTTAAAATTATATTTCTACATATAGGAATAATTTTATGTTATCAGTGCTACCAACAAAGGGATCAAATCCTGTGATCAGGAGAACAAAATCCCCTGAAGTCTCCATGCAAATAGAGCACCAGTGCAAATGCTAAACCTGCAATCTTTATATTTCTATAAAAAAAAAACATGCACTATTGCTATAGAAGTGAAATACTAGAAATACTACCACACCAATAACTATCTGTAATATTCATGAGTTAGAATAAAATGTGGAGCTTGAAGCATTCTGCAAATTATTTCTAATATGTAAAAAAATTGTGAAGATTTTAGCTTGTATAAGTTATGGTACATTTTTTTAGCTTTGCTTTCTTTATATGTATTTCTATGAGAGCTCGATTCATTAATGTATGTTTATTGCCAACCACCCCAATAAACAGTAATGATATCTACTCTTACAACATTTTGTAAAGTATCATTCACTTGGTTATAACTATCCTGCCTACCTCCTCCATACAAAGGCACACTCAGGTCCAAGAAGTGTGCACAGCGGTGTACCTGCCATATGGCATGTTGAGCCTTTTGTCCCAGGCAGCACCCAATGGTGGATCTTCATATAGGCGGTATGGGCGGGGGCCTATACTCACTGCCATCAGTCTTAAAAAAAATATATGCTCACCTTCCTGCTTCTTCTCCTCGGCCTCGCGGCTCCATCGCGTCACCGTTTATGCGGCGCGCGGGCCATTACAATATGACGTCACGTGGCTGCCACACCGCCGCCGTCATAGTGATGCGCCTGGGTCTGAAGACGGAGATGCAGGTCCGATGAGAAGCCAGAAGGTGAGTATAGCTTTTTTACATTTTTTTTCATTTAATGAGTAGCAGCTGCATTTCCTACCCTAGTGGTTTTCCTCCAGTCAATAACTTTTCCCTGTTTTTTTTTTTGGGGGGGGGGAGGTAAATGCAGCCCGGGAATGTTCGGCTTTTCCGAATAGATGGGGTATAAGAGCATGATTGTAGTTCATCATTAAATTACTTTTATAAACAGTACAAGATTAAGGATATAAAGTAGTCCTTAAGTCCTTACATTCGGGCACATGTTGGTTTGGATGCTGGTGGGGGGCCCTATTCGTGTGAACAGCCCAGGGCCCATGGGACACTTAAACTGCCACTGGCAGCACCATCTGCAGGATCAGGTGTTACACGGCAAGACCAGACAAAACAGTGTCTCTTCACATCTGATGTCAGCATCAGAGATACTGCAAGGACATTTTGCTAATTGCAAAAAGTACATGATATATTACTATTATATGTGGAAGAGGGAGATATTGTTGTACAGTTCACCTCAGACAGCAGAGAGGCTATATTAACCCCTGAGTGTGCATATATTGTAAAGGGGGATATGGAAAATGACCACAGCCATGTCAGGCTAGCAGTTGTCTATCGTTCTTACAGCAAAAGGATCAAGGATGACTTTAACAGAACAATTCTCTTCTCCTCCTACATTTGAAAATCATCCTGTGTATGGTCAGTGGAGAACTTTCCTGTAATCATAAGATAACCTTGCTGGTAAATTGTTCCCTTAGTGGCTTCATTGCATTGAGGAAGAAGTGAGCCATGACAAAGGCCTCTGGAGCCATTGCTATAAAGTTAAACTGTTATACTAAGTATTTTTTTCAGATAATAGATCCTGAATCATGCAGTCAGGAGAGACAACTCAATCAGGGGCCGGACAGCCCCAAGTTTTGATTCTGTCCACTTTGCAAGACCATTGATTGCTGTGATGATCAGTTTGAAACCAGAATTCACTGTGTGGACTGTTTAGGAAACATGTGAATTCTGAGAGTCTTTTTATAGGCCTTTTGTACATGACGGTACCATGACAGACCCAGCTAAGGGGCTCAGATCCTCTGCTGCTTCATAATACAGAGACATTACATGTTGCTATGCAAAGCTCCATGCGGCGCTGCACAAGCTTCTTGTACAGTATGTCTGTGTATGATATCGCATCAAAAAGACGTACAGTATGGATTTATATAGGTCTATAAATGAAGCATAAACACTTCATGGGCTCTATTTCTGCTAGACTTGCTGAGGCAACAGTGCATTATAACCTGGGCACCTGGGATATGTTATTTGAAGGTGAATATACAGTAGGTACAGATTATATTATATCCCTGCTGGTGTTCTGCTATTAAGGGCTATATTGTTTGGACAGCAGCACCAAGCTCTGTATGTAGCATCAATATCGCTTTCACTGGTTCAAAGCTGGCAACAGATTTAATTTCACTAATTACTAATTAGTGTTAAGAACCCTGCTAAATATGTTATGCCAAGTAATTAAGCAGCTAATTAGCTTAGTGTAAGCTGTGAATTAATTATCATTCCCGATGAAGATAGAAATGCAATGTTACATACTTTTGGGGCTGGATGACACTGATACACTAAATGCCATACAATAGGTACATGCAATCTCATTATACATGCTGGCACCTTCATAATACTATTTACTCATGATGCCACACATTCTCTTTGGCAAGTTTTGCATGTATACACTATGTTCTACTTGAACAAATGAAGCAAAAAATTTAACCTCCACATAATACAACACGAAAAAAAATCCTTCTGAGCCTTTACTTTCAAAAGATGAAGTCCATTTAATGTTTTTATTCAATTGGTGGAAATTAAAAGGAGATAATCTATATCTAGATAACAGGTAGAATTCTGCTTTTCCCGGACTAATCAGATATATAAACCACCAAGGGCTTAGGGCAGCATATTTGGATATTTTAATTAATTTGTCTGCTAATAAAATATTCCATATCATCCTCAGGCCCTGAAACATTTTGTGCATTTACTGACCTTTAAAATCTCAACAACTATTCTGGGGCTAAGTGCTAATAAAATCCCATAGGAAGCTTAGACGTAAGTGTTGCTGTTCTAAGGCATCTGTCTGTCTCTTGAGGATCAAAACAAATTAAGATATCGAAGCTAAGTTTCATCAACTACCTTAGAAACTTAATTGCATTCTAAGGGTTGGCTGGAGATTAGGGAAAGGGAAATGTTTTTTTTTCTCTTCTTTCAAATAAAATAACACCACATTTTTCCATGAACTTATTCATTGCAAGCTGTATGGTGTTGCCTACACTTAGCAAGGTGAAAGGAAAGGAGTAACAAAGAGCAAAAGTCAGCAAGCTAAATCAAAACCAGGACAGTATGTCTATACAAAATCCCACACCAAAGTCACAGAAAGAAATTCAAGCATAGATGGGAAACAAACAGAACAGTAGTCAGACCAAGGAGTTTGCATACTACACAGAATAACAACCAAATAAAGCTAAGTTCACACTACCATCAGGATTAACTGGAATATCTATTTCTCTCCTATCTATCTGCCTGACAAAAGTGTGTCTATCTAATATAAAATGATGTAATAACTAATAGAAAAAACTGACACTTTTTTAAATCTCAGTCTCCAATATACTTCAATGTAAAAATGATAACATCAGTTAAAAATACTGCAGCCACCGTAATTTTTTCAATGGGATTTTTAACTGATGCATTAAACCTCTGTTCTTTACTTTTTTTAACTGAGGTTTAAATGGTAGTGTGAACTGAGCCTTACTGGTACCCAGTTAGGTTCAGTATTATACCAGAGTACCAGAGTATATATGTATACAGTTTATACCAGTTAAACAAGCTTTGCTGAATGGCAAGGGAACTTCAAGACTTCCCTCTCTATTCCCTTCTATAACCTGAACGGTATATAAATCTACTGTGTATTGTATATACAGCAATTCATATTGGCTTAGAAATGGTGATGCAAAATACAGATTTTTTTTTAAATGAAGCCTTACAGAAAAGGGGTAATGTTTCCTTTAGGGCACAATGGAAGAAGTTAGGTCATGTAACAATCCATTCTAGAAAAGGTATGCAAATGTCACAAAGCCTCCTCTAACCTAGCCAAACACTAGTACCCTACTATCTTCTACAAGTACTTGGAAATTAAAGGGTTAAGCAGTAGCTCCTTCCTGCAGCTCTGTGTAGCTGGCCAGGAATGTTTGCAAAACCTAGTTCAGTACATGTGCAAAGCAAGGGGTGTGTATCAACCTGGCTCAGCCCAAAGCTGCTACAGGGTTCCAGCCATTGTCGCACACCACCTTGAGGTATAGTGGCAGCAACCACTCATCTGTCTGTTCCTGGATCCCAGTCCGCAGCTTGTGGGTCTGGACTTTCCCAAAGACAGAAACGTTTCATCATAGTCAGCTACTGTTTACCCATGGCTTTGCTAAAAGGGGTGCTGTAGGCACTGCGCTGACTGGATGAGGAAGCAGGAGAGCAGAAAGCAGAGTAGGAGGAGGAGGCATGGATTGATGTCATACTTCCTGCCTCAGTACCAGCTGCTTCCATATTAACTCAATGGGCAGTTTAGGAGCTGTAATGTCCTTGCCCATGCTTACTTATCCATGTGTCAGTTGTGCAGTGCACACTAAAAATGCACACACAAACACACAAGAATTAATGGCCCAAGTAAAATAATCAAAAAAGTATATAATTTTATTGTACAAAAAATCTTCAAACATAAATACAAAAGTTCAAGACATGCAAATATAAGGAATAACGGCTAAAAATCTGGATGGAACACATCAGGAAACGGAGACATACCTTAGAATTCTACACAGTCAGCCACACAAATACCGGAAATTTACTTACCAGCTTCCATTTCCTTGAGTCCTGAGGCAGCACACACATGGGTTAATTCCCCTTGATACCGTTCAGCAGGGACAGGTTTACAAGCAGTAAAAACAATTAACCAATTAATTCCTGGCTATCTCCATCTATATAAGGTAGTACTACCAGCACCACCTTGTATGATATAAAGAAAAAAAATAAAAGGGTGGGAAAGTTGTGCTGCCTCTGAACTCAAGGAAATGAAAATTTTAATATGCAAATGTATGCTTTCCTTACCATTCAATTGGCAGCACACACATGGAACTTGCAAAGCAGTACTAATGGGTGGGATCTTGAGTTACTTTTTTAGCACCACTTTGCCGGCTGCCTCAGATGCCTGAATATCCAACCTGTAGTGTTTTATAAATGTTGAAGGAGAGGACCACCTGGCCAAACTCAGCACATGAAGCAGACATCGAACAAGTAGAATGAGCTTGGTTTTGACTGTCTATTTAATCAATCTGGATAAGGAGGCTTTACTTCCCTTAAAAGTTCCATGGAACTGAACAAATAATGCTTTTGAAAAAAGTGATGTCTACATATGTGATGAGCGCTCTTCTCACATCCAATGTGTGGAGAGCCTTTTCCTGGTCATCTTTTGGTTCTGGAAAGAATGTAGCCAAAGATTAGAAGATGATTTAGGGATGAAACCATGATTTACCCGGAGAATGTTGAATCTCAACGGACGTGCAGGTAGGCATCCTTGCAACAGAGGGCTTGAAGCTCCCCAACTCTCTTACTAAAAATAATACTTTGAAGGAGAGAGGTTTGAGTTTGGTTTGGGCCAGAGGCTCAAATGGTGGCCCTTTTAGAGCTTGAAGAAAAAGGACAAATCCTAGGAAGGAACAGCATTCTTAATGACTGACTGCAGATTCCTAAGGGCTTTGAAAAAACATCTAACCAAGGAATGATTAGAGATTTGGATTCAAATTGAGCATTAATGGGTGTGAAGTGAACTAAGTGTATTGTATCTTAACCCTTTGTTGGAGGGATGGTAATTGCTCCAAAGACCTCTGGTTTGTGGTACACCAAATTTATGGATGTTTCATATTCTATTGGAAAATGAGACAAAATGGCTTTCTGAAGATGAGGATACTGAAAAACCTCTTTGGAAACGCAGGGCTGGCTGCAGGGGGAGTGTCCAATATCAGCCTCTGGAAAGATATAGAACTAGTGAACACATTTACGAGGCCAATATGGGATGATTGCTTTTGCCTCCGCTTTCTCTTCCAGTATCTTGCGTAGTACTCTTGAGATTAGAGAAAGAGGGGAAAATACATAGATTAAACAGAAGGGAACAGAAGCTGGTTGTCGTTCTGTTTCTGTAGGAGGATATCACGTCCATGTGAGGGAAGCCGATTTTCTCGATGACTTGCTCGAAGATTTCTGGATGCAAGCTCCATTCCCCGATTGTATATAAATGCGACTCAGTATATCTGCCTAGACATTGAGTGTCCCCTAGATATGGACTGAAGAAATGTTACAGAGATTTGTCTCTTCCCAAGAAATGGATATACTGGTTTGGTTTAATCCCGCATCAAGTCTTGTAGGTCATTCTTGATCTCAAGGGAGCTACCTCACAAGGTGTGGTTTTCCTTATCCCATCCTAGAAAACAATATTTTCTCAGAAGACATGGAGGCACATTTACTAAGGTCTTTGCACCAGTTTTCTGGCATTCTGGTGCACATCTTTTTATGTGCAAACTACTTCAGACATATTTTTAGAAGTGTCTGCACCAAATATGTGTCGCACGTGACCCTTTTGTGTTGTGGCTGCACTATTCTTCACGCAACACAAATTTAGTCACTGAAAGAGTTGTTCCGGTGCACATTACACAAGCAAACTGCACTATGTTTTTAGTAAATGTGACCCATAATCATATGACGTACTTTGGCAAGTTGAGAAGAATGAGTGCTCCCATGTTTATTTAAATAATATACCATCACCATGTAGTCTGATTGAACAATTACTTCTTGACTTGCAAGCAGGGGTGAAAATGAAGAAGGGCTAATCCTACATCTCTAATTTGTCTGTGTTTTGGGGAGAGGCCTTTCTTCTTGTGGCGACCATGGATTTTAAGCCCAGCTGTTCTATGAGACTAGAGAGACCATGGGGCACATTTACTTACCCGTCCCTTTGACGCCGTCGATCCTGAATGTCCGACGAGGATTCGGGTCTGCCGCGATTCACTAAGATTGTGCGTCCAATTTCCTGTGCTTTCCTGTGTCGCTTCCCCCGCTGAGGTCCGCCGGAGTTCAGCTTCTTCTTTCCGGTGTATGTAAGTGCTGATCTTGCGACACAATTTGCTTTTTAAATACTGCAATTTGTCCGAATCAGTCGGGTTGTCTGACGTCCACGCCCCCGATTTGTGTTGCATGCAAGCCGGCGACGATGTGCCACAATCCGATCACGTGTGCCAAAAACCCGGTGCAATTCAGGGCAAATTGGAAAAAAAGGCAAAACCAGACGAAATTGCGGCATTCGGACCCTTAGAAAATGTGCCCCTATGTCTCTTTTCCATAGTTTTATCCATAGTGCTCTTCTAGCAGAGTTCGAAGAAACCATCACGTTAGATGAAAATCTGCTGGTATATGGTGGCGCATCACAGAGAAACTCTGAAGCACTTTTAAGAGGAGGCCCTTGCCTGTTAAATCTTAGGTAAGGTTAATAGTCTTGCAAGCTGCAGCATAGGCCAGGTATGATTTTCTGAGAAACTCTTTAGCTTTCCTGTTTAACCGAGTCCAGAAGGATAGTTGTATCTTCATAACTAAAAACAGATCTTTTGGATAATTTAATTACTGAAAGATATAATTAAAGAACACCTTCCCAAGCGGCACTACTCTGTAATATCATGTAAAAAGTAAAGCTTTAAGTGGAAACCTCCCATTTGCTCTGTACCAAATTGACCACACGGACTGTTTTACTTAAATACTGTAAAATAAAAAAAGCTTTTCTCCGTCGCATTTGTGTTCCACATATTTAGAAGATATCAGTTTCTTTAACTGCTTTAAACAATTGCTTTACACTTTCCTTTCTTAGGAGAAAAACTTCCTCCGGATATTAGTAACAATCACAGTATATGAGGTTGGAAAAAGACGCAAGCCCATCAAGTCCAAACTTTAAGAATTAAACAAATGTTTTTCCCCATAACCTGTGATATTTTTGCTCTCCAAAAAGGCATCCAGGCCTCTCTTGAACTTGTAAAAAGAAGCTGCCATAACAACCTCCTGTGACAGAGATATCCATAGTCTCACTGCCCTTACAGTAAAGAATCCCTGTCAATGGCGATTGTAGATCCGCCTCTCCTCTAGGCGTAGAGGATGTCCCCTTGTCCTGGCCACAGGCCTAGGTATATAAAGATCTTTGCAGAGATCCTTGTACTGCCCATTCAGTCATTTGTACATTGTAATGAGGTCCCTCATCAGTTGTCTTTTTTCTAAAATGAATATTCCCAAATTTTGCAATCTGCCCTTGTAATCTAATCCCCCATTCCCCTAATAATCTTGGTTGCTCTCCTCTGCCCCCTTTCAAGTTTGACTATATGCTTTTTATACATTGGTGCCCAAAACTGTACACATTATTACATTGTATTAAATGTCATAATATTACATAATATAACATGGTCTGACCATGGATTTTTATAAGGGCAAAATCTTTTTTCCCTTAGGTCCTTATGGTGAGAATCTATTCTTCTCTTGGTGCATCCCATAATTTTATTTGCTTTATTAGAAGCTGCCTGGCTCTGGTCATCAAAATTAAGTTTACCATCCACCAAGTCTTTTTCAGCTGTAGATTTTCCAAGTAATTGACTGTTTAGAACATAATTTGTACATTTTGTTTCCATGGCCCAAGTGCATAACCTTATATTTATCTACATTAAACTTCATCAACCATTTCTACGCCAATTCCTCCAGCTTCCACAACTCCCTCTATAATGTTATACTATCGGCCTCGGTATTGATTACTTTACACAATTTAGTATCATATGCAAATATTGAAACTTGACCGTGTAAACCCACTACAATGTCATTAATAAAAATATTAAAAAGAAGGGGTCAAATACTGATCCTTGTGGCACCCCACTGGTAACATCAACCCAATCTGAGAACGTGCCATTAATGACAACCCTCTGTTTTCTATCACTCAGCCAATTGCTTATCCAAATACACATAATTTCCCCTATCCCAGCAGTCTCTTATTATGAACCAACCTTTAACTGGCACTGTTTCAAATGCCTGTTTCAAAAGTAGAGATACACAACATGAATCGTCATGAGAAGAAGCACATTCACCTTCAGAATGGGACTCAACCGAGGATATGGCGGAAGAGGAGGCAACTTGGTGCATGCGGTTAGATTCTGCAGTGCGTTGTTTTTTGCTACTAGGCGATTTGGTGTCATATAAAACAGTGGCTATTTGCTCTTTAAAACAACACATGAAAGAGTTCAGCTCCTTGAGCACTTGTATTATCGAGGGCTACACAGGAGCATCACTCATTAGATTCAATGGGGCACATTTACTTACCTGTCCCTGCGTGATCCCTGAGGTGTGATC
Organism: Engystomops pustulosus; assembly: GCA_019512145.1. NCBI lineage: Eukaryota > Metazoa > Chordata > Amphibia > Anura > Leptodactylidae > Engystomops > Engystomops pustulosus. The sequence goes on along the minus strand of CM033642.1, from coordinate 180,351,120 downwards.
CCGACGAGAACACACAGCTGCCGTGATTCACTTACAGCATGCGCCCGATATCCTGCATGTGTCGCTTCCCCAACCAGGTCTGCCGGAGTTCACCACCTTCTTCCGGGCGTATGTAAGTGCATTATATGCGACACAATTTTAAAGTTAAATTGCGCGGTTTGTCCGAATCAGTCAGATCGTCGGACGGCCTGCTCCCCGATTTGTGTTGCATGAAAGGCAGCGTGATTGTGACACAATCCGATCGCATGCGACAAAAACCCCTGTTAAATGCGGCGCAAAACGGGAATCGGCGGGAAACCAGACCGAAATGCGGTCTGCAGACCCTTAGTAAATGTGCCCCAATATATTCTAGTAATGGCTGATCAAATGCCTACACATTCTCTTTCTTCCCAGTCCTATATGAGACTTCAGAATAAGGATCAGATGAGAACATCTGATGAGACAGTGAAAAAAACATGCTAGAATGCAAAGGTAAGAACATGTGAGAGCCCCTGTGGTTTACAACTTCTGACCTCTGAGCCAGATGGATTCTGCTGCCTGGCAAGTGGGCAAGTGGGCAAGTATGTTTTCCCTTAATCAGCTTCATCAGGAGGTAAGTAGATGAAATATACAGGGAAAATGTATAGTCCTTGTTAAGGGGATGATCTCATGTCATTACTTGCATCCAACAATCAAACAATAATCTCCAAGGTAGCAAAAACATAATGATACTAAACTAAATCAAGCAATGTGGGGACTGGCCATAGCACGTCGTCCACATGTTGCCAGATCTTGTGACACATTGGAGCACTCATCAGGAACACCAAGGGCAGTCCTCACTTAATTTTGTCTACAAGGTGTTGATGCAAGGGGGGGCGGGGTTGACCAATACGATTTAGAAATCGCATTTCTAGTAGCAGTGACTCCAGAATGTTCAGCAAGTGTAGTACCAAGACATTCCTCTATAAGCTTAACCTGGTGTTGGAGGGCAAAACAGACATCACCAGACGCAGGTACCCAGTCTGCAGCCACATCTTTATATATCGCCATGTGGAAATCAAGGGTGTGGTACAAGAAGCTGGCTTTGCACATGATGCAGAGGGCACTGTTGAATGCTTATGTGTTACATCGATGTGCAAGCCAGAGGGGAACTTTCCTGGAATTTCAAGATGTGGTAGTCAAGCAGTTTATTTTTAGAGAACAGGAAGCAGGGAGTGCTAGTACGCCTGGAAGCGAGGCCACATCACACATTGTACCAGGGCAGCACTTTCCAGGAGAAGTTCCCCATACTGCCACCAAGGGAAGGACACAGAAGAGGTGCAAGGTGTGCTCCGAGAAACCAGGGTTATGTATGAAATATTGTATATATTATTGCCACATATGGGTTATTGCCGTACCCGGGAGAACTCACATCATGTTTTTTGGGGTCTTTGCCTCCCATAGCAGTAGCTGGGCACAAGATGACATAATGGATATTTTGCACTAATCACTATCCATTATGCATCATCCTTGGGGTCCACCTGCGTGGCTAAAATGCTCACTACACCCCCTAGATTTATACATGGAGGGGTGTAGTTTTCAAATAGGGTCAGTTCTCAGGGATTTCTACTGTATTAATCCTTAAGGGCATCTACAAATGTTTATGGTGTCCAAATTTTTTTTATTAATGTCTGTGCTCCAAATGCCATTCTCTTCCAAGCCCTGCCGTGTCTCTATCTTGTAGATTATTGCCACATACCCAGGAGACCCTGCATGGTGATTTTTGGGGTGTTTGTCTCCAGTGGCATGAATTGGGCAAAATACTTTTGACACTACAATGACAAATTTTGAGAAATTGCAAAGCAAATTTTACTCGACACCATTCAATTTGTGTTTCATTTGAGCCAGGATCTTATGGGTTAAAATGCTCGTACAACCCTAAATAAATTCTTGGCCGGTTGCCTTTTCCTAAAATGGGGTCACACTACTCGGTGGTTTCTATTGTACTGGTATCTTAACACCAGTCTAGTGAAAAGGGTGCTCCAAAAGCTAAATTTTGCTTGTAACTTCTCAGGCCTGCCGTGTCCCCAGCTTGTAGACTATTGCTAAACATGGGGTATTTCCATACCCGTAATAACCCACATGATTTTTGGGGTGTTTATCCACAGTGGCATGAGTTGAGCTCAATACATTTTCTCCCTAATATGACACATTTGCAAAACCAATGCAAATTTTACACTTCCCCCTTCACTTTGTATTACATTTGGGCCAGCATCTCAATTATTTGAGGGGTTTCCTTTCCTAAAATGGGGTCACTACACAGGGGTTTCTTTTGCACTGGAACCTCAGGGGCACGCCGACAACGGTGCTATAAAAACAAAATTTCACTCCTTCCTTTCTCAGCCCTGCTGTGTGCCCAGCCTGTCAATTATTGGCACATGTGTGGTATTGCCGTACTCAGGACAACCCGCAGAATGATTTTTGGGGTGTTTGTCTAAAGTGGCATGAGTTGGGCACAATATATTAGGCACTAAAATGACATTTTTTAGATAAAAATGCTATTTTTGTTCTGTACCATTTATTTGCATTAGATTTTGACCAGCATGGTGGGGGTTAAAATGTTCACCATACCCCCAGATAAATTCTTTGAGGGGTCTAGATTCCACAATGGTATAATTTCTCAGGGGTTTATATTGCACTGGCACCTCACAGGCTCTGCGAACATGACTTGGCACTCCAAATCCAAACGTGTGAAAACGTAGCTCCAAAAGCAAAATTTCGCTCCTTCCCTTCTCAGCCCTGCTGTGTGCCCAGTCTGTCAATTATTGGCATATGTGTGGTATTCCCATACTCAGGACAACCTGCAAAATGATTATTGGGTTGTTTGTCTGAAGTGGCATTAGGCATTAGGCATTAGGCACTAAAATGAGATAAAAATGCAATTTTTACTATGAACCAATTACTTTGCATTAGATTTTGACCATCATGTTGGGGGTTAAAATGCTCACTACAGCTCTAGATAAATTCTTTGAGGGGTTGAGTTTCCTAAATGCTGATAGCACATTGTAATGAATGAGGAGGAAAATCCCCATATACTGCCATACTGTAGTATGGCAGTATATGATAGGATCCATCAGACAACCTAGGGTTAAAGTACCCTAGGGAGTCTGAAAAATAGTAAAAAAAAAAATAAAAAAAAGTAAAAAAAAAAAAAAAGATAATAAAAAAACCTAAAATTTCATATCACCCCCCTTTCCCTAGAACTGACATAAATATAAATAAACAGTAAAAATCATAAACACATCAGGTATCGACGAGTCCGAAAATGCCTGATCTATCAAAATATGATAACGGTTTTTCAATGCGTTTAACCCCGTAACGGAAAATAGCGCCCAAAGTCGAAAATGGCACTTTTTTGCCATTTTGAAAAATATAAAAAAATCTATAAAAAGTGATCAAAAGGTCGTACAGTCCTAAAAATGATATCATTGAAAATATTTCGCAAAAAATGACACCACCCACAGCTCCGTACACCAAAGTATAAAAAAGTTATTAGCGCCAGAAGTTGGCAAAATCAAAAAAATAATTTTTGTACAGGAGGTTTTCATTTTTGTAAATGTATGAAAACATTATAAAACTTATACAAATTTGGTATCCCCTTAATCGTACCGACCCAAAGAATAAAGTAGACATGTCATTTGGGGCGCCAGTGAAAGACGTATACATGGCGTCCCCTACTTAAGGACACCGACTTACAGACAACCCATAGTTACGACGGACCCCTCTGCCCACTGTGACCTCTGGTGAAGCTCTCTGGATGCTTTACTATTGTCCCAGACTGCAATGATCTGCTGTAAAGATGTCTGTAATGAAGCTTTATTGATAATTCTTGGGTCCAATTACACCAAAATTTTGAAACTCCTGTTGTCACTGGGGCAAAGAAAAAAAATTGTCTAGAACTTCATTATAAAATATACAGTTTCGACTTACATACAATTGCAACTTAAGAACAAACCTCCAGACCCTATCTTTGTATGTAACCCGGGGACTGCCTGTATCCAAGCCCACAAAAATGGCCAAATGCGTTTTTTTACCATTTCACTCATTTTTCATTGCTTTTGAATTTTTTCCCGCTTCTTGAGTACAGGCATGGAATATTTAATAAAATAAAAATTAGTTACAGTATGGTACCATTTACAGTAAAATGGACGATGGTAATGTTGTCGTTGTATGCCTTATGTTTATGAGCGACATTTTCCTGCTTATACCGCATGTCAAGAATTTAAATTAAAAAAGGACCATGTTAAATTCAAATCTGTATCTTTACTGCAAATATTTAATTGTATGTTGTACTGATATATCAATTTCCAGTATCTTATAACTGCTTTTTATTTGTATCTATTTTCATTTGTATCTATTTAATCTTTATTACCGTAATCTCTATATATTTTTTATATACATTTTTTATTGTTCTTTTCCACCTATTAATCTATATGTATTTATACTTTCATTATGGTATAACAACCCTATGTATTTATATATATGTAATGGAATAGAACTTGATACAATGTTTCTACACATTACAGAAGCCTATGGACATGAAGAAGGGGTAAATCCGTCCCGAAACGCATTGTCCTACCTGTTTAATCTAGTCTTTTATGTAAACCAGTTGTGACAATAAATGCTCATTATTTATTATACAAATTTACTTGTATCACTGTTAAGCAATCAGACCTACCTCTGCCATTAGCAGCGCAACCAATTACTGGGTACTCCTTCCAGAAAATTATCTGTTACTTTCAGGGTTTTCTCCCTGTTAACCAGAGGACGCAGCAGCTCTTGTCAAACTGCACCTCTGAGATTCCCATTCACACAATCCAGAAAGGCCCTCATTCAAAAACATCACCTTCCCACACCCATGTTACCCGCTAAATACATGCTAAAATGACAGACTTGTCTTGGTAAAATGGTAACCTGCAGAGTGCTCATAATGTGTCATATTGATAAGACAATTTCATATGTCAATGTGGATGATCAGATGAAATGAAACACGCAAAACTCAACTGTTCGTTGAGGCTCAGCGGGTTTACGGTTTTGAAGACAATATATCCACTGGGCCTCTTTCTATAACAGCATCCGGTCCCAATCTCCCCCTCTAGATGGTGGATCGATTAAGTCTATCCCTATACAGGTCAATCCCTTAGTATTACCATTGTGGGCTTCCGTCATATGTCTAGAGAGAGGTTTGTCTCTCGCATTCCTAAGGTCTCCTAAATAATCATCTATACGCTGCCGAAACGCCCTAAAAGTCTTACCAATATACTCCTTACCACATGGGCAGGTGGCCCAATAAATGACTCCTTTTGACTGGCAGTTAATGAACCTGCAAATGGTGTAGTTAGTTATCACACTACAGGCCACACAGCCACCACAGCAAAAACAGCCATTGATTTCCCTATTAAGCCACAAGGTAGGTGCGGGGTTTGGTATAACTCTGTTGTGGCCATGGCATATGTTATCCTAGGTGAATCTGAGAGGTGCTGTGCAAGGTCAGGATCCATCCGCATGATGTGCCAATATTTTGATAGTATATCCCTGATCTTATTAACAGCCCCATCCTAGGTACCAATGAGGCGAATGAGTGCATCCTCAGTACTTGCCCGCTGATAGGTAGCTGTACGCTTACGATATATAGTGGTATGTAGGTCACTAGGTAAATTTGACATCGAGGAAAGGGAGACAAGTGGGTCTCAGAAGTGAAATGTAAACCTATGTTGTTGGAATTAATATCACTGACCAATTCTTCAAATGTCTCTTTATTGCCCTCCCAGATAATAAAGATGTCATCAATATATCTAACCCAGAGACAAGCCAACCCAGAGACAGTGCCATGTACCCTAGCATCCTCATCAAAGACACACTTATGTTCCAACCAGCAGAGGAGCAAATTGGCATAGCTGGGGGCACAAGCGCTCCCCGTAGCCGTGCCCCTGGGCTGGTGCAACAATTTATCATTGAATGTAAAATTGTGGTGTGTTAGTGAGAATTCAAGTAGGTGTAAAACAAATTCACTGTGAGCTTGAAATAGAGTTCGAATGTTCGTAAGAAGAAAAAAGAGAAAGCTGGCACTCACCCAGTTAAAACTTCAAGGCTTTATTTCTTCAGAATAAAAGAGACATCGTTGCGGGAGGGAAGGAGTATATACAGCAGGAGCCCACAAGAAAGGCGACGGTCCGTTTCGCGCTGTAACAGCGCTTAATCCTGCCCCTGAAATAGAGTTCCCCTACTATCCAGGAAGAATCTGAGACCCAACTCATGTCGGATGGATGAATATAGTGCTTCTACAGCAATACTCGTTAGGAGACAACCTGGAGAATTGTGTAGGCCATCGATTTTTGGTAAGCAGTTCAGTGGTGGATGGAAGTGCTGTGACAAATGGGGCCAGGATTCTATCTACATATATCCCTAGATGATTACATAGGGACTGAACCCCCAATAAAAAAAAAAAAAAAATTGGTCTGCCTTTTAATGGGGACACAGCCTTATTAATTTTGGACACACTGTAAAAGGTGGTGGGGTGTTTCGGAAGGAGGAACAAGAACTCATCTTTGGTTATCAATTTGCTGTCCAGTGCCTGGGGGAGGAAACTTTAAGCTTGTTATAGTAGCTTTCGGTTGGATCTTTGAAAAGAATAGCATAGCTATTTTATCCCTCAGAAGCAATTCACACATCGCTTGGTACTGTCTTGTGTCCATAATAACGATATTCCCACCTTTATCGGACGGTTTTATTGTTATATGGGGGTCTTTTTCTAATGCTGAAAGGGATTGGAGTTCATCCATTGTAGAATTAAGATTGGTCGTACTGAGCTCACTATGCTCCAAATCATCAAGTAGCAAAAATATCTATGCTAGTGACATCACTAGTGGGATGAAATGTGGTATTCTTTTTATGTATTTGAGTGAAAGGACCAAAGCCTTTGCTGTAAGGATTGGGTTCAGCAAGGTTATTTAAAAGTCTGACGTCAGACAGAATGTCAAGTGGTATATTCAGTTCGTAACAATCCTTTCCGTCTTTCGGCATACTTCTGCAATCTTTGTTTACGCAAGAATAAATGAATGTCTTTATGCCACCCAAAAGGGTCACATCTGCTTACTGGTAGAAAAGATAGACCCTTTTTAAGGATTGACAATTCTTCTGCAGTCAGAGTTTTAGAAGATAGATTGACCATTCAGAGATTCTTTGCACGGCCCCTCTGATTGCGATTTCTGAGGGGATACATAGGGCCCTGAGCTAAAAAAGAGGAGGATGCAGAGGCCAAACCTATGGCAGAAGAGGTAGATGGACATGATGGATACAGATGCTCCCCTGTCTTGTCTCTGTTGGTGACCTCGTCCCCTGTTACCTCATCCTCTACCCCTACCTCTAGGTCCCTTAGGATTAGCCCTTAAGAGGGTACTGAAATCGTTCCAAAGAAGCCTGCAGTTGTTTCTCTAGTGTTCCAAACTCCGGATGAGTAGAGGACTTATCAGTGATCTCTATTTGCTCCTGTAATTTAGTCGTGAGATCTTCAAGTCGGTTTTTCTCTTCTTCTAATAATAATTTCATAAATTTGAGAGCACACTCAGTAGCCTCCTTCTCCCAAGGGTTCATAAATGTTGGGTTCAGATATCGAGCTGCTGGAACTAAGGGGACTCTGAATCCCTTAGGGACAATGTTATTTTTGATGTAATTGACCAACCCCTGTACCTCCCACTAAGCACTTGTATGGTCCTTATAAAGTTTGTTCAGTTGTCTTAAGGCCCCTTTGATTGTGGGTGTGTATTTTTTTTGTTGTGTGAAAGTCTTGCCAGAGAAAACATTAGTCGCCTCTGACATCCATAAAGATGTATCCAGTGCTGTTTTCAAGAAACCTGACTCCCTAAGTCAGTACAAAAGAGAAAGTACAATACGGTGATTGACTTATAAAACTTCACTTTTAATTGCTAAATCATATAAAATTAAATATAAAAATATGTAATCAGCACAAAAATCAGACCCACCCCTAACCAGCTGCCACCCTGTTCTGAACCTGGCCCTAAGATGGGCCCACTGTATGGGAGGGTCCAGGTATAGGTCTTGTAGGGATAAATACAGATAAATGTACGAAAGATATCAAATGCAAATATGTAACCTCTATAATACAGGGGATGACCCTACATAGATATACCCCCTTGTGGGGTTATATATTACATAAGCCTTTATAGGGCACTTCCAAACTGAATTGGTCACCAAAAATTTAGCATTTTTTCAATCTCTTGAAAATCTGAAAATCTACTAAAAATTTAAACCTTCTCACATCCGTAAAAATCTGGAAACGTAAAACAAATGGCAAAAGGTTTCTACAAAATAAATTTGTGGTATGACTTTTTCTCTTAAATCATGCTGGAAAAGGCATTGTTGATCACCAAACTGCTCTTGGACGGTTGGGAGAAGTTGCTCTGGGAGGACATTCTGGTACCATTCTTTATTCATGGATGTGTTTTTAGGCAAGACTGTGAGAGAGCCTAATCCTTTGGCTGAGAAGCAATCCCACACATGAATGGTTGCAGGATGCTTTACAGTTGGCATGAGACCAGACTGGTGGTATCGCTCACCTTGTCTTTTCCGAACAAGCTGTTTTCCAGATGTTCCAAACAATCGGAAAGGGAAAATGACTTTACCCCAGTCCTCAGCAGTCCACTCCCTGTAACTTTTGCAGAATATCAGTCTGCCCCTGTTGTTTTTTCTGGAGAGAAGTGACTTCTTTGCTGCCTTCCTTGACACCAGGCCTTGCTCCAAGAGTCTCCACCTCGCAGTGTGTGCACATGAACTCACACCTGCCTGCTGGTAGCCCGATCCCCAAGCTGAAACACTTTTAAGAGCCGGTCCTGGCGCTTGCTGGTCCTTCTTGGGCGCCCTGGAGCCTTTTTGGTAACAATGGAACCTCTCTCCTTGAATTCCTCAATGATGCGATAGATTGTTGACTGTGGTGCAATCTTTCTAGCTGCACTACTCTTCCCTGTTAGGCCAGTTTTGTGCAGTGCAATAATGACTGCACGTGTTTCTTTAGAGATAACCATGGTTAACAGAAGAGAAGCAATGATGCCAAGCACCAGCCTCCTTTTAAAGTGTCCAGTTGTGTGATTCTTACTTAATCATGACAGATTGATCTCCAGCCCTGTCCTTATCAACACCCACACCTGTGTTAATGGAGAAATCACTGAAACGATGTTAGCTGCTCCTTTTAAGGCAGGCCTGCAATGACGTTGAAATGTGTTTTTGGGGAAAACGTTCATTTTCTAGGCAAATATTGACTTTGCAATTAATTGCTGTTAAGCTGATCACTCTTTATAACATTCTGGAGTTTATGCAAATTGCCATTATAAAACCTGATACAGTAGACTTTGAAAAGATTAACATTTGTATCATTCTCAAAACTTTTGGCCATGACTATACTAACATAAACTACAATGTCTCAGGAGAAAATAATCTCAAAATCACAGGGTATCTTAAAGTGTTGAAAAATTATTTACACAGGAAGATAAAGTGGTCAATTTTTTTTAAAAAAAAGGACTGAGCTTTAACCTATAAACAGGCTGCTTCCTTAAGGTGTTAACGGTTTTATATACCACATAACTCAAGGTTAATGTACTTGTAGTGCTTGGACCCAGAGTCAACAATGGCCTTGTCAGACATTTTATCCTCAGTCAAGGAACCAACAACATGTGACCCAGTCTCTTATACAGCAAAGGCACATGTACCGTCATGTCAATTACAGCCATGCTATGTGTGGGCAAGGCTGTGGTTCTTTAGGGGCTGGAAGCTGCTTTATTGGCTGCTCAGCAGTTGATCAAGCAGCTTTATGTGTTTCTTGAAGCCCAAATGATTTGTGACATTTGGCTTTAAAGGGAACCTGTCACCAGGAGACCCATTTTAGCACTCCCCCAGTCCCCACAGAGCATAGTACATACGCTGCCAAAGTGTTTTTTGTATTAAAAATTGGTTTTACAGAAAAAAAGATGTTATTTTGTTCCTTTCATTAGCATGTGCTGTATGACTAGGCAGTTGCCAAATGGGAGGGGCTGGAAAGGAGCAGTTCCCCCCCCCGACCCAAAGAATAAAGTAGACATGTCATTTGGGGCGCTCAGTGAAAGACGTAATACAGGCGGTCCCCTACTTAAGGACACCCGACTTACAGACAACCCATAGTTACAGACGGACCCCTCTGCCCACTGTGACCTCTGGTGAAGCTCTCTGGATGCTTTACTATTGTCCCAGACTGCAATGATCTGCTGTAAGATGTCTGTAATGAAGCTTTATTGATAATTCTTGGTCCAATTACACCAAAAATTTTGAAACTCCGATTGTCACTGGGGCAAAAGAAAAAAAATTGTCTAGAACTTCCATTATAAAATATACAGTTTCGACTTACATACAAATTCAACTTAAGAACAAACCTCCAGACCCTATCTTGTATGTAACCCGGGGACTGCCTGTATCCAAGCCCACAAGAAAATGGCGCAAATGCGTTTTTTCACCATTTTCATTGCATTTGGAATTTTTTTCCCGCTTCTGAGTACATGGCATGGAATATTTAATAAAATAAAAATTTAAGGTACAGTATGGTAACATTTACAGTAAAATGGACGATGGTAATGTTGTCGTTGTATGCCTTATGTTTATGAGCGACAGTGTTCCTGCTATATACCTGCATGTCATAAGAATTTAAATTAAAAAAGGACCATGTTAAATTCAAATCTGTATCTTTACTGCAAATATTTATTGTATGTTGTACTGATATATCAATTTCCAGTATCTTATAACTGCTTTTTATTTGTATCTATTTTCATTTGTATCTATTTAATCTTTATTACCGTAATCTCTATATATTTTTTATATATATTTTTTATTGTTCTTTTCCACCTATTAATCTATATGTATTTATACTTTCATTATGGTATAACAACCCTATGTATTTATATATATGTAATGGAATAGAACTTGATACAATGTTTCTACACATTACAGAAGCCTATGGACCTGAAGAAGGGGTAAATCCGCCCCGAAACGCATTGTCCTACCTGTTTAATCTAGTCTTTTATGTAAACCAGTTGTGACAATAAATGCTCATTATTTATTATACAAATTTACTTGTATCACTGTTAAGCAATCAGACCTACCTCTGCCATTAGCAGCGCAACCAATTACTGGGTACTCCTTACAGAAAATTATCTGTTACTTTCAGGGTTTTCTCCCTGTTAACCAGAGGACGCAGCAGCTCTTGTCAAACTGCACCTCTGAGATTCCCATTCACACAATCCAGAAAGGCCCTCATTCAAAAACATCACCTTCCCACACCCATGGAGCGCGGTGTTACCCGCTAAATACATGCTAAAATGACAGACTTGTCTTGGTAAAATGGTAACCTGCAGAGTGCTCATAATGTGTCATATTGATAAGACAATTTTTTATATGTCAATGTGGATGATCAGATCAAATGAAACACGCAAAACTCAACTGTTCGTTGAGGCTCAGCGGGTTTACGGTTTTGAAGACAATATATCCACTGGGCCTCTTTCTATAACAGCATCCAAACCCAATCTCCCCCTCTAGATGGTGGATCGATTAAGTCTATCCCTATACAGGTCAATCCCTTAGTATTAACATTGTGGGCTTCCGTCATATGTCTAGAGAGAGGTTTGTCTCTCGCATTCCTAAGGTCTCCTAAATAATCATCTATACGCTGCCGAAACGCCCTAAAAGTCTTACCAATATACTCCTTACCACATGGGCAGGTGGCCCAATAAATGACTCCTTTTGACTGGCAGTTAATGAACCTGCAAATGGTGTAGTAAGTTATCACACTACAGGCCACACAGCCACCACAGCAAAAACAGCCATTGATTTCCCTATTAAGCCACAAGGTAGGTGCGGGGGTTTGGTATAATGGCTATGCACAACTCTGTCCCTGATGTTGTGGCCATGGCATATGTTATCCTAGGTGAATCTGAGAGGTGCTGTGCAAGGTCAGGATCCATCCTCATGATGTGCCAATATTTTGATAGTATATCCCTGATCTTATTAACAGCCCCATCCTAGGTACCAATGAGGCGAATGAGTGCATCCTCCTTGGGCTTCTTTTTCGGGATTAGCAAAGTACTTGCCCGCTGATAGGTAGCTGTACGCTTACGATATATAGTGGTATGTAGGTCACTAGGTAAATTTGACATCGAGGAAAGGGAGACAAGTGGGTCTCAGAAGTGAAATGTAAACCTATGTTGTTGGAATTAACATCACTGACCAATTCTTCAAATGTCTCTTTATTGCCCTCCCAGAAAATAAAGATGTCATCAATATATCTAGCCCAGAGACTAGCCAACTCAGTGCCATGTACCCTAGCATCCTCATCAAAGACACACTTAAGTTCCCACCAGCAGAGGAGCAAATTGGCATAGCTGGGGGCACAAGCGCTCCCCGTAGCCGTGCCCCTGAGATGGTGCAACAATTTATCATTGAATGTTAAATTGTGGTGTGTTAGTGAGAATTCAAGTAGGTGTAAAACAAATTCACTGTGAGCTTGAAATAGAGTTCCCCTACTATCCAGGAAGAATCTGAGACCCAACTCATGTCGGATGGATGAATATAGTGCTTCTACAGCAATACTCGTTAGGAGACAACCTGGAGAATTGTGTAGGCCATCGATTTTTGGTAAGCAGTTCAGTGGTGGATGGAAGTGCTGTGACAAATGGGGCCAGGGATTCTATCTACATATATCCCTAGATGATTACTTAAGGACTGAACCCCCGATACTATTGGTCTGCCTTTTAAGGGGGACACAGCCTTATTAATTTTGGACACACTGTAAAAGGTGGTGGGGTGTTTCGGAAGGAGGAACAAGAACTCATCTTTGGTTATCAATTTGCTGTCCAGTGCCTGGGTGAGGAAACCTTAAGCTCGTTATAGTAGCTTTCGGTTGGATCTTTGAAAAGAATAGCATAGCTATTTTATCCCTCAGAAGGAATTCACACATCGCTTGGTATTGTCTTGTGTCCATAATAACGATATTCCCACCTTTATCGGACAGTTTTATTGTTATATGGGGGTCTTTTTCTAATGCTGAAAGGGATTGGAGTTCATCCATTGTAGAATTAAGATTGGTCGTACTGAGCTCACTATGCTCCAAATCATCAAGTAGCAAAAATATCTATGCTAGTGACATCACTAGTGGGATGAAAAGTGGTATTCTTTTTATGTATTTGAGTGAAAGGACCAAAGCCTTTGCTGTAAGGATTGGGTTCAGCAAGGTTATTTAAAAGTCTGACGTCAGACAGAATGTCAAGTGGTATATTCAGTTCGTAACAATCCTTTCCGTCTTTCGGCATACTTATGCAATCTTTGTTTACGCAAGAATAAATGAATGTCTTTATGCCACCCAAAAGGGTCACATCTGCTTACTGGTAGAAAAGATAGACCCTTTTTAAGGATTGACAATTCTTATGCAGTCAGAGTTTTAGAAGATAGATTGACCATTCAGAGATTCTTTGCACGGCCCCTCTGATTGCGATTTCTGAGGGGATACATAGGGCCCTGAGCTAAAAAAGAGGAGGATGCAGAGGCCAAACCTATGGCAGAAGAGGTAGATGGACATGATGGATACAGATGCTCCCCTGTCTTGTCTCTGTTGGTGACCTCGTCCCCTGTTACCTCATCCTCTACCCCTACCTCTAGGTCCCTTAGGATTAGCCCTTAAGAGGGTACTGAAATCGTTCCAAAGAAGCCTGCAGTTGTTTCTCTAGTGTTCCAAACTCCGGATGAGTAGAGGACTTATCAGTGATCTCTATTTGCTCCTGTAATTTAGTCGTGAGATCTTCAAGTCGGTTTTTCTCTTCTTCTAATAATAATTTCATAAATTTGAGAGCACACTCAGTAGCCTCCTTCTCCCAAGGGTTCATAAATGTTGGGTTCAGATATCGAGCTGCTGGAACTAAGGGGACTCTGAATCCCTTAGGGACAATGTTATTTTTGATGTAATTGACCAACCCCTGTACCTCCTACTAAGCACTTGTATGGTCCTTATAAAGTTTGTTCAGTTCTCTTAAGGCCCCTTTGATTGTGGGTGTGTATTTTTTTTGTTGTGTGAAAGTCTTGCCAGAGAAAACATTAGTCGCCTCTGACATCCATAAAGATGTATCCAGTGCTGTTTTCAAGAAACCTGACTCCCTAAGTCAGTACAAAAGAGAAAGTACAATACGGTGATTGACTTATAAAACTTCACTTTTAATTGCTAAATCATATAAAATTAAATATAAAAATATGTAATCAGCACAAAAATCAGACCCACCCCTAACCAGCTGCCACCCTGTTCTGAACCTGGCCCTAAGATGGGCCCACTGTATGGGAGGGTCCAGGTATAGGTCTTGTAGGGACAAATACAGATAAATGTACGAAAGATATCAAATGCAAATATGTAACCTCTATAATACAGGGGATGACCCTACGTAGATATACCCCCTTGTGGGGTTATATATTACATAAGCCTTTATAGGGCACTTCCAAACTGACTTGGTCACCAAAAATTTAGCATTTTTTCAATCTCTTGAAAATCTGAAAATCTACTAAAAATTTAAACCTTCTCACATCCGTAAAAATCTGGAAACGTAAAACAAATGGCAAAAGGTTTCTACAAAATAAATTTGTGGTATGACTTTTTCTCTTAAATCATGCTGGAAAAGGCATTGTTGATCACCAAACTGCTCTTGGACGGTTGGGAGAAGTTGCTCTGGGAGGACATTCTGGTACCATTCTTTATTCATGGATGTGTTTTTAGGCAAGACTGTGAGAGAGCCTAATCCTTTGGCTGAGAAGCAACCCCACACATGAATGGTTGCAGGATGCTTTAAAGTTGGCATGAGACCAGACTGGTGGTATCGCTCACCTTGTCTTTTCCGAACAAGCTGTTTTCCAGATGTTCCAAATAATCGGAAAGGGAATATGACTTTACCCCAGTCCTCAGCAGTCGACTCCCTGTAACTTTTGCAGAATATCAGTCTGCCCCTGTTGTTTTTTCTGGAGAGAAGTGACTTCTTTGCTGCCTTCCTTGACACCAGGCCTTGCTCCAAGAGTCTCCACCTCGCAGTGTGTGCACATGAACTCACACCTGCCTGCTGGTAGCCCGATCCCCAAGCTGAAACACTTTTAAGAGCCGGTCCTGGCGCTTGCTGGTCCTTCTTGGGCGCCCTGGAGCCTTTTTGGTAACAATGGAACCTCTCTCCTTGAATTCCTCAATGATGCGATAGATTGTTGACTGTGGTGCAATCTTTCTAGCTGCAATACTCTTCCCTGTTAGGCCAGTTTTGTACAGTGCAATAATGACTGCACGTGTTTCTTTAGAGATAACCATGGTTAACAGAAGAGAAGCAATGATGCCAAGCACCAGCCTCCTTTTAAAGTGTCCAGTTGTGTGATTCTTACTTAATCATGACAGATTGATCTCCAGCCCTGTCCTTATCAACACCCACACCTGTGTTAATGGAGAAATCACTGAAACTATGTTAGCTGCTCCTTTTAAGGCAGGCCTGCAATGACGTTGAAATGTGTTTTTGGGGAAAACGTTCATTTTCTAGGCAAATATTGACTTTGCAATTAATTGCTGTTAAGCTGATCACTCTTTATAACATTCTGGAGTTTATGCAAATTGCCATTATAAAACCTGATACAGTAGACTTTGAAAAGATTAACATTTGTATCATTCTCAAAACTTTTGGCCATGACTATACTAACATAAACTACAATGTCTCAGGAGAAAATAATCTCAAAATCACAGGGTATCTTAAAGTGTTGAAAAGTTATTACCACAGGAAGATAAAGTGGTCAATTTTTTTTAAAAAAAAGGGCTGAGCTTTAACCTATAAACAGGCTGCTTCCTTAAGGTGTTAACGGTTTTATATACCACATAACTCAAGGTTAATGTACTTGTAGTGCTTGGACCCAGAGTCAACAATGGCCTTGTCAGACATTTTATCCTCAGTCAAGGAACCAACAACATGTGACCCAGTCTCTTATACAGCAAAGACACATGTCCCGTCATGTCAATTACAGCCATGCTGTGTGTGGGCAAGGCTGTGGTTCTTTAGGGGCTGGAAGCTGCTTGATTGGCTGCTCAGCAGTTGATCAAGCAGCTTTATGTGTTTCTTGAAGCCCAAATGATTTGTGACATTTGGCTTTAAAGGGAACCTGTCACCAGGAGACCCATTTTTAGCACTCCCCCAGTCCCCACAGAGCATAGTACATACGCTGCCAAAGTGTTTTTTGTATTAAAAATTGGTTTTACAGAAAAAAAGATGTTATTTTGTTCCTTTCATTAGCATGTGCTGTATGACTAGGCAGTTGCCAAATGGGAGGGGCTGGAAAGGAGCAGTTCCCCCCCACCCTTGGGGAACAGCTTCTCCATGTGACCTTTTCAAATATATGAAAACACCCATCACTTGGCTTAGCGACGCCCCCTGCTCCTCTACAGCCAATCCCCAGTGAGGGGAGTTATTCATATATTTGAAAAGGTCACATGTTTCCCAAGGGTGGGGGGAACTGCTCCTTTCCAGACCCTCCCATTAGGCAACTGCCTAGTCACACAGCAGATGCTAATGAAAGGTACAATATAACATCTCTTTTTTTTCTGTAGAACCAATTTTTTATACAAAAGCACTTTGGCAGTGTATGTACTATGCTCTGTGGGGACTGTGGGAGTGCTAAAAATGGGTCTCCTGGTGACAGGTTCCATTTAAGTCAGTGGGTGCCAAACTCCGGACCCAAATTAAGCAGTTCGGAAGAGAGTGGATAAAAATTTTAGTGAGGAGAGAAGTGACCACTTGGGCGAGGGACTGTATGAGATGTGAGGGAATAGGGTGGCTGATTCAGGTGGTTTTGTGAGTAAAGGAATGGAGCCTGGTTGTCAGTCCCTGTCAAGCAACTGAGCAACCACAACCAGGCTTGGAGCTAGCTGTCAGACTGAGTAAATGGTGGCAAACTCACCCTCCGACGTCCCTGCAGCTGAGGTCCTGCCTACAGCAGATTAACCGCCCTGACAAGGACGTACTATTAGGAACCTAACTGACAGACTTTGAGTGACCCTACAAGATTACAGGGAAGACTTACTTTGTCTGGCAGCTGCTCGATGGTGGAGCGAACAGGTAACAGGAATACTGAGATAGACCAGTGCACAGAAATGTAACACAAGTCTGATACAGGGAAATCGGGATAACACCAGGAGAGACACAACACTGAGGGACAAACAACAGATACAGGCAGACAAGCGGAGTCGGATGGAACCTGGTCAAAACCAAGATGGCAGCAAAGGTACAGAATTGTATAGCATAAGAATGGTCGGTAGGCAAAGCAGAAGTCAAAACACAGAATAGCAAACAAAGATAGCAAGAGCACAAGATACACAGATTAGACTGAATAACCAGGACCCAAATTAGGGGCTGGGTAGAATATAAGGGATTAATGGAAACTATCACCAGCACTGACTGGCTCAGCCGTCCATCACTCAAACTGCAGCCCTACAGCGCCCCCAGCTACTGAAGGTTGGTCAGAGAAGTGCCTGCCTCCCTTCTTAGCCGAGATGCCTACTGCTGCAGATGATCTTCAAGCTTTAGCCCCAGCTGATACAACAGACGCCCCAACTGTGCCTGCAGCTCCTGCTTCTACCACTGGGTGTCTCCATCTGGTTGCTGCTACCAACGCACCCCAGTCTACAGGAAACGCTCTTCAGCTTTTTGCCGATGACAACGTCCAGGTTGCTGTTGTTCCTTTGGGGGATTCTGCGCTTGTTCCAGACAGTAATACCCTGATGGGCTGAAGCCCATTATCTGCCTTGTAAATATTGCTGTTTTCTCCCAGTTGGGCTGCGGCCACCTACCCTTGCTTTAAGCTGTTTACCCATTGGGCTGTTAAAGCCAATGTGACTATGGTTTTGCACAACCCTTAAGGACGCAGGGTATTTTCGCTCATTTCTCGCTCTTCATCTTCAAAAATCCATAACTTTTTCATTTTTCCGTATACAGAGCTGCGTGAGGGCTTATTTTGTGGGTAACAAATTTTACTTTCCCATGATTTTATTTATTATTCCCTGCCATGTACTGGGAAGCCAGAAAAAAATTCCAAATGTGGAAAAATTTAAAAAAACCTGCATGTTCGTCACGTTCTTGTGGGCTCAGTTTTTACGACTTTCACTCTGCGCTCCAAATAATACCTCTACTTTATTCTTTGGTTCAGTACGATTGCGGTGATACCAAATTTATACAGGTTTTATGGTTTATTTTCATACATTTTCAAAAATTAAACGAATGTGTAGAAAAAAGAAAAAAAATTCGACATCTTCTGACGCTAATAACTTTTTTATACTTTGGTGCACGGAGCTGGGGGTGATGTCATTTTTTGAAAAATGAGCTGACGTTTTCATTGCTACCATTTTGAGGACTATGCGACATTTTGATAATTTTCTTAAACATTTTTTATGTCATATAAAAAGGCGTAAAAGTCGCATTTGGGACATTTGGCCGCCATTTGCCGTTCCGGAGCTCACCACTGGCTGTAACCGGTTTTATATTTTGATAGATTAGGTATTGGCGCGTCCCAAAATGCCCAATGTGTCTGTGATTTTTACTGTTTATTATGTTTTATATCAGTTCTAGGGAAAGGGGGGTTATTTGAACTTTTAATATTTTATAATTTTTTAACATTTTTTAAACTTTTTTTTTCTGTTTTTTTCCCCTATATCTTAGACCATTTAGGGTACAGTGAAGGGGTTAATACTATATGTCAGTTTGCATGTTACCTTTTTATTAGGTTTTGCAGTTATATGGGCAAGACTGTGTCGGACCGTTTTTGTATTTGTCAAATCTTGACCGTAAAGGGATCGGGGGTGTTTTAATAGTGACACCTAGTCGTCATACACTAGGGTATGATGTGAAACCAGCCTGAAGCTGGGGGTTATGGGCAGAGGCGTTAGCTTGACGGCACCAATTGGGGGCCTAAGCAATGTGTGTGCCTAGGGCAGCATCAAGACTAGGCCCATAGGGTTAGATATATCATAAATGTCTCATAGGAGAACTGTTCTATTTTCCCATGGCAACTAATCAGAGGTCAGCTTTAATTTTATAAACAGCTGTGGGAAAAGGAAAGATGCCCTCTGCCATAAGCAACTAGAACAGATCTGCTCTCAGAAACTTCTGATTAATCTCCGCCTATATAGCATGTTTGAAAAAATTGTAATATTTTTTACTGTGATTTTGACGCATACAGATTTGTTATCTCTTTCTTGCATCAGAAATTTTCACTGATGCCATAAGGTGCTTTCACATGTTCAGGTTTTCAGATGCAGTTTTTGAAGCAAAAGCAGGTATGGGTTATAATACATAGAACATTTGATTTAGAGAGACTGTTCCTCCTCTGTTTTCACTCCAGTCCTGGTTTGGACATCAAAAACTGCATCTGAAAAACTGAACCTGTAAACACGTCCCTTACTGAACCATTTTTGTGTGCTTTTCATGCAAAATATTTTGGAGCCTGTCCTAATCTGTTCATAGACAACATTAGATCAGTGCAAAAATATGGAAGTGTGAAAAAGCTTCAGTGAAAATCATCAACACCAAAAAGAGACAACAAATCTGTGTTTCTCTATAAGCCTAAATGAGGGCTGCAGTGAAAAAAATCTGCACGTGTGAAAAAGCCCAAAGACAGTTTAATGTTGACATGAATTAACTAGCATTAACCAAATGTCTGGTATATGTTGAAATAATGTTTTAACCCTTTTAGGAAAAGGCCTAAAATGTCGTTCAGGACAAAATACTTTTTTTTATTTTTCAATGCTGTTCCAAAAGACATAACTTTTTTTTGTTGTTTTCACTTATACATGCATATGAGGGCTTGTTTTTTGTGTTAAGTGTTGGATTTTGCAATGGGTTAATTTTTAGGCTGAAAGCAACAAAATAAGGCTCAAAATGTATTAACTCCTTCCTGTGGGAGAACAGAATAATACAGAAATTTCAACACTCACTATTCAATTAAAATATGTGTGCTATATTATAAAAAAAATTATAAAATGATTCCATACATTATATGTACATTTTTACTTACATTTTAGTACTTGAGCAAAAAAGGAAACCTACCAGAAATGTACTTATGAAGGTAGATCTGATGTTAGGTTCCTTGCAACCTTGTGACCTCTCTAACATAATGATAGTTTCTATGCTAAACTGCACTTTATCTAGCTAATATGCAAATTTTCTATAGAGGCTAGCAGGATGTGGAGTGGCCTCTCCGGGGAGCAGAAGCAATGGCTACTACATGCTCCAGTAGCCTCTGCAATCCCTCCCTACCAGCGTGTCTTCCTTCTGTTGTTGCTACGACCCCAGCTCTTTTGGAGCTCTGTGCAGTGGCTCTAGCTTCAGTGGTACTTCTTTTCTATGACATTGAAATTTATGAATCCATTATTTTAGAGACCAGGTTTTTAAAGTCCTATTTTGAACTCACCCTTAATGGGGTATTCCAGGAATAAGCATAATTCATATTCAAATAGGTCATTTAATTATAAGCCAATACATAATTCGTTATTATTTAAAATTTTGCTTCCCTTAACATAAAAATGTTGAAAAATTCTAATGTCACGGGCCTTTTAATCTGTGCATTAATTATGTCCCTGTAGAGTAGACACAGGACAGAATCTGGCCGCTGGTCACAAGCCCTGAAGCTGCCTGGGCAGGTCATGTGATCGCCACCATCGTCTATGGCTGTAGACGGTTGCTTTCAGCGCATCCCGTATGGCCAGTGTTGTGGAGAGATCCATCTCAGTGACGCAATGTGCAGTAATGGCAGTTACACACATCATTACTATGGTAACAGAGCAAGACTGTCTGTTGGATCATCATGGGAGTTGTAGTATCCTGTGGCAGCCATCTTGGAGATAAACCCGCCTACTTTAGGAAGCCCATAAAATGTTGTGATATTTAGCATATTCTTGGAATACCCCTTTAATCATCTCATTTTTGGCTATTTTGTTAACCGTGTTATACCTTACATGAATTAAAACAAAATGGAGGATTCTTTTGAATTTTCAAATTTTAACAATAACATTTTACTTAGCCCCAAAATGTTCATATTCTTGCAGAATAGAACAAAAAAAAATCCACATTTCAGAATTAGTTGTGCAGTTTCTCCTGACCACAGCAACACCCCACATGTAAATGTAAATCTATGAATGGGCCAACAACAGGGAACAAAAGGGAAGCAATGGGTGTTTGGAGAGCAGATTTTCAGGTGCCCAATTTGGAAACCAATTAAAGGCAGTATTTTGACATGTATTCTCCAAAAGGTAATAACCAGTGAAAAGTCAAAAATTTTAGATGACTATTTTTAGTATCAAATATATAAAAACAGCATGTGCTATAAAATGTCAGCTCATTATTCCATGTTTTCTAAACAACCTATATGTGGCCCAAATGTTTGGCCTGTAAACACGACAGTTTTCAAGGAGTGAAGAAGTACTATCTGAATTTTTAGGCCTAATTTGTTGACTTTCACAGATTTGGCTGGAAACAGCAGAGGCAGGATCTAAAATCCAGTTACTGCTGGCAGCCTCTGGGTTTATCAACAGATGCCAGTGCTGCCATGGTAATCAATCATGGTAGGGGAAGGGTAGGAAAGACATTTGGGTCAACCTTTACTATGGTGCACCTAAAGGTGTCATGGTTTGGCACCTGAGCCCATACAATCACCATGACGTACAAGTCTCTCACAGTGTGTTAACTATGCTCATCCCATGACATACATGGCGACTGAAAACTCATAGTAATGATGTGTGTAACTGCCATTACTGCACATTGCGCCACTGAGATGGATCTCTCCACAACACTGGCCATACGGGATGCGCTGAAAGCAATCGTCTACAGCCATAGACGATGGTGGCGATCACATGACCTGCCCAGGCAGCTTCAGGGCTTGTGACCAGCGGCCAGATTCTGTCCTGTGTCTACTCTACAGGGACATAATTAATGCACAGATTAAAAGGCCCGTGGCATTAGAGGTCCGTTTGTAACTAGGGGTCGTCTGTAAGTTGGGTGTTCTTAAGTAGGGAACCGCCTGTATTATTATTTGAATGTTTAGGTAGGGTGCGGTCACATGGGGTGTTTACATTGTATTTAGAAATGCAATGCAAGCGTCTGGGGGAGGGGCGCAGCCTGATTGCATTTGGTTTTCCATTGAAACTCATGCAATCAGTAATGGTCACCAGTGATTTGCCAGGAGAAGCTTTAGTGCTGTAAGTGTAGTATATGTATTGTAAAGATTGTCCTATTAATGTTAATATACAATAGTATACTAAATAGTATAATTTAGGGCTCATGTAGACGGGTGTCTGATGCCATGTGCTATTTTTTATTTGCGGATGGCAAGCAGACCCATTGTTTCCTATGGGTTTGTGCAGACAGTGAGAAAAAAAATTGCAGCATGCGTTATTTTGTCCCGCATGCGGACCATGTACATCCAAAGAAGTCAATGTATACGGCACAAGCATGACATCATGGCGGCACATGCATGACATCTGTATGCAGATAGTTGTTTTTTTTTTTTTTCTTCAAATGTTGCTAGGCAACCAACTGGGCAGGGCAGGAAGTAGATTAGAAACCCATCAGCTTTTTTTTCAAACGGTGTACAGATACAATATGGCCTGATCACAGACATCACATCTGCATTTTTTGCAGATGAGCAGCGGACACGCCTGTCTGAACGAGCCCATGTCTTATACATTTTTATTCATTTAATTTAACTGTATTATATCATTAAAATATTATAATATCCATAATAATAATCTCCATCTCCTTAATAATAATAATAATAATCATCTCAATAATAATAATCTCTAAGAAGATGCCACTCTATATATCAGTGCATTAATCCTGTGTCACTGTATA
Organism: Engystomops pustulosus; assembly: GCA_019512145.1. NCBI lineage: Eukaryota > Metazoa > Chordata > Amphibia > Anura > Leptodactylidae > Engystomops > Engystomops pustulosus. Next base: position 180,328,174 of record CM033642.1, on the reverse strand, counting down.
ACAGTGAAGCTCTTGGTTACATAGACAATCACTAAGCCCATAGCTTAGTGGGTAGAGACTCTGTTCTATATCTCTGGCAGGTGGAATGTGGGTTCAAATGCTGGGCTTGGTAAAAATTATTTGTTTTGCAAGTCGAGGTGTACCCTCCAGAAAGGTGGGTATGGCTTTCCTAAAAGGAGAAAACACCTTTAGTTAAAGGAGTTGAATGAGTATGAAAGAAACATGCACAGTGATGTCTGTATAGAATTAAATGAGCCCACGACCGCTTTCTGCAGTATCTTTTTAATACAAGCAGCGCCCTCTGGTGGCTTTTGTTGGAAAGTTATGTGAAATTAAATTACAGGGAAAAAAAACAGATTATACAGCGGCATTGTGAACAGATGCACACATCAAGCAGAATCCAGTTCTTTATCAAAATTAATATGCGATTGAGATAAGTAATGGAGAGAACACACAGATAACAGCACAGAACATCTGGGAAGTGCACCCCTCGCTCAAGAAGAAGCTTGTCATTTATAGCATAATATATGGCAGTCTCATCTAGAAGACTGCTTCTCTGTGAATTACTTGCTGGATTAATGTTATAAAGGATATACTGCATTTATTTACCATCAGCAGGAAGCATTAATCCAGTGCTGTAGATCTATATTGTACCCGAATATATACCAGAGGATGTACAGTAGTGGTGCACTCATCTGGGCATGGCCTCACTCAACAATAGTTAAAAACAGGCAAAACTCTACCACTTACTGGGTACCCATACTAGATAGCTGGCAGATTCTTCAGCAGTAGAATCACACACAGGATGCCCATTGTAAATTGATAAAGGACTGTATCCAAATCAATATTTTATAACGCTACATAATTCTTTACGGAGATTGTCTCAAATTGCTGTGTAACAAGGCCATGACAATAATGAGGCAATAGTGGCAGCACCCCTATACAGATAGAACATATCAATAGGTGCTTGTTTGTATTGGCTTCTACAAGGAATAGGAACAACTGTTTCTCAATGAATGACGCGACAGTCCTCTGGGAAAGCTTTTACTCATCTGCCAGCTGCCTGCTACCCTCTTTACGTGTTCTTTTGATATCTCATGTTCTCAAAAGAAAAGCCGCTACAAGACACCCTTAGTTCATCCTATCTTTGGTAAAAACAAGCGGTTGGCTATGTAGAAAATTCATGCCCAACATAGTCTTTGGTAGGGTAGAAAACTCCATCCATAACGCACAGTCAGATGGTCTGGCCAAAATTAGAGGGTTTGGCTAACGCTCACCTAACACGTATGGTCACATTGAATGGATACCACAACGGACTTGGCAAACACTCACAGAGGCTGCCCTACACTTTGATGCATTAAAATAAAATAAAAAATTGCAAACACCTAAGAGAATAAAAGGCCTTCTTATCACAGAAGTCTACAGTCAGTAGAAATATTAAGGCACCCGTAACTCTGCTCGTGAATACAATCCCAGGTTAATACAAGGCTATTATTGCTCAGTCCAGACTAACAAAGACCTTGAAAGCACACACATAACATTTCCATTCACACAATGACCTATACAACATAATAAATATGTGTATTCTTTGTCCCCATTCACACAATACATGCCAACCATTCTTAATTTAGAGATAACAATCCCAGGCGTACATGTAATTTATTACCACACTCATCCCAACCAATGTACATACAGGTCCTGCTCTGCTCAACATGTGAAGGCACTTTGGTTTCTTGGATATCTCAGAGAAGTCAGAGGCAGTGGGAAATAAAAGAAATGTCACTAGGATACAACGGATGGTGCCAATCCACACAAGCGTGTAGTAAATGGGGACTTCTTAAGAAGTCTGGCGGCAGCAAGAAGACGACTAGAGGGGTGATATCACCTTATGCTCACCCAACTGAGAAGAGTCCATCAAGGCAGGCATTTTGTATGATTACTAGTACATTTAGAGGTACAGAGTATAGCCACACATAAAGGCCTTGCATATCATTTTGTACTAGTGGCCCTCTGGCTGAACTTTCCCATAAATAAGGCATTGTAATTTCCACTTTTGTTTGGGCTATGTCACAGTCCGTTTATGTAAGGTGTCATTTCCTTGCTTGTGATGTCACAGCCCATCTACCTCCTCAATGCTGAAGCTACTTCGCCGGCTACTGGCTTTTGAAGTGCCAGGACTAAGGGTTGAAAGGAGAGGGTCACAGGTCATCATGGGATCAGAACCCAGCATAGTGTCCTCCATCAGCATAAGGTCTAGCTCTGTCCTAGAGAGAGCAGGAAAGGAGGTGTCTACACAGGCACTGCTTTGGAAGCCAACTCCTGATGAGAAGTCCATTTGTTGGTGGTATGGTCCCTGCTGTGGGACTGTAAGCTGCTGCTGAACTACAGGCAATGCTTCAGACTCCTGCTTGACTACCTCCACATTCATTCTTCGTGGAGAACTTGTGGGAATGCCATGTGCCTGTGCCTGCAATTCTAGTTCCTGAAAACAAAAGGAAATGTTAGTAAATAAGATATTTTCTTGCATACACATTGTATTTGCCACCAACTAACTGCCTATAGCACATAAACAGACATACTATGGTGGTGCTTTGTGTAAGAATCCTACTCCAGATCTTATAAACCATAGCACACACCACAGTATTTGGTTCAATATGGAGAGCTTTTTATTTTTTTTTTTTAAATATCACCTTGTACTTTACTCATGAAAAATATCCTTTCAAGGATTATGACTATGTATTTGCGGCTTCCAGTTACTAAGGAGTAAAAGCTTTCAGTCTGCAGTAAGGCAAGAAATAAAAGCAGCAAAAAAAGATTTCCCTTATGAAATTTTAAATTTAGAAACATCACTCAAATTGTCAAAGGCAATTTACATAATAAATTATTAAAGGACATCTACAATCAGATTGTCTGATGGTAAATAATAACTACTCACCTCTCAGTCCCATCCCCAACCAGTTCTCTGCTTAGAGTGTTGGGGGCAAGAGGACAGCACTGAATAAATTAAAAGACGGACAAGCTCGGAGGTGCTCTGCAGAGCACCTCGGGCTAAATTGAATATTTAAAAACCTTTTTTTCCCCATCTAAATGTGACCATTCCTATTTATACTGAAATCTGATTACTGCAAAGGGGGAAAGGATGGGGAGGTGATTAGTAGCCATCTACCATTAGGGAATGTGATGGAGAGATGACCTTTAATATAAAGAAAAAATCTTTTGGCAGTTACAATACAATTTTGGACATCGCCAAAGCCAAGTGTTACAAATCAGAATCCATCATTCCATACTTTAAATGAAGATGTTGTAAATATTCTTACACAAGAATTTAGATGAATCATATCATTGAAATCTCATCATATCCTGTGAGCAACAGTGAGCAGTCCACCAAATTTCACAATCAGACCGCTCCTATTTTGTGCTGATAATATGGTCTCAGCCCACTGAAATGTTGATGGTTTGCAACAAAGATGTATAAGTTTTACTAAGTGGCAATAAGCAATATAAGTCAAAGCAAACCCCCATTAAGGCATTCCAAACTTTATTCCTCAATTAGTGAATAAATGCGAAATAAAAACAATACCCCTCAATGTCCAAAAATGTTTATCATGTAAGTAAAATAAATCCTTATTCTGACCTGCATTAGAAAAAAACCATAATTGGAGGGACGTTTCCCAAGGATCTGAGTTTAATTCCAGTCAACCAGTTGTTACAGTTGGATTAGACAGATTGAACATAACTTTTACAGTATATCTGAGTCTCACTCTCTTCCTCCCCATATTCAATCTCCTTGAATAGATTCGGGTGCAGAGAAAAGTCTGTAAAGGTTGGCGAAATTCCATAAAATAATTGTAGATAGCTAGGGAAAACAATCATTTTGACTGTTACAGCTTTAGTGAGTGGGAGGCAGATTTAACTTTCTTTCTATCATCCCCTAAAAAGGGAGAAATTTTGTACTCATTATAATCCCTAATATTCCTAGAGGAAATTAGGCCAAGCTATCTACATTTGCCAAATACCTGCAGTCCACCGAGATGCAAGTTCTTCACTTCTGCACCCAAGCCAAGAATAATTAATTTCAACCAATTTATATTAATTTCTGAGAAGGAGCCACATTTAGCATGGAAGGGAGAATGCATCATTTCAGTTGCATCAGTTTTTGTCTTCAAAATGTCTCACAACTGTGGCATCCACCCATTTGCTCCTTTTTTGTGACTTTGCACAAGCACACTTAAAAGGGTATTCCAGGAATCAGCATAATTCATATATAAATGGGTCCTTAAAATATAAGCTAATATGTAAATATGTAAACCCACAGACCAAATGTGCCCCCCATAATCCTCCCCCAGCCCCTTTCTCCTAGCCGTTTTTTTTTAAATTTATGTGCAGTAAATTGATTTAACACGATCCGACCTCTTACCAAATAAGAGGTCGGATCTTGTATCTGCCGCGCTGGCAGTCGGAGTTATTCATTAGGGGCGTGCCGACACTCCCCCAGCACGCCCCCGCCAGCGGACACATTGTACAAGAAGCCGGCAGCATCGATCGCAACGCTGCCAACTCTCCGTGCAGCGGTAAAGAAGCCCGGCTCGGCCACAACCGCTGACAGTGTGGCGCGGCCGGCCGGCAATGTGAATAAGCCAGGTTGCTCTCGCAGCCATTGTTAGTGCGGCCGCACCGCGGAGAGCCAGCAGCGATGCAATGCTGCCGGCTTCTCGTACAATGTGTCCACTGGCGGGGACGTGCTGGGGGTGTGTCGGCACGCCCCCCTAATGAATGACATCGACAGCCAGCGCGCCAGATACACAATCCGACCTCTTATTTACTGAACATAAATTTAAAAAAAAAACAGCTAGGGAGAAAGGGGCAGGGGGGAGGATTATGGGGGGCACATTTGGCCTGTGGTTTTTCCGCGGTGACAGGTCCTCTTTAAGTCAATGGGCTTAAAAAATAATAAACTTATATACTCACCCTCCGGTGGCCCCAATGTGCAGCGCTGCTCCCCCTATGTCCGGGTGGCTCGTCTTCTGGCGGGCGGAGAGAACAATGGTGGCGCCCAGCACGATGTGACAGAAGAGGAGCCGGAAGCCAGAAGACAAGTCGCACAGACATCGGGGGAGCAGCGCTGCGCATTGAGGTGAGTATATAAGTTTATTATTTGTTTAAATTATGGGCTGGCTGTAAACTACTGGGGACTGGCTGTATACTACTGGGGGCAGGCTGTATACTACTGGGGGCAGGCTGTAAACTACTGGGGACTGGCTGTATACTACTGGGGACTGGCTGTATACTACTGGGGACTGGCTGTATACTACTGGGGACTGGCTGCATACTACTGGGGGCAGGCTGCATACTACTGGGGGCAGGCTGCATACTACTGGGGGCAGGCTGCATACTACTGGGGGCAGGCTGTATACTACTGGGGGCAGGCTGTATACTACTGGGGCAGGCCTTATCTACTGGGGGCAGTCTTTATACTCTGGGGGGTCAAGCTGGGCTGGCTATATACTAGGGGGGGGGGGTCTGTGCCCACTGCAATTTCCCACATCGGCTTTACTCAGTCAATAGGTTTTCCCAGTTTTTGTGGTAAAATGAGGGTCTTGCTTATATCGAGTATAATTCGTGGTTTTAAAATTTTTGCTCCCCTTAGCATACAATGCTGGCGAAATATACCTGCAACGAAGAAATTAAAATGCTAACAAAGGCCTTCTTTAATCAGTCCGAAATTTCCTCTGTGCGGTCCATTGCAAGCATTCACAGGACAGAAGATTGCCTTGGTCACATGTCCCACATTCCCCCACATGTCCTTCACCTGCCTGGCGGTCATGGATCACCATTACGTTTGGCTGTCAGATGGTTGGTTTTTTAAGGGATCCCCCAGCACCCCCGATACCAACTTTTCCGGATTTAACACCATTGGGAGTCCCTGTGTGGCTGGAAACTGGGTCAGGCCCATCTCCAAATATCTATTCAGCATGGTCAAACTCCATTCAACCTTCCTTGTCCCATGCAGGCATATACTGCTCCGAAGCCAAGATAAAGCTGTCATGTGGATCTCAGGTAGGCCTTTCAACTGAGCTAACATCGACTGATCCCCGACCATTGAGTAGCAGCCATACCTGGTGCCCAGGCCACTATCAGCCCGACCATAAGTCGCTGCAGCCTAGCCAGTTCCCAGCCCCATGACTGATTCATGGAGCCTCAACCCCACCAACCCCCTCCCACAAAAGCCTCCTCCCCAACCTGACGATTCATCGTCCCTAAGTGCCCACAGTGGCAGATTCTACTGCTGAAACCCCTAGGCCCCATAAGCCCCCCGTCCTCAAGTACAAGCCTCCACTAAGCCCCGGAGCCCACAAGTGAAGTTGCACCACTCCTCTTCCTCCTGGGCTACCATCAGGAAGAGAAGTATTTAAAGGACATGCCTGATAGAATACCAGAGTCCTCCGGATCGGCTTCCAGACAGGGCAGGCCCCATCTACTATTCGAGGCCTAATTCCACGCGAGGCATATAAGCCTAGCAAGCGGGTGGAAGCCGTTGCCTCGATTTATTGCTTTGCTGCCGCCGACACTATCCTGGGCCAATTTGACATCTGCACCCCTCCACGCAGGAACATTCAGCACCAGGATACCATCAGCACCCAGGCAGGCCAAGCACCTGGAGGCCTCCCCCAGAAACCCCGGTAAGTGTGTCAATCCCCTTTCCTTAACCCCCACTCTGGAGGACTGCTTACTGAAGCCCACTGCGGTATTCATTGCCCAGGGGATACCCATCTACTAACCCAAATAGGTGGCTTGCAATCTGAGACCCCCCCCCCCCTTCCTGGAGGCCGGAGCTCATACTAGGATAGAGGGACCGGAGGTTTTATAACTTTTAGTTTTTTTATTAATATAACTTTTTTTAATTCTACTATTTTTCCAGACTCCTTAGGGTACTTTATCCTAGGTTGTCTGATTTGATCCTATCATAACTAACCAACTACAGTGTGGCAGCACACCCAGGGATATAAAGAGGGCTCAGCCCGCTTGTAATACTTTCCCCCCCTACTCACAGGACTGTACCAGTAACGCTTTTTGCGTATGAGGTTAAAGGGGCATTCCCACAAATAAAAATTCTTAATATACTCAGAGTACAAAATAACACATTCTCCAATTCAATGTTATCACAAAAAAAAAACATACAGCATTTCGTCACAGATATAATTCCGTCCTGGTGTTACAATTCCGGTTGCCCCCGTGGCCCCCGAAATCTTCTGTGATCTCTGCCCTTCCCCCCTGCATTACAACAGGGCCGCCTCAGGTTTCAGTGGGCTCCTGGCGATAGAGCCTCAGCGGGCCCCTTAACGTGAAACTCATGTGGCGCAATGCCCTTACCACCTGAGCTCAGACAAAATCATATATTTCAATTACATAGGCAACAAGGATGCCTCGCTGATGTTTAAATTGGGCTCCCATAGCAGACCATTGAAGGGGGCCCCCATTCCTTAAAAACGCATGTTTTTACACATTTTTTATACACATACAGTATATACCAATTTACAACATATACAATACACACACGTGACCAATATCCATTAATCAACATGCATCCACCAATACACACACATCCAGTATATACAACACGTACGCTACAGATATACGTCATTACACACACAGTCAGTATAGACAAGCACGTATGCACAGTACTATACAGCATATTATACACACCACCATATACACACAGGCCATAACGCATCAGTATACATCATACAAGTCACATATACCACTATACACACTCCAGTATATAACCACGTACTCACAGATTATACGCATCTATGACAGCATACAACACATCGATTCATTTAATATGTCACTTAACTCAACCCGACTGGATGTTAGTGGTCGGGACCTGTTTTCATGGTCAGGAAGGAGACCAGGGTAAGGTGAAGCGGACAGGCCCTGTGGAGCATGCAGACCAGTTAAGTGCTAAACATGGAACGCGCACCGACGCCCCAGCGCGTAGGCCGGACGGGAAGAGCTCGGAGGCCCGGGACGGAGAGGGCGAGAGCCGGACGGAAGAGGCGCAGAGGCCGGGACGGAAGAGGCCAGAGGCCGGGAACGGAAGAGCGCGGAGGCCGGGGGACGGAAGAGGCCGCGGAGGCCGGGACAGAGAGGCGCGGATGCCGGGACAGAAGAGGCCTCGGAGGCCGGACGGAAGAGGCGCGGCGGCCGGGGCGGATGAGAAGCTTGCCGGCCGGGCGGAGGAGAAGCTTGCGGCCGTGAGGAGTAGAAGCTTGCAGTCATGAGCCTCCTAATACGCGCGCTGTTCTGGGCGTAACGAGAGCGCTCTGGCCGTCATGGAGAAGCAATAGCATACGGTTTTGCCATACAAGGGGCACGGGATCGCCTGCCATGGAGGAGATGCGCGCAGACCAGACGAGATCGCTGGCCGGGGCCGGAGGAGAGGCGCGGGACGCGCCGTTCACAGGTGAAGTGGGGCAGGCAGTCAAAGGGGAGGTCAAGGATGGACCGGAGGGGATGGGGATCATACTCTTCTCTGCCAGGCCCGCCACCTCCTAAGCGGCCTTTGGGGGGGGGGAATCGGGGAGGTAGTGGAATGGCCGCGGGAGCACGTAATAGGCTGTTGTTTTTACGCCACTGTTCTCATTGATCGTCGTGGTGGGCCCCTTAGTGCTCTGGGGCCCGCAACTTGCCCAGGTTCAGCCGGGTGCTGACGCCGTGGCCTGATTACACGAGGAGCTCACTCACTACACCTCCTGCCGGCAAACAGAGTGGGCCAGACCTTGCTCCCTAACAGCACAAACAAGATAAGGTTTACCTTGACCCTAATAATCTAAGCACATTGTCACCACCATGCATCTCACCGCACTAGAGGGATCAAAAAGTGGGTCCTGCTTAGAGAGTTCCCATCCACCCTCTGGAATTTTACAATGACCTCACAGAGTATAGGAGCTAAAACAGCAATTTTAAAACTAGTAAAAAATGTGAAACTTATTGTGTGAACATCACTATGGGATTCCTTTAAGCCACTATAATAATCTCATGTGCAAATGATTTCTGAAAATCCATGCACATGTTCTGTTCTTAACGCAGCGTGAGCAAAATCGCTACATTGCAAATTAAAGAATAGGTCTTATTTCTTCTCCATTTGCAGCATGCTGCTCATTCCTATGGACATGCACGGGGTTATCAGGGGCTCACCCTCCCATATCCACTAGCCAACCGGCCTGCAAAACATGGGATCATTGGCACACATGGTCCTATGCAGGAGACCTAACTCAATGAGGCCTTCAGATTATTCTTCTTGATCCTGGTGGTAGGGAAGTAAATTATGCTATTTATTATGCCAATGCGCGAAACAGCTGTCAATGTGGCATTTTTACCCCTGTGTGAGTTTTGGCGTGCTTCCTCCCTATTGAAAGTGTTACCCTTCCACCGTGTTTTTGTGATTATGGTTCAATAAACTGGCTAAGAATAGTGCCATTCTACTTCTGCCCGCACAACCCTCACTTTTTGTCCTGTGTTTAAATTTTTTTGTTTACAACACACTACAGTATATGTTTTGAAAAGTTTTAAAATAATTTTACTTTTTGCATTAAAGATATGTTTTAATTTTTTATAAGATCCATCTTTGGGGAGTTCATAACAAGAATACAGTTTTTTTTTAGTGACTATATCCTAGTGTTATAATCACGGGTCCACTCCAATTAGTTAGGACGCTCTATTAATTTTGATATGCACTATTAAAGTCTGTGAATTTTATGAATATCAGGTTGTAAATGAAAATATAGTACCAGGTGTATAGTGGCCGGAACATTTTGCCACATCTATGCATATATACATACTTTTACTTGCTTAAAGACATCCAGTTCTCAAGCAACATATCTTTCAATTAGTAAATAAATTGTAAGAACGATTGTACATTTACTTACTTATTATAGCCCTTGTTTTTTGGTCAAATTTTCAAACCATCATTTTCAGCTACATCTATAAGCTCCAGATTCACCTGGATCCTGAAGCCAAAAAAAAAAAAAAAAAAAAAAAAAACTATCTGCTTATGGCTTCTTCAGTTGTTTGTGTAGTGGTTTTTCCAGTCACGCGCCGTTGCTGCTCCTTCTGCATGTTTTGATATTTCTAATGAATGCTTCAGGATAGTTTTTCCTTTATTCCCGCGGGTATCACTGCTTCAAATAAGAAAACACTTGTCTCAATTTGTAACATTGCTGAGGCACACTTTTTCCTCATTGCATGAACTTGTGTAAACTGAGTGCCATAATTATGTTATTGATTATACACCATAAAGAGCTTAATCATTTAATGCCCCAATACATTCATAACAACTATCTGGGTTTATATTTTCAGATAACCATATGCACAGGCACACATGATTATTAATGTTTTTACAGTCTCACAGTATCTTTAGAGTTTGGGGAATAAATTTGCACATCTTTGGTACTGGGCCTTCAGTTTTAAATCACTTTTTTCCGATAGTAGGCTATGTAATTGTTCATGATCCTACATTGCCCATATCCATATATCACAACTTCCAGCTTTTCATCGTACATGAAACGCCTTTGCATATGTTGAAATCGTAAATATAATCGTTAAAAGAATAATGGTACGTTTATAATAACCCGGTTACCCAGAGCCCAGGTACCACCTGCGTCAGGGGTTTCCATTCTATTCCTGTTTAAGGAAAGCCTATTGGGGAAAATGTACAAAAAAACCATGTTCCCATAGACTTGATGTGGAATGTTTCCGTTGCACTTCCATTGACTACACCGAAGAAAAAAAAAAGCTGCTGGTGTATTTACTACCTACTAAAGAACCTGCAACCAGAATGGAAGTGGGAACTTTTTGACAATTTTTAACAATGAATGACCAATTTTACTTGAAACCCAGGCCCTACATTTACTAAATTTAATGAGTGAACCCTACACCCGCAGTTTAAATCAACATCCATAAATAAGGCTCAATCAATGGTGTTTCGACCTCCGCATACTATCGTTTTTTTTTGGCAGACCGCACTGGCCCATTGCTTTCTATGGGTCTGTTCCTCTTCCGTTTTTTTCATGACGTACAGACTGATAAAAAAATTGGCACATGCACAATTATTTTCTCACTATGCAGACCACCAACCGTCCATAGAAGTCAATGGATCCCGCAAAAGCAACGGATGGTACACAAATAACATCTGTGATGCAGTCTGTTTTTTCTCAATGTAGCTAGGCAACTCAGCTGGAACTGAACAAAATACAGATGACATAGGCATGGTAAAAAAAAACTGATGTGGAAACGATACGGTCCTGAACAATGGATAAACATGTCTGCTTTTTTTCTGGTGGGACATCCTGTCTGAATAAGCCCTAAGGGTAGACTCAATTTTGGCATTTTTTTCACATCTGTGATATTTTGGGTGAACCTTTTTGGTCTATGGACAAATACAGGTTTTCCTCTTCTCTTTTCACTGGGCTTTTTAACATTTTTATTTTTTTTCACTGTATCAATGTTGTCAGTGAACGAAAAAAAAAAAACCAACTCCCTCCTAGAGGTACTAGTGCACCTCTATACGCAAGACCATCCGCCTTCACAATACAAAGAGCGTCTCCTCTGCATACATCCAATTTCTCTCAGTGCTGGTTAATACAACATCAGCATGCTGCCATAGTGATCATTACCAAATACAGGCCTGCCAAACATCAGAAACCAGTCTGGTGAATTTGGCCCTCCCACCTTGTTCATCAAACAAAATTGGTGTCAACAGTCTGTGCAGCAAAAATTTTCGTTTGTTCACCTATCATTTTTAATATATCATACTTTTTTTCCAGAGGTCATCAGAGTTCATTTCTTCTACAAGTCAAGTGGTTTTGTCTTAGCTCACCCCCTGGTGATCAAACCAGGAAGGGTCATAGCTTTGTTTTTTACCGTTTCAACCTAAACACCCCTTTAACTATGTAACAACCTGAACCTAACCTTAAAAATTATAGTGCGTCACAAATCAAATTTTTGCTGCCAAACCAGCACAAACGTTTGACACCAGTTTTGTTTGATTTGGTTAATGTGGGGGGGGGCTAAGTTGAACGTTAAACTTTATTGTCGTTCATTTATTAAACAAAAGCAGCACAAACAAAATTGATCAGCACAAACCAGCACAAATGTAGCAGAATTGTTCGGCACCAGTTTGGTTTGGTTTGGTCAATGTGGGGGGCTGTTGACCGTCTGTGACCTCTGGAAGCTTTCATGAATATCTGAAAAACGATAGCTTGCACAAACGAAATTTTCTATCTGCTGCACAACTAGCACAAACGTAGCTATAAACTTTTGACACCAATTTTGTTTGATTTGGACAAGGTGGGGGGCGCAACTTCAACTCAGGTGAAACAGTTCTTGTAGATACACATTTTTCGATATTTACAATCTTTTTTTTTGTTTCTATAATGTAACTACAGGTCCCTTTGTTTTTGTATTAAAGTGCCCAGCTCCTTAATCCGTCATTGATGTAAGCGTCTTCTTCTTCTGGCTTTCAACTAAAAAGACAACCGAGAATTAAAATAAAAATTTGAACCTGTTAAAAGAGAAAATGTATGTAGTGCGCTGCCAGTGCATATGACTTACTCATGTGATGTGTGTCCTTCTTTTGACGCCACGTCAAGGGCTCGGTTCTCAGCATCTTAAACAAATAACATTCACTACTTAACCAATAGCACAAACACTAAAGAGTCATTACGACATTGAAATCTAATGTGATCATCAGAAGACGCTTCCTTATGTCGGCTTCATTTTGGGATATACCTGATTATTAATTTACAGAACACAACCTGCCCACTCCGTCATCATCCATGTTGTTGAGGTCACAGCACATAGGGTAATGAGAGATGAGGTTCTAGACACTGGAAATCATTAGATATGTTTCTTCAGACTTTCAAGGCGTACAAAAACAGCAATTCTCGATATCTCATACCTCACAGTGACTATAAAGTTTTGCGCATTTCACACTTATCTTCTATATTTTTTTTTGGGGGGGGGGATAATCTCACTTTTTTTTTGGTCTGGTTTACATGTCATAAGGTAACCTGTCGCAGTGTGGAGGTATTGAGGTAGAAACACAACCTAACATGGTCTCTGCTTACAAACGAACTATTTGTATGAAATAAAAGAAATTCTTCATGGTGTTGCAGGGAGTATACCAACAGTTTTTAATTGCTAAGATTTGTTGGGCGAGACACTTTGACTGTTACTACCTTTTTGGAGGTTAAAGGAACTTTTATTCATACTTTTTTTTTAATATGTTTACACAAAACTTTTTGCACTCAATACTTATCATCTTACAAGGGAACACACTTCTGGGCAGGGAATCGTAAGCCTAAGAGATAAAAGGGGGGGGGGGGGGGGGGGGGGGGGGGGTGACCGGATTCCACGGCGTCAGACGTGTAGTCCCCTAGCTCTGCAACCCGCAGCCAAATAAGCGAAAATTTGCTTATCCCGCTCACCTAAATAATGGAAATTGCAGGGAACCCTCAGGACTGACATTGAGGAGCCAGAGAGATCTCCGTCGAGCAGCTCCGCGGCGGACTTCTCTTTACAAGAAAAAGGTCCGGGGCGGCAGCCGATCGGGGCAAGATGGCGCCCGGAGCTGACAACGCGAGGGATCCTCCCTCCCCCCCCCCTCCTCAGCCGCAGCGTGCCCCCGCGCGCCACATACGCGCGGGTTCTGGGGCCGATACAAGCCGTACCCCCGTACAGCTTACCAGGAGCGGAGGACGGGACAGTGAAGGGGCCTGCACAGGCAGTAGTGCCCCGAAGTATGTGAGAGGCCAATGTCCCCGCCGGTACTGGATCCCCAGCTGATGTCAGATCAATGTGCTGAACATCAGGGGGCTTCCCTGGACGTCTCCCTTCCCCCCCCAACACCTGGCCCGACATTCCTCACCCTGATAGGGGTATAATACCCTCCCCTCAAACTGTGTGCCCAGAGCTATACCGTCTCTCCCTCCCTTCCTACCTTGCAACAGGAGACCAGATCAGTGCTAACTTAGGGAGAGAGACAGGAAGTTCTTATATCTCGGGGGACCTCCTATTCTTCAGAATAAATACCACCTCACTACAAGGCCCAACTTCTCCTCATATTCCTCTGGCCAGGACTTTCAGAGCTTGGGGCCCTTACCTCCACCCCACCAGCTACTCTAACTCCATGCTATTCACCAATATTGCTTCACACAGTCCCCGCCGCTTCATGCCATCGATGGCTAAGATCCAGCGCCTCCCGACTAAGCAGGACTTATGGAGTGTAATTGCAAGAAGTTTAAGGAAACCTGCCAGGCAGGATATTGTGGCAGTACGTAATGAATGTAAAACAAGTAGCCCAAAGGTGGACGTTTTAGAGAGGATTATCACACTGAAGCCAAGCAGTGGTATCGCCTACAACCCGGTGGTCTACCAAGCTTCAACCATCAGAGATCTTCACCGCCATATTGAGGATTTATAGACAATAGAGGCCGCCGCCACAATATCAGGGGCCGGGATCCCGAACAACAAGGGGGAGGAAGATGTTCAGGGTACCTACACAGCAGCGTCTCTTCATCTGGTATAGATAGACCGCCAGACACTCTACAATTAAAATGACAGGGCACACAGGGAGCTTAGACCTAAATCCAACGGCCCTCACGGGATGGTGATCTCTTCCATGTTACAGACTTTGTGATCAAAGAAGAAATCTGAAACGCTCCCGGTTGCTTAAAACGTGACTTTTTTGGGATCACGCATTCAGCTGGTTTCAGGACTTGTTTCTTGGATAACACTTCACAGCGACGAGCTCTAAAACCCACTGCTGTGACCTATTGAGAGATCAGGGGAATACCCTACCTTGGGGATTCCCCTTTAGCCTCACAGCTAGGAGAGATGGCGATCTGCTACTTTACGTTTCTGCAGATCTGCAGAATTTTTTTTTGTGATCAGCTTCAGCTAACAGCGCCTGAACGGCCAGATGGTTTAAGCTCCCTACAGCGGTGGATCTCCCACCTACTTGAAACCAGTCCGTCTGCAAAGCAAAGGCAAAGAACCCAGAACTGGACCGTATAGAGCCTCTTCATCCAACGATAAGTACCATCTACAATACAATGTCAAGACTTTAGTCTCGATAGACCCTCAGATAAAAGGTAGTGCCAATGTTTTGAATAGTAGCCTAAATAAGCAGTTTCTGTTTAACGCTTTTTTTAATTTGCCATCTCTAGCGCTAATGGGGTGAGCGGGATTTGTACCAAGGGCTAGGGGTGGCACCTCTAACCTCTAGACAACATTGACATTCGAAGTAACCTTTCTATGGCACTTTTTTGTGCATGTGCATCGCCATGATATCTTGGTACACAATCCCCCTACTGTGAATTCCTCAGGGTCAGGCTCGCTCTCTGAGATGGACGCAATTAACTGTACTTCTTTCCCTCTGTATTTAAGAGATTCAATCCCAACGGGCGAGAAATCTCTAATGTTCTCGCTATCTTAATTGTTTTTTTATGTTTTGATTGTTCTAGTTTAACTGTTTTTTTCTGTTTTATCTGTCATCCTGGGTTCATGTATAAGATTGTCCTCTGAATCTCGCCACTGTGTCCGACAGGAATGATTACTGGTAGGGTCGCAGTCCGGGGGGGCCCTATGGCAAGGGATTCCGCGGCCTATATCCACCCACATAGCAGAAGGCAGCTCCAAGATAATGGTTAGAATTTTATCGCTTATGTAAAGGCTTGAACTCCGATGTCAAAAGACTCCTCTATTTAAGGAGCGACGTCATCAAATGGACATACCATTTATACAAGAGCCGCATTTCACGGGCAGGGTCCTTTCATTTGCGAAACATTGGTTTCCAACAGCCTTTCTTCTCTCTAGACGCCCCTACTAAAAAAGCAGGGAGTACTATCTTGATCTCTAGTCATTGCCCTCGAAGAATAACAGATCAATTGTAGACCCTATGGAGATACCTGATACTTAAGGACTTTTTTTTTTCTGGGAACCAATACACATAAGTACATGTATATCCCCTAATGTAGGACCAGCTTTCTTTCCTAACTAAAATTAATAATTATCGCCATAACTGTAGTCTGACCTTATAGGAGGAATTGCAAACGCAACGTTCTTCAACATAGTACAGGTTTCCCTACCCATTCGCCCCACCCCCCAAGCTGCGCACAATCACTATCAATCCCATCCCGCTTTAGACGACTAATCCGGAAACACGCTTTATATGATTTATGGCGAGTTCTGTACCCTACAGCGAGAAAATATACTCTCTATTCACCCCACACCGAACTCACTCCAGGATCGATATTTTTTTGGCAATGTGCCAACACTCCGACTTTCCACTCACGGATATAGGGCCTATAACTTGGTCGGCCCATGCCCGATCACTTTAGAGCTAGAGTTTTAACAAGACTCTATACCCGGGTACCCCCCACTGGCGCTTAAACGAACTCTTTACATCTCTTACTTCTAGGGGAATCCTTAAACGTCCTGACAAATTACTTTAAGGAAATTCACCACCGGCTCCATCAACACCAATACTATGGGAGGCACATAAGGCATATTTAGAGGTGAGGGCGATCTCACTTGCCCACGAAGCTGAAAAAGACAAGGACTATGCACTATTCTCCTTTAACGGAGTTTGCGACAAGGCAAGCCGGAACTAGCTCTAACCCTTTCCCCCCAACCTCCTGAACGGACAACACCAAGCTCTCCGCTCGAACTCAGGGAGCTCGACTTAATAGACGTGGAACGGATGATACTGTACTCCAAAGTAGGTACTATGAATAACGGGAACAAGGCCCATACAAGATGGCTCGTCAACTAAGCAAAAGAAGCCATGCAAAGCCCCTACCTACGCAATAAAAGATAACAATGGTACTATCGTTATCACCCAACCGACCGTATCAAATCTTTTCCATTCTTATTATACGAAATTGTATTCTCTACCGTCTGACCTACCCCCTACTCTCAACGTGATCAACTGGATCCTATCTCTCTTCAGTGCTCCCTTCTCAACTACCCTCATAGGCATTGTCCCTCACTTAAATCAAGATTTCCCGAAAGAGATATAGGAAGTGGTCGAAAGAACTTCCAGGAGGGAGCCCGGTCCCAGATGGCTTTTCATACCTGTATTATAAACATTCCTTCCCTCCTCTGACCGCATCTAAGCACACTTGTTTGAACGGTTCCTCAAGGGGACCATCCCACCAACTATGCTAAGTATCTTACATAACGGTCATCCCTAAACAGGCAAAGACCCAACAGAAATGCTCTAGTTATAGACCAATCAGCCTTCTGAATGCTGACATTGAAAATATTTACTAAATTGTTGGCGAATAGGCTTGGGGGATTGGCTCCCTCATCTGATTCATAATGACCAGGTGGGGTTTTGTAAGGTGCATACAGGCTGGTGACAACACCCTTCGTACTATAGATTTGATAGATCTGATACATAGGAAAAAAAAGAAGCACTACTTCTAATCCTGGATGCCGAAAAAGGGCGTTTGAATCGCCTAAATGGGCATTTCATGTGTTCGAGCTTTAACCCACTATGGCCTTAAGGGACCGTTCTGAAAGCGCTAGCGGGTCTAATAGGTCTTCCCCTAACAGCACAAATTCGATTATCTCACGCACACTCAGATTACTTAACTCATCCGAAATGGGACTCGTCAGGATGCCCCCGTTTCACCCTTTCTTTAGTCCTTAAGTATGAGCCCCTAGCAGCCCAGATACGGAATAATATAACATCAAGGAGTTAAGGTGGGAGAAAAGCAATTCAAAAGCTCCTTATTCGCTGATGACGTATTGCTTACACTCTCTGACCCCCTATCTCTCTACCTACCCTCCATGCCAGCGATAAATACGTATAGTAGCTTGTCATGAAAAACATACAAGATTCATCAAACTAATCAGAGGCCTTGCCCCATAAGACTTGACCCAACCTACTTAAGCGTCTAGAGGACAGGTGTCACTACAGATGGAACAAGACTGCTTTAAGATCTTGGGATTCAACTAACCGATAAACTTCCACCCTATACAAAGCAACCTACCCCCCATTAATTCAAGTGTGAGAAGCAGCTGACAGGCTGGCGCAATATGCATTACGCTTTTAGGAAAGATAGCTGCATTTAAAATGTCTGTTCTCCCCAGTTCCTCTACATGTATTTGAGACACTCCCTGTTTTAGGTCCCAGTGAAAATCCTGCGACAAATACAATCAATGTTCCTCGTATTTTCTGTGGAATCTCGGGAGACATAGGATTTCAAAAAAAAATCAAGTACGATCGCACTAAATCTAAAGGGGGCCTGGGGATAGCCTGACATCGCTCTCTACTATTATGCCGCCCATCTGCGACATAGCCTCCTGGAACCTGCCTGTTGGCTTACATAGGTGACGGAGATCGTAAAACTTTGGTTAGCTCCAAATACCCCACGCGTACTTATTGGGGGCCGCCGACTGGAAGTACCCCAACACAATCACTACTAGCGCCGTTGCATTTACAATGGACTATGGCGTAGTTGCCGTATTAGGTTTAATCTAGCTATCACATAGGTCCGCACTAACTCCTATTCTATATACAACCACACTTACCGGAAAGTTTTGAATCTGACATTTTGTGGAGTTCTGGCACAAACCAAGTGTTTTCAAGTGAAATATTTAGCCCACCCTAACGACGACTCCTTCTCACCTTGACGACCTATACTTACAGCCTCTGACCGATTCACTCCAGTGGGACAGCCCACCTATCCCTTACTATCCCACATTGTATGCGATATTGGAGACTACACAGGTCCGACCCTTACAGACTTTGAACTCATTGCACAAGAGGTTCAACATCAAACGGCTTATCTCTCAGACCTCTATAACTACTACTAACACAGTCGTACACAACCAATGAATCACACGTATATGCATCAATGGGAGATGGATTGGGAATCATCCCATCCCATATGGAAGGTGTTATGGGATAAAGCTCCAAAGGGTTCCACCTCATTATTATATAGGAAAATCAATATAAAAATTGATTAACCTTTGTTATCACACTCCAGCATTGTTGCATAAATTAAACCTCCAGACATTCCCGATCCCTGCTGGAGATGCAAGACACCGGAAGTCTTCCCTGATTCATATATTTTGGGAATGGTACAATCAAAACCCTATTGGTTAATGGTTAGTCAAATTCCCTAGAAAACCGTACTGGAAGTTTTACAAGAAGTAGACCCCATGACCATTCCGCTTAGACTTACCCCGCAGAATTTGGAATACTAGTCTAGGCTATTCCTACATTAGTGACGGAAGCCAAAACCTTGTTTCTCAGTTTGGACAGCTCAGCCCCTCCATCTCAATCAGACTTGTATTCCCCGTATCAGACACACTGCGAATGATGGAGTCTATTCAGGTCAATCCACTTAGATCATAACACTTCAAGGAAGTGGTGGGCCAGTTGGACGCTATCGTAGACCGTCTTCCATTGTCATTATAAATCCCTATTCTGACCCATGGTTTGACATTTTAGTTGTTTTTGGTTGATTGATACTACTTTAAAACGTGACACGTGCTTTTAACCTAATGGCTTTGTATCCAACCTAAAGTGAAACATCATGAGAAAAGTAAATTTGTACTTTTTTTTACATTTGGAAGATATAATGACGGTGTCTTCACCACTTGTTGCATTTTTTTTTCTTTATCTGTTAAAAGATCTCTTTTTGTTAGGACCGGTAACTTGACTGTTTCTGTACTAATATGTACATTCTTTATATAAATATGAGTCTGTAAATGTACTGGCCTGAATGTATGTATCTAATGGTTTTTTTTATTTTTTATAATAAATTTAAGTTGGGAAAAAAAAAAAGAAAGAAAAAGCAAGAGAAAGGATAAGCAGAAGGGGACAGACTCTCATAGATTGGGGAGCAACATATAGAGAGGGGTAGTTGACCTGAAATAGATAAGTCAGGTGCAACGTAGAGAGAGAAGGCCTCATAATATAAAAATAAGCTCACAGCCCGCTACTTATGAACACACACAATGTATGGTTACAAGACTCCAGGGTTTGGCCAGCTAACAATGGTCTAACTGGTGATACACTTTCCTTAGATTTCTCTTGCCCTGACAGATGAGATAAAGCCCGCTGTATATAGAGATGGATTTCTCCGAGATTTCTTATATATCACTAAATTATCTCTTTTTAAAAGCATCTAATTTAGAAATTGAAATATAATTAGTAAAAATGTATTAAGTAGCAAAGAAATTACTTATTTTAATATAACGTTCTTACTTGGACACCTTTACAATACATGTAATTTTTCCGACTACAAGGCGCACCGGAGTATAGGCGCACCTCATAAATCTTGCTAAACATTAGGTTCCTATATAAGGAGGGAGAGGATATAGGAAGGCGCCCGGACTATAAGCGCACCTGATTATAAGCATGAAAGACCAGCATGTGGCAGACTTGTGACGTTCAAGGCAGCTGTTTGTCTGGTAATTGTTGTTCATATATAAGGCGCACTGGGACTATAAGGCGCACCTTTGATTTCTGAGTAAATCAAAGGATTTTTTGTGCGCCTTATGTCCGAAAATACGGTACATATATAACTGTTATGTTATATCACACTGGTTTAATGGAAAAATACACTCACCGGCCACTTTATTTAGGTACAACCATGCTAGTAACGGGTTGGACCTCCTTTTGCCTGCAGAACTTGCCTCAATTCTTCGTGGCATAGATTCAACAAGGTGCTGGAAGCATTCCTCGAGATTTTTGTCGTCATATTGACATGAATGGCATCACAACATTTTCCACAGATTTTGTTGGCTGCCATCCATGATGTCGAATTCCCGTTCCACCACATCCCAAAGATGCTCTATTTGATTTAGATCTGGTTACTGTGGAGCCATTTGAGTACAGTTAACTCAGTGTCATGTTCAAGAAACGCGTCCTGATATGTTCCAGCTTTATGACATGGCGCATTATCCCTGCTGAAAGTACCATCAGGTGGTGGGTGTGGGTGGTGGGGGGGGGTTTAAGGATAACCATACATTATAGAGCCACTTATTTAGCGCATGCAATGACTGGCACAGGTACTACTGACAGTAAGGTACTGGTCAAGTGGAAACTGGATTCTGTGAGACTGGGCGTTTGGAAAAAGCTTGAAAAGCTAATGCAGATTCCCCTTTTTCTTTACCTGTATTTCCTATATTGCAAACCATCCTTTTATATTCCTGGAGTACGTATACCTATTTGAAGGAAATTCATGCTTCTCCATTGAACATTCTCTTACAACCTTCCGTGCACAATAGGGTTCCATGCACTTCAAGTTCATCATTTCTTACTTTCACTAGCGCTCCCAATGTTATTAATTGGTCAACTCTTCAAAGTTGGAAGGCGCTCTGAATGAAGCCGGTTACCTAACATGCCCTTTCTTTCCGTTTGTCCTATGCCATCCTGAGGTTCAATCCCTCCCATGACATTCCCTTGGGGATGTAAGGGAGTTGGAAGGAAAGTGGCAATAACCTTTGCTTCAACCGTGTAACCCTTGTATGGATGTATAATATAAAATCATACTTTCCCTGTTCATCCTTACCTGCTGCTTAATTCTTATGTGTCTGATGATCTCACTGTCAGGCCCCCTGCCAAAATCCTAGCATCTATAAATGTTCTAAATATGTTTAAGGTTCTATAGTATATTAAACGATCTAAGATGTATACTTTGTAAAGTACCTGTTAGCTCCCTCTTATAGGTATATCTGCTTGGGCAAGAATTGCTGGTGACACCTACACCAGTAATCACTAAGCCGCGAATTTATCACTGGTAACAGCCCCAATGACTACGTAAATGGCAAACGCAAGCAAAAGGAAGAATGAACAGAGAAGTCACAATCTTTAGAGAAAACAGTAGAAAAGCTGATATGTAGTTAAATGCCATACCGTGTTTTGGCATAGAAAGGGCAGGTTCTGTGTACACAAACTGTCATCTAGACCTATGATGTTATCAATGCGGTACGTCATCCATCTAAACAGAAGCAGCATTCATTACAATAGGGAAACATCAACATATACCGTAAAATATCATATTTATTCCTTATTCTTTAAGTTTTTTGTTTAGAGTATACATTTTCAGCAGCTTTTAGGACATAGACCCAGCATACTCTTATTGTTCAGTGTCCACATGTTGTCAATGGCAAGTCATCTACCCGGGCTCTTTAACTCTTATTGGCCAGGCCAACCACTGAATTTACTAAACTGCTGGCAGTTGATAACTCCAAAACAATCTCTGAAAAAATTGATAGTTTGCTGTATCTCTTTATTTAAAGGGTTTTTCTCGGAATCTTGGAAACCCACGAGGGGCAATGTTACAGAAATGAACAAAGTGTACTTACCCTTTCCTTTCAGCAGTGGTTCCTGAAAACTTCTTCAACTATCCCGGTTTTAGCAGAGGCTGCAGCAGGACCAGTGACTGCTGACCTTTTGGCAGGCTGGGAGTGCTATTTCAGAATACAGATGACTTTTTTCATCCTTCTTTATTCCATCCTTTTTCCAGGGGCTATTTCATATCACTTCTCTTTAATATGAACATCATGTGGTTTAAACATAATAATACGATTTTTTTGTTATTTAGTATACACAAAATGTATAAAATGTTTAAAAATAACATAACAAAAAAATCTGAATGGGGTTGAAATGGGGTTTATTTATGGAACTCATTTGGGTTACAATGTTGTTTTTTTCCTTTGTGTTTTTAGATAAATATTTTATATAATGTTTTAAATGTTTGGTAACCCTCTCTGTTAATGTTTAATAAAACTTTTCAATGTAAAAACAATGTATTGCCTTGTCTATTGTAACTATTATATGCATAGGTATCATAACATATTTCTTTTATAGAAACTACCAGTAAACCTCAGCTTGATCACTCTGGAGCCAATAGGGATGGTCAATCCCCGTGACACACCTATTAATTACAGTAGCTGTTGGCAGTCGATGCAGCAGGCAGTGAGAGGACAGCTGTTATTGAGTGGGCACAGCTTCTGTCTACACTATTTTTGCACAAAGTAACCCCCTTTTAGTCTATTATGCAAGATGTAGCAGTACTGACTGGCCTTCTTTGCAATAGTCCCCTGTCATCTCCGGCTATCAGTCAGACAAAACCCATACACTTGGGGGATATTATGCTTTAGATCAGTGGGGCATAGTAGAACTAGACATGTCTCTGCTGCGCCATATTATCATTGTGTCGGATACTTGATATTACGCTTGTGCAGTATAGACTGGTAGTTCGCACTTTGCCTCTTTTAGTTGGTCTATGTAATTGCTGCTGCGTCCACAATATTGAATTTTCTGGCGCATGGTATTTCTGGCGCAGAAACAACCAGCCCCTTTTATCGAGGACTGCTGCTTTTTTGGCAGGAGTTGGAAAACAAAAACCTTTCATTTCACTGCATTTCAGGTGCAAATGACTCAGTTTTCTGACAGAGATCAATAAATCTCCTCCTATCTTTTGAATTTTTGAAATGGCAAAGATAGAAATACTATGCATAACATTGTTGGAGTTTGCCCAAGTGTAAATTTAATGGGACAAAATTCTCTTATAGCATTACCTACTGACTTCATGCAAAGACCTCCCTAACATGATGATGGGTGGTTTTCCTAATTTTGCAGACAGATGATACTACTGGCAGATTAACACCACACCTCTATTGTGTTTCTTTTGGTCTGTCCTTATTTTTAGCAGCACACTTACATTGGATATCTATATAATTGGAAATCTTCACAACCATGCATCACTCAAGAAACTTTACTTGCCCTCACCCATTCCCTTCTTTTAGCCTAATATCTTTATTTTAATAGTTGCTAAAAAGTCCAAAATTTAAGTGACTAACCCAATGGGTAATATCATTACTGATGATGTGAAATAAAATTCAATTGAACTAGTGAATATAGTGCCCTTATTCTATCTTGTATCCTCCTGGGGCTCAGCCTGCATCACACCAAAGAGGTTTGCATGTTGGTTTATTGGACAGTCGGAATAGTCCCCCCCCCCTATTGTTAGATTATACTTAAATAAGGTTTACGTTATTTCAGTAATGTGGTGGACACGATAATTGCAATATGCTGGAAATTTTCAGAGATGAAGAATGATAAACTGTAATAATTAAATTGGCCATCTTTAGGTTATTTTTTATAGTAATTGCAGATGCTTTATGTGTGTTTTTTTTCCGGTAGCATCACAACTTCACAATTACTCACTTCTCTTTTCTGTGTTGGAGCACCATTCATTCTAGCCATGGACTGTTAGGTGCACACTGTTTCCTGCTGAAGATGAAAGGGCGCTGGGCGATGTGCAGGGTAAGTGGAGCCGGAGGGGTTTTGGAGACAGTCTGAGGTGGAATTTATTTGGGAGGCAAATTTGGTTTCCCATAGTGGTCTGAGATAAAATCTCGAACTTCTTGTCCTAGATCGCTCAACTGGTAGGAGGTTGGATTCTGTCCAAGTGCTCTGAACCTGTGTTAAAGGAAACACAAAGGAGAGACATTTTTGAAATGTAAAAAATAATAAAATAATAATAACACCTTAACCCTTTAAGGGCCTCCCCCTTTGGTTTTTGACTTTTTTTTTTGACTTTAATGTCCTGGGTTGGTGGCTATCACAGGGATAAACCAATTTGTACTAGATTTTATAATGTGTTTCCATAAATTTACAAAAATAATAAAAACTCGTGTAGAATTTTTTTTTATTTTGCCATCTTACTGCCACAATAACAACTTTTATATAACTTCAGTGTACTAAGCTGTGGGCTCGTGTTTTTTTGCTGACTTTTGATGAGCTTTCAATGCTAGTAACCATTTTTAGTTCTGTACACAACCTTTTTATTGAGTTTTTAAAAATATTTTTTCAAATGGCAAAAAAGTGGCATTTTTCGACTTTGGGCGCTATTTTCGCGTTATAGGGTTAAATCAAACTGTTCACCATGTATGTATCACAAGAAACACAAGCTCCATGGAGATGGAGAGAGTAGAAGTCCATGGAGACTGCTGTGACTTCAGTGGTCAGATACTGCTTGGGGTAGCAGTTTGCTATTATTAAGATGCTAATACGTGAGTATGTCACTCTGGTCACCTGACAACTGTGACGATTAAGGAGGCATAGTTATGTGGAGGATTAATGGGAGGACATGGGTTGATTTAATCCAAACTATTTTTAGCTAAACGAAGGGTGTCAGTCAGTTATAGGGCTCTATTAAGAACCTGTCATGGCTGTATACTGCAAATGTGTCCCCCATCCTTCTTAATAATCTTGGTTGCTCTCCTCTGCACCTGTTTCAAAGTTCTACTAGTCCTTTTATACAACTGGTATGTTTAAATTGTACCAATATTCCATGCGTGGTTTGACAAGGAAAAAACTATGTCCTTTCATAGATTTCTTACCTCTCTTTCATACATCCCATCATTTTATTTGCTTTATTATCAGCTCCCTGGTCACTAAAATTTATGTTTACTATCCACCACCAATACACGAGTCTTCTACTTATGCGGTTTTTCCAAGTCATTAATTTTGGACATATTTTTTTTGCACATTTTATTTCCAGAACCAAGTGCTAATTTTGCAATTAATCTACGTTTAAGCTATTTCTCAGTCCAGACCTGCAGCTTCCAGAAATACCCTCTGTAATCTTATATACTCATCCTCCTTGTGTTAAGTTACTTTTCAAGCCGTAGTATTATCATCTGTCAAATATTTGAAACTCTACTGTCAAGGCCCTATTTGGCCACAGTTCACAGAGCAACTGGTGGTTTCCATGATGCTCTTAAGTACAGACAAGCTGATGGAGGCTGAAGACTAAAGGTTTATGGAAAGTGTTCTAGGACAGACCTGTGTATAATGGCCCTCCATAATGTGCAAACATAAAAATAGTGTCGTTAGATTAAACATATGCTCTCATATACACCGCATGCCTATTATTTGAAGATTTGAGCTCAATTTTTTTCCCACTGGATTTCACCCTTGCCTATAATCTCACTTATACAAACGCTACCTTCAGGACTTTCCATGGAACTGGGGGGGGGGGGGGAGGGAATAAAACAGTCTGACCGGAGCTCCTTGTGTGTCCTCTTATATATCCTTTGATAAATCGATGATTTCACTCCTTTCCCAACTATGTTCCAAATTCTTCAGTACACTTCCACACAAACGGTATTTGGATGGGAATAGATCGCTATTCAGACAGTTTTAAGCTGCGTTTTCTTGCATCCTGTAGCCAAATAGTGTACAGCTACTATAGAAGAGATTAAGCAGCAGATAGGGTAGTATGTTCAAATATATGGAGTTTATTTTATTAAAACATACTCACAAAATAGAATAAAAACATGCGCATATAAAATCCACCTTGTGGACGCCAGACTCGCTAGTTCGCCCGACCCACTATTTGGCTACAGGATGCAAGAAAACGCAGCTTAAAACTGTCTACTGGGGATGGTTGCTGGGCATTACATTACTGGAGGAAGCTGCTGGGTATTACATTATTGGAGGAAGCTGCTGGTAATTTCATTACTGGGGGGGGGCTGCATGGGGCATTTCATTACTGGGGAGGCTGCTGGGCATTACACTTTTGGAAGAGACTGCTGGGCATTTCATTACCGGAGAAGGTTGCTGGGCATTTCATTACTGGGGAGGCTGATGGGAATATCATTAGTGGGGGAGATATGCTAGGCATTATACTAGAGGATGAGGCTGCTGGGCATTTCATCACTGGGGAGGCTGCTGGGCATTACATTACTGGGGGAGGCTGCTGGGCATTACATTATTGGGGAAGGTTGCTGACATTTCATTACTGGGGACAGCTCCTTGGCATTTCATTACTGGGGAGGCTATTGGACATTTTATTACTGGGGACAGCTCCTGGGCATTTCATTTTTGGTGGAGGCTGCTGGGTATTTTATTACTGGGGAGGTTGTGTGCATTACACTAGAGGGGAGGCTGCTGGACATTTTATTACTGGGGAAGGTTGCTAGACATCTCATTACTGGGGACGGTTGCTGGGCCTTACATTACTGGGGGAAGCTGCTGGGCATTACATTACTGGGGAAGACTGCATGGGGCATTTCATTATTGGGGAGGCTGCTTGGCATTATATCACTGTAGGAGGCTGCTGGACATTTCATTATCGCAAGAGTCTGCTGTTCATTTCATTATTGGGGTAGTCTGCTGGGCATTATACAAGTGGGGGAGGCTGCTGGACATTTGATTACTGGGGAAAGTTGCTGGGCATTTCATTACTGGGGATGGTTGCTGGGCATTTAATTAATGGAACAGGTTGTTGGAAATTATATTACTGGGGGGCTGTTGGGCATTACACTAGTGGGGAGGCTGCTGGGCATTGTATATGAAGTCTGCTGGGCATTAGGTTACTGGGGGAGGCTGCTGGGAATTACATTATTTGGGGAGGGTGCTGGGCATTTCACTAGAGGGGGGGCTGCTGGACATTTTACTACTGGGGAAGGTTACTGGACATTTCATTACTGGGGGAGGATGCTGGGCATTACATTACTGGGGAAGGCTGCTGGGAATTACATTACTGGGGGAGGCTGCTGGGCATTACATTACTGGGGGAGGCTGCTAGGCATTACATTACTGGGGAAGGTTGCTGGGCATTTCATTAATGAGGGGAAGCTGTGTCCAATGCATTTCTCCCCTTAGGTTTATTCTTGAGTCAATCAGTTTTCACAGTTTGTGGTAAAATAAGGCACCTCAGCTTATATTCAGGTTAGCTTATTATATACGATAAATTACTCTGTTGACACATTGCGATAAATAACAGGGTTTTGTTGTAGTTTGGACAGTCTGTCTCCAAAAGGTTCGCCCTGACTGCATTAGAACCTAATACCTTATTACCCTGGTCATATAAAATGAAACAACCACAGCTGTAACACCTAAAGGGTAATGTGCTGTGTAGAAGTATTAATGTTGTAGAGAAGTGGTCAGTTGGGCTAATGCTTCAGGTCCTCCTGTCACAGAGGCTAGTGGACAAAATCATTATTCTCTCCAAAGATCTCAGAAAACAGTGGTAAAGGGGAGACATTGCTGTGTTAAATCCCTGGGGCACAGATGGTTATATATAGTACCTGTGATGGTGAAATAAGACAAAACAGGAACTCTTATGGCTCAATTTACCTTTTCAGTTCTTTATCACCTCCATAGGTATATGCAAATTAACAAAGATAAATCACTTTTAGGGGCTAAAGGGGAAGCATCATTTCAGATGTCCAGTGATTTAACTATATGTCAGCTAAAACCATGCTATGTATATCATATTGTCATAATAAAAAACAACATATTTTAAAAACATCAAAGTTGTAGTTTTTTGAGCTATTGCACTGAAGATGCAGGCAGTTAAATTCATAGCTGGGGATGTTAGCTGTTGATAGAAATAAAATTTCTATTTCTTGCTGCCTCCACCTTTGGTTGTGTGGAAGTGCAGTACACATACTGTTCTGTTGGCCAAACTAAAGAACCAGTATAGTAATAATACCACCAGGGATTGCTAATGATCCACTTTTTGTGTAGGTGTTAAACAACTGGAGCACCTAGAAGTATCATGAAACTGTAACCAAAAATATTAAAATAGTAAACTGACAATAAACTGTGGTTCATACCACTACAGTCCTCTCAGATCTAGATTACTACTTGGTCACTGTAGGTTTTGAGTTTTCATCAAGACCTTGTTGTGTAATTCTTTGGCTTTTTCCCAGCCTTACCTCATTTAGTGAAGAATAATCAGAGAATAATGTGTGGAATGTGTGAGGTCACAAATATCGCCTTGCACATTGGATGTCAAGGCTGTGATGTCTACAGGATTTACTCATAGTTAACTCATTTATGGCCTTTAAGTGTTTTTGTATGGTTTTATTAATATTTAATAAACTGTATTTAACTGCATTTCACAGATTTGACTGGCCACTGATGTTCTAAAAAATGGGAATAAAATTGAACTTAGAAAAATTCTCTGTTAAAACAGCTGCCTAATATTCTTGCCCCCATTCTTATCCTGAACAATCTTGGACCCCACCAGACATCTGAAGGTATCCCATGGTATCTGGCGTCAAGACATCAGCAGCAGATACTATAAGATATGAGCCAGTGACCTCCTTGGAATTATTATACCAAGTATTATTATTATAGGCAATGGATTAGATTGGTGGGAGCCCAACTGCAGGCCCCCCCACCGATAACAAGTATAAACTCCCACTCTTCATGAAACCTGGAGTCCCGCTCTCACTGACGGGTTGCATACTGCCACTCCACTCAATACTATGAAGAGAGTTAGAAATTGACAAGGACATTGCTTGACTATTTCTGGCACTTCCATTCACTGTTTATGAGAGTGTTGAAGATACCCAAATGCTGTGCTCAGCAAATTATAGCCTTATCATAGTATTGAATGGAGCGGCATGGCCCATGCTCCGATTCTTTAAAAATCCATAATTTTTTTATTTTTACATGTACATAGCTTTATAAGGGCTTGCTTTCTGGATAACCAATTCTACTTTCTAGCGGTAGTATTTAGTTTTCCATGCTTTGCATTTGGAAGTGAAAAATTCCAAATAAAGTGAACTTCACAAAAAATGCTTATGCGCCATTTTATTGTGGGCGCTGTTTTTTACAACTTTCACTTTTATTCTTTGGGTCAGAGTGATTATGGGGATACCAAATTTATATAAGTTTTTTTTTTAAATTAATAGGTTTTAAAAAATTAAAACCTTTTGTACAAAAAAGTATTCATTTTGCTATATTCTGGCTATATTCTATAACTTTTTCATACTTATGCATATGGAGCTATGTAAGGTGTCATTTTTTTACTTGACATAATTTTTACTGTATTTGTAGACTCTCTTGGGTACTTTAACCCTAGGGAGTTTGATCACTTATACAGTATTACAGTAATTCACTGGATTTTACAGATCCTGCTATGACAGTCATGAAACCCTTTGTTAGGGTTGTCAAAGCAACCAGCCAACAGCCAGTAATGACACCCATGGTGGCACCCATGCATCGTTTGATGGTGGCTCTTAAGGGTTTAAGATAGGGTGCTAGCAGTGTGTGCTGTGTACCGTGAGCCCACTGCATACATCTTTAACCGACATGTACAGTTATATCACATGTCAGAAAAGGGTTTATAAGTGAGAAAGTTAAGCCTTGTATGAATGGTCCTTTCTCTTGATCAATGGTGGTTCCAGCAGTTTGACCTCAATGAATCAGATTGTTATCCCCAATCCTGTGGATAGAGGATAATAATACTACTTGGTTAGCCCTTTTGAACATGACAACAAGCAAAAGATATTGGGGCTTATTTACTAAGGGTCCCGTGGCCACATTTCTGTTGGGTCAGGGATTTAGAATTGGATTGTGTCGCATGCGATCGGATTTTGGCGCATCGGTGCCAGCTTTCATGCAACAGATATCGGTCGAATGGATAATCGATCCAATGGATTCAGACTGAGCGCGGAATTTAACATTTAAATTGTGTCGCAAGACAATGCACTTACACGCACCAGGAAGAAGAAGGCTAACTCCGGCGGAACTGAGCGGGGAAGCGACACAAGCAGGAAATCGGGCGCACAATCTTAGTGAATCGCGTCGGAGTCCATCATCATCAGACAACACACAACAGGGATCGCAACAGGACCTGGTAAGTAAATGTGCCCCATTGGGTATTAGATTGGTATTCCAGTGTAAGACAATCCAGAGAATTGGTGCAGCTTGTTAGAAGTTCTGGAGACTTCCATGAGAAATAGGGGTGTAGTGATGGCAAGGGATTCAATACAAATTCATATTCCAATGGGGTTGTCTTCTACCTAACCTTTTGGTTCATTATTGAGATCCATAAACCATGAATAGCATAGTACTATTCTAGGCTATTTTGACCCTGTCCAAGACTACATGTTGTAAGCCTTTGGAGTAGTGTTACAGTTTTTAGAGCAGTTACTGCTCTTTGCTTATTTTTGTAGCATGGAGCTTCCCCTTTATGAGGACAATTAGGACTCATCTATGGTGACAGTATAATTCTAGGAATAAACAAGTAATGTTTGTTTCCATGATAAAATAGTTTTACAATCAATGCAAAAGGAGTGGCAAAACGTACAAATATATCCTGTGGACATGTGTTCTAAACAGAAGAGACCAGTCAGCTGGAAAGAATTGCACTGTGCAAGTGATGAATGTTGGCTGATGAGGAGATGTATGGAGATGTGATGGAGACACTTTTACAGCACTAACCCAATCAACCACATAAATAAATACAGTCCTAGGATTTTTGGCATTACACCATTTGCCCAGAGAAAAAAAAATGCTGTAAAGATTTATGACTTGGCATTACCATCTGATAAACCTATCACCCTTATCACTTTACACCACAGATTGCCACAGTGCAGACCTTAGGATTCCATTTAATCACTTCTGTAAAGGCTGCTTTGGCACAATTTATACAGCTTGAGCTATTTCGGGGATACATTTAATATCTGTAAACCTAATTATTAAAACATGTGAGGCTGTGAGACTTACAACTCAGCGAAAGCAAAAGTTAATTAGGATTTGTGATGTTGTGAAACCTGTTTTATAATGAATGGAGGAGCAAATATGTGGAACGTACACAAAGTGGCTCATCCTAAGAGCAGCGTCTGGTCTTGGAAACATATTAATATACTTTTATTGGATGCTACAAATTACATTTATTAATAAACACAGATGGAACATACCTGAATTTCCTGTATAATGTTATTTTGTCCATTTTCATAATCTGCTGAATGTAGTGAATGTAACCTTCTATGGAAAATGTTTATAACATCTACAATACTGGTGTATTATGCCAAAAGATCAGGTCTGATACACATACACCTAAATATTATCTATTTTATTTAGTAGGTAAAGTCAACTTTACTGCTGACTGTCTATTCATCTATTTATTTATCTAACCCAGAAAGCCAAAGACCCCCATGTTGGAAAAACTATATGTAGAACTATTCTCTTCTGGTTTTCAGTGAAGCTCCCTGTGTATCATGTGAATTACTTTCCAAAGGTAACACTATTAGCTTATATATCTACTGACATTTATGCATAGTTTTTTTTTCTAGCAGGGTCCATGGTAGTGGTGTTGCAATTTGCAGCTGTACAGATGTAATCTATCTATCTATCTATCTATCTATCTATCTATCTATCTATCTAGCAAAAGAATAGTCAATAACAGCACAGTGTTTACCAGAGGCCCTAAAAGGTGTGGGGGACAGTTTGGGCTCAAGCTAAGAGCCCTTGTAGATATTAAAAAATAAAAGTCAATGTTACCACCTATTTCAAGCATTGCTCCAAAAAGGTGGCAACGCTGAACTGTCACATTGAAATAAACTCACCCATGTCGCTACTATCTGTCTGTCTGTCTATCTATCATCTAGCTATATATCTATAGCTATATATCTATGATCGATCTAAACAAGGGAGAGTCCTGAGCAGCACAGCTGAAGTAGTGAGTGCAGTAGCCGGCGATTCCTTGGTGGAGAATCCTCAAATATATCAAAGTGAAGAGGCAGCACTCCAAGTAGTGTTGAAATCTAACTAACTATCTAGCTATCTAAATCTAACTAACTAACTATCTAACTATCTGTCTATCTACATATCTATACATGTATTTATGCTTTCATCAGTATTTATCTATCGATCTCCAAAGAAAGCCCATTCAGAAGTAACACATTTAAATATGGAAAAAAATTCTGTATTTCTCTATATAAATATTTACTTATCCCTACCCCAGCACTTCTCCCTTATAAAGAAAATGTTTATAAAACTTCACATATGTAAAGGATAATAATAGCTGGTATAGTAAGAGCAGTTACATGAGGTTTTTTATTAGTCCATCTCATATACATATATCCTATTAGAGCTTAGGGCAGTGATGGCTAACCTATGGCACTGGTGCCAGAGGTGGCACTCAGAGCCCTTTCTGTGGGCACTCAGGCCATCACCAGAGATGAATCCAGGTATCTTCCTGTAGTCCCAGACAGCCCAGGACTTGCTGTGCACAGAGCTATTTAGCTGTACTATATTCTGCTTTATTGGTGTCCTCAGGGTGCTGGTATCAATGAAAACTGTGACAGAGAAGGGAGTTTAAATCACAAATTAAATTTCTGTGTTGGCACTTTGCGATAAATAAGCGGGTCTTTGTTGTAGTTTGGGCACTCGGCCTCTAAAAGGTTTGCCATCACTGGCTTAGGGTGTTATAGTGGGTAGTCCCTGCACAATGTCTATTCTGTTTTTGTTTTTCGTATTTTGAATGTAATTCTTCACATCACTGTTAAATAGGTGATAACCCAGAAAGATTGAGTAAACATACCCTGCAGTCATAGTTGTAATAATAATACTGGACCGATACCAGAATTTTGAGTGCAATATGATATCTTGAGTATCACAATACTCAATCCAGAAAAAATATTTTCAAGAAAAGAAAAAAGTATAAACTGAATGTTTAGGGTACAGTCGTGGGGCATATACATTGGGCCACATTTATCACTTTTGTGCGCCTAAGTGTAGTAATTGCGCCTAAATTCTGGCACACTGTTTTGCCAGAATTATCACAAGCTACAACCATCTGTGATAAGTTAATTTTCTGCCTCTTATTAATCACTTTACTGTTTCGGCGTAATGTTAGATACGGTCACTTACATGTAATCCTGCTACAAGCTCTTCTCTGCTTCTCCCACAGCCCAGAATGAAGATAACACCCACAGCAGCACCCAGGTGTGTGACACCCAGCACCCAGTGATCTCCTCAGCATTGGATTCTCCTGGAGGGGATCCCCCAGTGCTGATCCCCCTGCTGCACCCCTGTAATTCTGCACAGTATCCCCCTCAGACACCAGTGTAATCATCCTGCTACATGGGGGATACTTGTATGTACTATTTGCAAAATTCTGCAAACTTCTCTCTGAGCTCAGGGTTCTGCAGAATGTTTTGTAAATAGAAGGTGATGAACTGTAAATAGAGTCTGCAGCTCCTGTCTGTAGAGCATCTAATGTCTGTATGATCTGTTCTAGTGCCTGCAGTGTCTGACTGAGCTTTGCTGCTAGAATAGAGCTGTTCTCCAAAGGGGCTCTGTGCTTACTTCTAAGTTTACGCCACCTTCGGGCTGGAGTGTTTTTGCGCCCGTTTTTGCGCTTAAATGAACAACTTGCTAATGATGAATATCATTAGGCGGAGCAAAACATCTGGATTGGTAAGATAAATGAGGGAAAGCTGGCTATTTTAGCTGCGCAGCTAGTTTAGCGTTTAATCACAAAAATGGCGCAAAAACAGTGCGCCAGTACGAAAAGGCGCAAAAATAACAGAAAAAACGAGTGATACTTGTGGCCCATTGTGTTTAGAAACACAATTCAAAACGTCTGGAGGTGGGGCTCAGTTCATCGCATATGTGTTTTTTTTTTAAATATATGCAACTAACAAGCTCATTCAGACGGGCATTTTTGAAGACTATAACCACTTAAATAATTATAACCAATTTTATTTAAAAATGTAAATTTTAAATATATTTTTAAGATTATTAATAATGGTTATTGGGTCTGTATTACTAGGGTACATCTGTTAATAAGGTTTTTTTTTAATGAATATTTATGTTGTTGAAAGTGTTTGTTTAGCAGCCCGTTGAGATGTTTGTCTCTCTTATTATTTTATGTATTATACCGGTATGGAGAATTGAGATCCTGTCCATATAGTTTAATGGAATGTGACCATTAGCTGCCACAAACTGCTTGGGGATTCACTTGACATTGGCAGCAGGCCTAAACAAGGAGACAAGCAAACAAATCTCAACCTCCAGGAAAAGGTGAGGGAGCAAAAATAACAAATAATTCTTCCAAACCTTTCAACCTTAATGTGCAATGACACATTGATGCATATGTTGATGACTTCTATGTATTTTACATAGTCAAAAAAGTAAATGACTATGCAAACATAATAGAGTAGGAATGTGACGTGGTGTTATGGCATCATAACTGGTGAGGTGGTTTTTATGTAGGATTTATTTTTATGTATAATGTAGGACCATTACACACAACTTGATTCACAATTTTCTATAGCTTTATTCCAGAGGAACGTCCCTTACCATAGATTTTCCATTTTAAAGTCAACAAGTTTATCTAGGATTACATAAACAGATTTTTGATCAATTGGATTGATCTTACAGATTCTGAAATTCTCATCTCACTTATCTGTTATGATTGTACTTAATGCAAGCCTGTCATAAGAAATGTGATTTTTATATAATAAAAATAATTATAATTCTTTATTTATATAGCGCACACAGATTACGCAGCGCTGCACAGGCATGTCAAATTGGTCCCTGTCCCCATGGGGCTCACAATCTAAACAACCTAACAGTATGTTTTGAAGTGTGGGAGGAAACCGGAGTACCCGGAGGAAACCCACGCATGATTTTGCAATTTCATGCTGCTATCAGGGAGCCAGGTAGTGTGAAATAAACTATTGAAGTGATTCTGGATGCTGACAAAGGAAAGGAATCAGTATTGCATAGACTACTGGGACCTGTCACCAGCTAAAATCACATTCCTGGAGATAGGTTCCCTTTTAATAAAGCCATCCAATCTCCACAAGGCAATTTCTAATATTTAGGAGACAGTTTACATGTTACTATCTTAATGATTGGGATCATGAGATCAATTTGCCATTTCACACAACAATTTATCTTCATATTGGTATAATAGGCAGAGAATATAAAATTGGGATGCACTGAAAAAATGAGGTGGTCAGAAATATTTGGTATATATTGGGTAAGAAACCTGTATTATATCTACGTATCATGTGACACAAGGCCAACTTCTACAGTCCCCAGGTTACATACAAGATAGGGTCCGTAGGTTTGTTCTTAAGTTGAATTTGTATGCAAGTCGGAACTGTATGGTAGATCCAGACAAAAAATTTTTTTGCCCCAGTGAAAATTGGAGTTTTAAAATTTTTTGCTGTAATTGGACCAAGGATTATCAATAAAGCTTCATTACAGACACATTACAGCTGATCATTGCAGTCTGGGACTATAGTAAAGCATCCAGAGAGCTTCACCAGAGGTCACAGTGGGCAGAGGGGATCGTCTTTAACTATGGGTCGTCTGTAAGTCGGGTGTCCTTAAGTAGGGGACCGCCTGTATATACATATTTTTTATATTTTAGGAGAAGAATTTATTCTACTTATGTGTTCTTAGAATTTTGTTGGCAGGACTTAGTCTAGTAAAATGTAAAATATTTGCTGATATTAAATCCATCACAGAAATATCAAAATATCTGATTTTCTCAGTCGTTTTGTTAACTTTTCCAAAGGTAAACAGTGCATTTTTTAAGGATAGAAGTGATCAAATCACAACTAATCCAAGGCTGACAAGTCTCAGCACAGTCACTTTTGTGAATCTGATGATTTATCAGGCATCTGTTGAATAGAACATAGACTGGTGTAATTAGTTTAATTAGAATGTTTGGAGATGTCATCTGAAGTTCTTTATGTCATTTGCTGCAAACAACACTAATGTGCTGCTCAATGGGGGATGAAAATACCTTTCTGGCTAAGTAATAGTTTAACCCTTAACTTTACGGATCATGGGAACACAAAACAATTCATGGCTGATATATATGCAACTCATCTAATGAAGGATTAAATCCAACGACATGTTTAACACACAATGTCAGGGGTTAGAATTGTTAGTAAGAATTTTAAAATTGACTAAAACTATGCAGAAATCATCCCTAGGATGGAAAACGTAACCATAATATGTTTAAGGTGTCTAAAGAATATGAAAATCATTAAATCTATGGAACAAAAATGTGTCAAATCCTTCACATTGTTAGGTCTACTTCTTATTTATCCACCTCCAAAAAAACTAAATAAAAAGTTACTTAAATCTCATAGCCTTGATCATTGAGGCCCAAAATAGGCTGATAAATGAGGGGTTTAAGTATCTATTTGCCTTTTTTGGTGAAAGCTATAGGCTCCTATCATAATTGGCAGAGAAACTTTATGTCGACTTTGTACATTATTGTGTCTCCAAATTTAGGGCTTATTCAGATGCCTATAGTAAAGGCTCTTTCACATTAGTGTTGTCTTTTACGTCTGTGGTTCAGTGATTTCCACGGAGGCCTTACAAGGCCATTGATTTCTATGGTTGTTTTCACATTGGCTTATATTTTCACTGATCCGTTGTCCATGGAAAAATTATGAAATGTCCTATTTTTCCACTGATGCAGATCACGGAAGGCAATAGAAGGGATGCATCACGGATACACAACTGAGACAAAAAGGAAGAAAAATTGAGACACAACTGAGACAAAATGGAACAGATGCACAACTAAAGCTGAACATCAACGCCAGTGTGAAAGAGCCCTTAGTCTGTGTTTCCCTGACAAGATTCTCTTCTTCACCTGTGGAACAGTATCACCTGTTATGATGATTATACTGCCAGAACTGCTGTTTTGTGAGAAAGACAGGAATCCTTGTATCATACCTCAGTGATACCCAGCCACACATGATATATTTTTGTTAATCAAGGTATTTCCATGATTTGGGTTGTCCAAATGACTCCATATAAACAAAGGCAATGCCAAAATGAGTACCTATTACAAGCTACCACATTGAATCACATAAGTGAGTGGAACATGCAAAAGTTATCTTTTCTCTATATATATATATATGGTGTAGTAACCTACTTGTGCACCAATATACTCTGAAACATCGAGTGACGTGTATTTTTTCAATATGAGGATGAGGGGGGACACAAGAGGTATAAGAGCTTGTATAATGGTCCAGCCATTTTTTATAAGGGAACAGAATAAATAATTTAATAAGTAAAAATTCTGCAGCTTGAACAATCAGTCACCATCTTATATACAAAATCCAAGGTGTTTGATGGATAAGTGTGAGGAGGAGGACAAAGGATAGGTTAGTAAAGAGAGAGTTGACATTTCATGCGGTTGGTGAGCATGTTTGAAACTTTGTTGGTTGGGTATTAGTCTGAGTGTCCGGGGGACGTCATTGCAAAGAATTGGGGCAGCTTGGGAGAAGTCCTGGAGATGTGCATGAGAGGTTCGAATTAAAGTTGAGGTTAATCTAAGATCAGTGGCAGATCGAAGAGCACAATAGACTAAAATGAGAGAAGAGAAGTAGGGAGGTGCAGCATTATGCAGAGCTTTGTGGGTGAGTGATTGATGTTATGTGTGGCTGCTCATTTTGTGGCAGGATATTTGGTACTTAATGCTCAAAACATGGCTGACTGTCATGGATGCCCCAGCGATCCCTGTCGCAGATCGCGTGAACACCCGTGCTCCCCGGCCCAGACTTACCTCTCCACGAGCCAACTTCCCGACTAGGCCACATTCTCGCTCCTTCTGCCGAGGCCGCGCACTCCTGCTGCTAGGGCACGCGCGTGCTCTCTCTTCCAGCCTTACAGGGCCAGCGTCCTCCTGATTGGCACTGGCTAATCCGGCTCAGCCTTTATAATCCAGCTTTTCCAGACGCTCCTGTTCCTTCAGTGTTTCCAGACGCCTCTGTATTCCTCCAATGTTTCCAGCGTTTCCAGTGTTCCTCCAGCGTTCCAGATGCCATCGTGTTCCTCCAGCGTTTCCAGACGCCTCCGTGTTTCCTGTCTCCAGCATTTCCAGACGCTCCTGGTGGCTCCCGTGTTCCAGCATTAACAGATGCCTGTTGTGGCTGAGTACACTCTCTCCATCTCCCGCGGTGGTCCAGAGGGTCCACTGGTCCACAGACTCCTCCCTTCTGGACTCTTCCCCTCTTCCCATAGAGGCTTTCCTCCCGGGTACTCCCAGGTACCCTTAGTTGTTTGTGTGACCGTTACACTGACCTTAGCCTTTATATGGCTGTTGACAACTAGCTATCTCTCCTGAACCACCATACAAATGCAATTATAACATGTGATTGGTCATGTGATCCTGCTTACTTCTGGCAGTTACTTTTAGTGATATCAACCATGCAATTTCCTATTTGCACAGGCCCAGGATCATTTTAAATTCCTCTTAAAGTTTTATTACTGTTGTGATAAGTTACTGTTGTGATGGGCGAAACATCTTTACACTTGCTACTTGGAACTGTGGGGCATATTTATCTGGGCCTCTGCCCCACGTCCTGAAATAATCGCAAATGCTAGCTTATCGCGATTATTTAGCCCAAATTGCCACCTTCACGCCAGTGGGGTGTAAAGAGGGGGTGTGCGGCCAGCAGAGCGGAGGGTGCGGCCGAGAGTGGGCCGGCATGGGGCGTTACTGTCTGCGCGCCTGCGCACTTAGGTTACTGCTGTGATTTATAAAGATATAAAATGGCAGCAAAATTCAGCCAGCTTCTAAAATGCGTGGATGGTTTCCTTGCTGTTACACGGCTGCTATGGACCTTCTTTTTAACTTGGATTAAGGTGAAAATTGGTTGTTTTGCATTTAAATGGCAATTATATTATACTTCCTTTCCTTGCCTGCAAAGGTACTCAATTATGTTATTATCCCAACAATTCTTCATGATATGTCCTCACTGAGGATTCGAACATTTTAAAACATTTCTAAAAAGTGTGGACTCTGTTACTAAGTAAGACTTTTGTGTATGGTATGGTGCATATTCTGTGTGTCACCAACCAATGAATGTGCCAACTGGACACAGGTCCTTTCCTGCCCGTATTTGTGGTGCAGCTGGTCACTTTCATGGGCTGCGTGAGTGACACTTAATCGTAAGTGTCCTCCGGGCCATGAACAATGGAACCTGCTCCGTTTTTTGATGCCCACAAAGTGCACTCAGTAATTTGAATGAGGCCTTAGACTTCTTTTCTGCAGCACCAAATTTAACACTGTGTTGATAAATCTGGTGCAATGTAAGACTGTCATTTTATATTTTGCACCATCTATTAGTCTATTGTCTGCACCAAGAAATTTTTGATGTGTAGACTTTTTGCAGTTAGGCTACGCCCCCATTTCAGAGTCAACGCAATGTATGTTTGACTGCAAACGTCTCCATAGATGGCTATAGGCGCCTGGGTGCTCTTATATGGTAATCATACTTTAGGTGTGAAAGTAGCCCTAGCTGGAAAATTGTAAAAAAAACTCTCTAAAATTGTTGACTGCAAGGCATTTTAGACAAGTTTTTGATGTTAATGATGCCAAAAATCGAACACAAGTGGATTAATAAACTCCTCCGATTAGCTTATGAATGGCCCATTAGGGTTATGTTTTTCTATAACAAGAATGGCAATGTAGACTACTATAATATTTTTAGTATCAAAAAGCAATGGAAGCCTAATGAAACCCAATGCCAGTCTAGACAGACCCTCCCCAAATGGTATAAATTGTCTTAGACACCACTATTATTATCTTATCCCCTGGTTTTATGGCATGTGAAAAGATCATTTAGGTAAAATTCCCATCTAATTGCTTTTGAGATAAAAGATGTGAAAACATTATATCTGGGTAATTTAACTAGTTAAGGACTGTTTAAAAATGTCCTTTCTCTAGGAATAAACTATTGTACATATAAATTTAGAGACCAATAATATGTATGATCTAGAAATAATATACAAACATATTCTATACAGTTTGAGTCAAACAGTTGTTAGATGTGATAAAATCTTCACAGTTTACTAGATTATCAGGTGACAGGTCTAGGATGTGAAAAGATTAGAGGTTTAGACTTCTGCTCAGCC
The DNA here is from genome assembly GCA_019512145.1 of Engystomops pustulosus. Lineage (NCBI taxonomy): Eukaryota > Metazoa > Chordata > Amphibia > Anura > Leptodactylidae > Engystomops > Engystomops pustulosus. Next base: position 180,287,436 of record CM033642.1, on the reverse strand, counting down.
ATTTGTTTTGCTAAGTGTCCATGGATGTCATGAAGTAGGCAGCCAGCCATGCATGTCCATATATACTATTTACTTGAATAAACATTGCACTGGCCGAATGCACAAAAAGCCTGGACCCAAACATCAAACAGAATGCCCAGATTCAGTCAGAGAGAGCAGTAAACTTATACTTAACAACTCTTAATTAAATAGGATTATGCTCTGTATTATTTGCTTTCCTTCCACTTTAACAAAGGTACACTTAATGCAAATACCCTCACAGTCAGTTGCTAGCGTTAGAAGGCATTTGACAACTTTGCTGAGTGGAATTAGGGCAATGATCTTTTAAGTGGAGTGGTATATTTCAAATTACCTTAGATTAAATATTTCAATCATTTTATAATGATTTTGTGTATTTGAGAACATAATTCACCACCCAACGCAACAAAATGAACCCAGATATGACACCTGATATCTTACTGCTTCTATTCGCTTTTTATCAGACAGCCCCTTTGAGATTCCTAGATTGCAAGCTTTGGGGAACAGGGACGCATTCCTTTTGTATGAACTGGTGAAGTGTGTATTTCTCTGTAATTTCACATTTTTTTACCCAGAATTTGTGAAGTGTAATTCAAATATCCATAGACTGTTTATTTGTTGCAGGAAGAGACATGCCCTCCTCTCAGATTTTCTCAAATAATTTTTTTTTTTTCATTCATTTTGTCCAACCAGATCTGCGGTCCCACTCATAACAGCCTTATGAACTCCCTATATATTTCCTGTAACGAAGATCAAAAGGTGAAAACCCACTATGTAAACTTGTTGACTGTTGTACTTTTGTGATATTGTTACATGAGATGCTCTTATCAACATCCTCTCACATTACTCAGGTCTGTATCTAAAGATGTCCATTTACAACAGTGTATTTGGAGGTGATGCAGAGAGTGTAATTGCACAAAGGCCCAATTTTTTGTCCCACGTCCTTAGAGGGCCTGTCAAGTGTCCCCTAACAGTAACTACTTTACTACTACTACTACTACGATTTTATTTCTACTTTATTTTATTTTTTTTTTTTAATTTTATTACTACTACTTTATTACTACTACTTTATAATTTTACTTAATACATTAAAGGAAACCTACCTAGGAAATTACCTATTAAGGTAGATCCGATGGTAGCGTTCTACTAACATTCTAAGCCATCAAATATCTTTCCCTAATCCTATAATAGTTCCTAACCTTATCTAAACTTTATATAACTAATATACACATTTTTAGCAGAGGCTTCTAGGGCGTGGAATAGTCTCTCCAGGCTGTCTGAGCTAAGGCTACTCCACATCCCAGTGGCCTCTGCTGTTCCACCTCCTTCAGAGTTGGCGCACTATTGTGTACAACTTGTGCTGATGCCACCACCTACTTCAAGCTCTGTGCATGTGCAATAGCCTCTTCTGTTACAATATTAATGTTACAATATGCATGTGTAGAGCTTGAAGAAGCTGGCAGCGTGTGCAGAAGCTGTAAATCAAAAGCGCCCCCCCCCCCGCCCTCCCCATAGAAGGAGGTGGAAGAGCAGAAGATACTGGGGTGTAGAATAGTCTATGCTCCCACAGCCCAAAAAATTAGACCCCCACTGATCAGCAAGTTATCCCGTGGATGCGGGATGGGAAAACCCCTTTAAAGTTTAGATACGGCTAAGAAGCATTGGATTAGGGAAAGACAGTTTAGGGCTTAGAATGTTAGTAGCAACCTACCATTGGATCTATCTTAATAGGTAGATTCCTGATGGTAGTTATCCTTTAGTTGGGAATACTAATATAGATTTTGTTTCTATTCTGGCCATATAACTATCAGCCAAATGCACATTCACCTTTCAGCTATTCCCCAAGCTTTCGCTTTCACGTGTACACTTGGGTTGGATGAGGGTGCAATTGTTCTCAGGAGAAAACCGGAAGACGTTCTCAGACACATATCAGTGCTTCTACGCCAAGTGCTAGTATAGAAGCACTGAAATAATCACAATTTCTTGGGCACTGCCAAATCCAAAAATTTATGATTTGAAAGGATCCATGTTGATTTAACAAAGTTTCTAAAAGTGTGAAGCCATCTGCATAGATTACAGTGCAGAGAATGTGCTTTCTTGTAGTGCAGAGGTGTAGTATTACTGTTTCTTGTGTATACAAGTTCTGCATGAACAAGCCTTAATTCCATAAAATATCATTTCTAAACACAATTAAAGGCTATTTGACTTTTCTCTGGTATCGGATTTCTACATAGTCACATGTTGGAATCTGTTTAATATTTGTATAGTGCTCTCGTAGATGTAAGTTAAATTGTTAAAGCACCAGACTCCGTGTTTTTCCTCCTTTTTTTATATATCTTAGTTTGATCAGGAATACTGTCACTTTTACCTTGAAATGAAATAAATCAAAGCTACCAACTTCCTGCTTTCGTCTTGACACCCCAGGCATTTGAAGCTTTACGTCTGAGTAATTGCTAACACAATAAGCACTGAAAACATTATGGGTAGACCAGCGGTGTAACTTGACCTCACAAGGAAATACTCTTGTCTTAGTTATGTAATTATGATCAGCTCAATGATTAAATAGTCTAAAAGATCCCAACCCTTTCATTATTTATTATTCCATACCGCAAATTGCCCAAAAATTTGCATAGACTATAGATCCACTACCCACAGAGTGATTGTGTCATAAAGTGATGTGTGTCATAGTGACTGAATTTCAGGTATGTCCCTTCTCATGTCCAGCTATAGGTCATTGTATATGGACCAAGCCAGCATGGCATAATTGGAAATAGATTTATAGGGATGCTCATTCCTGATTATTGCAATTATTTCCCTACATATATAATAATGAGGAACATTAGTAGTGTATAGGAATTAACTAATAGTCGACACCGATACAGTTTACATTGGTTGGCAGTGCATTGCTCCTTAGTTGTTCCCAAATAAGCTGTAGGCCACTATAGGTTATTTGGTTATTTATCCCCTTAAGAATATATTCATTAGAATTCCCATGGCACTTATGAAGGTTCCTGTGTATAAGGGTTGCATTGCCTTTGACTTTTGGTAAGTTGGTTCCATCTCTTTGTTAATAAGATTATTTTGTTAGAAAGGTGCCAAATCACTTGGCTACTGTTCTCAGATGAACAGTTGGACAAAAGTGGTATGCCAGGTTAGAGTAGTAGCCTAGAAAAAGAATAGCTGTGTGTTCACCACAAAAGAGAGGGAGAAGGAGCAATATGAGTATACTCTTATTGTCTTGCGAGGGAAGAAGCAAGCATCACTATCCATGTGTCCAGTACAGGGCCCGAATAAGTCATTAGGCACCTTGGAGTTTTATAGGAAATAATAATAATAATTTCCTATTATTAGGAACAGATTACCCAGCGCTGCACAGAGCTTGCTAAATCAATCCCCGTCCCCTTGGGGCTCAAAATCTAAGCAACCTACCATTATATTTTGGAATGTGGGAGGAAACCAGAGGACCTGGAGGAAACCCTCGCAAACATGAAGAGAACATACAAACTCTTTGCAGATGTTCAGTTGCTACTACCATGAAGAATGTGCCCATGAGATGTAAAAACTATGATGGTCCCTGATATTGAAAGTCATTAAAGAGCTCGTAAATGAGGTATAATTATAGACTGCAGCTGGATTGGTTGACCAGCACTTCATTTTGACCATAACAGTTGTGTGCTGAATTTAGTTGCAACTATGTCCAAATCATGTTTCTGGGGCAATGATTTATGGAAGTCTAACTTGTAGATTAAAATTCCCAATCTGAAATGGCCTGAAGGACACTGCACTCTCTTGTTTTTTTCTTATCTCTCTGACCGCATCTTCAGTGCCTTCTTTTCTGGATCTCTCTCTTCTCCTCTTCCTCTCAGTGTCAGGGTTTCTCAGGGCTCAGTCCTAGGTCCTGCTCTGTTTTTCCCTCTACACTGCCCCCATTGGACAAACCATCAGCAGATTTGGTTTTCAGTATCATCTTTACGCTGAGGATACCCAGCTACATGCAGTACTTTTGCACATAATATCACTCCTGCTTTACTGCGGAACACCAGTGACTGCCTCTCTGCTGTCTCAAACATCATGGCCTCTCTCTTCTTAAAACATAATCTTTCAAAAATGGAACTTCTTGTTTTTCCACTGTTTGCTAATCGTCCTAACCCTGATCTTTCAATTTCTGTCTGTGATGTCACCATAGCCCCAAGGCACCAGGTCCATTGTCTGGGGGGTGGTTCCGGACTCCAACCCCTCCTTTGCATCATATATTTAATCTGTTGCTCACCCTTGATGGATGCACCTTAAAAACATTTCTAGAATCCGTCCATTTCTTACAATTGAAATCTCTAAAACAATTATTATCTCTCTGATTCATTCTCATCTGGACTACTGTTACTCCCTAAAAATTGGTCTACCACTTACTAAACTCTCTTCTCTACAATTCATTCTTAATGCAGCAGCCAGGCTTGTCTTTCAGACCAAACGCTACACAGATTCTTCCAGTATATGCAAGTGATTGCACTGGTTGCCCTTCTCATTCCAAATACAGTTTAAATGAATCACTCTCATAATAATTATAATAATTCTTTATTTATATAGCACACACAGATTATGCAGTGCTGCACAAAGCATGTCAAATTAATCAACATCCACAAAGCTCTGCATAATGCTGCACCTCCCTACCTCTCCCCTCTTATCTCAGTCTCTTCAATCAACAAGTGATCTTAGATTATTCTCTTCCTTAATTTGAAGCTCCCACTTACGTCTCAAGGACTTCGCCCAAGCTGCGCCAATTCTCTGGAATGCCCTGCCACAGACTATGAGACTAATACCCAACATCCAAAGCTTTCAACGTGCTCTTAAAACCCATTTATTTAGGCAGGCCTATCACACTTGTTAACTACATGCAACTTTAACTCTCTTTTATTAAACAATTCTGTGTACTCTCCCTATCTGTTATACAAAAATGGCAGGTACTAAGCTACAGGCTTCTCTGTAGTCTAATTGACTGGACTTTGTGTTTAAGATGGCGGCTGATGGCTGGTTTAAGCAGTAGCATTTTTATTTTTAAAATTCTTTTTATCCCATTTCCTTATCAAAAATGGCTGGACCATTATACAAGTTCTTATACCTCCTGTGCCCCCTCATCCCCATAGACTGTAAGCTCTTGCGAGGGCCCTCACTCCTATTGTTTCATATGGCTATTACTCTGTAATGTCTTATTTTATTTGTATATGTTACCCAGAAGCTGTAAAGTGCTATGGGATATGATGGCGCTTTAGATATATAAAAATTATTATTATTACGCTGATGTTAATTCAGTCATCTTATCAAGTGATGACAACCAGAGACAAAGGAAGAATCTCTAAAGCATCTCTAAATTGACAACAACAACAGGGGAAAGTGTAAGTACTGTTGTTAGTCTACAAGAATATGATCCAATATAAGTCCAATTTCTGTGATTACATAAATTGTTTGTTAACTCATAATGAAACCCTTCCATGTACTCGTCCACGTTATGTGAGTCAATCTCTACTATTTTCTCTGAATTACCCCAGGAGATGAAACTTCTCTTCTCTTTACTGTACAGCAAACTTAGTAATGGGTGCCTCTTGTGTATACTTTAGGTGACATGCTAGGTTTTAACTTTAACAGAGGTTACATTCTTCTACTGACCCAGAAAAGGATATTTCGTAGAAGGATCTATTGACAGGAGAGGGAAGGTACATGCTGGCACTGACAGGATGATTCAAAGTCAATTCATTGAAGAAATGGATTAAAACTTTTCTAAAGTCATCATATATTTGCAGAAGATTAAGCAACAGTAAAATAATGATAGATTGTTGAGAGAACTCACACTTCATACGTAATAATTGAAATTATTTTTTGCTAGGTAAATGCTTTGATGGATAAAAGTTAAAAAATATAATCTGCATCCTTGAACCATAGCTACAAAGACCTTACACTTTTCCATAAATGGCAATTACTACTGTGACCACTCAAACTCTTATGACCAGTTTTTCATATCGTCATTATGAATGTAACCAGTTTCTATTTCCCAAATTAACAACGGAATCAGATACAATGTAACAAAGCTGTTTTGTAACATTATTAGCCACCAATTCTGCCAAACCATTCTGGAGTCTTAAGATTTATAAGTTATACAATAATTTTGCTAATACCTTACCAAAAATGATCACCATGGTTGTTAAAACAAGTACCTATTGATTAGCTGTAAATGTCTGATAAGTCAGAATCGAAATAAAACTGAGGAGAGAGTAAGGCAATTATAAATTTCCCCCTAAAAATGTAAAAAATTTGATGCTGAAGTTATGTAATTGTCAAGAATTAAGTAATATATTCTAATTCTTATGTAATGTCCATGAAGGTTACCAGCTTCAACTCAAAATTAATATTTATACACCCAAAGCTCAGGTTAGCAAAATATATACAGAAATTTTATTCATGATATGAAAGCAATCCAATAGTGTAGTGTAACGTTCCAATCCACTAAGGGATCTTCATCAGACATGGATTGCGAGGAGAGAGCTAGTCTGGAGATGAATGGAAGGAGAGGAAATCATTGCGGTTCGTAGTTTGTTTGCGTTTCCTGTCTTTGCGCTATAATGGTTCTTCCGCTCACCTCCAGACCACCTCTCTCCTCGCAATCCATGTCTGATGGAGATCTCTTAATGGATCAAAACATTATACTATTGAATTGCTTTACAGTATTGATTAAGAATGGGTTGTCACCCTATTTTGTGCACCTAAGCTTCTGTTGGAGTGAGGTATATTTTCTTCTATAAAGAAATACGGTGCCAGACCAGAAGGTATAAAATGACTCAGTGATTAGAGAGATTGGGGGTCATTTACTAAGGGCCCGATTTGCGGTTTCCCGACGTGTTACCCGAATATTTCCGATTTGCGCCGATTTCCCCTGTATTGCCCCGGGATTTTGGCACACGCGATCGGATTGTGGCGCATCAGCGCTGGCATGCACGCGACGGAAATCGGGGGGCGTGGCCGAGCGAAAACCCGACGGATTCGGAAAAACCGCCACATTTAAAAAAAGAAATGTGTCGCTTGGGACGCGCTCACCTTCACTTGGTCCTGCCCGGTGAACTCTAGTGCGTTCAGATGTTTTTCAGCGCAGCAGCGCCACCTGGTGGACGGCGGAGGAACTACCTTATTAAATCCCGGCCGGACCCAAATCCATCACAGAGAACGCACCGCTGGATCGCGAACGGACCGGGTAAGTAAATCTGCCCCATTATCTCATATGCATATTGTCCATATTTTGCAAAAAAAAATGGAGTGCCGAATCTTTACTGTATTGATTAAGAACGAGTTGTCACCCTATTTTGTGCACCTAAGCTTATGTTGGAGTGAGGTGTATTTTCTTCTATAAAGAAATACGGTGCCAGACCAGAAGGTATAAAATGACGCAGTGATTAGAGAGATTATCTCATATGTATTGGGAAGATAAAGTTAGTTACATAGATTTAGTCATGGGGGGCTTCAAGTGGATTTATCTATGCATGGGCTGTTGGGAGATAATTAGCATTAATGCCCTGTTGCTCTTCAGAACATTATGTTAAACATAAGGAGTTGAGAGTTTTTGTACTTGCTGTGCCCAGTAGGGTTTAGGACAGCTGCAAACATCTTGGTTTGATATGTTTCCACACCTACATCCAGGAAGCCTTGGGAAAGGTGACAAGATGCTGCTGAGAACCCCTACCATGAAACAGAACTGATAAAGATCTCCTGCTAGTGATCGCTTATCAGAAACAAGTTAATGAATATGCTAAATTCTGGTAAAAGAATGTTGTATACAAGGAGATTAGCACCTTAAGTAGTGTACTTGAAAATCTCCATTTGCTTATGTCAGGTTTGGTGAGTAAACATATGTAGACAAATCAAGGCGTCAAGGGAAGGTCTGGAAGCCAGAATACACAGGCATGTGCAATGCTCGGGTAAAAAACTGCGCTTTATCACACCCTTTCTGGCCTTTGATAAGTTAGTATGCAAATGATTTTCTAAAAATCACACAGACCTTCCCACTGCCTAAGATAAACAAACATAGTGTAGTGTTGTGTAATGTATTGGTGGTTGTTATAAAACACTGATGGGTGGTCATGTATGAATATAGAAGTACATGGAGGTATACACCATCTGTGTATGAAATCAGAGCTTAGGCAAATCACTTCTATCATTTAAAAATGTTCGCATAATGCTTTAGATTGGGCCCTTTTTTATTTTTTAAAATTATTTTTGGAATTATTTATCTGGAAGACAAACCTTACTGTTAGGTGTATGTTCACTTGTCCATAGCATACAGCCCTGGCATGTTTAAATTACTTCTTTATGGTATCTTTTTCATAGAGAACTATGGGATTGTGCACACAAAAACTGTATATTGTACAGTGTATGCTTTTTTAAGAGAGACAATGGGTCACTATAAGCAGTATAAGTGCATATATTGGGGTGTGTATTAGAGATTTTCCCTATATACAGGCGGACCCCAACTTAAGAACACCAGACTTACAGACAACCCATAGTTACTGTACTTTAGTGCCAGGTTACAATGATCATCTGGAACAGTTATGACAGTTGTATGCAATTAAGCTTTACTGTTAATCCTGGTTCTTATGACAATCAAAAAGTTTAAAAAAACCTATTGTCATCTAGTACACATTCCGGGGACTGCCTGTATATGTCATATCTTCCATTTATAACACTTTAATAGTGTGACCACTGTTTTCTGAAGATTTTGATGTACCTCATTCAGATTAGACATTCATGCTGCATTATTTTTTTGGTAATTCTGATGAACGGAATCTGGGATTCTCGGACAGTCTCCCATGGATTATTTTTGTTGTAAGTAAAACTAGAAAGAGTCAGATAGAAATAGAACTTTGACATGTATGAACTTTTATTAATCACCTATTCACCTGTACAAGCTTTGATGAAGTAGCAATTCCTAGAGGACAGGCAGGAATTGCAACTTCTCTACCCTATACCACCTCCATGCTAACATGTACATGGAGGAGCTTAGAGTTGGCTGTGTAGGGCCATGGAATGGGCTTGGGGTGTACCGTGCCAGCACGCCAGCTATAGCCTGCACCCATTCCTGGTGGAGGTAATAGCACAGATCTATGCCAGACAGCCACCTGGACTAGCACCAGATCTACTTAGATCTCAAGCTTCTTGGTAAAAACAGCAGACCAAAGAGCGGGTAAAAAATCAAGAAATGGCGCACCATGATAAACCCCCCTATATTATTGTTGTTGCTGTTATTTCTCTGACCATTGCTATGCTTTTTGTGGGACTGTATTGTATTTAATTTGGTCTATTTATTATTTCTTTGAATAATTTAGTATTGGAGTCAAGTTTCTCACTTTCACCACCACTCAGATATATATCACCAATCCTGTCGATAAGTGATAGATTGTAGACCTGACAAACCCCCTTATCCATAGTTTCAACACATGATTATTTATTGCTTGTTTTAGAAATAAGGCCAATGTGTTCTACAGACTTGTAGAAAGGCTGTCATTACCCAAGTAGGTTCACAATCTAATTTTCCTCTCTTATTCACATATATTTCTACATTAGCCCAATTTTACACAAGGGTAATTAACCCATCATTACATTTTGGATGCATGAAACTAAATCCTTGCACAATATTTATCTCTGTGTATCATTGTTTACCTGGTTATGTGGAAGGAGTCTTGCCATCTGCATTAGATTTGAGACCTTGTTTCGCGACCATTATTTGTGCTTCTGGGATAGTTTATTTAATCAACACTTGCTCGGGAGGATTAACAAACCTGCGTACTTGTGCAGTATTGCAGATTAGTAGGAAAGAGGATAGTGTAGAATATCTTGCCAGCAGTCGTCATGTTTCCCACAATTTATAGAGTGCTTCTCACAAACTCCTAGTTGACAGGACAGAGAGCACAGGGGTATGGCGGCCCCCACAACCTGTAGAATGCACATTCAGATCCTGGCACCCTTATTAGCTGGGAAATGAAAACAAACACCATCCTCCATCTGGATCAAATGTCATTACCCATAATTGTGTAGTGGGAAAAAGATGGGCAGTGATGTGTTGCTGTGGGTTAGTTCCCATACTGAAGCTTTCTACTTACTTAAGAAAATGTAAGTGAGTAAAGAATTTCTAGAATGGTCAAACAATATTTTCTATCATGTCAATAAGTGCATAGCAAGGCACTATGAAAGGCTCTATTGTTCAATAGAAAGCAATCTGTTACAGGATCCAGATTGTATAGTAGCCGCAGCTTGTACTCTTCATTACAGAAGATGAAAGGCACACCTACTCAATCATAACCTACATGACGTATGTAATTTGGGTTCCTTGTATGCGACTGGCATGTAAACCGCTTCATCTGTCTGTATAACAGATAACATTAAATGCAAAGCAGGGTCATGATATGAAACGTCAAGAGATAAGTTGCTTGAGTTACAAAATCCTAAAATAATCCCCAGAAAAGTTCAAGTATTTATATTGGCAATATTAGTTTGCCCCCCTTGTTCTTTAAATGGACAATTTCTATGATTCCTCTTTGCAATTCTCTAATTACTTCAGACCATGTTCCATAAATTTTACAGGCAGGAAATGAAAAACTTTTAAAATATTCAGTGGCTAGATAGGAACAGGGCATATAATAAAATAACTGTGGGAGAGAATGTGGCCACAGTGAGAAGAAAAGCTCTTCTGATGTCAAAAATCACACCCCATGTTCTGAGGAGGGCCCTCATAGTCCAAAGAGGGTTTTGTGACCCCTAGAACTTTCGGTCGCAATGAGGTGCCAAAGTTCGGATGTACTTACATGATGCCAGAAACCACTAGCCAGAGCAGGGTTCTTTTTTTTGCACTCCTGTCCATCACAATAATAATAAGAATTCCTTTATTTATATAGCACACACAGATTACACAGCGCTGCACAGAGCTTACCAAATCAGTCCCTGTCCCCAATGGGGCTCACAATCTAATCAACATACCAGCATGTTTTGCAGTGTGGGAGGAAACCGCAGTGCAGTGTGGGAGGAATTCCTTCTAATGCTATTTGAATATTAGTGTTTGAAAGCAAATAATACAACTTTTAATTGCAACTTGATTTTTTTATTGAAAAACTAATATATTGATAGATTTGGTTATAATACAGTATTTTAGTGTGGTCTTAGAGTGAAACTGAGTACAATAAACAATTGCTAATGATGGTAATTCCTCCACATAATTTGATTTTGTGCTGATCTCTTCTTCCAATAACAATCTGTATTATTGTTAGTTACTAAGGATCGCATATCGCACTTTCGTCAGACTGCTTGCCCTTTTTCTGCGATTGCGCAGCTTGGACAAGTATTTAACCGGTGCCTGCACTGGAATTGTGTCGCACGCGATCAGTGTTTAGTACAGCTGCGCTGGCTTTCATGTAAGACGAATTGGGGGGCATGGTGTCAGACGATTCGACTAATTCGGCCTGAGCGTGGGATTTAACTTTAAATTGTATCGCAAGACAATGCACTTACACACACCCAGAAGAAGAAGGTGAACTCCATCAAACCTGAGTGGGAAAGCAACACATGCAGGATATCGGATGCATGATCTTAGGGAATAGCGGCACAGTGCATTCTTGTTGGACAATGCACTTTTGGTGACCTCCGCGGACGGGTAAGTATATGTGCCCCATCTCCGATGATGACCCTCAAGCGTTAGTGCTTTTTCTACATTGGTTAGCCAAAGTTACATTACTTTGTTACTTACTTTGAAACTCTCTTGCCCACATTTATTAAAGAATTTGCACCAGTCTTCTATCTGAATTTGCGCTGAAAAGAATGTGCAACCTTCTTGCACATGTATTTATAAAGTGTATGCGCCACTTTTGTGTCATGGCTGCTCTGTGTCAGACAAGACAGAAAAAATGTGCACCTAATGGGGCTTGTTATTGCTTAGTCAGACTGAGCGCCATAATTCTGCAGCATGAACAAAGAGCACCAAAAAAGAATGGTGCAGGGGGCACCAGATTTATGAAGAACGGGCACCACAAATCATGAATCTGGTGCCCTCTGCACACTTTACAGTTTGCACTATTTTGGATAAATGTGGACCTCTGTCTAATGTATGCTTTGGGTTTACTTTGCCTAAGTAAAGCCAAAAGAGTATCCTTTCAATAATATAGAAAAGGGGAAAATGATTATGCTTTTCTAGGTGAAGACATCCTGTATAAAGTATATTGTGTACATGCATGGTAAGAAATGACATTGCTTTATTTATAAGGGCACATGTCTTATGTAGGGCTCTACAACATAAATGGATGCCTTTTCTTTAGCGCTCAATTCCCAAACTTTTGAAACAGTTTACTAAACGGTCATAGAACTTCACACAGATCAGTTTTTTCCAAAACTCAGAGAATGTCGGGTGGAACTTTAGCTTCTATTTTCTGAATGTCAGAAACAGCTGATCTGAGGAGGTCTGTGTATTAAACCTCCACCCATCTCATTAGTATAAATGGATAAAATTCCTTTAATAAACAATAGTCACATGAAATGTATAGCACTGTATAGAGATACATGTAGATATGTTTTTATTCTAACATAAGAACATCTTCAATAAGAAATCATCAAATAATTTTAATCAGTGTGGCTTCATTTGTAATGGGTGACATCACTCACTATAGTAACTTGACACAAACCGCTGCCCAATACCCATAATTCATGCAGAGTTGCGGAAAGCCCACCTCATTCTGAAGCTTAATCCAGATTTACTTAGTACTTGAGACAAATCAAGAAATCCAGCCAGTTGGAGCACACAGTATACACAGTCACGTTATTTGCTCCTAATCCATAAAAATGGGAATACTTACAAAAAGCATAAAGCTTGTAGCAGTTGCTAAATGCATGCAGACTCTGCGTAGTTTGGGCCAGGATCTGGCAGTGATTATGCATGTACAACTTCAGAGAAATTCACAGCAGGTCACATGGAGCATATGCTTCTCCTTATGTAATAGTGGATAAATTATGGATGTCTATGTAAAGAGATGTTGTAGCAACATGGTTATTGCCACTGCAGTATGGCTTAATAAAAAACAAGGCCAGAAGTTTTACCACTAGTTGCTAGGCATGGGTCAAAACACAAATATGTGAGCCCAGGGCCTTGGGACATTTATTATTTCTTATGAAGCATGTATTTTACTGGTTAGCAGCAAGCTGTTTGGTATATGTGATATTTGGCTAGGATTGCTTTTGGCTTTTAATGCCTAATATGACGAGGTATGGCTTTATGTGCTGACTGTACTGGATGCCGGAAACACAGATATGTTCTCCACTAAGTGGAGTGTTTCTAGAGTGGAATACTTCCATACAAACAACTGGTACATGGCATGCCATGATTTAATGGTCAAATAGTGTGCAAAAAATGAGAGCATCCCAGAGGTACAGGAAAGGCTCCTTACACCTTTATGGCAACCCTTTTATAATCCCAAACCAAACATTTCCATGACATTGCAAAGTGCATAATCAACTGATATCATCAGCTTATCCATAGATAAACGTGATGGTCAGGAAAATTCATGAATGGACATACTCTATAGCGCATGTGTAGCTCCATTTTGTGTAGAATGTCTAGTCCAACAGCATGGCAATGTATTGTGTATATACATATAATTGTTATGTGTTTAATATAAGAAGGGAGCCGGCTACCAAAGTAACCAGTGCAGGATGGGGGATTCTGGGAAGCAGAAAGGAGTTAGGAATTAGTGAGTGAGTCCTGAGGGGGCCAAGAAAGGAGATCAGGGTTAAGAAGTGTGAGAGGAGCCAAGAAGAGCAGTAAATTCCAGATATATACAGCACTATTATGGTGGGGTAGGAAAGAAAGATTACTGAGAATACTCAGAACAGTGTACCTGGGCCCCAGCAGCAGTGAGGAATGGATTGAAGAGAAAGATGGCAAACAACCTGACATTGAAGAGGGTCAGTTTACCAAGGTGGCCAGTGTCCCTGAAGTTGAAGTTCAATTGCAAGCATGTGAGTCAATTCTTTGAGCGCTGCCATCGCCTTTAGAACTGCAGCTCAGTCCGCCATCACTGCAGACCGCCCTAAGGACCAGGCAAGGGATCTACTCTTCTACCCATCCCCTGGGATCCTGCCCTAGTCAGGGAGGATTAAACATCACGCTGACCCACAACACATATCTAGATCTTCAGTCAGTTATCAACCAGATCTCAGTCCAACATCCCGACTGGTGTCACAAACTATTTCTTTACAAGACCATTTCCCCTTTTGAGCAGTGTATGTGGTGGCCCTGGTCCCCCTTTTAGTAGAGAACCTAGGCCTGGGGGGGAGGAGGGGAGACATGATACATGCAGCTGCAAAGTACACAAATGGTGGAGGGGCCCTAGTCTGTCATCAAACATCTTTACTGCCATAAACAAAAAGTGTTCAAATTAACCCACTTATAATCCGTGTTTACCACTTAATTGATAAAAATTAAAATATTCTCTTGTTAATAGGTAAACTTTTTCACCCCTGAGATGAGGTTCCTAAAATTGGCAGCTCCAGTTGCTGAAAAACTGCAGTTCTTTGGAGCTTGTCTCAAACTATCTATTACATCTTGTCTTAAAGATTTTCAGTAATATTTGAAGGCTGAACCTTCTATCCTGGTAGAATAAATAATTCTCAGATCCTTGTGTGTAGACTTCTATACGTTCATTTGCTTGGATTTATCATGACCGGGTACATTGTGCAACAATTGTGATACTCCCCCCAAGTGCACATGACATCGGATATACTAAGAGGCTCCATCCTCTTGTGATATTGGGCAGCTGGTAGAATTCTACAAAGAAAGGATCCTAATGCAAGCTACAGCAAAATCAACACCCCATACTCTGTAACTCTATGCCCCCTCCCTGCCCACTTGTTGTGGAGATGGAATAGCAGGCTAAACCATCGCAATTCCTAGCTGCTCACCACTTATTGCAACTTTTTAAATGGCTTCCAGGCCAGAAAATGGAGGCCCATGTTTCTCTATGTGTGTGCTAATATAATGCGATGGAGTGTTCTCTATATCACTATGTTTCTTTATTGATTTAGAAACTCTTTATTGATTTAGATACTCAATGAAGCACCTATGATAAGGTGCATTCGTGTAATGAAAGGGGCTCAGGCTTAGCAGAGTAGTTGTGGCTTAAGAAATTATATTGAGTGCCAAAAATGTGGTCAAATTTAAAGCCAGCTAAGTTGATGTAAAGTCATCTCAGTCAGCAGGAGATACTGATAAAATGGGTTTACACTGTCTAAATGTTAGTAAGTATGTTCCACAGTACCAAACATATCTCAGTCACATACTTAAATCCAGCACAACCTGTATGTCCTTCTTTGCCTTTGCTCTTGGCTCAATATGTCATGATTTCATTGGCACAAAATGAAAAAAAAAATAGTCGCTTTACTCAATACCCAACAGAGTTATACAAACTTGTACCCTTATGCCACTAACCTGTAAATACAGATTATTGAGCCAAGATGTAAGGTAAGGAATCTCCTTTCTGAAACATAAGACAGACTTTTGGATTCTCATTAGTCTATGCATTGCTTTTTCTTAAAGGGGCTGTCTGTGATTTCAAAATAAAAACTATACATGATTTGGGGGGCTTTTAAAATAAAAAAAAACATCTTATACTTACCTCCTCTGGTGCTACCTTTTACCCATGCCATACATCACTGCCTGGCCTTTGTTTGTGTACAGAGGTCAGCAGTGCCGTCTTGACCCCTGTTAGTGGCCTGCTATAAACTAATAATAATAATAATAATAATTCCTTTATTATATAGAGCCAACAGATTCCACAGCACTGCACAGAGCTTACTAAATCAGTCCCTGTTTCCATGGGGCTCACAATTGAATCAACTTAAAACTAATGCTGTAGCAGGCACGTGTCTCTGGTTGAGGTGACACTGCTGGCCTCTGTAAATAAACAGGTACGCTGCAGTGATGTATGGTGTCGAGGGTGTCAGAGGAGGTAAGTATAAGATGTTCATAATGTTAATAGCCCCCCCCCCCCACACACACACAGATGACAGGCAGGTGTTTTCCATATCCGCTCAGTATTTGTGGATCAGTCTATAAGTAACATAATCATGTGTCCCTTCAAGAGGTAAGGACTAACAAGCCACATAATTTACCAGCCTTCCGTTTTTGCGTATCTGACATATAGATGACACATAGACAGTTTTAGTAGACATACGACTCAGCAACGGATTACAGACTGATGACACCAACTTCAAAAATACACCACAGATCCTTTGTTTGCAACTGTACAACCGTCATAAGGTATATTTGTGTACAGGCTTTTGATGTCAAGTGTACACAACCATGTCACATCAGTAGCGTTAACCTCATCTAGTTTAGTCAGGAAGGTGTTCGTGTCTTTAAGGCAATTAGGCAACTTTGTCACGATTTTCCGTAAGAATCAGTCCACATATATAGACAGCGGTTGATACGATCAAAAGCCTGTACACAAATATATCTTATGACGAAGGAACAGAAGCAGTACATGAAGCACTGAAGAAAGAGCCCTCTCTGAATAATAGGGACATTAAATTTATCATGATGTTACTAGAGGTCATGCTCAAGAAGAACTACTTTAGATTTGGTGAAGAATTTTACTTGCAGCTACAGGGATCCTCCATGCGGGCCCCTGTGGCTCCAAGTTACGCTAATATTTATATGGCTTCTTTTGAGACCGAGTTTGTATTTAATCGCCAGTGGTCTGAATCCGTTGGTCTGTGGACCAGATATGTGGATGATGTCTGCTTATTGTGGAAAGGGTCTGAACATAGCCTAGAAGAGTTCATTTTGTATCTTAACCAATGCCACTCCCTTATTAAATTTTCTGCTGAGAAAAATGAGCATACAATTCACTATTTAGATGTTGAAGTGAGGAAAATACAAGATCAGTTCACTACCACATTATACACCAAAGAGACAGACCATAATAACCTGTTGAAACATGATAGTTATCATGTCCCTCAGACGTTCAAAGGTATCCCAAAAGGGCAATTCATAAGGGCCCGTAGGATTTGTAGCAACAATAGTGAATATCTAATTCAGATGGAAAAGCTAGTAGAGAAATTTGTGCAGAGAGGAAGAAGTAGAAAGGGTTGGCATCGAAGTGTCACGATTGCCTAGAGATCAAGTTAGGTCATCTAAACCTAAGAACAACCAAGAAAAGATATCCTTTATCTCTCGGTTTGACAAACACGCTCACCTCATTAAAAAAACTATAGTTAAACATTGGCCTATACTTACCCACAATCCTAAGTTTGGATCATTGTTCAAAAGTTGCCCCAAATTTATTTATAAGAAAGGGCGCTCGATCGCCAATGAGTTAATTAGATCTGACATTGCAGTGAAGAAGAAAACTCAGCAAACATTTTTAGCCACTAATAAAAAGGGCACATTTGCTTGCCTGTCTTGCCAAAATTGGACAGGTATCATTAAAGGGGATGTATTCATTCACCCTAGAAAAGGGACACCTATACAGATTAAGGGGTTCTACACGTGTAATACCCAGTCAGTTGTTTATATGCTAAAATGCCAGTGTGGCCTTGCGTGTGTAGGGCAAACGATGAGATCTATAAAGATTAGACTTAATGAACATAGATCCGTTATTAGACAGTTTCTTAGTAAAACAGAGGAGGAGCTCAAAAATACAAATGAAAGAGTTAAACAAGAGACAGGTGTTGCGAGACACTTCTGAGAGTGTAGACATAATGTCAGCGATCTAAGGTGGCTAGTTTTGGAGAGCATTGAAATAAAAGAAGAGACCGCTCTAAAGAAAAAGTTACTTCAACGTGAAGTGTACTGGATTACTGCGTTGGACACCGTTCAGCCTCGCGGTCTGAACGAACAATGTAATTTTAATGTATTTTTGTAACTAAGTTTGTTTGTTGTATTTTGGTTCTATGCTAGTAGGGTCCTTAAATATATTTGATAAATAAGTTATGTATAACTTGAAGTAGGTATGAAGAGTATTTAAATCCCCACCTTGCTAGTAACACGCATGTCTGAGGAAGGAGGACACACCTCCGAAATGTCACACAAGACTATAGGGGGGGTTGGCGGCTCAGTGTAAGGCTATGATCTCCTAGTGTGCAACTACCTAATGGACAATTGGCACAATTCGCTGAAGATTTGGTGATGTACATGTGTTTTATGTCTTTTCATATTTTTTGATATAAAGAAAGTTTGATTGCTATTTCTGACTCCGGTCATCTGTTTCAATACTAATTAAAGGACATCTACCACAAGGATGAAGGATTGTAAACCAAGCACAGGGACATACTGGTGTGTGCCTCCTCTGACAGGATCTGCTCTTCTTTTAGCTTGTTATGCCCTGGTTTTTACATAAAAAAAGCTCATTTGCATGATTTTAAAGCCTTTAAAAAACTAGGGCTTAGGAAGCTTACAGAAGAGCACATCCTGCCAGAGAGGGCACACCCCTGTATGTCAGTGTGCTTGGTTTACAATCCTACATCCTGGTGGTAGATGTCCTTCAATCTAGTCCTGACTGTAGTTTAAAAAAAAACTAAATATATACCAAAAAAGCCTTAACGACTCCATATGTGTCTTCAGCCTTTAAAAGATGCTACTTGTATATAAATTGAAGAGAAACCAGATACCGAGCCTAAAGAAAATTCTACAAAAGCATATTATGTGCACCAGATTGTTTCAATCATTTCTTGACAAATTTCTGTCTGTTGGACAAATAATTTTTTAATATCTTTAAGACAGCAGTTCTGTTGTACATGGAGACAGGAGGCGCCAAACATTGCATAGAAAAATGCTTTTGCTTCTTAACGCTACTTATCTTTGCACTGATAAACAAACAGCAATGTGGTACAATAGCGGACAGAAGAAGTTCTTCGAGGATGTTTACAGAAACTATTATTATTCCAGATATGGCTGTTTGCCTACAGCTGTGTGAGGTTTTTCAGCAGGACCTTAACACTTCCAAACAGATGTTTGAAAAATGACTTTAAGAAATCCAATATGTGTACAACTGCCCATATTTTAGCTACAGATGTCAAACATATCGACATGTTAAATAAGGAAGGTGTTGCAAAGTTTTTCCGCCAAACCAGCTAGAAAATGAAAATTAATTTAAATCCTGTGACCATTGTATATTTCTACTTGTTTTGTAAATCTTTCGGGAGCTCCTATGTTTCTGTAAGGGCAGCAGATGGATGTATAATAACCAAGCAAAATACTCTCTATTCCCTACAATGAAGTGAAGTCCTCTTTTAAAACACCCCTAGGACAACATTAAATCTACTGATGGGTGGAATAGTCCTATGACAGGAATAACAGGAATAACACGGACAAACACATGGGATAATTAAAATAAAGTTTCAGATAACAAATGTAAACAGCAAGGATACATCGCGTTTCACACGTATCCTGCATTGAATGCACATAATGGTAGTTAGAGCTTTCAATTTGGATAACTTGAGTAAAATATTCCTTCTCTATCCACCATGCAAATGAACCTCCTTGATTCATTCTTTTTGTCATATTGTCCTTTCCGAATATTATACTTACCATATATACTCGAATATAAGCCAACCCGAGTATAAGTATATATGTATAATTTAAACACAAAAAACTGGGAAAACCTACTGACTCGAGTATAAGCCTAGAATATAGCATATCAACTCATACCTTCAGTATATAGCCAGAAGCCCCTTGCTCTTAGTATATAATCAGCCAGCTCAAATTCCTAGTACATAGCCAGCCTTTTGCCCCCAGTATTAGTCCTGCAGCACCTGCTCCCAGTGTATATCCTGATGCCCCTGTCCACAGTATATAGCCTGCAGCCCCTGCCCCCCAGTATATTGTCTGCTGCCCCTTCCCCCCAGTATATAGCCTGCAGCCCATGTCCCTCAGTATATAGCCTTCAGCCCATGTCCCCCCAGTATATAGCCTGCAGCCCATGTACCTCCAGTATATAGCCTATAAGAAAAAAACAAAATGTGTACTCACTTTCTGACACCACCCTGGTAGGTCATCTTCTTTTCATCGATGTCCGGCATCGGCTCCGTGTCCGCGCGCTGTCCATCACACACACCATGGCGTCAGCCACTCGCTGACTTCATAGTGTGTGCCGATGGCGGTGCACATACTAGAATGTCAGAGAGCGGCTCTAATAGTGCTGTGTGCTGTGTAGGGACCTTTAATATAGCTTTGTGTTCAAAAGATGTTGAATCAATACAAAGATAACCATCTTTATATGGATATGCAAAGAACCCATCAAGTGCAAAAGGGGAGTATACAAATACCAGATTCGCCTCTTCAAGTGCTCCATCTCTTTTCTGGCATTGTACTAGTTTTAACTAAGACTAACATTTAAAGCCTCTGCCTTCATTGTGGACGTTTATGTTTGTAGTGCTCCGTTGGTTTGAGGCCACAATGGTATATTACTGCTTCTAATAGAGTCCTCTATATAGAATTATTTTTTGCCACAGCCAGGTAAGTAATAATAAAAGGTCATACCATCTAATTGAATGCTATTGCAGTATTAAGTAAAACAATTGCCCAATACCCTATACTGGACTTGCTGAATTTGTATTATTTCCTTCTAATTTTGGTGGAAGTTGATCTTCTTGGTAGAGATCTGTATTGGTGATGGTGTTTTAGAGTCAGTATAACTTTATTGAATCTTATTGATAGTACCCTAGCAATATTTTAAAAAGGGTTTTGTGTATGTTGTATAATCAGCAACATAAGTTTTAGTACATTTATTTTATTTGCATCACTTTAGTGTTATATTTAGTACTGCATCAATTGGGTAGTATAGACATCCCAATAAATCACCAAGGTTCAAAAATTGACACCTAAATGAATAATTTCATAGCTTGTGGTGTCCCAGAGCCTCTGCATCAGTATTTGGTATAGGAAACTGTCAATAGTCCCAATGATATATAGACAGATAAAGCGGAGGTGTCAGAGTTATATGTAGTATGGAGTATGTATGACTGGTCGGTGAGAAAGGAACAGGAGGAATTGTTGGTCAAAAAGGGTCACCGTACTCAACTCGGAGCCACAGCCCTAACTGAGTATGCCCCCGACTGGAACCTGACCCTGGGAACAATGAAGTCCTTATGTTATCCCTCAGGTGTATATAGGATCCCAATTAATCAGTTCTTTTGCAACGAGTATAATTCATTCAGTCCAAAATGTTTTCCGACTTGACATGTTTCACCTAATCATAGGCTCATCCAGGGTGTAGCATACACCAAATATAAGCAAGTCCTGCTCTTAAAGTTCAGAAAGCAGGGTAACCCATAGAAACAATCCATTCTTGACACAAAAATACCTGAAGGAGAATTGTCTTAGTGCACACAATGTTGACCGGATGCTCTGCGGGGTAATCCATGTATTATGGACGGTAGGAGGCACCAGTTCACCACCTCCCTGCTAGTCTGATGCAATATGGTGAAGTCAGTGGACTTATGTAAGTATGGTGTAACTTGTCATGGGCCATTTATTCAATTATCAATTATCTGTACATCTTGGATCTATTTTTAAGTGTTTATCATTAAATGTTAAGTTTAAAGGGAACCTGTCACCAGGAGACCCATTTTTGGCACTACTCCAGTCCCCACAGAGCATAGTACACTGCCAAAGTGTTTTTGTATAAAAAATTGGTTTTACAGAAAAAAAGATATGTTATATTGTACCTTTAATCTGCTGTGTGACTAGGCAGTTGCCAAATGGGAGGGTCTGGAAAGGAGCAGTTCCCCCCACCCATGGGAAACGTGTGACCTTTTCAAATATCTGAATAACTCCCCACACTTGGGATTGGCTGTAGAGGAGCAGGGGGCGTCACTAAGCCAAGTGATGGGTGTTTTCATATATTTGAAAAGGTCACATGGAGTAGCTGTTCCCCAAGGGTGGGGGGAACTGCTCCTTTCCAGAACCTCCCATTTGGCAACTGCCTAGTCACACAGCACATGCTAATGAAAGATACAATATAACATATCTTTTTTTCTGTAAAACCAATTTTTAATACAAAAACACTTTGGCAGCGTATGTACTATGCTCTGTGGGGACTGGGGGAGAGCAAAAATGGGTCTCCTGGTGACAGGCTCCATTTAAGGTTTTTTCACCAATTCCGTGTAGTAGTTTAGTAGTTTACTACACTTTCGTGTAGTAGTTTAAAATATTTTTGAAATATTAGGTGTTTTTGTTTGATAACATTCACTACCAGTTGACAGTTTGTGAGGATGTGCCATGCTTCAGTGTGATAGTTTTATTACACAGCACTTTTCACAGTTACTACTCATGAAAATAATATTTACAGAAGACATTTCACTGCACGTCATGCCATGCACTACAGGAAACCACAGAACAACACAACGGAACGTTTAGGGATACAGAGCATGCAAAGTGGACAGACAAAAACACAATAATCATTAACCTCATCCTGACAAGAGCTGTCAGTCTTCTGTGAATCAATAGGAAAAAAAAGAGAAAGCAACCATATTTCGGAAAAAACTACCAATGTGTCATTCCTTTAAAGAAATACTACCTTTTCCCATAGAAAACAAAAATTACTTTTTGATTGTTTCTATTATTGTCCATCTGCAACACATCTCTTAGGCTTCCGTTATTATCGTTTTAATGAAATTTAAAAATTACGAGATGGAACCTTTTTTCTATAATTTTTTTTTAAAGGACTAGAGGGGGTTATATACCAATTTCCAGGACAACTAACACTAAATTGGTTCAGATCAAATAGATTGGAACCAGAATCAAATCTTTCAAAGAAATCTGTGAAGCATCAGCGAAGCAAATCTTGAGTGATTATCTTATCTCTAACTACAATACAAAGTTTTCAATAGCACTGATTTTGTTAGGAGACATACAGAGATTTTGCAAAGGAAATTACATACTTCCTACAAGCAGAGATTTAAAGTCTGTTGCTGTTCTTTTCCACTGTAAATCTAATAAACCTCCAGACCAGAAAACAGTATAGCAGTTCAGACCCTATTCAGGATGTTGTAATTAATTTAGACTTCAGACCCCCAAAAAAATACTCATCCAAGACCAGATCCTAAAATTAATTCTGACCTCCCACCAGTCCCAAAAGGTATCCAGACCCCAGACAAAAGCCCCAAATGAATTCAGACCTCAGACCAGAGCTCAGAATAAATTCAGACTCCTACATAAACTTTAGCTCCTGATCAGACACTAAAATGTCAAAATAAATTCAGTCCCAGTTGGGACTGCAAAAATATATTATAATGTTGTACAGATACTGTGACATCACACCAATTACAATGAGGCCTAGCAACAACACGATTTAATGGGGTTAGGAAATGGAATGGAAATTGAAACATTGGTAAAGTTTCCAAACAGATTCCAGCTCATATGTTTTTATATACTTTTCAGCTAACAAAAGCAACAACCAGATTAGAAGTCATGAGAAATTAACAGATTGGGGCTTATTTACTAAGGGTCTGCGGCTGCACTTTAGTCAGATTTTTCGGCATTTCCGGAGATTGCACAGCTGTTACAGGTATTTAGCAGGGGACTGTGTCGCACACGGTCAGATTTTGCCACAGCTGCAAATCGGGGGTGGGCCATCGGACAATCCAACTGATTGTGTCGCAATCCAATGCACTTACATACACCAGGAAGAAGATGGTGAACTCCGTCGGGTCTGAGCAGGGAAGCGACACATGCAGGATATCGGGCTCACAATCTTAGTGACTCACGGCACAGTGCATTCTCGTCGGACAATGCACTTTCGGTAAACTCCTACAGACAGGTTAGTAAATGTGTCCCATTCCCTTACACCAAAAAGCAGATTTCACAGCAGGTAAGTCAACAGCCACTACCTTTCCTGCTTCTGTCGTGGTCCATTCAACTGCTGGTCACTGAATTGTGCAGAAGCAGCACTTCTGCACAATGTTTGGCTGTGGTGGCCTTTTTATGGTCACTTCTACATGTTGCCTACTGATTATGGCACAGACGTGTGGCTGCTATTCTTAGCTTTAGTCTTCTTTCTGGATAATGGTCCTGCCTCAACCTTTTGTTTGCCAAATGTTTCTCATGTTCCCACTGCTGGTATTGACTCCTGGCCTGACTTATAATTTTGTATTATCCACTGGCCTACTGCAACATTATTCCTTGCTCTGAGTTCCTCTTAACAGCCCAACCATGATTGTACTACTGTTCTGTAAACTGCAAAGTCCATACCTGAAATGTTTATGGACCAGATATCACTCATATGGTTTTCTGTGGTTATATAAAGTCCATACCTGCATGCTGGTAGAGCCATTGTCCAACACCTCAGGCAGATTATATTCTCTAAAGTAACATGACTCCTATTGTTTAAATTCTCCTTCCAATATCTGCCATTGGATGACATCTGGAGCAACCATATACATTAGCTTGTTGACCAATCCTATCAAAAATTAAAACTTGGATACTACATCTAATCTGCATGTAATACCCTTTACCATTAAAGTTCAACTTATCCACACAAAAAAATCAGAATGCCAATGTCATCAGAATATTTATCAGAACTTGTTTAGCTTGTTGTAGAAGGCTGGCCTTATGCTTTTCCAATTTGACTCCTTAGTCATATAGTTGGTAGACTTTAATATATCATTGCAAATATTGCATTTATTAGTTTCAAAGTATTAAAATTAAGATGTTTCAAATGACCTGTGCAAAATCTGAACCAAGAACGTGTATGAGATTAATTTGACTCTCAGCACGTTCATTTCCCAGCTGGAAAAAGTGTGAAAACAGACCTGTAAATGCTTCATTCATTTTAGCATTCCATTTAGAAATAGGAATCCTGGATAAAAATATGGCTCCCAGCAGCACTTTACATTTGTTGTCTGATGTCCAAGCTCCATAACCCAGATCACTTATGGAATGATCTCCTTACATTCCTCTTTTAGTTCCTTTCCCAGTGTATGAATGTTCTCCAAGGAACAATACAGATCACAATACAAACTGCTACAAATAGAAGCAGGCATGGAAATCCCTGACGGAATGAGGATATTTGGGTATCTCATGCTACATACATTGCAGGAGAGCTTAGGGACTAGAATGCAATGTTGCGGAAGAAGAAGATACCGACAACAAATATAATCTTTTGACATATGGTTTAACCCATATTTCCATAAAATAATACTTTGCAGAGACACAGCATAGCCAACACTAGCAATGGGTTAAACCACTTACAAACATTGTATGATATAACGTAAAAACCTCCTGTATCCCACTGAAGATCATTTCTTTTGCATAGAATTGCTGTATGTGTAGGCTTTGAAAATTGGCCTCTTTGCAGCCTTTTCTGTATGTATTTTAATCAAGATTAGGAAATTTCTTGCCAACAAGTCTAAGTGGCAAGTATTTAAGTAGCAATCAGGTGTTGTACAACGGAGCTGGCATTTCAAATAAAGGGTCACTGTCTAAAGGAAATCAACCATTTGTAATTTAATAATAATAATTCTTTATTTATATAGCACACACAGATTAGGCAGTGCTAAACAAAGCATGCCAAATTGGTCCTTGTCCCCATGGGGCTCACAATCTAAACAACCAACCAGTATGTTTTGGAGTGTGGGAGGAAACCGGAGTACCCAGAGGAAACCCACGCAAACACAGAAGAACGTACAAACTCTTTGCAGATGTTGACCTAGGTGGGGCTCAAACCCAGGACTCCAGTGTTGCAAGGCAGAAGTGCTACCCACTCAGCCACTGTGCCGAACATATGTACATGTCAGTGTCTTCTCAGTGATCCTGGCACGTATCTTGATAAAGCTTGACATGCCGGATACTTCTATAAAAAAAAGACTTTAAAATATGCTAATTATCCTGGGGTGTTCTGTGTATGTCACACAGGCGCTCCAGGC
Source organism: Engystomops pustulosus (assembly GCA_019512145.1). NCBI lineage: Eukaryota > Metazoa > Chordata > Amphibia > Anura > Leptodactylidae > Engystomops > Engystomops pustulosus. Next base: position 180,261,483 of record CM033642.1, on the reverse strand, counting down.
TAATAATTATGCACGACTTCAACGCAATACTCACCTCCTCTTCCCTGCCGAATAATTATGCACGACTTCAGCGCAATACTCACCTCCTCTTCCCTGCTGAATAATGATGCACGACTTCAGCACAATACTCACCTCTGCTTCTCTGCTGGATCCCGGTGATATCACTCAGGAGGTGTGCATAATTATTAGCCTGCAGTGTGATGTACTAATTAGCATATTTTTCGGAATTTCTAGCACACATTTCTAGGGCGAGGAAACCTTGATCACCCAAATTTGCTGTAGTAAAGTAGGTTGTAGATGAAATCTACGGACCTAGTGTTGTTTTTAATGCTGCCATGCTAACGCCATGCCAAAATCACTAAGAGGTTTAATCCTCTTAGTGCGATGTTTCACAACAGGTAAGGCGGTCATTTACACTGGCGTACAAGGTGCCAGTTTTAACACATCAGCCCCAATACCCCAATCACAGGGAATTTATTGGCAAATTGATCTTTTATTTAAAAGTTATTATTCTTTAAGTTTTCATGTTAAACATAGGATCTGCCATATAAAATAGATATATATTATCCTTGCCAGACCTAGAGTAGAATTCACCCGATTGGAGCCTCTTATTATATTGGGTGAATAGTGAAATTAGAAAACTGTGTTCTGCTACAATTTACCTCAAGGAAATTTTGATTTTAAAACACAACATCTAAAGGCGCATGCGCAGAGGAATGACAACTATTCCGCAAGCAACAGAAAGCAGCCGAATACATAATGATGATTTGACATGCTGCAGATTCTGAATAGCTATCTTTGGATTATTTTTACTTTTGCTAACTGCTTTTATAAAGACAACAGAAGATAATTTATGTTGATATTTTAGAAGATCATAAGAAGAATGAGGGGATAATACATTGCCAACTGTGAGTCCACTTGTGGCTTTTATAGTTATCCACTCAAGTCGCATTATAGGCCCACTCAGAAACAGCTTTCCAGCCTTCATAATTAAAGGCACTAGGAAGTGAATATTGTAGTTGTTTATATGAATCCTACAGCTGTTGGTTTGTAGGGAATCATTTGTCTCAGAGGGGTTTCAACACTATCCTCCCTCGTGCCGGTAATGTCATATAATCTAGACCATATTATTTTTGTCTGAATCCCTGGGAGTGATGTAAGAGGAAAAAGGAAACTAGCTAACTCCCAACCGTTTGACCAGAGGTTAAATTAGTATTGGCCTTATCCCAAATGGACAAGCAGCTTTCCAGTGAAACATTTTTTTATGTTCCAGTATGGAATAGTGAATACTTTTCATTGTCTCACTCTTTCATACAACATATTATCCTGCAGCTAATAAGGTTAAAGGATACATTTGTTTGAAAACATAAATGGTGTTTTACACTTGCTAATAAAGGATAGGATTCCTTAGAACATACGATTCAGGAAATATGATAGGTATATTATATGATACAGCATTATGCATATTTATAATGAATGTGCACACCGAGTAGGCTTGTCTTATGTTTAACTAGTATGCTTAACTAGAAGCAACACCTCAATCATGGTTTTTATCCTGGATGTTCAGTGATGGACAGCCGTCTTTGTAGCCAATCAATGATAGAAATGCCCCGGACAAATCTATTAATTATTTCACCTATAAAAAAAACCAATCTGCTCAGCTCCTCCTTCTCTATATCATGGTAGATGATGGGTGTGTCAAAATTTTTCATGTGAATTTAAGAGATTTCCGTCAAGCCTCTGTTCACACCTACTGCCTAACCCTTCCTTAGATTTGCCATTGGCTGTTTGACATCTTATTGGAACACTTCTCTTCCCTGGTTACCCATTAATATACCCCCCAAATACAAACAGCATCCCATATCTAAGGAACCTAAAAACTTTCCTCTTGAGATAAGTGTAGAACTTCAAGTCTCTAAGCCTTTCTATACCACCATCATAAATAATACTTACTTCACTGCATCAGTCACTGAATTATATGAGTAACAATTATCAGCTCAGAGATCTCACTTTTATTTAGTTTGCATCAAAAAGTATTTTCTAGTTGTTACTTACATGATACTAGATTCTGGTGTGTACTGTATATTTTAATTGGAATATAAGCAGGTGAAATACAATGTACCTCTTGTATGCAGAGGTCAGAATAAATAACATCTTTTGCTGCTGTTTTCAAGTGGGGAACACCTGGCCCAAATCTAAGAAATCATGTTCACTCCACCCCCCACACATTTAGCGAGAAGAAGGGGTCATCAGGCGTTATATACCCCACTGTATAAGCATACAGTGGGATATGTCTGTGCCATACAGTGTAAGGACACGTCGGAATCCCCTTGACTTGTCCTTACAACACATGGAACAAAATGAAATGTGAACTCAACCTTATAAACGGCTCTTGGTTACAAACAGATCTCTCTGCCCCTAGTTACCCATGGGGAAGCTCTCTGGATGCTGGTAATTTACTAAACTTTAGTTCCAAGCTGAAATTGTAAAGTTGTCTGCAATGAAGTTTTAAAGTTAATACTTGTCCTCATGACAGCAGAAAATTGTCACAAGGACCAAAAAATACTTCTTCTAGAGTAACAGTATGACTTACATACAAAATCAACTTAAAGGGGTTGGCCACTTTATCTCATGTTGTTTGTAATGTGTGTGAAAGTGTGGGGAGCAGGATATTAGGTCATTTACCAATATACATCTATTAAGTGTTCTGCACTGCTTTTTTTATATGTGTAGTCAAGCCTCCTGTCTTTTACCTCATCAGTCAGACTTTCCTAACCATGAAATTGCTGCGGATAGAGGGTCATGTGATCTCTAACTGGCAATTGTTCATGGACAGAGATCACATTTTATGGACAGGAATGTCTGGCTGATGAGGTGAAAGACAGGAGGCTTCACTTCATATATCAAGAAAGCGTAGCAGAACTATTAATAGATGCATATTGGTAAATTACCTAATATCCTGCACCCCAACAATTACCCACAGATTACAAAACACATGAGGTAAAGTGGCCAACCCCGTTAAGAAGAAACCTATAGAACCTACCCAGTATGTGACCTAGGGAATACCTAAATGTATCTTTTCTGTCCACAGCTATTAGAGTCTTAAGTAGCCTCATGGCTTATATACTGAGGATTTCCTTTCAAATAAAATAAATATTCTTTAATAGAAAATAACTGGGTAGGAAAGTTATCTTCAAGTTAGTTCTTTTAATAAGAAGGATCAAGTACAAAGAAAACAAATTAAGAAAATTGAGCTGTGTTTCTCACAATTATCCATTTATCCTTTTTTGGGGTAAAAAATAAAGATGGATAAACTTGTATGTAGACAGGCTATGTTGGTGGCCTGCCATCCTATTAGTGACTGAAGCTTGGAAATCGTACAGCATCCAAGAAAAACAAATCCTCTTCAGCCACTGGGGCGCGAATGGCCTAATTTATTTAGCCAAATCCTTAGTACTTTTCCTTTGATCGTCTGGAGTCTCCATTCCATTATGGCCATTTGTGATGACTTTAACAAATAAATAAAATGTTTCTCAGCACAGGACGCAGGCAGACATATCCAGCGTCTACAATCTCTTCATCTGAAAGCACTCCATCAGCTGCAGAGATGTCCGCAATGGTGGCACTCACAAACACAAATAACCGTGCGTGTGTAATCTATACACATTTTTCTAAGGATGTTTTTATGTGAGGGGATTTGAGTAATTGTTACTTTGATCGTTTGTTACAACTTTGCCGTATGCGAATATACAAACATTATAATGGAAAACAAAGCTCCCCGATTATTTACAGTTTGTGAAAGACATGTTTTTCTGGAAATTCTGATGTAGATGAATGGGTGGAAATGGACTTGGAGAGAGATAATATTCAAGCTGAGCCACTTATGATATAAGATGGGCTGGCTAAACTCTGCAGATGTTCTCTTTGTTTGCAAGATACTAAAACCATCTGATTCCATTCTGGTTTCTTACTGTTTATTGACATAATCTGCTGCATCTCTGGAGGATTGCAATAAATAAGGTGATTTCATTTCCATGCTTTGTTTTACCTTCCCATTCCTTATTGCATTACTCAGAATAATTTTGGATGTGGTTGATAATTTTCTATACATTAAGTATACTGGGAAGTGTAAAATATCTGTTGAGGCCTATAATGACCCTTACCTTCCAAACCTTCAAACGTAACCTGAAAACCCATCAGTTTAGGATCCCCTACAACACACATGAAATCCACTGCTAGGCTCCCTCACCGTGAGGGAAACTTACAATGCTTTCTTCACCAGTATTTACTATAGTTGAAATTTTCACTTTGTCATATCTGGTCTAAAATACCCTGTCCTGATGGAGATGGTGTCTAGATATACCTTGCAGTTGGAGCCTTTTATATAGCACACCGTGCGCCGCTGGGTAGGAACGTTAAAGGGGCTGGCCACTTTCAGTAAATAATTTTATTTGTGTAATGAAAAGTTATACAATTTTTCAATATACTTTCTATATCAGATGATGTAAGATAAGGAAATGGACGGCACTCACCAATCTTCAATATCTTCAAGTGTTCTTCCTTTATTTGCATAAAGACATACTCACAGAGTGTTTTTTCTATACTTTCTATATAATTTCATCATGGTTTTCTAGATCTCTGCTTGCTGTACGTCGGGTTTCAGGGGATTGTGTTACACGCGTTCGGATTTTGGCGCATCGTTGCCAACTTTATGCGATAGAAATCGGAGGGCGGGCCCGAGGGCGGGCCGTTGGACGATCCGACAATTTCAGACAAACCGCGGGATTTAACTTTGAATTTGTTTTGCAAGATCAAGCACTTACATGCACCGGGAAGAAGAAGGTGAACTCCGGCGGACGTGATCGGGGAAGCGACATATGCAGGATATCGGGCTCACGATCTTAGTGAATCGGGGGAACGCATCTCGGGTATCACGCAGGGATGGGTAAGTAAATCTGCCCCATTTTTTTGACAGATGAATATTATTTTTATGATTATTTCATTCTGGGCTCCCTATAACTTAGCCAGTACAAGACTGGGCCACTTTCCCTGTTAGGCCCTTCCACACTTGCGTTGCAGATCACGTCAGAGGTTGATCAGGGTGCGATCAGTGTTTGGTCAGTGAAACCAACTGACATTTTGCATAAGAGTTCAATCAGTTTTCAGTCAAAGTTTGTATGCGCATTTTCAATGCATTTTTAATGCAATTTCAATGTGTTTTTCACACGCAGATAGTGTGCATGAAAAGGACTCAGGACTGAGCTCTATCTTTTCTATGGCAATTGATGCATGAAAAACGTCTCCATAGACTTGTATGGTGCTTTTTTCCACGCGCGTGACTTGCAAAAGTAGAGCATGCTGAGATTTAAACGTGCGTTAAAAAAATGTGCGTGTGAAAAAAAATGATAGTCTGAAAAAGCACATTGATTACAATGGGTCAGAGTGCAATTCAAGTTCTGCGCGTCAAAAGCATGCGCAGAACACACGCGTGAAAAATGCAAGTGTGGAAGGGGCCTTACAGAACCAAACTCAGGTTTTTTTAGACCTCCAGATCTTTAAACAGTGCAACGGTTAGTTAACAGTTAGATAATAGCAGGAACAATGGGAAAATATGTTAAGGAGGAACCGTTTTACCTGGGGCATGAATAGTTAATAGATTAAAAGTTTTCTTTATCCTTTCATGGATTTGTTTCCTTGAGATGATTTCAACACATTAGGAAAGCTGATTTGACCAAAACTCCAGAGTATGATACAAAGCTTAAATGCTACATTTCTCTTCCAGTTCCACATTATATCAATAAGAGGCTTAGAGAAGCCTGAAAATACAGTGTATAGATAATCTTAATCTGTGGGCAATTTAATCAGAATTTCTTAGCACATTTTCACATTGTGTTGAAACAAATAGGCATTTTTAACCTCACTTGTTTGACCACATTAAATAATGTCTTTGCATATAGAAGACTATTAAAAACTCTGTTTGTTAAAAAATGAATCTCCTGTTGCAAGCAGCACCTTACCAGAAATCGTTTGAATGTCATAACAATAGACAAAGAGAACATGCAGCAATTATTACCTGCAAATAACTTACTATTTCAAGATAACATTTGGCTTTAGGTAATAGGCTGCAGGTCAAAGGAGTCTACCAAATTCCAAATCAACCCATAAGTAATATTGGCATTGTATAGGGCACAATATAAGTTTTCAGGTATACCTTTCCAGTTTTGCAGCAATTTAGGAGAAAATCCTGTTTCAGTCTTCATGCAACTAATTTCTCGTTTCACCAGGGGTGGGGCCACATCTTTAGTGCCCAAGTTATTTTCTGTCTACATTTTCTTTCTACAGGGGATTCATTTTATAAAATAAGATCCACTAGTAGATATGGCCATTTACATAAAGATAAAAATGTAATTTCCTGGAAAGCTCATTAGGTTTCCTGCACAATCGTTGTACTTGTAAGGTAGTTTGGTTCAGGAGCTGGTAAGACTTTCCTTTAATGCACACACTTACTTATATGCTATTCCACTTTGTATCATACTTTCCTTTTCTAAAAAATACATTAAATAAATCAGTCGTCCAGTCTGTTTAGAACAACAAAGTGGAAGTACTAAACCTTACAATACACTTCAAGAGGGTACGAAGAAAGAAGAAACAGTGAGCGGCACTCACCTATAAAATCTTCTCATCCTTTATTAAGCTTATATAAATTAATCATAGGATGCCAAACACGCCACAAGGTGACGGCCCTTTTTATACTACCGCACTTCATCAGGTGTGTATAGATTTGGAGTAACAGTTTCTTGACTCTGTGGCATGCATATTTTTTCCGCCAGAAGCTCTTATCTCTGCAGGCTCTATGTAGAATGCTTTTTTCTGAAATCCGGTGAGAAGAGATTTTACAGTTGTGACTTACTGCTCCCCCTTTCTTCCCCTTTAATATCTATGTAATCTGAAATCTCAGTGCACTTATGACTATCTTTCTAGCAAGACCGAATTATGAAGAGATTTCAGTGTGGAAAGCAGATTCGGCCAGAAGAAGAGAGGATAACTGAAAATGTAAGTGGCTCTTTTATTCACTTTTGATGAGAAGTTAGTGACCATTGAAGAATGTATGCAACCCTCTAAACAAGCTCCCTTTACCACTGTCTATTTGAAGAATTATCATTCTACAGTGGAAATTAGGAGGATTGTCTATTGCTGAATTATAAATCTGGCTAAGTTTAAGGCAAACTTCTTTCTGTTTGGACCTTTTACCTGTTGTCTTAGTTTACGGTAGGAAAATGGGCAAAAATGATTGTGCATTTGGATACATTTTGGGTACATATCAATTTCTCATGAATCCATGACCAATCCATTAAGCACTTTTGCTGTTCTAGATATAAAAGTGTTGAAAACCATGTAAATAAATACAGATTTCCATTTTGGGCCTACAACACAAGTCCAGTTGAAACGTCCGTTTGGAACCTCTGCAGTTGTCATCCTATACCATTTCTTACTGATTTTGGATGGATATATTTGGCAGTCAACTACCCCTCCAAAAAGAATATATAAATATGTGTATATATATACACATTTTTTTTTTAAGTATTGAAAAACTACATATGAAAAATTATGTGATGAAAGAAAAGAGGGTTTTAACAATTTATATTTATTTAGCAGATTTATATTGTACATGACATCACCACCTCCCATCTGATGGGACCTGAAACTCAAGAGACCAGGCATCTGGCAATGGCGGGGGATCTCGGGAAGTGAGTACATGTTTTTAAAATAAGTATTATTAAAGTATTAGAAAACCCCTACCCTGACGTAAATTCATTTAGCTTAACAGAGGGCTCCCATTTTAAGTTGCTTTGGTGAATTCTAAAAGGATAAAGCTCCAAGCCAATAGGCTCAGCTTCTAAATGCAGATTTCTCTAGATACACCGTCTTTAATAATAGCACTTTAAATTGAGCTTTATTTTAAAATGTAACAAGGTCAAACACATTCACAATTTCCAATTTATGAATTTATTTGGAACCACAAAGAGTTAATTTTATTCATTCTGTTTATACACCTAAGCTTTAATAACAGTTAAATCTTCCCCTTAGGAGATTACACTGGACAGTTTCCCATTCAAGCCCACTGGCAGGGAGCATTGATTCAGGAATCTTTCCTATCCACAAGAAACATCTGGCCACATTCCTGTCCTAGCAAATGCATTTGTCAGAAAATAGAAAATACACTTTATGTAAGTATTTCCTTTAATTAAAATATTCTTTTTTAATATACAATATCATAAAAATACAAATCGAGAAATAGTATAAAAGACTGTATGTAGAATAGAGCAAGTTACAATACGATACATTACAATATAACTTTATTGATCCCCATGGGAAAAATTCTTTTGTACATGGTGCTCAACCGAAGACCAGCTCTATGTGCTGGTTAGCACTCACCACGTAAGTCCTTTGATGGTTCCTGCAGGGTCTGCGCACCACTCAACACTCAACATGCAGGACACTCAAGTCAAGGGTTAGGTTCCGGTGTCCACTGCATCCTCGGTGCTCCATATAGGGGACACTCATACCTGGGTCAAGGGTGTAACTACTGAGGTAGCAGCCATAGGAGCTGCAATGGGACCCGCAGTGTCAGGGGGTCCCGGGCATCCAGCCTAACACACTAAAGAATCGAGGCTGTTCACAAATATATACATATTATGCTGCACATTTCACAGCATAATAGTTATATAGCAATGCACATCTTCCACAATATAACACAGCATAACAGCATAAAATTGCAGTCCAGATAAGAAATGTCGAGGGAAGAGGGAGTGGACAGCACAACGACATGACTAAAGATCTCTCACCTCTAATTCCTGCTGTGTACTTTCCCCAGCAGCTACTGGGACATATCTGTGTAAGTGTATAAAGTTTATATCAGCACATAAATATGTAAGTACAAGAGTATAAATGTGTGTATATGTGTGTAAGAGTGTATAAATGTGTGTATACAAATATGTATAGTTTCTGAGGAGTTAGGGAAACCCCACTCAGATGTCTGCTATGGGGCCCTGCCCCTGCTAGTTATGCCCCTGACTTGGGGACTAGGATTTGGTGAATGTGGATTCCTAAGGCGCAGACTTGGCGCAGGTCATGGTCGTCTGTGCTGTATCTCTGTCTGTGTGCTGTGTGCCAGGAGACGTGCATCACTGGAAGTGAAGGTTTCAGTTGTCAAAAGTTTAAGAGAAAGCAAGATACACTCTGAAATAGTGGTTCTTCAGAATGTCTGATCTTTTGTTGCTTATCTTGTACAAAACTGAACTTCGTAGAATAGGTCCTAAATATGTGTTTGTACTATAGTTTCAGGTGAAAAGTTAAGTTAAATTTGGATAAATATGCTGTTATTTTCCAACTGAAGTACCATCCCACTTGGGTTTTTTTTCTTGCTCCATACACTAAGCTATATTGTGCTTATCTTGATTTCATTAACATAGTAAAATCTGTTATTACAGGCAGTCCCCTACTTAAGGACACACAGTTTACAGACTACCCCTAGATACAAATGTACCTCTGGATTTTGATAATCTACTGTACTTAAGCCGTAGGCTTCAATAAACAGTTATAACAGTTATATAAGGTGTCTGTAAATACGCTTTATTGTTAATCCTGGTTCTTATGACAATCCGACATTTTTAAAATCCAATTGAGACCAAAAAACATTTGTCTGGGGTTACAATTATAAAATATACAGTTCCGGTTTACATACAAATTCAAGTTAAGAACAAACCTACAGAACCTATCTTATACATAACCCCAGGGATGCCTGTATTACTATACTTTTGTACTATCATTATGTATACTAACTGTTTTGGTATACTTATGCCTGAACATAGCACAAGGTCTTTGCTGTGTTAAACAGATGAAACTTGGAGCCTGTTGATTTCTGCTGTACATGTGCAGTGGACACTGTTAAAAGGTTGAGGTGAATCTATAACCCTCTGTGTTAAAACATTTTCGCTGCAGCTTTTATACACAGCATACAATTGGACTTGTATATACCCCAACAGCTTCTCTGCTACTGTGAATGGCAGCTGTTAGCTACCAATAATGACACAGCACATAACCTGTAATTAGTATTTGTTAATAGAGCACCATTGTTTCCAAATTAGTACAAAAGACACAAAACTCAAAAAGTGGAAGGAGGGCCCTGTCTGACAGGGTATATGGAGGTACTAGGTGACGGAGCATTGCAGTGGGGTTATTGGTGTTGTAGGCTATCAGGTGGGTTTTCATGTGACGTTTGAAGGTTTGTAAGGTGGGTGATGGCAATAATGTCACTAAGGAAATAGTTGCATGTTCATTAGCATCTACATGTTATTGCTCTTATTATCTTCTTTCTCATGTAATTATGTTTTTATGAAATAAAAGTCTATTTTCTAAGTATTCATTTCCTACTTTCAGTCTTGTTATCCATATCACAGAATTCATTTTTGTTTTGCTGAGTAAATTATCCTTCATTTAGGGTCAGAAACAATATTGTTGAAGACTAGATTGCTTTTCTTCAGTCGACATTCACATAGTAATGTTCCCAATCCCCCCCATCCACCTGCAAGCATTTATACGTGTAAACATAGTTTTCTGGCACTTTGCAGTAACAGCTACATAAAATCCCATCGAAGATGTTGCCAAATTGGTTTCACCAAACAGCTGACAGTCAAGTGTTCCCCCTTTTTTCGTCCAGTGACTGAGAGAATTTGAGATGTTTCCAATTACAGCTAATGGTTCTTGTTGGATGTGTAATAATCCCATTCACAATTGATCTTATTTAGTAAACAGCAATAAAACATACATTACCATAATGTCTACCACACCTCATCAACTGTAATTTTTTTTTTATTTTTATTTTGGTCTGAATATATGTAACTTTCTCATCTATGATTTGATTACCATGGTTTATGCTTTTTGGAGCTAAATATGAACATTCTTGTTTACATTCAGAGGTTGGAAACTGCGACCTTCAGAGTAAGGCAAGTCCACTTTTCCATATGTAAATCAAAGCTTTCTTGCTTTATATTCACACACAGAAGATGTTGATATTCATAGGTCTCACCCATTCACTCTAATTGAGCATTGTGCCTGCTAAACAGCTTGTGGGAAGGACAGAATGGTAGAGGTCACAGCTTCTAGCCACCAGCACCTATATGGGGGCTATTAGGCTAACCTTGCTGTGATTTACAGTAGCACCAGTATAGATTTATACAGATCCTATCCACATGGCCTATAAAAATATGTAGTGCAGAGTGACTTGTACGTTTTAATATCTATAGTATGACAATTCACAGTAGCAACACTGTAGATGACATTTATACAAAATAATATACTGGAAGTAATGTATCCTACACTGGTGCATTGTGTATGAATCTATGATGAACCCCTCCCCCTCACGTGTAGGATCAGGAGGCTCCAGCCGACTTCAATGCCTTTCTGTCACTTGGAAAAAATAGTCACAATTCCTGTCAGTGCGCCAGGAATTATTACTATTTCTGGTCATGTGCACTAGAGTCCTGCCCCATTGAGTTACAATATGAGCTGTACTTTGGCTTGTAATATCAACAGCATAGCAATTCATCTGCAGCTTTTCAACCTCTGCTAATTTTACCAAAAGTCTAAAGAAAAATATTAAGCTGTTTAAATACACAGAATTTAGTTTGGTACAGGAGCGTAACTAAGAATGACAGGGTCCGAGAGCAAAAACAATGAATTACTCTTACCTGTAATGTTGTTTCCTCGAGTCACGACAGCACCACCAGAGAGACTGGGATCCGCCCTCCAAGGACAGGAAACCTGAACATAAAAAGTGACTCCTCCTACTCCACCTCAGTTGGTTACAGAGATTTCTTTGAAGAGCCGTTTAGTTAGTAGGCAGAATATATATAAATATTTATCCAGCATATATACATATCTTCTTAATGTCCTTTTTTTTTTTTTATGCGACACCCGTGAACCGACACCCGGGTGGGAATACCAGGTGTGACTCGAGGAAACAACATTACCAGTAAGAGTAATACATTGTTTTTGCCTTCATCACGACGGCAACACCAGAGAGAATTACAGAGAAAAAACTAACTAGGGGGGGGGCAACAAGGAATAAACCGTTGCTAGAAAAGGAAGGGGAAACGAACCCATCATATCCACCCTATAGTGTTTAAGGAAAGTGTGAGGGGTAGACCAGGTGGCAGCCTGGCAGATCTGCTCCAGTGTTGCATCCCTAAACGCGGCCCAGGATGTATCTAAGGCTCTAGTAGAGTGCGCACAGATGCCATCCGGAACCCGAGCTTCTGAAATTTCATAGGCCATCTGAATAGTAAGTTTAATCCATGTAGCAATGGCTGTAGAAGATGCCTTAATTCCCTTATTTTTTCCTGAAAAGAAAACAAAAAGACTATCTCCACAAAGAAGTAGCATCCAGATATTGAATAATACTCCTAACGTCCAGACAGTGAAACGCCTTTTCCTTCTCTGATTTGGGATTAACACAAAATGAGGGAAGGGTAATGTCTTGAGACCTATGAAAATCGGATACTACTTTAGGTAAAAAAAATTTGGGTCTGGTTTAAGGATAACTCTGTCACCTAAGATCTTGCAATATGGAGGTCTGCATGACAGGGCTGCTATCACCCTGCTTTACAAGTGAGGAGTTTGATAGAAACACTATCTAAAGGTTCAAATGGAGGACCTGACAACACCTTCAGAACCAAAGATAAATCCCAGGGCGGTACTCTATTTCTAATTGTGGGCCTAATTCTTCCAGCTGCCCTAATGAATCTAGAGATCCAGGGATGTTTAGCTAACTCCTGATTGAATAAAGCCCTTAGAGCTGATACCTGAACTTTCAGAGTAGCTGGTCTAAGACCCTTCTCAAGACCTTTCTGCAGGAAGTCTAAAATCTGGCTGATATTAGGCTGAGACAACTTTTTTAGGTTCTGACCTGAAAAGGAAAAGAAAGCCTTCCAAATTCTATAGTAGATGCTGTATGTAGCAGGTTTTCTACTTTTTTGTAGAGTAGAAATAACCCCAGAGGACAAGCCTTGTTTTTGGAGAATCATCCTTTCAACAGCCATGCTTTCAGATGTAGGCCTTTTATCTCCGGATGAAGTACCAGACCCTGTGACAGCAAGTCTTTTGACTCCGGACCCAAGGATCTGTTACTGATAGTTCCCTTAGACTGGAAAACCATGCCCACCGAGGCCAAAAGGGGGCAATCAATATCACTTTTGCTCTGTCCTGCCTTATTTTCCTGATCATCCTGGGGAGTAGAATCATGGGAGGAATGGCATATAGTAGACCACTGTTCCACTCCTGAGAGAGGGGGGCCAACTGCCAATGGAAAGTCTGTTCTGTTTAGGGAAAAAAAAATTCTACCTTGCAATTCTCCCTGGTTGCAAACAGATCTATGCTTGGCATGCCCCAAAGCTTTGTGATCTTGTGAAAAACAGACTGGTTTAATTCCCATTCTCCCTGCCTCAGGGGCCTTCGACTTAGAAAATCAGCTGTAATGTTTTCCACTCCTTTTATGTAAATTCCCTTCAGGGATCTGAAATGTCTTTCTGCTAAGATGAGAATTTGTGTGGCTATGATCATAAGTCCTGAATTTCTTGTACCGCCTTGTTTGTTGAGATATGCAATGGCTGTTGTGTTGTCTGACTTTACGGCCACCCCATGTCCCTGTAAGAGAGGGAAAGCTTCCATCAGAGCTTTTAGGATGCCTAATAACTCCTTGGTATTTGATGACAACCCCTTCTCCGAACTGTCCCAAGTGCCCTGAAACACTTGTTCCTCTACGTGAGCCCCCCACCCGCAAGGGCTGGGATCCGTAGTAACTAATCTGTCCTGACAAGGGTTCCAGGGAAGGCCCACCCTCAGATTTTCTTTGAACAACCACCAATCTAGGGAGTTTATTATCTCTAAGGTAAGAAGAACTTTTGTATCTAGGGATGACTGCTTCTTGTCCCATTATCTTAGAAGAAAGTTTTGTCAACTCCTTAAATGGAACTGGGCCCAAGGGACTGCTGGAATGGCGTCTGAAAACAGACCTAGGAGAGACATGCCCATGATGCCCAGATGGATTAAAGGTTTCTGTTTTACCTTTAGCACCAAAGATTTTATTTTCTCTATTTTGTCTGAGGGAAGAAATGAATTCTGTTTCTGGGAGTCTAACCAAATTCTTAGAAAAAATGTTTTTGTTTGTAGGAATTAGATGTTTACCAGCCATCCTAGTTTTTTGAGTATCGAAAGAATCCTTGGAATCTGACTGCGTACCCCTGGACCGATGACTTTACTAACAGAAAATCGTCTAAGTATGGAATAAACAGACCTGGAGCTTCTCTTATGTGGGCAGCCATCTCTGACACTTCCTTGGTGAAAACTCTTGGGGCAATTGCTATTCCGAAAGGTAATGCCCTGTACTGAAAGTGAAGAATCTCTGAATCTACCTGAATGGCTACTTTCAGGTACTTCTGAAATTTTGGATGTATGGGAATGTGGTAATATGCATCGGTCTACCGAGGCCATGAAACAACCTTAATTTTAAGGTCTCCATTTTGAAATGTGGAACAATAAGGTATCTGTTTAGGGGCTTCAGGTTTAGTATAACTCTTAGGGAGCCATTTGTTTTTTTCACCAGGAATAGGGATGAATAGAACCCCTGACCCTGTCCAGCTGGGGGAACCTGGCAAAGAACCTTCTTTTGGACTAGATTCCTGATTTCAGTGATCATTACCTCTCTGTTTTCCCCCGGAGCAGGATTCATGACTTTCATTCGGGATGGTGGAGAAGTGAGAAAGTCCAATGACACGCCTTCTTGTATTATTTGTAATACCCATTTGCTTCCTGATATTTCTGCCCAGGCCTGGAAAAAATGGGTTAGTCCCCCTCCACGGGGAGTTTGGCGTCATAAGGAACTAGGTCCCTAAAGTCTGGTATCCCTGGACTGGCTAAATAAGAACCCCCTGCCTCTCTGAAAGAGTCTGAAACTCTGATTTCTTTCTTTTCCTCTTTTTGGGGTCTTGACCTACCAAAGGACTGAAAGGGTCTGTACTGACTGTTTATAGGGGGAAAAGACTTTACTTTATCCCCTTCCTTCTACAATAATTCTTCTAGCACCTGACCAAATAATAGCTTCCCATCACAGGGAACTCCAAAAAGTATGTTTCTTGAGCCCATGTCACCTGGCCAGACTACGCCTTTTTCCTCGGATCCTGACCTCTCCGTAACATACACTGTGGCATAGGTACCTGGCTGATCCTGCGTAAGAGGGAGTGGATTAGGGACTGACACCTCTTTTGCTCTCTGAACCTCTTCTCTGACTACATTCAGACGGAAGATTCCTCTGTTAAAATCTTTCCAATGCAACTACTACAAGTGGCTTTTTCATAATTAGTAGGGAACTTATGAGCACAGATCCTGCATTCCCTATGATGAGTTTTATGGGCTGCCTTCTTAGGCCCTTCTTCTTCCTAATGTAAACAACAGCACCCATTACAGTATGAAAATTTCATATATAAATACATAACTCACCGCCCTACAGTATAGTTACCGAGGCCGGAGTCCTGGGTGTTTCAGCAAGGTCACATTTATCCGCCACACGGCCGAGAAATAGAGTTTAATATTAATAATTCTCAAAACTCTATATTTAGGGCCAACAAACCCTGAGCTCCCCCTGGTAGTATCTTTCTTGCTCCTGCACCTCTACGGAAGCCGGAGCCAATTCCGGAAGTGACGATATACGTCACTTCCGGCGCATGCGTCTGACCTACCTCGTCCTGCCGGCAGTCGCTTCTGGACCCCTGCGCGACCGACGCCGGACGGACGGGCAGGAATACAGCACTTGTCATCGAGCCCCGATCCCCACACTGGAGGACCGTACTGCCCGGTGCCCAACACTCCGTGAGTAGACTGGGTTAGTGGGACACCGCAGGGCACCTTCATCATGACCGCCCAGGTCTCCTTCCAAGGACAGGAAAACAACTGAGGTGGAGTAGGAGGAGTCTCTTTTTATGCTCAGGTTTCCTGTCCTTGGAGGGCGGATCCCAGTCTCTCTGGTGGTGCCGTCATGATCAAGGGGAAATTTTGGTCCCCCCCCCATCCAAATATGGAGCAGCCTGATCATTTAAAAGTGCATTCCATGTACTGAGTTACAGGGCACAATGCTGCACATCCTTCACTCAACACAACTGTGGCTATGGTTGCTATATAGTTTTATTAGTGACATTGATGGTTTGTTGTCTTTTTGGGTAACTGATACATTTATCAAATTGGAGTAAGCTTTGTGTATGACCTTTTCATCCTCTTTTCTCAATTGGCTTATCAAGAAAACTTAAACATTGCCTGAAAAGGGATTAAAAGTAACTAAAAATGCATACATCCATTTGCACACAGTTGTAATAATAGAACAAAAAGTTGGATAATTAATGTACTATGGCAACACAGAATATATAAAGCACTTTCTGCTGTAGTGGAATTTTATCAATGTTGTGGTGATAGATTTTCCTTTATGAGAAGGTGAGAGTGGCAGGAAAAGCAGACCCACATGAAGGAGAACACAACCACAGTTGGCAGGACCCAGCTGTCTTTCCATATTTACACAATGCAGACTTCCAAGAGAGCGTGCTCCAGATATATTATTTCATTGATACAACAAATATTTCAAACAAGCATGTCGAGAGTGAGATCGGACCCTCTTTAAAAATATTTCATTATCTCATTTGCCAAACAATATAAAACATACTGAAAGAAACTGGTAACAACTGAAATGTGAACTGGCCCTAAGACTACTTGCCCATGAGCGAGTGCAGGCGCTGAAGGGATCTCCCGACCCAAACCTGTGATCATTGGAATGAACTCAGCATGTCAGTCCATTTTAGGGATCAGGTTTGGGTGAGGAGATCCCTTCAGCACACGGAGCGATTCTCACAACTGCACTCACTGGTGGGCAAGAGGCCTAAGTGTAGTCAATAACAGGGACCATCTTAATGATAACCCTACCAAATATAAAATGACATACCTCAATTTTGTGTGTTTTTTATTGTCTACCCATTCAAAGGATATATCTTCTAGAAGTTTATAAGTTTATAGGTGAGTTGGCTTATACTATCCAAGGGGTGACAACCCCCCCAATACACACACAGATAATTCATATATACATTTCTAGGGGCCATATTTTTGTAATAGATGGATTGCAAAAGACAAATGCCAAGCTGATCAAGAATACAGTGAGGAATGTTATTTTCTAATCATGAACGGGTCCTCTTTACATTTGTGTCCCTCTATCCATAGGAGAACAAGCAGTTACATGCAGAGAATAGTAGTTTAGAGCTTAGTTAAGAAAATGATGAAGAAGAAAAAACATTCCATTTGGGTCAAGAATATGGGTTGTCATGGTAGTCTGATAAAAATATGAAATGTTACTTCAGTTAAGAATGTAATGTATCAGCTGCTAACAGAACAAGTCTGCGGAAACCAGAGGAAAACAGAGGGAGTAACAGAAGAAAGATTAAAGTGAGGCAATGTAATACTCTTTGGCATTGACGTGGTTATGTGTTCTATGGGGATAAAAGCCATAGGATGATTTGCCATCTTTTTAGTTCTTTGTGTCTTAACCTCTGCTTGATCTAACTGGAAGACTGAAACTTCACCAAGAAACACTAAACAAGTCAAGTAAAATGATCCAAGTGCTGAAAAGAATATTTGTTAAGGATCGTCCCTGCTGGAACTCTACATCCCAATTTATTAGCTTTAAGTTTCTCAATTGAGTATTAAAAAAATTGTTGTTGACTGTAATTACTGCTAAGCGCTGATTCTTTTACACAATAATATTACAGGGTGGATATTACGGTACGTCAGAAACCTTTCCAGATCTGGATCTTTTTATTTTTAAAGTAAAATATTAATAAACATAATATAACACAGATCAAATTCTCTGCCTGTTTTTAGAGCACCTCATTTCCAGGGCCTGCAGGAATGAAAATGGCTTTTGCATGCCAATATAAGACTATTAGTAGCCAAAGTTTTCATGACAGAGAAGGGGCCGAAACTAAAGTGTTGGAACAACCAGAAACAGGGCAAATTTTTCCATTATACCACATCCTGGTTTTGGCTCACAATAAGGGATGCACATAACCAATTAAACAAACTGATGTTATGGAACTGGACTTTACTTAGATTTCTATGAAACATGATCTGTCACATTACATATTACTGCATATTTTTTCTTCAACCCCTTAGTACACAGCCCTTGATATAGAATTTAATAGATGATGTGGGTAACATGAGAGAAATAACTACAGTTTTACATGTAGGACATACATTTTATTTAAAATCTGACAAACGAGGGAAGAGGAGACGCTGTCTATGGACCGAGAGGTCACAAAATGGTGAGTGGGTGGGTCTGGTCTCTGCTTAGCAATTATAGGAAACAGCTCTGCCATGTCTTCTCCCCTGCAGCTGCTCAGTTTAATAAAGAATCTATTATCATCCATAAGTCTTCCCTGCACACCACTAGCTTCTCTCTAGGCATTGACAAGGCTATAGTAAGGTCTATTAAAAGAAGGGGGTAGTATCAGCATAGTAGTCTGACACATAGGATGAAGGCTATTTACTTCTGTGTGTGCTCCTCTGTTCGCCCAGTTTGGGCGAACTAGCGAGTCTGGCGTCCACATGGTGGATTTTATATGCGCATGATTTTATTCTATTTTGTGAGTATGTTTTAATAAAATAAAATCCATATATTTGATATACTACCCTATCTGCTGCTTAATCTCTTCTATAGTAGCTGTACACTATTTGGCTACAGGATGCAAGAAAACGCAGCTTAAAACTGTCTGAATAGCGATCTATTCCAATCCAAATACCGTTTGTGTGGAAATGTACTGAAGAATTTGGAACATAGTTGGGAAAGGAGTGAAATCGTCGATTTATCAAAGGATATATAAAAGGACACACAAGGAGCTCCGGTCAGACTGTTTTATATTTGTATCATGGACCCACAAATACAGAATTCCCAGAATTTCACCTGCTGCTGTAGATGTACAAAATGTATTTTGGCTAAAAGACAATGAAAAACCATGTAACTCCAATAAACAATAAAGACGAAAGCAAAGCAAAAGAACGCTTAAATACTTCAAATCACATTGAAAATAGGAAAAGGTCATATCTAGACGTAACATGGAAAGAAAATATGCCATTAAAGTGGTTTTCCTTTAAGGTTAAACAAACATTTTAACAATGTGCTGAATATACTTTATGCCACCACTAATTTCCTGGCAACAGTTTAGAACTAAAATATTTATTATGAAATGCTCAATATCTAAAGATGGAAAATGCTTTAGTGGCACAGAAGAAAAATATATATTTTTTTAGAAATCCATCTAATGGTGTATGTAGTTCTAGCAGAAAACAGTAAGTTTGTAACATGTGATGGCGGAGTTTACTCAGTTTGGTGGTTATTTTTATACTTAAAGGACATCAGGGAGCTCCATCAAAAACTGGACTTTCCATTGTGCACTATAAAAGTATTCCATGTGGCAGACATTTACCTGACCTTTATTAATTCACTTCAAGGATCCTTGATAAAGTCTGTCAAAAAACTGTGCAGGTTTGGTGAGTAAATTTGCGCCGCTGGGACAAGCATTTAGAAGGGGGTTTTGGTGCATGTGATCCGATTTTGGCGCTGGCTTTCATGCGACACAAATTGGGGGGGTGGGCCGTTGGACGAGCCGACCAATTCGGACAAACCACAGGATTTAACTTTAACCGGGAGGAAGATGGTGCACTCTGTCGGAAGCGACAAATTCAGGAAATCAGGCCCACAATCTTATTGAATTGTCGTCGGACAATGCACTTTTGGGAAATCCTCTGGACCGGTTAAGTAAATGTGCCCCATTCTTTTGAATGGGCTCTCACACTTCGATTTTTCTCCACTCCTAATTATTTTTTTTCTTTAAATGTGTTTTTTTCTGCTAATCCAATGTTGTTAGTTAATGCAAAAAGGACAGGTTCTCATTTTTTTTAACCTGTCCTTTTTGCATTAACTGACAACATTGGATTAGCAGGGGAAAAAAACAAAAAACCCACCACTGAAATCGGGAAGAGAAAACCAAATCTATATATCCATAAGCCAGAATGGCTTCATCGAAAAGTCACTTATGTGAAAAAAACATCACCAAATGTGAATCCGCCCTAAATTGCCTTCAGACATATTTATTAAGACTTTTCTGGGTGGAAAGTAGTCCATGTGCCAAAATATTAGGAGGGTGTGCCGCATTGTGGTGCTCAGTATAGACCAACTAAAAGCAGGTCTAAAATCGAACCTGACAGTCTTAAACTGCAACAGATTCATAATCACAATGATGGATCTGGCACTGCACTAGACAAGTGTTGTTGAGCTCTCCATGTGACACAGTAACCCAATGATTTTCTCTAGATCTATGTGACTGGAAACAGATTTATACAGTCAAAAATATTCCCATGCTTTCTATCCATGTGGATCATACTTCCTACAAATATCGTATTTTTGGAAAAATTTCCAACTAACATCGTATTTTTGGAAAAATTTCCAACTAACTAAAGTTTAGATTTTATACCCAAGACTTGAAGTAAACTTTAAAATGAAATATGCCAGGCAAGCACTTGAAGCGTTAAAAAACAAAACACACCGGTCTATACATTTCTCAAAATATTATAAAGAAAACAAAAAGAACAAAAAAGGTTCAATTCATTTACTTTCAAACAGCTTTATGTACAGGATGCCAAGAACATGCAAGTTGATATTTTTAATTTAGCCTTAAGCGGCTTTCATATAGAACAGTTTGTTATATTTCTATACATGAAAACAAACCTATAAATATCAATCTTTGTGGCATTGGTCAATCAAATTGTAGAACTTATTGCATCAGTAGAGATAAAAACATTAACCCATTGTCAGTCAAAATTGAGGAGGCCATTAGGGCAACCAAAAGCTCTAGGATATCAATTGATGGCAATAGGAGATTTATTCTCTATAAATGAGAACCTAAGGGTATTATATGTACTCCATGTGCACAACTTGAACTGTATATTCTATATACCAACAGCTAGTTTTGGAATTTAACACATAATCTGGTCATACACTAAGGATTTTAGCTGTAACTCTGATAAGAATGGGATCTGCTCTGCCTTTTGCGTATTGGGCAGCTGGCTTATACAAGGTGGTGGACATGAGCCCATAGAAGTAAACGGGGATGTGTGCTAGCCGCTGAAAATACAGCTCGCTCACATCTGAAAACAATGGCCAAGTACATGTAGGCTAAATCAGTGGTTATTTTACTCTATAGCACTGTCATGCGAGGCCAACCATCGCTAATGTATGACAAGCTACAAAGATTTATTGGCAATTTTGATTTAACTTCTTGTTATCATTGTCATGAATAAAAATAATTAGTATATCCAGTTAGAATTCCATATGATAATATTCCATTTGGCAGGGAATTGCATAGACCACTCACAATTCATTATTCATCAAAATTCCATATAGATCTAGTCTTGCCTACAAAAACTTAAGCATATATACAGTTTCTGGATCATGTGACATTTGGTCTTCGTCTAGACATTTTGCTTTGGAAACATATACAAGAAGTTATAGCAACTACATCACATGCTAGTGTTTTGCTGGATAACAAGTTGCATAGCGATGTAAATCCGAAAATGCAAGCAAGTATATAGATAGATATATATACAAACACCTACATGCAGCATGTAAGCAGACAATAGTTACCATGTAATCAGCAATGGCAAATACATTGAACCCTGCTCTAATTTCAAATTAATATATATACACAGACACAATCTTTACCCACCAACCTATAAAACAGTGTCACTGAAGAGAAAGCATTAAAATACAGTATGATCCCTATGTAAATGTATACTAGCTTCAGGAACTCCTACAAGGCTATAAAATGGACATATGTAAAGCAGAACTTTTCCAGATTTTATTAGCCATTTCATGTAAACATTTAAAAATGTCCAAAAAGAAAAATAAAAAACCCTACACATCTGCTTGATGTTATCTAGTGTCCATTTTATTGGGCAATAAAGCCAGTAATGGAAGCTTTAATATATCATTTAGGATGGCGAGGCTGAAATTACAGCATTCATAGTAATCAAGAACAGGAACTACTTTAAGAATGTTTTTTCCCTCCCTCGCCTTGTCTTCTTTAGAGCCATCATCAGTGATAAAAACCTCACAATTAAAATCCAATTTAAAAACATTGGCTGGATTGCAAGAAAATTATTATAAGTGGGATACAGTCTTCAGCCTCAAATATACTTATCAGTAGTAAGGGAAAAGTAAAATAAAATGAGCTATACAAGTCTGAGTTTACAGCATATAGCTATTAGCCTGTAAGTCAGAAGAGCTGGAAAACAGTCAGTACCACAACAAATAAGAAAAAGCATGTTCTGCTCAGTATTAAATATGTGCAGACCACAGTATAATCTACGGCAAGGATAATAACAGCACAAAAACATAAAATTCATAATCTTGTTTTTAAAAGTGTTGCGTAGAGATTAATAATTCTTTCCAGGTTGTTGTGTTGGTAGCTACAGAAAATTCTTAAATAGGTTACGGATTTTAGCTTTCTATTCCTGAGTAGAGGTCTGGATACATCTTAAGAGCTGGCAGCAAACGAAACGTCCAACAAGAAAGCCAAGTCCAAGTAGATCTTAACAATTCACCATATGAACCAAAATGGAGGTTGAGAATTGCCAAAATTTAAATGCTTTCAAGCAATGATCATCTGCGGATTTCTAGGTTGCCGGGTGTCATTCATTCTTAGGAATTCTTCTGAGGGATCTTTATGGTCACTGTTTTTGCTTCTGTGTATTCCCGTAATCCATACTCTCCCCTATAAGAGAACAAATATACCAATGAAAATTGGCTTACAGCTGATCAATGGTCCAGCAAAGCGTTTGCAGTAGCAGTTTGACAGTGGAGGTCTATTCCTTTAAGACTACAGGTAAAGAAGTGCCATTTTATGTACATGCACTTTCTTATTCTTTACGCAGCATTGACAGTCGCCTTTACTTTACTCCAGCCCTGACTAATGTATATGGCAAAGTCACTTGCACCAACCATTTCCCTGTAACCATGTTTGCAACAGACATCAACTGTAGAGAATAAAGAAATACTCACATTTCTCTCCCATTTCCAGACATTTTGTATCCTCCAAATGGACTTTGGGCATTTAAGGCATTGTAGCAGTTGATCCTGTAAAAAAGTAATGTAAAAATAAGTTATTCAAGTAAATGCATTTAAAGTATGTATAGGATAAAATCTGTAAATTTAAACTAAATGGCATCTTGCTGTGGGGATTAATATAAAATTCCTCATGTTCCAGACCAGATCTGCCGAGCTGCAGTTCTGGGGTCAGCTTTCTGGGCAAGCTCATTGCAACAATTGAATTTGTAAAATAATTGTAAAATTTAGGGTTTAGTGATCTTAAAAAGCTCCTTGGGCTACAAACTGCATTAATTCGGTTGGCTTCTAAAAACCAAAAACTGAAGTTATGTGTCCTTTAATTAGGATTCATTGCTAATAAATATATTCAGGAACTTAGAAGAGCCAATTGTGACTCTACATTCTCCAAAAATGCCTGAAGGTAGAAAATACCAGCATTTTTTTTATTTTACAAATAACGTATAACATAGGACAAAGCAAATGCAGGTTAATGAGTGGTTGCAGGCCATTTCCAAATACTTCAATAGTAACCTAATTATTATGCATACGGTCATACCATGTGTGGCAAAAGAAAAAAAAAAAAAAAGTTGTTTAAATCAAGAAAAATTGTTGTGTGGGGTCTTATAGAACTGTGTGCAGTGTTAAAGGGGTTATCCACAAAACTCAAATGAGGCAGGAATTTCCTTACCACACAGTTCCAGCTTGCATTGCTGATGACACTGTAAGGGCCTTGTTTATATCATTTGTAAATACAGCTGCAACAAGCCCAAAGTCAGAATTGTTTGCTCTCTCTATAACCTCTTCCATGGTTTTAAACCTTAGTATTTGTTGTACTGGTCCAAATATCTGCAAGACAGAAATAAGGTCATACTATAAAAACAACAACCACAACCAACACAACACATGATCTAAGATTACTGTCACACATTGTATAATGTGTATTTAAATGCACCTACAAACTGAGCTAATCATTTAGCACATACATTGCAGAAACAAATAAAATATTCAAATTCTCTTTACATTTTTGGACAAATTTTTCTTTACCAAAAACAGTGCTTAATATCCGATGTACCACATTGTAAGCCTAAAGCACCACCAATAAATGGTAGACCAAAACTGCATTATAATAACATGGTTGTTTTTCACCACTACATATTTTATCTTCAGTTCACAAAACCAGGTGCAATGATGCTGAGAGCACATGTTTTTTCACCAGATTCTATGAGACTACTCTGTATCTACAATACTACAAGAAGGAAAAGCTGCATTATATAGGAAGCAATGTGCAAAGATCTTACCTCCTCTTTTGCAATCCTCATGTCATCTGTCACATTAGAAAAAACAGTTGGCTCAATAAAGAAGCCTTTCCGTCCTAGAGGTTTGCCACCACATTCTAGTTTTGCACCTTCGGCAACACCACTCTGAATCATATCCAGAATTTTATTGTATTGTTTCTTGTCAGTCTGTTAATAGAAAAAACAACCATGATATAGGAATTAAATAAAATATGCACCATCTACAATATATTCACTTTTCAAATTGTTACTTTACTATTTGTATTGGCCCTTTATTTACCTGTATCCTTGACTTGTAAAACATGTACATTAAGAGAATGAATCAACACTTCTAGGGTTATCCAATATGCTACATTTATAATACAGTACCTGTGGGCCTTGTTCTGTAGTTGGATCAAAAGGGCTTCCAACTATTCTTCTCTTCGCACGCTCAACACTCCTTCGAACAAACTCATCATAAATAGAGTCTTCCACAAATGTCCTTGAGCCCGCAGTACAACATTGTCCTTGATTGAAGAAGACCCCTTGGTGTGCCTGTTCCACAGCATAGTCCACTGCAAGAAATAGTAAAATGAAACAGGTCATTTGTAAATTACCCATGTTTTAAGTTTTTTTAAATATTTTCCATGTTAATATTATTTTTTAAAAAAGGTAATTAAAATACAGTTATTTTCAAGGTGACCATCAAGCCTAAAAATGTGTAGGCTTTGCTGTTCTATAGAAAATTTCTCTGCAAGATGACTAAGTAAAATCACAGATTAGTAGAATGAAGGATTACCCTCGATAAGAGGCCACTCCACACAATTGGTTGCTACTTTCATTCACACTATCAATTTTCTTAATTCATATTTAAATACTAGTTTAATTAACAGACTTACAATCAGCATCTGCAAATATGATGTTAGGACTTTTCCCGCCCAATTCAAGAGTTACTCTTTTAAGATTGCTTTTCCCAGAGGCTTCTTGAATCAACTTTCCAACCTAGGAGAAAAAAAAACAAAAAAAACAAAAAACAGGAAGATTAAATCCAAATAAAACTTCCTCAAATAACTCCAGCTCTCAAAATGATTGCATATATAAAATTCAACATGCCCAAGTCCTCCCCACCCCCATTTCCATAAAAGAGTTTGAGGGAAGGGAGGAGGGGTGGTCTAAAAACTACTGCATCAGATGGTCAGCTGTCCCATCAACGGGTAGATTTGACCAACATTCACCTGTAAGGACAACTTAAGAGCTAGTTTGAACAACAAATTCAGGTTGGCTACCCATGAGAGTATTTCATCTAACAAACTCACTCCGTATAGGATTTACCATACTAAACCTATAACCAATGGACTCAGCACGTTAGTTCTAGGTTAGGTCTGGTTTATGCCAAAGAGGCAAGAAGCGAGCTTCAGAAGAAACTCTATTGTGGGATAAAATAAAATTTATACACACAAACACATTATGCAAGTTACTTTGGAGTTAGTATTTTAGACCTGCTCTGGTAATATATAGAATTTAATCCACAGCATACATCACAAGATACTGTTTTTCAACTGAGTTTTTCTGCTTTACATCAAACTGTAGAAATGAATGGAGTATATGAGGTTTCACCTGGATATACAAATCTTACATCCAGCCTTGTACAAAAGATTAATGTGTAATTGTACATAGAACTGCACTTTCCAAGCCAATAATATGAAAGTTAAATTGTTTAGGAAAATCTATGATATCCTGGATTTTATTCAATTTTTCCCCCTTTACCCACCTTAATAAAGAATAGATTTATGGCAACTTCAGAAATTTTATGGCAACTTAATACTAAACAATTTAAGCTAAGGTAAAATACAGAAGTATATTAAATGTCTGCATGTAATGAAGTTTCGGAGGGTTTGAACAGATCTACATAAAACAAACCCAAAAGAAAAACCTTCATAAAGAAAAGTCTGGGGTACATTTAAGGTATCTGCAGCTCTTCAAAAAGTGATCCCAAAAATCTGGACATCCAAACCCTGTTTATGTCTGGCTTAAGATACACAAGTCAGGCCAGATTTAATGGTTTAATGACATTGCTTGTGCATATGTTTTACAGACCAAGACATATTAGAATCTGCTATAATAAATCCACTTGAAGTAGCAATGTTTAGATAGAAGGACACAACTAATGTTCTAGATCCTTGGCTCATTGGTTTTCAAAAACATTGCACAACTAAATTAAAAACTCATTATTTAGACAAAGATCTGATGGTCTGTATATGCCATACATAACATTAATCTCACCGAAGAGGGAATCCTGCAGAGTGTATGAGAATCAGTGGTAACACAGCTGTTTGCTACAAACATTTGTTTGGCATTAAGCACTTGCAATACGCTTGTAGTGTGGCTTTGATGGCTCTACTTGTATCTTTTGAGCAAAGTTGAGATCATAGTTTGTATAAATAAAAATGAATTGCCAAATATAACAGAACATAAAACTTGGTTTTAATAAGTGTCCACACATTTTTTCATGGCTAACCAGCAAGTTCTCTTAAAAAAAAAAAAAAAAATGCAGAATAGAAGACTTTTTTTTTAAATTTACAGTCTGCTTTAAGCGACAATGCCATCTAACTCTCATTGTACTCTTGAACATGAACATTTTTTGTGGAATCTATGCTAGCCTCAGTTTTTGTGGTCAACACATTTTTCTTGCCATTTAATGTGTTCACACACATGGTCATGTTTTCCATGGCCCTGCGTACAAGAAGGCTGCCCAAGGAAAAAAAAAAAAAACCCAGACCAAGTTTGAGGCTTGGGCAGTCTTTTCTCCAGTCATCGATGAGTGAGCAGAGCTCTGACTCCAGTGGCATGAAGGCTGCAAACAAGGGACTTCAGGACTCTTATTTGCAGCCTAGGAAATGTACACATTTGAAAGAGGTAATTGGCTTCATGCACATGAACATGTGCTCGTCCAGTCAGTAACTCAGGTGAGTACATGGCTGGGAGGAGGGGTGCCGGCTGGCCTGGATTCATAAGGCATGGAGAGAAAATTCTAACTAGACCAAAATCAATTTGGTGACATCTGTTGAAGAGCTAGTGTTGAAACTTCAAGCATTATCTGATTATTTTTGTAGGAATATAAAGTAGTGGCAGGTTACTGACTATTTTGTTAAATAGATCATAAAACAGCCAAAACTAAACCAACATAGAGCCCTATGAGAATAAATGGAGGTCAGAAAAAAGGAGATATAGCCCAAGTCTAGAAAGCTGACTGTAGAGAAAGATACAAAAAAAAAAAAAAAGTGTAGTTGTCAAAATAAAACACTTAACCCTGTACTAACGAACATGAAAACTGCCAGCCAAACAGGTTTACAAACAGATAATTTATAAAGGACAATTTTTATTTTTCAACCACTTGGCACTAGGTTTAAAAACTCAAATCTGAATATAAATAAATTGGGGGGAGAGAAACAAAGTTATAGAAACTTTAAAATATTTAAGATGTTTAAGCAGAATTCATTCCAATTGAATTAGATTTGCCATTAGTGTACTAAGCAATAGTACCAACTCTCAAAGGAATTGCCAATTTTGGAATTTACAAGCTGTTTTAATGTGACAGTCTCTCCATAAGGGTATAAAACTGTCATGATGGGGAGGGCAGTGCATTTCTTTCCTGGAAGCATTTTCTTCATTAATTGAATGTAAATCCCTATGTTTACAAATTATTATTGCTCTGGTGTATTTAAGATGTGATAATGTTGACCACTGCTGCCGGAAATCTGGAATATGGAACAGTTTATGTCAGTCCGGCACGATATAAAAAGATCCATCTGCTATTACTTAAAATCTTAAGATACCCCCTTCTCATGTTTGTGTTGCTTGCCACTTCCCATAAGAAAGCTTGTTTTAGAATTGGTAAAAGCTTAATTTTAAAAGTATGACATTCTTTGATTGTTAAGTACTTATTATTTTACGCTTTCAGAAACTAAAACATATGTCATTGAATTTAACCCTATATTAATCACTTTTCTGAACTGTTACAGATTATGCATTGGGAACCAGAAGCTTTAAGAATCAATTCTCCCATCCACATTGGCCACCTGCCTTGAACCCTATATAATACCGGCAACATTTTTAATGGCCAGTATTTGGAACCTACAATTTTTAGGCTCTTGCAAATTTGAATTTCTGCTGAGAACTTTGGTCATGAATAACAGTTGACCATTTTCAGACATTATACAAAATAGGAATACATTCAATACCCATTTCAAGAGGTTTTATAATATATATATATATATATACACACACACACACGTTATGCTTATAAACTCCCCCAGTGTTCTATGCCACTGTTTACACCCATCTGTTCATTGCCACGTGTCTGAAACAGCATTGAATCTCATGCTGTATCAGGCAAGGGGTAGTAGTCAGACAGCAGCGCCAGCTTCTGTAAACAAACAGGAGCATGGCACTGAAGGACAGCGGAGCAGGAAAAAAATAAAAATAAAGAACGGAAGCTACAGAGGTGGTAAACATAACTTTTCTTTTTTGTTTTTACAATGTAGGAGACATGTCAGACCGCAAAATTTTCATGTAATCTACTAATTTATGCATATTCTATATCCAGGAAATTTACCCACAATTCATAGAAAACATACATACCTGTGTAGAACCAGTGAATGCAACTTTATCTATGCCAGGGTGAGAAGTTATTGCTGCGCCTGCAGTTGGACCATATCCCGGCAAAATATTAACAACTCCTGGTGGAAACCCAGCCTAGAAAATAAAATATAAATTGTGTGTGAAGATACTTAGCATAAAGTTAAATTTAAAGTTGTTAAATTTAAGTATCTGCAAAAAGCAGAATGTTAATAGTGCCTCATTTTACCTCCTTGATGAGGGCTCCCATGTAGAGACCAGTAAGGGGTGTCTGTTCAGCTGGCTTTATAACTACAGTGTTCCCACAGCACAGCGCCGGTGCAATTTTCCATGCAAACATCAGAAGAGGAAAGTTCCACTACAAGAGACAATCAGGATTTTTTTTCTCTTTTTATGAATCTTAAGCAATGCGAAAAAGGGGAGGTGCAGTTTATCACAGAACCAAAATTCTACAATAATTCAGAAAGAAAACCATTAAAATAATAATTTATTAAAAATTCCATCTCAAATAGAAAATGCCTGTGTTCACTACACTTATGTTTGATACCCTACAGAAATAAAATACAAAATTTTGTTTGTTTAATCTGTTAAAATATTCTGTTGTATCCATATGTCAAGTTATCTTACTGTGTGTATATGCCATTTTCTAACTAATAACATTGGCCTAAAAAGATCTGAAATCGGTCAGCTACATTTCTTTTTAAATGCTCATCACTCAAAAAAAAAAAAATATATATGATTTATTTGTTGGCCCTCATAAATTACTTTATTTAGCACCTATCCATTGTTGGCCATTAGCTGTAAAAATGGAGGACCGACGACTAGGATAGATGACTTTGGACCTCTACATTCACCTATATAGTACACGTTGGAAGACTTTAACCCCATTTCCATTTGCTCTTGTACATCACTGCTCAATCTACCTAAAGTTATATGTAGCTGTAGGAGACTAACATTAGAGTACAGCTATGTAAGCTAAGGAATTGCTTTAACTACTGCTCTGGATCACTGGCTTATTAGTTACAGAAGGATAAGATTTGAAGTAGGAAACTTGCAGATTGAATGTTGGTTCTGACCACCTCTACAGATAAGTAAGGACCCTTAAAGCTTCATACACTGTGACATCAAACAAATGTGATGAAAGATAGCATTTACAGGAAAGCCAGTGGGCAAGCTCCCTTTGATATTATAACCATATAGTGTGCCTGCCACAAGAATTTTCCATGGGTGTGTAACAAGGGGAAATGTATTGGATTTAAACGTTCCACTGGTTTCATGCTATAGTAATTCACATACACTAGAACATGGAATGTTTCTGATTATATTGGTTAGGGTAATTGCATTACCAATCTCTCATTTTATAAGAAAAAATATAAAATAATGTAGAAGAGTGAAACCTCAACCACATCACAAAAAAATATTTCCAGAACAAAAAATGAAATTATTATCAATAAAATTCTTTTTGTATAGGCACATACAGGGATAGTTGGATATCGCTCTAACTTTTCCTTTTTGGTAGCAAAATAACCGAAATAATTTCCATTTAACTTAGCCATTAGAAAACATGGCTTAGCAAGTCACATTGTTAAACCCCCCCCCCCCATCCAAAATTAAAACACACAGAGCGGTGACTCATGTTGAGTGTCAGTAATGCCACACAATGATAATGAAACCTGTTGATACTCACTGGAATAATCTGTCCACACACTCCGATAGGTTCATGTCTTGTGAATGTCAAGTAGTCACCATCTAAAACAGAGCACAGAAAAAGTGATTTGTAACACCACAATTAATTTGGGTATCTGGCATATACCAACCATAAAAGGGCAGTCTGGTGGGAATAAAAAAAAAAAAATTTGCTCCTGTTGCAACACTGCTGGACAGGTTCACCAACAAGTTTCTTGTCCCACTCAACCAACCAGCAACTGAGTTAAGCCACTTTTGTGGCAAATGATTAGCAACAAAATAATATGTTGAAAGACAATGAAATATCTCATAACCTATACCCACATAGGTCTAAACCATGGTCAAAATGCTCCAAGCAATGGGAGAAAAAAAAACACATACTTTTACTACAATCACTAAAATCGAGCTTGTTCCAATACAACTAGAATAGCCAAAACAAACATTTACTGCGATATCTAATACAACAACTCAGTGTATACTTTTGTGTCAAAAATTCTACACATATACCATAAGTAGGGTTCATAATGTCAGTGGTGGGTATAAAAATACACAGAGGGATGGCTTTAAATGACTGGATCTATAAAAAAAAAAAAACCAGAGCAAACCTGCAAACAAAATAATATGATAGATCTCATATGATAGCCTCTAGAGTATTTCAGACCATGGCCTCGGTCCAAGGTCTCAATATTGACCTTATAGTCAACACCAGGTCCCTCAGAATTCCAGTTCTTACAAGGACTGCCACAGCTTACCCTCATTAAATGATCCTAGGTTGCCGTCAATAGAACGTTTCCTCTGTCACTCAAGCAGATTCATCAGGGGCCTCACTTATGGCTAATAGACAGATACCCCCCACCAAGGAATATCATTGTTGGGAGAGTGAGTCACGACCCATCCATCCCAGTACTTGCCAGTATCTGAGAAGTGATATGCCTCTTTGAAATATCAAAGAAATAAACGTAAAAGAAGCCAAAACCTACCTGCTGGTATGGTCATGCCATGTATTTTGTCTGCCCAGCCAGCATAGTACCGTAAAGTCTTAATCACGCCTTGGAGATCCACATAAAAGGACTGCAGAAAGGGCTTGCCACTGTTTAGGGATTCAAGGGTCTGAAAAGCAAAATGGGAACATTAACATTTCTTATATAAAAAGGAAAAATATAAGCCAGTGATTATAATGCTGAAATACATCAGACTTCTGTGTCAGGCAATAAAAGTTAGAAAAATAACACTTACTGGAAACTGTACCATACTAAATGAGCTCCTTAAATTAATGAGCAAATTTTGGAGTCAAAAATTAAAACCTGACACCTTGTTTTATATGAAGTTATTCCAAAAACTATGTTAGTCCTGCGGTTACATACCCTTACAAAATTGTTTGGTTTGAAATGGAGTGTTACAGTAGCAAGTGGCACAGCAGAGGAGTGCTACTTGGCACAAGCATAGAAACGCTTCATATACTTGAAATTATTAAATACAAACGCTTGTGGTCTTATGAATCCACAGCCATCGCTCATTTTAATGAGCATGCACTAGACATGGTATTCGAGACAAACCTGCTCTATATATTCATATACATGGTGTTCACAGTCTACAAAAAAAAAATCTAGTTTAGAAAGAAATCAGAAGTTATTTAGACACAGCATTTTTATCAAACCAGATATGCTTCATATTCACAGCAATAAAGAACATCTGGTAATTATTATGGGTACCATATCCAACTGTAGAACATGAGGATTTAACAACTGCACGAAGATCTGGCAACACCAAGTCCTTACTTATCTCACAATATAAAAGGAGCACATATGTTATTATTGGGTCTATTAAGCTCCTGTTCCGGGTACAGTTACAGACTGTATTAATGGTAATCTTTAGTTACTTACGGCAAGGGTAGCTCTATCCCGTTCAACCAAATCAGCCAGTTTATCCAAGAGTCTGCCTCTTTCTGATGCATCCATTCTTCTCCATACAGAGCCCCAGGAAAAGGCTAGACGGGCTGCTCTCACTGCTTTGTCCACGTCAGCCTTCAAAAGAGAACACCAGAAAGTTAAAGATGCTCTTTGGAAAAGCCAACAAAATATCAGGATGAGCTAGATGGAATTCATTTTTACTACAAACACTACTTATAAATTATGGAATGAAATGGTTACCTTCTCAGCCTCTTGGACTTCACATATCTGCTCCCCAGTAGCTGGATTGTATACTGGAAACACCTTCCCACTTTCTGAACTCTGCCATTCATTGTTTATAAAAATCTATCAAAAGATATAAAATTTATTAAGTAGAGCACAACAAAAACAGTCTGCCTTCCATGGAAAAATCCTGCTGAAAACTGTTCTACCCTTCATGCACAGGAATTGCAGCTTCTGAAGGTGCCCTACATTTTTATTTTTAACCTGGCCATTTGTGCTTCAGTTCATTGTTCCCCTTCAAAGCAAGATATTTTTTTAGTTCATAAATATGAGATATGTATGATTAATGTTGTGCCACCATTTCTCCAAACTATACTCCCAGCCCCCTTAATAAAGCACTCTGATATCACATTGGAGTCCTCTGTCGAAATTCAAGATGCTACTGTTCTGCCGTTCCTAAGCACAAGCAAGTCACATTATTTTCTGATTATGAACACAAGTTGATCACATTTAAATTGGCTGTAAAATTCCGACCATTTACTCCAGTGTGTGTAAAGTACCTTCAGCTAAGATCCTGGAACAGTTTCAAGTCTTGAAAAGCACCAGCTGCTGGATTTACAAGCGAAAAAAAAAAACCTTACACTTAAATAACTCACTTATGAAAGTCTTAAGTGTTCTGTGTCAGGTTGTACCAGCCTGCACACATCCATACCACCAAGCCCACATTCTTTTTTGCAATAAATTTGCATTCACTTGGGGCTTTTATATACATCTATAGAACTCTTCCAGCTATGCAAAGGCTGACGGTTGTCGATTAAATGTACATACCCTGTGCATTTAATCTGACTTTCATTATGGTCACTTCATAAAAATGCCATGTAGTGGACAAGTGATGACACATTGCAAGAAAACACAAGGAATCCCTGCAAAGCTTAAATTAGTTTCCCCACCGCCACACTTTCTAATTTATAGCGTGTGGTCTAAGGGCAGTGTGTAAATCAGATAAACTATGACATGAAATCATCCGATCTGGAGAGTATATAGAGCCATCACTGAGGCCTGCAGGACAAAGAAATGAAACCCTCAGTGAGGCAGGGCTTGTTTCCATGTAAATCACTACACAGAACCCCGAGAGGCCATTGTTCAAATTCAATAGCAAAAGCCATCCACTATTGCCATTCCCCTGGATTCAGCGTTAATTAAGGCCGACTTTTTGCCATAAATCAGGTCTGGTGTTTTTACAGCTTAATTCAGCAATAAGTACACATATTTAAAGAAAAATTAAAGTAATTGATTAACTACGGCAGGTCTCCGGGAGGTGCAGAGGGCATTTTCTTAAGAGAACCATCCCCAGATAGCTTAGGCATAGCAAAAGCAAATTAGACAAAAGGTAAAAAACAAGCCATTAAAACTCCCCCATGCATCGGTCATAATTTAAATCAGTGAACACCTCACATAAAACTTTCAGTGTAGGCCACATACACCATTCATTTAAAACACATATCAACAGGTGGTGGCAATGTAAGATCCAATTTCCTTCTTTTAAAAGCCGTTGTAAAATGATGTGCCATAGGAACAATGATGATTTACAGTCTTCATTTGATATTGTTCTGTGATGTTATGATTTATAGGAAACCTCCCCAGGTGCACATTACTACCAATTTCCACCTTTTTAGCTGAACTTAAAATTTCTTAGGGATTCTCTGATTTCCTTAAACATGTCTAACTTTTTTTAAATTAATATTTACAATGGATATAAAAATACAAATTAGACTTTATTAGGGAACAGGCTACAACTTCTGTCATGAAACCCTTGAATGCTTGGCTAATGCAAAAACTACAACATGCTGCACCCACTGTCCTGTTTAAGGCTTGGCTTAGAGTTGAGGCATTCCCCCAAAGAATACAGACACAAGTTTCAGGTGGGTGCATGTATCTAAAATCCTCACCAACATATGGGTTTCATAGTTTACAAGTCAATAGATGGTTGCACACATTTGTAGACCATTAATGCCCCTCCCCCCACAGCTTCGCAACAAACGTTGTTATTTGCAGTTTAATCTTGGTTTACTACGAGGATTTTTTGGCAAACAAAATTTGGGAAATTGAATATAAAACAGTAAATAAGTTCAGATAGATAGAGATCAGCACTGGGGCCACTAGACTAGTTGGAGTCTATTGACATGTGCCATCCTTGAAGGAACAGTTACTATGTAGCCCATGCTACAGTAGGTCTGTGGGGAAAGGAACTCCTTTATACTGCCCCTGGCATTTGGATGCAATTCTGTACTTTGCATTGTGGGATCCTACCCTCAGGATTACTAGATAATGATGGGATCCCCTAAAAAATATTCCACAGCAAACAAAAGAAAATTGGATAAATAAATGCATGACCGGATGTAAAAAGGCATACGTAAACCTTGTCTTAAACAATTAACTATTACAAGGATGTCGTCCTGCAAAAAGACTGCGATTACTAATTATAACTGTTTGCCCGCCTGAAACAGATTTTTTATGAAAAGGAACTGTATTCAGTTTACGAGGAATATAAAATTCATTGCTGCACATGTAGATAGTAGGCACCTGTGAGCGAGCATCAACCAACCCATTGCTAAATAAAAACACATGCTTCTCATTTGCTGATATTATAAGAATCTTTGGGAAATTGTTACATTACTCAGGACGCAGATAAATTGATGATTTCTAAATACATGCTTAGCTTATGGCTGGTAAAGGGAGGAATGGGGAGGGAATGGCCTCTATAGTCAAATTTGAACATCTTATAATATTCTCAAAGTTTTGTTATTCATGCTGTGTTGCATTATTGCACTACCATATATACTGAAATATAAGCTTAGTTTTTTAATATATATAATGTTGTACTCGCCTCCGGTGTTCACCCTCTGCATCTTCCGACTTTCAAGCAGAGCGCGCAGAGACACGTCCACGCTCTCTGACCACATGCACTGGGCATAGAGATCATAGACGTGCCTCTGCCCGTACTGCCAGGAAAGAGGCACTACTGGACTTTTCATTGATGAGGGGAGACTGCTACTTGACATTTTATTAGAGTAGTTGCTGCATTTTTCATCCTAGTCATGTGGCAAAAATAAGTACTTCGGCTGATACTCTATTATATTCAGTAATTATGGTGGAAAAGGAAGTTAAAAAGCCATGACCTTCCACATCAGCGAGACAAACCACGAGGACATGATCACAAATAATATTCAGTCAAAGTGTGGTCTGCAAACAAATAGCTTGTCAGATGGAAGTCGCCATTGACCAAATGAGCAGGGCTCAGATACCCCTGGGCATAGATAAAAAAAATAGTTGTATGCATACATCTTTTAGCTACATCTTCCAAATTAAATACATAGTGAATGGTTCTTAAATTTTAATTGTGAATTAATTCCAAACATGGAGTACCAGCAGGAGAAAGCGGAAGAGTGAGGAAGTGAGTTAAGTGTCACCTATTTGTAATGTACTTTTTAACCCAAACAGGGTAAAATAACAAAAGTGGCATCTGACCATTTCATTTTGTCTGCCGATGTTACACAACTGGTTTATGATGTGATCTGTTATCATCCCTTTGTTAAGAGTCCACCATAGAACTATGGGCATTTACAGTAGATGAGCATTCATGTTGTGGTAAAAGGCTAGAAGGAAGTGATAAGTAAATTATCAGCGTTTCACACCTCTTCCTGGAGCAGCAGGTATAACCATTAGTTAAGTTTACAACAACCCTATAAGCTTTAGTTTTCTCTCAAGTTAAATAAGGTTCCAACTTTAAATTAACATAAAACTTTCGAAGAAAGTGGGGATTTAACCAGAGGGTTCATATCAAGCGAATCATAAAAGACATTTGGAGAGATTCATTGCTTGAATGGAATAGAGATGGTTCAAGAAGGATAATTTGGAAGACATTTGGTGCAATTTGCAGACACCATCACACAAAAACAGGGGGAGGTCCCTACTGTTTGTTTTCTTAGCCACAGGGGGCAAACATTTGAATAACAAGTACAACACACAAATGTTTTAGTACGCTTGGATTGGGATCTGATTGATTGTTTAATCAAACTTTTACACAGCCTTCGTAGAGGAAGAAGTTAGAAGCAATGCTTTGTTACTGTGCTACAGTATGTAAACCAAGTGGTAAAACAATGCTTAGTGAGTGTACTGGCCAACAGTTTTGCTGTGTAATATACAAAGCCAAGTTTGGAGCAAAAAAAAAAAAAAGGGATCACAGAAAAAGTTAAGGAAAAAAGATATCCAAGTGCTTTGAATATTATTACATTCTCAATTTGAAGAAGAATTGTCTAGGCCTCATTCCATGATAATTTAGAGTAGAAAACAATACAGGCAGTCCCCAGGTTACATACAAGATAGGGTCTGTAGGTTTGTTCTTAAGTTGAATTTGTATGCAAGTCGGAACTGTATATTTTATCATTGTAATCCCAGCCAGAACGTTTTTGGTCTCTGTGACAATTGGATTTTAAAATGTTAAGTTGTCATAAGAATCAAGATTAACAATAAAGCTTCATTACAGACACCTGTGATAACTGTTATAGCAGTTTATTGTAGCCTAGGACTAAAGTACAATAAATTACCAATATCCAGTGGTCCGTTTGTAACTAGGGGTCGTATGTAAGTCGAGTGTTCTTAAGTAGGGGACCGCCTGTACATCCCCTGAACTAATCATGATCTGGTTGGGACTAGTAGACCATCTAATGTGTATGGGGGCTTTTCTACTCCACAGTGGCAGATTTTTTGGGTTTCATTTACAAATGCCCAATGCCTTGGTCTTTGAGTGAAAGTCTTTTCTGGGGTTTCTGGCATTGGTTTACTTCCCTTGGATAAGCCGAGCAGGTAAGGATGTGTAGGAGCTTGAAAGGTTAACAAACACTATCCATTTTGTATACCAAGCTTTGTGTTAAGGAGATGAGCCTGGTGTCAAATATTAAATACAAAATATAACAGCGTTATACTAATGTATAAATCTGTATGTCTACATGTACGTCTTTCATTCCAACAAATAAACCGTGGTTTTTAAAGTCTCCAGCACTTTATATCCATTTCATAATATATTTAAGTAAATGGAGTTCAAGTCACTTTCTTTTTGCTAAATATTGTAGCATGTGAAGTCACAAGTTAATCTGGTCACACACTTTAGTTTTTTGGAAACATATCATTTTGAGCCTTTAGTTTTGTGGGACTCAGAGGCAAGGATTTTCTAGATACTTTGTTCTGTATTAATATTTTGGACTGTTTTTCCAATGTTGTCTGCTAAGGTTCTACTTGACAACCAGGGAATTATATGCAAGTTGCATATCATATAAACCATCAGATAGCAATAAAAATAGAGGGGTATAATAGCGCTAACACTTAATCATACGCAGTATTATTTTATAAGTTTGTTATTCTTTGTAGAAGTATCTAAATTAAGTACAGATTAATTTACATTAAACTAAGCTGCACAAATAACCATCTTAATTGAAAACATGCCTAAGCTCTGGCGCCCTACCAAGTTTGCATGAACTGACAAATGGAGGAGAATCTTTGTCTGTACTAGACGATTATTTGCAGCTATGCACTGTAGCATATTCAGGATAACAGCCATCTAAAATGAGACTCTTAAGGGCAAGAGTTTTGTTGCAAGTAATTTCTTAAATGGTTCCATTTATCTGAATGTATAGTCTTCTAAAATCCATGCACATGCTGCAGGAACCAGACTATAAAGTTGCATTAGCTTTAGCATGGGACAATACATTCTATATCAACCTATTTTTTATGGTAATATTCTATTGCGATTCCTGAAACAGAACTTCTAGCTTAGGCCAACTCATCTACTACTTTCTTATACAAAACTGGAGAATCAGCGGAATCACAGATAAAACCCAAGCTGATCCCCCTGCTGTTTATGTGACAGAATTATGTTCAGTGTTGCAAACACAAAGACACATAATTGCTGAAGAGTTAAAACCACCATTGTAGCAATAATCTGGGACATTTTTCACCCAGATGGTAGAAATGCCTATCAGCATGTAGGGGCATGAATGGCCGTATTAATTACAGCCACACAGCATTCTTTAAAGTGCACCAATAAATATCCATTTGTGAAGGTCAATTTAATGTAATCCTAGGCAGTTATCTTGTACTATATGTGTTGCCAATTCCAACAATAAATCAAAGTGTAAATTCACCAAAAGGCCAAATACCGCTATTTAGAGTTCAAGCTTCTGCAGTCCCTATAGACCATTCTGTCTTCTGAGAAGCAAGCTGAACAGTGCA
Source organism: Engystomops pustulosus (assembly GCA_019512145.1). Classification (NCBI taxonomy): domain Eukaryota; kingdom Metazoa; phylum Chordata; class Amphibia; order Anura; family Leptodactylidae; genus Engystomops; species Engystomops pustulosus. The sequence goes on along the minus strand of CM033642.1, from coordinate 180,222,217 downwards.
GAAATTACATAAAATTATTTTCTTAATATCTTGGAGCAATTGGCACCTTGCCAGGCACAATTTTCTAATTTTATATAATTTATTAAATATACTTTTTGAAGACCTATTTAATATTTTAAAAAATATTTTCTTTAATAAAAATGTAAATATAATTAAATCCCCTATCTAGGGCTTTATATTTCAATTTTAGTTCAGTACAATATTAACCTTCTTATAGAAAAAAAAAATTATTTCAAGGAGTGATTTATATTTGATGGTATTGTTACTGTAGATTTGGTCATTCATGCAAGAACATATGTACTGCTGGATGGGTGTAATTGCAAAATTAAAAGCAAAAAATTTAAAAACAAAAACACAGGCTAATCAAGCCCCTATGAAGTGTTAACTACTCGCTGTGTAACGGGACAGAATAATTCACCTGCAAACAAACATATTCACATGTATTATAGGGGGGTTTTCTCTACAGATTGAAAAGTTCTATACAGGCAGTCCCCAGGTTACAAACAGGATAGGTTCTGTAGGTTTGTTCTTAAACTGAGTTTGTGTGCAAGTCGGAACTGAATATTTTATAATGGTAACCCCAGCCAAAATTTTTTTTGGTCTCTGTGACAATTGTATTTTAAAAATGTTCGATCATAAGAATCAGGATTAACAATAAAGTTTAATTACAGACACCTGTGATAACTGATCACTGTAGAGTAAACTACCAAAATCCAGAGGTCCGTTTGTAACTAGGGGTCGTCTGTAAGTCGGGTGTTCTTAAGTAGGGAACCGCCTGTAGTGCCAATCTCTATTATCATAGTATAGGACAGTTCAGCTATATATGAGCTTACACCCTATAAAGTATGTTTTACATATAACATGTCACAATACTAGCATTCAGTTTAAGTTATAATTGGAGGCATCACCCAATGTTTTTACCATAATAAGGGCAAATATTTGTTATGTTGATATCTTATTTTGTAAGTAACAATATTGAAAGCGCCCATTTTGACCAAAAAACATTTTAGTCTAATCTCTTTAATGTGTTATTGGTGCTTTCAGGCTTTATTATTTTGATGAAATATGTTTTCATGTCCCTAGAACGGATGATCAGATCAGGTGACTTCTCAGGACATTGGAGGCTGTATGGATTAAAGCATGACTTGAATAATACAATATCACCTCCATGGTTCAAATAAAGATTCTTCAACATGTAATGCTCTATAGCTTAGAGTATCAAAAGGTATCAATGAAAACTTAGCATAAGCATCTAACTCTGTTCCCCGGTCAGAAAATTTAGACCTAGCACATATACTTCGAGATTGAAAGTTACTTTGGGTTTACTCCTCATACATGTTCTACTCAATAAATTATGTAATGCACTTCTCTGCAGCCTATGCCTCTACAGTTCTTGTAAAACTACAAATCCCAGAATGCCACAGAAGTCTGAGACTTCCAAAGTATGCTGGTACTTGTGGCTCCTTCACGGTTACACAACTAGTCTTGGCATCCCTTTAAAGGGTCAGAATTTCACAGCATGCTGGGATTTGTGGTTTTACAACAGCAGGAGATACCCCTGGATATAAATCAAAGACAATGATGCAATATAGAGGATCTGAATTGCAAATAAAAGAACAACAATATTTATCATACATACACATCAGTTACCATCCAATGACAGAAAATGATGTGATCACAGAGGAAAGTTATGCCTTTATATAAAGCTACATTATATATTCTGCACCTAATATGCAATGTGTGCACTTGCCCTGAGTATAAATATGGGTTTATTAGTGTCTCTCTGATTTTGTTACCTTGTGATAATATTGAAAGAATCAGGGTTTGAAGGACCTAAAAATACCATTTCCTAATCAGCTGCGGGTTTCTCTTTTTTTACAAAGTATATTGGAGAGTCATAAAAAGTAGATTGTAGAGTTAGATCACTAAACAGAAAAATTCACAGAACAGAAAATGAATAGATATTGCCATAAAATAAGTTGATACATACTGGAGAAAACGTATATACCATCAATTGAGCATAGACACTGTAATAGACAGATACATTATAGATAAGTTTTCTGGGGTTAGATCATATATCATCTTCAGAGTTACTACAGATCTGAAGAGCAGGGGGAATAGATTGGACATTACATGGTAAAAGTTCTGTTACTAGAAAGCATTAAGCTCCCAGTATAATTATGAATAACAGAAATGTCATTAAGGAAATAAATGCATCTGAAAGGAAGGATCAAATTACAGGTAACTTTCTAGGGTTGCCCAGTAAAGTTGTATGTGACCCAGCTGCACAGAAGAATGCAGTCAGCAAGGTTCAGATCCTATCTGCAGCTGTGCCTGTGTGTAGTGGAGAAGATCCAGACACTTTTCTCAAGTGACCCAGCAGAAGGTCTCCTTACCTTGGTGTGCTTGACCTCCAGGTTTGTGGTAGGCGAAGGCAGAAGATGTAAAGAGGCCATCAGAGCTGCAGGGTCTGTCTTCACTTCTCCAGGCATCTCTATTTTGCTGGAAGTCATTGCTGGATGCTGGTAAATGAGGCTTTTGGTTAACCCCCTCTTCCTCACTCTGGATCTTTTCAACTGACCTAATATTTGTTTGTGGTGGAGAAAAGATGAGTGTTCTGGATATTTGCTCCTTTCCTCTGTATATAGGCAGGTGTCAAGCTGGGTCTTTTCTTATTGGACATAGGGGGAGAAGCAGGGGGGCTGGTTCATCCTATGATGATAAAATTACAAACCTCTATTTACATAAGCCACTCAACACAAGCCTATTGAGTCACATCAGCAGTCAATAGGACTTCCCTTCTGTTAACACATTCAATGCTACAGAGTGTGATGTGGGCTCCCCCCAACACCTCAACATTCCCTGGCCAGGCTGAGGAGCATTGACTTGCACATAGTCTAGCAAGCAGTGGAAGTTTGGAGAACCTTTGCAGGGGGATTACCTTGCAGTAATTAAAAAATAATTAGCACCTCTGTGTTGTGTTCAATTCATCTGTAAAAAACCAAAAGGGTTTAGACAATCGGAGAAAAGTGTCAGAGCCCATGAGCTCATTACACAGACTAGCATCTCAGAAGACAATTAGATACAATCTGCTAAACAGGACCAGGGATTAAACAACACTGATTATTGACCAACTCCATGTGTGATTATATAATCCCTACTGATGAATCTATAAGTGCATTGAAGATGTGGACCAGGGCTACTGCCTTCAATGGGTGTCAGAATTATTTCCAGGTACATATTACTACAACCCAACACTGGCAGTTACTTTATATCTGCACCACAAGTTGTAGAACTACAATTCCCAGCATTCCCTTTGTTGCAGCTGTATATAAAGTTATACATATGAGTATTGCAAATGGTTAGGCGGTGGTATTTAATGCAGCCTGTGAAGAAATGTTCACATTGTAACATAACAGAGGTTCTCTTTATGCATATAAAAGATTTTGTAAAGGATAATTGACTTATATGTGTCAAGGTATATTTTATCCACAGCCAAGCGCATGCAGTCGCTTTATATATACATACATGGGTTAGAGGACTACAAGTCTCAGCAGTTTATCTGCTGATGTCAAATAATATCAATAATAATTATTAACAATAATATTTCTTATATAAAGACAAATATGAGGGTGCGTTCACACGTTCTGCTGGTGTCGCGTTCATAACGCGATTCTAGCACACAGGGGGCGGGGCTCCGGTCAATCGCATATGCGTTTCCAGAGAACGCATATGTGATCGGCCCGGGCCCCACCCACTGTGCCCTAGCGTCACGTTATGAATGCGACTCTAGCGGAACGTATGAACGCTCCCTGTGAACGTTTCAGGGTGATGCCGTTTTGAATGCGTTTTTGGCCCGTTTTTAAGCAGTTCATCAAAAACCGAATGCATATTTTGTAAACGCATGCGTTTTTGACCAGTTTTAATTCAGATAATTAACGTATGCGGTTTTTAACGGACAGCTTTAAAACGGCCCAAAAACGGGTTCAAAACGCCACGTGTACCACCACCCTGTCGTGTTTACATTGCACAATAAAACAGCTGTAGAGAGATCTGTCTAATTTTTTAACATTGCATTAACAGTTGCGTCCTGAAAATGCGAATGTTAAGGCCGCGGTCACACGTACCGCGTTCATAACACGACGCTAGCGCACAGGGGGAGGTCCTCGGCCCGAACGCACATGCTTAACAATCGCATGCGTTTCCCTGGAAACGCATGTGCGTTCGGGCCAAGGACCTCCCCATGTGAGCTAGCGTCGCGTTATGACGGACGCCTAGCGGTACGTGTGACCGCGGCCTAACAATGCAATAGGGAAAATCCCCTCTCAGCTGTTGTATTGCATTTCAAAACACAATGAAAATGCTATATCTGAGCACAGCCTCACTTTCCATGGAAATGCTGCCACATGATTATTCAGACACGTTTAGGGCGCGTTCACACGTTCCGCTAGCGCCGCGTTCATAACGCGACGCTAGCGCACAGGGGGCGGAGTTTGGGGCGATCGCATATGCGTTTCCAGAGAAACACATGCGATCGGGTTATTAATCGCATGCGTTTCCCAGGAAACGCATATGCGATCGGCCCGAGCCCCGCCCACTGTGCACTAGTGTCGCGTTAAAAATGCGTCGATAGCGGAACGTGTGAACGCGCCCTTAGGGTGCTGTTACACAATATGTTCTTGGAGGGCGCTTTCACGCGATGCATGGCATTGCATTTTTTATGCGTTTTTGACGCATTCAAAAGGCTTCCATCTTGATTACATGTTGAAGTAACATTGCGTTTTAGCAAATGCAATGGAAACACAATGTTACTTCAAAATGTGATCAAGGTTGAAGTCTTTGGAATGTGTCAAAAACACAACGCATCGTATGAATGTGCCCGGACAGGTTTTAAACGGACTAAACACGCATGCGTTTTTGTATGTTCATCATGCATTTGACTGATTTTAATCTGTTTCACCGCTGCCTACACTTCTAGAAATGAAGATAAACAGATTAAGGGCGCTGTCACACGGGACATTTTGGCTGCGTTTGCAAACGCAGTCATGAACGTCCCCTGGGACGTCGCCCCCAAACCAGCCAAACGCATGGTAAACATACAAAAACTCTTGGGTTTTCAATCTGTTTAAAAGCGGACCAAGGACGCACCATGTGGCAGCACCCTTACTTAGCTTTGTTTGTTCTTTATGAATATTGGATATCACTGCTTAAGTTATTATTTTTCTTTCTTTAAAATAACAGAACGAGGAGCATAACTGAATTTACAAGTGGCTCCTGGGTTATGTACAGGGTGTGTGTAAGTCAGATGTATAGACAGGTATATTTTATAATTCCAAAACAAAAGTTGGAGGGGGTTTTGCCAAAAAGCATATACGTTTGCAATGAAATGCATGCATTTCAGGCAGACCCCCCTCCCACTTGCGTTTTGGATGTGTTTAAAAACGCAACAAAAACTGCACATGGGAAGGCGCCCTTAGGCTGAGGACAATGGTTCCACTATTGGTTTTCAATTGCAGAAAATTGGCAGTATGTTTCTCCTAATTTCATTGTGTGAAAAACCTAGCATTTTGGTAATAATTCCACCTGGTATCCCGCTGCTTGCACTGGTTGCACTACAGAATAAAGTGACATGCTGGGGCTTAAAAACTCCACACCACAGGAAAGTTTGTGTTTCACAGCGAATACGTGAAATTGTTGCTACTGTACAATGTCAATGGATTAGAATCAGAAAAGTAAGTGGGGGGCTAGTGTGCCACAAGTATGTCCCCCTGCGAACCAAGGGGGGAAATTATCATAAGTCTGAAAATGTGTTTCTAGTTTTTGGGAGTTTTTGTAAGGTTTTGGGCTTGCCTGAATAATCTAAGTGGTTGATAAATGAGGCATGTGTTTTTTGAGACTTTTTCTAAAAAGTTGCACAAAAGTCTCAAATGTTTAAGCAACTTCTTGTAGAGTCTTGTCGGAACACCCAAGTAACATCCAAAGGAAGAAAAAAAGGTTAGGACCGGCACTCTAAGCTGCTAAAATCTTTATCTTTTATTCCATATTTGTTACAATGCATAATCCAAAGGGACATTTTCGAACATAGGCATTAGTTCTTACTCATGGTCAACTCATGGTGTATGTACTGCACGGGCCCTTACACTATGATGTCACATGATGGTGACACCACCACATCATGGTGTTTATCCTCAGTTGGAAGAAGGGAAGCCAAAGGTGAGTATAGATTTTTTTTTTCAATAGGACATTACATTAATGATGGAGGGATTTATGTAAGAGGGGGCATCTTGGTAGCACATTTCTATAAAAGGAGGCATCTGGGATGGACATTTCATTAAAGGGAGCATCTGTGGTAGACATCTTATTAAAGGGGGGCTGGCTCTGGACTGAGGGGGCATGTGCCTGAGTGATCATGTGCAGGCACTATCTATATACTTATTGGGCATGTGCAGGGGCTATAATAGTAATTCTTTAATTATATAGCACCTACTGATTACGCAGCACTGCACAGAGTTTGCCAAATCGGTCCCTGTCCCCATGTGGCTCACAATCTAATCAACCGACTAGTATGTTTTGGAGCGTGGGAGGAAACTGGAGGAAACCAATGCAAACATGGAGAGAACGTGCAAACTCTTTGCAGATGTTGACCTAAGTGGGACTCCAGGACCCCAGCGCTGCAAGTGCTACCCACTGAGCTGGCTATCTATATACTGAGTGGGCATGTGCAGAGCTTGTCATGGTTTAAAAATGTTTTGGTCAAAAAAAATTGTGTATACAATGTTATGTATCAATGTGGGAATAGGCACCAGTGTGGGGGGGGGGGGGGGGAAGCACAAAAATCTTCCAGTTAGGGGCACCAAAATTCCTAGTGGCAGCCCTGGTTGTATCACTTGAGAAAAAACTGCATGTGGGCAAAAACTGATGTTTTTTTCTTTTAAATTTCAACTTAGTTTTCTGTTTAATGTGTACAAAAATTATTTATTGAAACATTGTGAATGCAACTGAGCATATAACAGCACAATAGTTCTAATGTAAGGAAAAATTGCAGAATTAGGAGGTGGATCATTTTGTAAGTTTCATCTGTTTTTACGCGTGCCCAAAAAAGACACCTTGGGAATGTCATCCATCTTTTCAATAAAAATGGAGCAGTGAAAACATAGAGGTAGAAATACGTTAAGATTAGTGTCATGCCTGTGTTAATATTCCCCCTGGTGCACCGGCGTATGGAGTGCACCAGGATGAATCTCCGCCATGTCACACCAGTTTAGTCCATAGTAAAGACCATAGTGAAGATGGCAGGCTGGCACATTCATGCTCCCACCCTGTTCCCCGTCACACACAAATTGTCGTGCAGGCTGGAAAAACACAAGCAGAGATTTATAAATGCCATATGTGCCAGAAAACTGATGAACAGGGCGATATAAATTTCCTCTCCTGTGCTTGGATGGTGTGCAAGGGCTTTCAGTTATTTTTTTACTAGACCAAAAACTTGTGTAGGACATTTTTCACTTGCGTCATCAGCAAATGTCATACCGGGGTGTGCAGAATAAAAACGGATGTCTGAAGAAACACAATGCTAGTGACTAGCTATAATAGGGCAGTGTCCAGAATGAGACCCGGCCATCACAAACATATGCGTGTGGGGTTTCAGCTGTCAGAGTTTTGAAGTCATAAACAGTTATAGAGGAGAAATTATGAGAATGATACCTGAACTTATATATGTTAATGTGGTTTCAGGATGAAAGGGATTAAAATTTCTCCTATAGGGAGACTCAATTTACTAATATTCAGGTATCATACAAATCGATGTTCTCAGAGCCAATCTCTGCATAGTACCTGCCAAAAAAGTTTCCACAGGAGTAATAAAATGCTCTCAGTAACAGTAATGATAAGCGTCCTCATATCTCATAATAACTGTAGAACATTTAGGGATGAGACTTCTTTACGTATATATATATAATTAATACAGTAATAGTAAGATTTGGGATGAATAAATTCATGTTTAAAGGGGTTTTCCCATGAACTAAAGTTGGGCCCTATCCAGGGACCCCTTGTTTTCGCGATCTGTGTGGGTCTTTGCACTGAGACCCCCACTGATCAGCAAGTTAGGTCCCATCCACGGGATAGGGCCTAACTTAGTTCGTGAGAAACCCCTTTAAGTAAAGAGAGTGTCTGCATAGAGCAGCCATGGTACAATCCTCATCAGAACAAATACTCCGTCATTGGTTATGGATTTGGGTCAGATCTTTGTACTTATCTTTTCTTTACCTCTCATTCAGGAAGTGTTCCCTCCAGCCAGGAATTTTAAGGTTGTGATTTGTGCATCAGGTGTTATCTAATTGAATTATTCCTATTATCTAGTGTGATAAAGGTGTGTGATGTGCTAATGATACAGATCTGGATCAGGAATTGTACTACGAATAATAAAGGATTTCTATTGAGCTTTAACATTTATGTATATACTGGGGAAAATTTGGACTGGCTTTTATATTTGCAGTCTCTGACTGGTATAGAAAAGTTTTTGTTGTAGAATAGTTCAATAGGTTGGTTTTATTATTCAATAGAAGCCCTATGCTACGGGAACATGCTTGTATGCTTTAGCAGTATTACTAAATGGGCTTGGTGGGCTCATGCACACACAAAGAGGCATAACTTAAAATGCTTGTCCGAGGTTTGAAAAACATGGCCTCTTACTTCCAAAATGCCAGACCATTGGTAGTGAATGGTATTGAAAGCTGTTATAGGACCCCAGACTATATGTATCAGTTACAGTACAGGTCTACCCATACTGCGGGTGGGGGTGTGTGGCTACAGGACTTATGGACCCCCTTAAGCTCCTGACTTAGCTGCAAGCATCCACATGCAATACCATAAGTTAGGGCTTTGCAGGAAAAGATACCCTTAAGGATTTCTATGGCCTTGTACCCTACCATACATTCTGATGCTTTGTATTTTTGCACTGCTTTACCTGACCTGATATGGGGGATATGAGACACCGGTGATTGCTGTGTGGTACATTTAGTGATGCAACTGTATATAAAAGCGAACCCCTCAACAGACTTTAGGGGAGATGTATTAAAGGACATTGCCATCAGAATACCTGATGGTAGATGCCTACTACTCGCCCCTTGTCTCATGCCTCATCTTTTAGTATTTAGTGCAGTGTTGGCTAGAAATAAAGCGTTCAAAAATATGTAAATCTTGGCTCTTCCGATTAGCAATTATTCATGGGTCTTGGCCAGCCGACTCTGCCTACACATCAGTCAGAGAGCCTGTGACATCCCTCTGCAATGCTCACGCTATGGGCAATCATAGCATAGTATATAGGTGTAATGCTATGATCGCTCTACAATCTGTAATGTGCCTTGCTAATGACTGGTGACGTCACATGCCCACTGTGTAGGCAGAGCCAGCCATGAATAATCGGAGGAGCAAAGAGGTTGTCGCCAGAGCTCCTCAGGCTAACTTGCATATTTTTAAAAGCTTTATTCTTAGCAAACACTGCACTTCTAATGTATACTAGAAGAACCTTACTGCAGATCGTCGTGGGATGGGGGGTGAGTAGAAGCGTCTACCATCAGGTATTCTGGTGATTAATCTGGTGCAGTATAAGACTGGTGAGAGCACCGAATGCTCTAGTGCAGTGATGGCATACCTTCTAGAGACCGAGTGCCCAAACTACAACCAAAATCCACTGATTTACCATGAAGTGCCAAGATGGCATTTTAAGTAGTAACTTATTGCTACCTGTTCTTCCTCATCTTTCAATCGTATCGACCCGCTGAGGCCATCAATACAGTTGAAAGCAGGAGGTAAAATTAAGACTCATCGTAGCTTCTCTCCAGGGTCTCTCTGTAGAAGAGCGGTGGGTCCAGGAGGATGACCTCCAAAGACATTGCAGTTTTGTTAACACCTTCTCTCTTTTCCCGAAGTTCCAAGCAATGTCGCTTTAAAATGGCGCTAAGAGCAGCATCTCTTAGGTTGTCTGGGAGTGCAGGTAGATTTGGTCCTATTTGGTGAATTCTGTCCTGGAGCGATGTCTGAGTGCCCAGAGAAATGCCACCTCTGGCACCCATGCCATAGGTTCGCCACCACTGTTCTAGCGCATGGGCTGTATTCTGCAAGACCATGCCCCCTTATTCACAATGGACAAAATCACTTTCAGACAAGTCAGAAAACTGCCTAAAAATTATCTATAACCTTTAATAAATGTGGCGCACCGCATTTCAGGTGCAAATTTCTCCAGTAGTCAGGTGTAAACAGACTAATACATTTCTCCCATTATATGGTTACTTTGGCATCTATACCACTGAGTAAACCATTGCAACTAGGGGTAGCATACCAAGATTTTAAAGGGATTGCACAGAATTACATAAAAAGTGTATTCATTTTCCCACCAAAAAAGTGTTGGTCCAGTCCACAGTTTCCATTGTTAGTGGTGTGGTGCAGTTTGTGAAACAAACAGTTGCTAGGGAAATAGTTAACCCTTTTAAAAAATTGACCTGTCATATATTTGAATGTGAATGATCCACTTGTATTAGAAGTTTGATCACTTTCATTACGTTAAAGGCTGTTCTGATGGCTATATTAAGGCCATGAAACATTGTCTATATGTCAGCAATATTTTCCAGGCCAATCGCAGCCAATGATGTGTGTCTTTTCATTTTGTACCTGGTGACTGGACCACTTTATATAGAAAACCTGGAATATCCTGGAAAAAGGTTTTTAGTAAGCTTTGGAAACACAAGAACAATCTGAAATATATTGTGGGAAAGATCAAAGCAATTTGATTTAATAATTTAAACATTTTAATAATTATAGCAGATACACAGAGCAAATGTTGATAAAAAATGGTGAGTGAATGTAAAGATGGACTTGGATATTGATATGTTACAGTAGATGAGATGGATTTGTTTTTTTATTATATGCTTGTTTTTTATTATCTGCTGTCAGTCTTTTATGTTATCATAAATCATTGTTCCTCAAAATGATATAATTGTATCCTCCAGGCACCAGTATTGATGCATCTCACCCTTATCCAGAATGTAGTATCCACAATATGGGGATGACCATACGTGATAGATAAGCATTATACAAGCAGCACTTCCCAGGCAGACACAGAGATAGTTGGTTATCTTTATTTTTTGGACCAACACAGTTTATTTGGGGAGACTTCCTGCTGAGGGTGCAAGTAAGTGACACAGCAGGACATTGTCCTTCAGAAAGTGATCTGTATGGGGAAAACTCAGGGAATAAGCCTATGTGAGTTGTAGTTGTTGGAATTGTATTTTTATATTTTATTTTAAAATATTGACCTTTACAACTTTTCTTATGACACAGGGGTCTTCGGTCTTACCCCATGAAGCCTTTTTCTATCCAGAGCCACATGGATAATTGGATGACAACATATCTGGTTGGATAAGCTGTGTATCTATGGTTACAAAAACAATTGATTATGACTCTTAGAAATTTCTTAAGGAAATTTATGTGACATTTTGAATTATTTTCCTTGCTTTGTGATTTTTCTCTTAGAATGAATCAAGCAAACGGTTTGCATGTGGAGCACTGCAGGCGTTTCTTTCCATTAGGAAAAACCATGAAAATTGTTGGTGCATATTCATGTGTACTAAATGGTTCACATGATTATTTATTTATTTAGTTTTTTTTACATATTACCTGCATTGATATTTCTTTACATAGGACAAAGATTGGATGGCCTATTATTTTCTATGTATTTTCATACAACTATTAACTTGGTATCAATTAGCCGATAAGATAATAAGCCATCCTTTTGGAATAAGTGATGCCAAATCCAGTGTAGTCCAAATCCAGGTGAGACCCCCAGTTTATTTCTCATGGCCTCTTACTTATTTGGAACATGTCATATATATTAGATCTGTTCTGTAAAGAGAAACTGCCCATGTACCTAGGGTCTAAACAGAATCTGTAAAGTGAACCCAACATTGACACTTACCTCACCCTATAAGCATATTTAAATCTTGAGGCGGCGTTCACACAATGCGTTTTGGACACATTGGAAATGCATGCGTTTTGAGAACGGAGCATAAAGGAACTGCTTAGTTCATGCTCAGTTGTAGGATCAAATCATAAAATCTACTTCCTATCAACACATGGAGGATATCACAAATTATGTAACCAAGATTAGTAGCCATTTTCTGCAAATTGTATCCTCATAGATTACTGATAAAAAGTTTGAGGTCACTTAGAAATTTCCTTATTTTTGAAAAGCACATTTTCATTTCAATGAAGCTAATATTAAATGAATCATAAATGCACATTATACAATTTTAATGTGGTAAATGACTATTCTAGCTGCAAATGTCTGGTTTTTAATGCAATATCCACATGGGTGTATATAGGCCCATTTCCAACAACCACCATTCCGGTGCTTTAATGGTACACTGGGGCATATTTGCAAAGAACAGGGCAAAATGCACAGTTTGCCTGTCTATAGTGAAGAGTACACCAGATCCAGGATTTTTGGCACACGTTCTTCTTGAATCTGCCACTCCCTGCACTGCCACTTCTTTTTGGTGCACCTTAAACATACAGTGTGTCACATTTCTGTAAGACTTTACCTGTTAAATCTGGTGCACAGTCCGACTGAGCACTGGAAAGCCCACTTCAGTGCAGAAATTTGTGCAGCACGATGCCTAGTGCAGCTGCGACACAAATGTGGTGCAGACACTTCTTAAATACCGTGCAAGCAGTTTTCACCTAAAAGAAAGTGCAAAGTCCAATGGAAAACAGGTGCACGGCCCTTGGTAAATTTGCCCCGTTGGGTTTGATAGCTGTGTAAGAAGGCTAATGGATTTAGAAAACCCTTGATTTAGATGATGATTTAGAGAAGCTATAAAACTGACATTCCTTTAAGCTGGTTGAGAATCTGGAGCATCACATTTGTTTGTTTTATGATACTCTCACAATGGCCAGAAAAAAAGAACATTCAATGACTGTCTAATCTTGTTCTTAGAAATGAAGGCCATTCCATGCAACAAATTGCCAAGAAACTGTAGATTTCCTACAACGGTGGGTACTACAGCCTTCAGAGGAGAACACAAACAGGCTTTAACCAGAGTAGAAAGTGAAATGGCAAGCCCTTCTGCACACCTAAGCAACAAGAAAAGTACATTAGAGTCTCTAGTTTGAGAAACCGACACCTCACAGGTTCACCACCGGCAGCCAAACGCCAGTGTCAACCTCTACAGTAAAGAGGCAACTCCAGGATGCTGGCCTTCGCCCTTCATGGGAGAGAAAAAGCCACATCTGAGACTGGGTAATAAAAGGAAAAATATTAATATGGGGAAAAGAACAATGACACAGAGGAAGATTGGAAAAAAGTGTTATGAACAGACGAATCTAACTTTGAGGTGTTGGGTTCACACAGAAGAACATTTGTGAGAAGCAGAAGAACTGAAAAGATGCTGGTAGATGCCTGACACCATCTGTCATGCATAGTGGATGTCATGTGATAGTCTGGGGTTGCTTTGGTGCTGGTACAGTGGGAGATTTGTACAAGGTCAAAGGGAATTGACCATGCCATTCCCCTTTGGACAGCGCTTAATTGGAGCCAATTTCATCCTACAACAGGGTAATGACCCAAATCACATCTCCAAATTATGCATGGACTATTTAAGGAAGAAGCAGGCAGCTGGTATTCTACCTGTAATGGAGTAGCCGCTCAGTCACCAGATCTCAGCTGCTGTGGAAGCAGCTTGACTGTAAGGTACGCAAAAAGTCCAACTTGTGGGAGGGGCTTCTGTAAGCATAGGGTGAAATTTCTCAAGATTACCTCAGCAAGTTAACAGCCAGAATGCCAAAGGTCTGCAATGTCAATGTCTGGGCTATATTTTCTATTTATTTTGCAACTCATTTGAAAAATAAAAGTATGGGTTTTCATGGAGAACACAAAATTGTCTTTAATATATTCACGCCACGAACCCTCCCTTGCTGCAAGCCGCCGCCGGCTGGGGAACTAGGAGAGAGCACACACCCCGCTCTCCACACCCCAGGAGGCGTGAATATATTAAAGTCTGGGAAAGCCGTGAGGAGATCGGGTGTCATCAGCCTGAGCGCCTCCGGCACTTTTACAGAGTTAATATTTCCCCAATAAAAACGCCAAATTACATGTAAAACACTGTTCACCCCATCCCATAATGAGCTACCTATTTAGGACACTCTACCACCAGTAATCTGGTGATAGATTTCCTTTTATATCTATAAATTAGCATTCTCACTTGGACAAAGTGCTTCTCTCTTCTTGTCAACTTCTTGCACTCCTAAAATCATAAGAATAAAGAAGTTTCTTAATATCTGTATTTATTGTTAGTAATGTATTTGCTGCCCTCTAGTGGACAATATAATTATTATTTATAGTTTGCATTTATTTGTATACCTAATGTAGAAAGCTTTTCATGTTTTAATTCCACAGAATATCTAAAGTAATGATGTACTTTGTGTTACAACTCTTTACAGATTATTAAAGAAAGTCATTTTTGTTTACATGAAGAAAAATGTGTTCTGGCGCTGTCATCCTCACAGCTGAAAATTTTCAACAATTGTGTCCAATCTAGTCAATACTATAAATATTATCAATATAACTTTGACTATAATAAGGGAGCTTGGGTAGTTCTGGCTTGGGACTGTTGAGAAATAATTGCAATTGTAGTAAACTCAGTTTTACATTAGTTATCTCAGGGTTCCAGTACATTGTAGGTTTTGCTTAAATTTCAGTATCTGTCCCAGAGTAGTAGAAACTCATTCAGTTAAACAAAACTGTATTTATTTTCAAAAATTTCTGCAACAAAACGTGCTTTATATAAATGAGCCATTTACCTTCTGGATATTCACAAATATTACTATATAGTAGTAGATCATAATGCATGAAACTCAAGTGTTTTTTCAATTAATTTTCGATTGTTTGTTTGTGATATGCACATAAGTGGGGTTATTTATCATTAGATTAGCTATTTGGGTCAGTCCTATGTCTATTTTTGGAGATCCAGTGCGCAACAGATTCATTAAAGTGGTTTTAGCCTTTTAATAAATGTTCTTATGGTCTTAAAGTCCCCAAAAAAAGTCTCAAAATGCACAAAGTTTCAGCACATACACCATCAGAGGACTAGAGTAACTATGAGACTTTTTGCAAAAGTAATGTATTTATCAACAGCAGGCTGAAGCAATCCAGCTTTGACAAGGTCCTAAATGTTTGCTTTTTCAGCAAAACCACTAAGCGCAGGGTATTAAACAAGATATGTTTCTGCATCAGTGTAGCTACAACATTCTCAAGGTATGGTAGGTTCATTATGCATGAAATCAAATGGTAGATTTCCTTTAAGGCTGGCAAGGCTTCATATATGTTGATTTGGAGGGAATTATCAGGGCGCGTACACCAGTTTTCTGGCAAAAAAGCTTTTAAATGATCAAAATTTCATTGCACATGGCCAGGAATGGTGATTATTTCTTCCTTTTCGCCACCTCCATGTAAAGTGGGAATGGAGGGTCATGAGTGGGTTGTCAAAGAGCATTCTTGAGCACTAGCTATAGCCTGTGCCAGTTCAGTTGCAGGTTATAGCACAAATCAGCAGGACCTGGAGTAGAATAGACACAACCACGGAGGCCACAGTCTCTAGATATATGTGGCATGATTGGATGGATTGGGGGAAAATCATACGCTGGGGCCTGATAAGACTCATCATTGTAAAAGCTGCTTATCATCAAATGCTGAATAGTTTAATTAAATTTATAGCTCTTCTTGTTCCATATGCTGATAATGGTCTCGTACTGACTGATTATTAACATAACTTGGACTTAGCTGTCAGAATACAATACAATGTTAGCGGTTGTCTACATTTGTAATAGTTGAACATAATATGCACACATAAACTTCTTTATAGAAATTAAATTTTTTCTTCCAATCTATTATTTGTTTCTGCTTTTACTAGAAGGAATTTGTTGTCTTTCTTGTTGGTGCTTGTTTTGCCACTAATGTGGCTAAAGTAAACAGAAAATGGCAAAACTTCCTCTTTCCTCTGACTCTCCAGACAATAGGAGGCTTAATAAACACTGAGCTGTGATTACAAGACCAAGAAGCTGTAATTTGTAAATCAGTATTTTACCAGGTCCCAATCTTGGCACATTATCTCTACTGTCTTTATTCTCAGCAGGACTGATTCCCAAAAATGACTTGATTGCTTGCAAACACCTTACATCAAAGAAGCAGATCCTCAAGTATGTGACAGTGATTAATGCAATCACAACACACCACAATAAAGTCAATTATTTTATGTAACCACTTAGCTAAACACCTGCATGGTCCCGCAGACAGATGGTAATCCAGCTCTGTAAAGCCGCGCTGCCCTCTGCTGGACACTATGGGATCCTTTTAAAGTCTCCTATTTTACCTTTTGTGTTCCTGCAAGATCCTCATCTATAGACTTTAGTCACAATTTAGATGTGCTCTAACAAATGTAATACATGTGTGTGTGTGTATATATATATATATATATATATATATATATATATGAGAGAACAAATAGATATATACTACGCATACTCTGCTATCACCGTCAGTGCCGTAAACAGTGATTGGAGTGGCCGTGCTCATATCCATCCTGACGCTCCATTAATTTGGGATACAACAGACCCCAGTTCTTGGGCTCCTTTAATACTGTAGCCTGTTTTAATTTTAACTACTTACCTTCCAAAGGCCATAACGTTTTTATTTTGCCAGAACTGTATGAGGCTTACTATCTACGGGACAGTTTTTGCTCTCTGCTGCCACCATTTGATATTCTATGCCATGTACTAGGAAGCTGGAAAAAATACAGCAGAATTCACTAAATCTGCCATTTTTCTTTTTTTTAGATTTCATTTCGTGGTCTAGATGATACCTCCCCTTTATTCTTTGGCTCAGTTCTGTCAAATAAATGAACAAGTTTGTTAATTTTATTTTAAAGGTATTAAAAAATATATGTTTTGCCATATTCTGACATCCATATCTTTTATTACTTCTGTGTACAGACCTAGTGTCATTTTCTTCAGGACCAGCAGATATTTTATGGCTACCATTCTAGGGGACTGTACGACATTCTGATCCCTTTTTATCCAAAATAGTAAAAAGGTAGTGAATAGAGATGAGCGAGCACTAAAATGCTCGGGTACTCGTTATTCGAGACACCCTAGAGCAGAGTTCGCCAGACAGGACTCACGGACTCCTGCAGTCCCAGGCAGCCCAGGACCTTAGAAGGATACAATGATGATCTAAACTTCTTCTCCTTCCTTCTACTGTATTGGTGTCCTCAGGTGCCTATACAATTTAAACATGTGACAGAGCATGGAGTAATAAGTTACTGCTTAAATTGTCGTATCGGCACTTTGCGAAAAATACGTGGATTTTGGTTGTTGTTTGGGCACTCAGTGTCTAAAAGGTTTGCCATCACTGCTTTAAGACATAAATCAACTTGTGTTATGTTCTATTCATGCATATACTTAAAGGGGTTTTTACTACTAGTGCAATCAGTTGAGTGTATCAGTGGCACCTTGCTGTTACACTATAGACTTAGCAGGAGATGGGCAGCATCATCTGTAGCGTATTGTACATTTTTACTACATCCCAGACGGGAGTTTTACTTAGAGATCAATTGAAAGCGGCTATAATACACTACAATACTTCTGTATTGCAATGTATCATGGCAGTCACTACAATGAGAACAGCCAAGGGAATGCCAAGGGTTACCATTACAACACAAACATCCTGCAATCTTTATGTGGTGGTTTTGTCATAAGTGGCCATAGAGGCCATGTTCACTATTGTTTGAAAGTGAATGATTACCTTGCACAGATAGATTTGGGCCCAGCAAAACTTGCCCATCAGTCTTACCTACACTTGGGAAAGGGGGACTTCACCCTGAAATGCATTGTGATGTTAAGACTTAATTTGCCAATAAAATCTTGTTATTGCTACATCATTCATGTTTATTCCTATACCTGAGTGAGCCATTCGAATATACCACAAGCAGATACAGAGGTAGTGCCATTTTCTTCATGTAATAGTTCATGAGTACGCATCAAAAGGCTACCTTCTATGATGTACTTTTATTTCACTGAGCAGTAAATAATACTTGGGACACCCACCAATTAACCGATATTAGCCTCCTATAGCACCAGAATCAATACAGAAAATGGAGCCAGAAGTACAGTTACCATCTTGGTGTACAAGATCTGTATTCGTATTCACTTGATACCAGGATTTATTAATTAACTCCGTCATTGAGTGTTCATCAAAGCCTCTTAAAACTTTGTATTTAGAAATCCAAAAGCTGCATTTGGTCAGCCCATATGATTTACAAATTTTGAGAAATGCTGCCCTCTGTAGTGTAGGTACTGATGGTGCATATTTCATTCACTTCAAGTAGATGTAATATAATAACCAATATTAACAAATTTTGTCACAAAGTTTCCTTAGATTCCTCCTAGATCAGTGGTTTCTAAGCACAGGGCCGCGGAACACCCAGGCCCTGGCCGTGGCCAAAAAACTTGGAAAAGAAACTGGGTACTTACCTTTGGCGCTCTTCTTCACCATGGGGCTTCGGCTTCTTCTCATCTCACATTCTTGGCAGTGCGGGCAAAGGCACGTGCTCTCTGCCCATGCGTAACCGCTATAATGTAATCAGCGCGCGACACGGCTGGCGTCATGGCGGGTGCACGTGGGCAGAGCATAGAGGGACCTCTTCCCACACTGCCGAGAATCGAAGACGCCAGGTCACGGGGTAAAGAGGAGCACTTGAGGCAAGTGTTGACTTCATTATTAATATGGGGCCTCCGCTGGGAAAATTTCATTTATGGTGGGAGCAGTGTTGGGGACATTTTATAGGGGAATCTTGAATCTTTAACAAATATTTACTCTGACCTCACCTTTACAATGCCCCCATATGGGTCCTTTTCTTGCTTCAAGTCCTCTGGCTCCATCTGCGGGTCCCTGTGCGCTGTCAGCACCATCATTATAAACTCAGCTATAGCATCAAAACATTGATACTTGTGCGATGCGTTCAAAGTCAGAACAATTCAATACTAGGCTTTTGTCACCTGTGGAACTGAATGACTTCTCCAGACACAAGGCACTAAATTATTTAATTAAATAATTTTTTCCCAGCCCGACATTTGATCTCACAACCTCCACACTCCACCTACCAGGTTTAATGCACTGGTTTAAAGAGATAGATCTTCTCAGAGATTTCTCTTTATATCATCACTTGATTATAATACATTTTTAAGCATGTAATACAGTTAAATTAAATTAACAGTTAAAAAAATGTATAAGACAAAAAAAAAGGGCTCATTAGATGGACGTGTCTTCAGTGCATCTTCAAAAAAGCGGATGTGATGTCTGTGTTCAGTCCATATTGTATCCGTTTTTTTCACATCCGTACGCAATCAGTTTTTTTCTTTTGCAAAAAAAAATTATGGGTTTCTTATCTACTTTTTGCCTTGTGTCTAATGACATTAAGTTTTGTTACATTCATTTATTTATAGCATTATGGATTTTTGTATCAGACGTTCATATTCCCTGAATACCCCTTTAAAGCTTCTCATCTCAAATCACTGGTGACCATTATTGATCGCATGTGTTTCAATTGAAATGAATAAGTGAATATGTTGGGCTGAGCCCCACCTCCAGGCGTTTGCATTGCATTTATAAATGCAATGTAAATGCCACATGTGACTGCAGCTTAAACATTCAGATAATCCTTTTTTTCTTTTCTTGAAAGTATCAGTATCGAGTATTGTGCTACTGTTCTGAATGATGTTGGCAAGTGGCTGACGTCATAGTTTGTGTTCCGGCAGTGCACAGGGACATGAAGAGGGCTAGAATAAAGAAGAGGATGTCAGGTTCGCTAGGGAGATTGCTGGGACTTCTGGTTCTTCTGGTGGTACCAGCAGCGTTCTCCAAACCCCGGCGCGTATCCGCGCAAACTCCACCTCTCGTCCTGGGCAGCGGCTGCTAAGATCTCGCGCTGTCTAGGAGTGGCTGGGACTTTGAACCTCTGCTTGGTGCTTGGTTGTTCTGCACCATGAGGGGTTAATTCCCAGATGCTGTCCAGCACCTATCAGGTTCTGGAGGTGGAGTTCTGGCTGCATAAATTGCAGCTTCACTAGTCACCAGTGCCAGTGTTTGAAAATCCCTTTCTCCACCTGGTTGCTGCTAGTTTGTATTGCTCTGTATCTGTATCTATATTGTTGCTAACTCGGCTAGTTTTGGACTTTGACTCTTGCTTACTGATTCTGCTTTTGACGTACCCTCTAGTTGTGACTCCGGCTTGTTTACGATTCTTTTATGTTTGTCAGTCTGTTTGTGTTCCCCTTCCCACACTTACCCAGAATATTTCGAGTCTTCAAGTAGTCGCCCCACGGTTTAGCGTGGGGGGGCTATAGGAAGGGACAGAGGTTGGGGCAAGCTCAGGGCACACTATCCCCTGTCTTTTGTGTACCAATCCTTACAGAAACACTGGCCACACATAGGTCTGCATCCTGTATCCGACCTGCTACATTCTCTCCTTCCATGGAGCCTTTGTCAGCTGTGGTCGCTCAGGTCCAGACCCTAACTCAGCTTGTTCAGGATCTAGCTTCCCGTCTCCAAATTCAGGAATCTATGCAGGTTCCACGGCAGACATCACCGCAGGATCCACTGCCACCCACGCCTGAACCTAAGGTTCCTCTCCCTGACGTGTTTTTTGGTGACCGTAAGAAATTTTTTTCATTTCGGGAGGGCTGTAAACTTTACTTTACTTTACGCCCTCGTTCATCGGGCACAGAGATTCAAAGGGTGGGCGTGGTAATTTCGTAAACAAGACCACTTTAATTTATTCTGTTTAAGAGATAGTGCCCTTCAAAATGATCTGCCAAACCCTTTTACCCGTTATTCCACCCAAAAACACAAATAATAAATCATGATAAAAGTAGGGGACACCCAAGATTCAGGCTCTGTGACGGTGTTAATCTTATATTGTGAACTATGGTCTCCTCCTTGCGACACATTCCCTCTCTCTGCCAGCTTTAATCTCAAACCGCACCTCAGAGTAGGAGCGGGAAAGGCACAATATAAAAGACAGCACAGAAGTGCTCAGGGGGTAACACTCACAAAGACCGACCAAATCATTAGATAATTTTATAATTGATTTTAGAAGGAGGAGGACCTTGGATATAAGAAGATACCCACAGTCATGCTTCCTGGGATCTATGCGTAAGTATCCTGGATTATTATGCTTCATTTTAATGGTAGAGTACTAATTACTGGTTATCCAAGTAAGAAAAGTATTTTAGTAGGTTTTCTTTTGTAAAGGAATGTGTGGCTAACATTTTAGATGGCTGTGTGATTGGATAGGATTCAAAGGAGCTGAGACGTTAACAAGCTTTTACTTTTTATTAAAGAAACAATAAAAGTGCATGCTAAAAGGCCAGTTCCGTTTCTCACTCAAGGCAAATTACAATCGCCTGTTATAGAAAATTTATAAATAAAAATCAGCGGTGCAGCTTGCAGACAAAGTGAACAGTGTTCTCAGTGTTGGCATTCTACGAAAAGAACTGATGTGTGTTATTTTTACTGTCATTGGGAGTATCATCCTGGTTGACCCTGAATTTACAGTGACAGTAACAGTAGCTATCAACCAAGCTATAATGTACTGAAGTTCTTTTGAAAATGATATTGTCCAACTGAGGCTAAAAGGTAGGCCAGATACATTATACCAATAGGAGGTATGAATGCCCTTTAATAGATAAAATGAAATCTTCTCCCATGTTGTTTGGTCTCTTAATTCGAAGAATCTAGAACAGGAAGAACTGGGGGAGATTTATCAGAAATGCTGAGGCAAACTGTTCTAGGGGGCCCATGCGAAATAATTTTATAAACACTGTGGGAAAGTGGAAAGCCATCGGGCAACTAGAACGTATGCCCTCAGACACTGCAGATAAATCTCCCCGTTTGTGTTTATCCTCCTTTCATGTACATGGGATGATTTGCAATAAAAAGCCACAACTGTTTTCCTTGCAGCCTGCAGGTTAATACAGGACAGGGCAATATTTCCAGCTCACACTTCCTAAGCTAAAAATACTCATTTTAAAGTCCTAGATATAGTATCAATTGTAATTCATAGATAACCCCTTAGGAACTGCTACCATATGTATCCCAATCCTTGTGGCTCACGAAATATTACTATAATTTCCTATACCCCTGATTATATAAATAATGACACAATTCTGTCTTATAATGCCCCACTGACCCTATTAATATTACAAGAAATCCCTCTATCCCAGTGGTGGCGAACTATGGCACATACAGACCCTCTTATCGGCACCATTGCAGTCACCCAGGGCAGGTTCCCAGACAGGGCTCAGGCCTCTTCATTCCCAGGACCATAGAAGGAAGCACAAGGATGATCCAAACTTCTTCTTCTTTCTACATGTATGTGTTATTAAGGTGACTATAAAATTTAACATGTGACAGAGCAGGGAGAATACGTTACGCCAAATCGTTACATGGCACTTTGGTGAAAAAAATGTGGGTTTTGGTTGTAGTTTGGGCACTCGGTGTTAAGAGGTTTTCCGTCACCGGCTCAGATTCCCTTTCCTATTATATGGACCCCCTCTGTGTTTGTAGGGCAGGACGTCCTTTTAAAAGAAAAAAAAAAAACTCTTCACGGCTGATTTCTTACCACCACATATCTACACCTGACCATGGTTTGTGTTGGTATTATGTGGCAGTTCCGCTCAGGTTATTTGCGTACCAGCACCACCCATGGTCAGACGATGAGCGAAAGAAAGCAGCAAAGTTTTTAACTTCGGGAGCTCCTTAATATTACTATTCTCCTCCTGAGGATGCCATCTGTTAATAAACCAAAATAGGCATGTGTCTAAGGAACATACAGCCCTAAGTTCCACTCATGAGCCTACCAATTCTTCTCTCGAATTAATACAATGATTAATTGTATTCATTTTCCTGAATCACTTGCACCACCCTTGTATTCATGGGACTCTAATTTTATTACAAGTCATTTTTCCCCCCCCCCTCCCCCCCCCCCCCCCCCCCCCCCCCCTGATAATGGATTCAGGCTGTGGAGTCTGTGTAATGGTCTACCTGATACGTCTTGTCAAAACAGAGATTTTTAAATAAATCAAGGCATTTTCCCTTGAGGAATTGATCAGTTCTTATATGCTAGATGAATGCAGATCTACTAAAAATATTGAGATACACTAAACAACCATTTCTAAACATAGTATATAAAAAGAATACAAAGACCAGCTAAAAATTATAGACTAGGGGAATTTTGTCAGGGCTTCTATGCCATTAAACTGCCGAGAAACCATGGAAGTCGTAACTGCAATGTAGCAGTGTATCAAAAATTGTGATTATAACCCTTTAATGCCAGCTCCATGCAAAGTGGGCATGGAGAGGGTGAAAGGGTCAAGGCAGTGGGTGTGCTGGCTAAGCGAGGGGCGTTCCTGTCTATGCCTACCCACTTGTCACATTTGCAAACTTTCTTAATGAAAGTTATCATTCTGTGTATATTTCTACACTAGGTAGGACCTGGAGTAGAAGTAAACCCTGCGCAGACAGCTGCTGGATACGTGAAGCAGGAAAGAGATTTCATCATAAGCTGGCACATAAGCGCAGTGATGATAAATTTACCCCAGAGTTTTTAAACTGCAGACGCATGTAACATGTTAGGTTTAACAATTGATGTAGTGATTAGAAATAGAGGATATTTTTCCTTAACTCTTATGGATTCAAACACCATAAGATTAGACATGATGACCTGCTCTTTCTCCAACCTGATCAGCCCAATACCTATAGTCTGTAAGCTCTTGTGAGCAGGGCCCTCACTTCTATTTGTCCATATGACATCTGTACTCTGTAAAGTGTATTTTATTTGTATATGTAGCCTATGATTTGTAAAGCGCTATGGAATATGATGGTGCTAACATAAATAAAGATTATTGGGAAAACAACCTTCTTAAAGATAGTAATGGAAAGCAGGAGAATAGGTGAAAGTCAAACATTTCCCAACTCTCGAAATTACACTATGAATCAAAGACGGAAAACATCAGCAGATAATTTGTAAATAAATATGTCCAAATTACCTTATCAAATTACTGACATTGTAACGAATTGCATATTAGAAATTTCCTCTGGAATTTAGGATTTACTATTTGTTACTATAACATATTACATTTTCTATATATCATTAAGTAATCTTTTGACAATACGCACACAGTGTATGATATGCCATTACTTAATGTCTGTATTTACAGTGTCACCTGCAGCAAAAGTACTAGTTATTGTAGCATTGTTATACCAAATAGTGTTGGTTTGTTCACTATTTGTAAATATAGCACATGTATGAATAAAGCATGTTTTAACACATCTTATGACCCAAGACTGGTCTTTCATTTTATGATTTAATGATAGAAAAAAAATCTGTCAACGTTTGTGTGATTTAATGAAAAGGACTGCAGGACTAATAGATTTCATAAAACTAATTCGGGGAATTTAAGACGCTGTATTTCCACCTCCCTTCCGGCATACTGTATGTGGCTATATACTGAAAGCTTTGGTAGTGTGTTCAACTAGAATGAAGATTTCAGGTAAACTATACAAAAATATAGTTATATTGGGGATTCACGTCTGTATACATGCTCTTCAAAAATGTTGGAAAGGAGTTAAGGCATGTAAATTACCCAAATTGCCAGAGGTATAACGATCACGGTCTGAAGCAGCATCAACAGTCGGTGAAGAGGGACAGATAACATATGAGTGTTTTTTTAAGCTTTGCGGTTCATTTGTCACCTTCAAAAAATTACTTTTTGTTTTTCCATGTAAGAGCCCATATGATGGCTTGTTTTTGTGTACCAATGCACTCATAGTGACGGTATTTACATATTCCATGATGTGCACTGGGACGCTGAAAAAAATCAGAATGCAGTGGAATCCGTGAAAAAATTGCATTTGCGCTGATTTCTGTGGGCTTAGGTTTTATGCTTCACTGTGAAACCCAAAATGACATCTCTTTGGGTCAGTATGATCAGTGGATAACAATTTGCATAGGTTTATAATTGTTTGTATACATTTACAAAAATGGGGGGGGGAAAACCTCCTTTACAAGAAAAATAAAATAATTTTTCCATCTTCTATGCTAAAATTTTTTTCATACTGCAGTGTATGGAGCCTTAGGTGGGGCAGTTGGAGTGGTGGGCAAATGCTGACAAGGTTTTGAGGACTGTACTGTCTTGGATACTGGTGTATTGAGTTTGGTTATTTTCAAATAAAAAAAAAAAAAAAAAAAAAAAATGACAAAAAAAGTGTCACTTTTGCTTTAGGTGCTAATTACGTACAGGGTTAAACGCCAGGCATAACATGATTATTAATGTACCAACATGTTAAGGATTGTTACGTTTATTTATATTTAAATCAGTTCTAGTGAAAGGTAGGTAATTTGATTTTTTAGGTTTTTTATATATTTGTTTACTTATTTCTTTACTATTTTCCGACCCCCTAGGGTCTGATGATCCCTAGCTTGTCTGATTGGTCATACATTACTGCAATACAACAGTATATTTATTTTCACATCATCTATTTACAATGTGCAAATCGACTATTGAATAACGTAATAGGGTATAACGTGTATAAACGAGACAGCTAGGGTTCTTTGTGTGGGACTGTCATCGCAACAGATCACCGTTCACTGATGAGTCACGAGGAGCAACAAATCTTAGCAAAAATATCGACGCCCATGTACCACCGGCTTTTTAATTGGCAGCATCTTTCCGGAGGCGAACACAGGTAAAACCCGCAATCATGGGTGTTTGCGCAATAGTGACAGCAAACTCTCTCTGGCCAGGAGAGGGTGCAGCCAATCCAATGACTACGCCGATGTGTGATTAGTAAATATTTAATGCAACGTTAAGGGGCTAAGATGCCCACGCCTTACTCCCATCCACTCCACATCCTAGCCGCGCTAAAACCCTTGTCCCCCCACCTCCCCCCCCTCTCCCCACCCCTCACCGACCCTCCACTCCCTCTACAACCCCCACCCAACTCCCCCCTTCCTCCCCACCCACCCCCACACTAGACCTCGCAATCAACCCATACCCCTTCCCTGCTCCGTTCCCCCCTACTCTTCCACCCCTCCCCACATCCCGCCCACCCCACCCCCATTCCCCCCCATACATATCATTGATTACAAGAGTATGCAGGCCAGAGGACACATTCTGTACGCCTTATCTGCGGCACTCTACATGACATTGGTGGTTCAACTGTGTTTTTTGGAAGCAGAATCCACTTCTGGGGCCTGGCAGGTGGAAGGGAAAAGATGGGAGAAACGAACGTTACTGGGGTGTTTATGTTATTATGGGCAACCTTCCAGAACTGCATTGATAAGGGATGCACAGGGGCTGTTGAACCTTTGTGAAATTAATTTTTTTATGCTTTGAATGTCTTTAGAATTTTTCTATTAATTTTAAAAACAGGTACTTTTCTATTCAAATTCAGTTTACATAGATATTTAGTATTTTTCCTTGCCCTGCCTAAGAGTAAAGTTGATGCCTTGATGAATTGGGAAGAAAGCACTGACCTAGCTTTTATATATTGTCTTTTGTATGAATTAATTGTCTGCACAGCTTGTGTGCTGGGCCACAATTCTTTCTTGCAAATTGTTTCTGGCAGTTATGGCATTTTTACGTATTGATCAAATAAAGCACTGGGTTCTGATCATACATTAAATCTACTAAATAACAAAGAAAAGGATATTAAAAAAATGTCCACCTACACTATAAAACACCCACATGGGAATAAAAAGATGAAACAAATGGAAGCATCACAGTATTCCTACATATAGTATATATATATGTACACACACAGTGAAACCTTTCCATAAGACCACCCCACTTGAGGAGGACCCCTTCCTAAAATATTGTTTTTTTTTATTCAATCACTGATTTTTTAAAAATTATTTCCCAGTTATATTCTATGGAAGCTGCCGCCTATCTATAGACCACCACTTTCTGTGCAAGAGAGCGGCTCAAAGAGGTGTCACTATATAGATTATGATATATTATATATATATATTATATATATATATAATGTGTTATGTGTGATAATAGATGTGGACTGATGGGGAGGCTGAGCTTCTGGTATTTGTGAATCAAAAATTTCAACATCCACCTTTGACATGTTCAAAATTCAAAACACAAATAGCATTGATATATACCTTTTCTGGTATGTAATAGGATGGCTGAAGCAGGTGATCAGTCAGTGCTTATGACATCCACACACGTATGGGTCCTGGAGTTGGGTACATACTTCTGGAACGAGTTCACCTGCATGCGCAGCTGCGGATTAGGAGCAGCATGTGCTAGTAGCCCACTCCCAACACATCCACCACCCTCTTTACTGTTTCTAGACTACGGATTCCCCCATGGCAACCAACCAACAAGCAGCCAGAGAGACAAGGTAACTGTTGCTTGCTAGTCGATACTACAGAAGCTAATCAGTGTAATTAGAGAATTGCTTATTTTGGCTTTTGACGAGCTGAGCAAAAGATGTTATACTTACGTTGTACTTATATGGTAGTCTGTATCAATTTTTTTTGGGGCGGGGTTATGTTAAAATGTAGAGGAAAACTGTATATGTTTAACAACCCCTTAAACTGGGTTGAAATGTTATCTCACACCATCGGTTTCAATTAGTTTTATAACATAAAATTTGATTATTACTTCTATGACAAAACTCAAACATTAAATTTATTTAAATAGTATATTAGGCATCAGAGCTATACAATCATGGTGTGAATATACAAACCAAAAGAGAAGAGAGGATGATGAGCGAGTCAAAATAGCTAAGTCTCTATCGACCAGCAGATAAATTTCCAACTAGAGATGCAGAATGCATTGATGAGACCTGCTACAATATAAATAATACAATTCACAAAATGAGCAAGAAATATTGCTTTCCAATGAAACATACACACTTTAATTTGTAAATTCTTAATAAAAGAAGACGTATGCTTTAAGAGCTATTCGAGTGGGGTGCAGAATAAGCATTTGTACCCTCAAACATGTTGGAGGGAACAGTCATGTCTCTTACACCCACCAGTGATGAACGTGATAAGGCTGAGGCTACTGTTATAACTTCATAACTTAGGCCACCTTATACTGTTAATGAAACCCATCAACAGGAAAGCCATGTTAATCTACGGCAGTGTGTCGTTATTGGGAATAGAGTGAGTATAAATTTCGAATTTATGTCCCGTTTCTTTGGATATGCTAAGCAGTCAAGGGGTTGTTACCAGGGATAACCTAAAAGTTCTGGCTGCCCGAAGTGGAGCTTATAAAGATTGCGCTGGCCTTCGCCTCATCCAGCATAATATATCAAGTTAATTTTCAGTACTGATTTGCCATGCATTGTTTAACCTACATTGGGTTTGTAAAAAGACACAATTTGTAAGGGTCAGGTTCCTGCTTTTATAGCAAAATGACTGTGCCCCTGATGCAGCCCGTATTCCTCATGAGGTGCTGTCGGAGGCAAGAGGCTCAACTGTCTCATGCATGGTGCACCCCCTGGGTGGTGCTATCCACCTATGACACAAAGAAAAACAACATTGACAAGCACAGATTAGAGCCCAACAAGCAGTAAATGTAGAAATACAGTCGTATTATGAATCTTTTCACCCAACACAACTCCACAAAAACAATCCTGTTCAGTTCCTCCTGCTGTAAAATACTGATGGCTGCAGAGTGCATTTTCATGGTCATAGGTGTGGCATTAAATAAGGAATGCTGGTAAATAATCTTCATCTATATATATATTACTTAGAAAGGAGAGGGAAGGGTTCTGAAACAGTATGGATAGGCCAAAGGGGCTTGGCATATAGACATCCCAAATTTAATGATAAACACAGAAACAAAGCAGGTGTATGCGAAAACAAATGAAACTTTATTGAATCAAAACGATACATAAAAGCAATTAAAAAGCACTGCATGTGCTAGAAGTACCAGCAGCCATCCTGGTCAATGCCAACAAAAAATACAATTCTAGGGAAATGGAAGCCTAGTGTGGCTGAGCCACCAATACCCATAGATGCTATCAATATTCAAAGTGCAAAATATCAATACAATGTAAAAAAGGTCCTAGCCCTCCCCCCTCCTATGTTCTTTATACCCTCCCACCCTTCCCCCTTTCTCAACCCCCCCCCCCCAAGCCCCCACCTCGTTCTCCCTCCTACACTGTCCTCTTCCACACCCTTATCAACTCCACTCACCCCCGTATCTCCCCCCACCCACTCTTAATTCAATCTCCCCCCTCCATTACCTCCAATCCTCCCTATCCAACACCTAACCAACTCCGGATGGGGTGTGGGGGGTTTTTCGGGTTCTGGGCATCCCAACCTTCTTCCTCCCCCACCCCAGTATGGCGCCACACACCCCCCCTATTTCTCCCCATGAACTCACCTCTCACTCTCGTGCTACTCCCCTCACACCCACCCCCACGCTAAATCTCCCCGCCCGCTAGCCTTGTTTGACCTCAACCTCCCCACCCCCCCCCTCTTTCCACACTCTACTACACTTTTCAAACTTATAAAATACCTCCCTCCCTCACACTCCCCCTACTCACCAGTTCTCCCTATCTCCATCATGAGCCTTGCCTCTTTTCCACACACTAACTCCCCCACCTCCCCCAGACTCCCCACCTACCGACGTACTTGCCTCGTTTTCCACATTTCCCCTCCCCCCCACATCCACCTACCCATGCGCCCCCCTTCCCTGCCTCTTCCTCTTCTATTTCCGCAACCTTAACCCACAGTCATCTCTCCATACCCCCCTTCTCCCCTAGCTGATGCGAGCCCCCATCTCCTCACTCACATCCCTCCTCATCTCCCCACACCCTCCCCTCCCCCCCCTCTTTTTAGTATCTTCCGCGAAACCCCTATCCCTAAACCTACCCCCCACGCCCATCATTCAACTCCCCCCCCTTATCTCCTACCACTCCTCCTTCCCCCGACTCGCCGTCATTCTCCTCCCCCCCCATCTACCGGTCCCCCCCTCCCCCATCTAACCCACTCTTTCTCACCTTCTAACAGTGGTTTAGCCGTATGGATAAAACAGTAGTATAATTACCAAAGTGAATAGTGGCAGTCAGGAGGGAGCGGAGGAAAGATTCCCATGCGTATCCCCTGTCTATGAGGCTTCCTCAGGGTCATAGAAAGGCGATACGCGTGGGGAATCTTTCCTTCCAGCTCCTCCCTGAGCACTATGCACTTTAGGTAATAATCACTGTGATCACGTACGGATAAACCACCCTGTTACATTGTATTGTATATTTGACACGTGAATATGATAGATATATGGGTATTGGTGGATCTAGCCACCAATAGGCTTCATTCTAGAATATGTATTTGTTTGCATTGAGCGCAGGGAAGATGGCTGCTGGACTCTAGCAATGCAGGCTTTTTAATTGCTTTAGGTGTACGTTTTTGATTCAATAAAAGTTTAATTGTGCGCATACCATCCTGCTTTGTTTCTGTGTGTTATAGATCTAATTAACTATGAAACACCCATTTTCAACTCAGTTTACTTATGGATTTTGGCCATTTTCTGGTTTATACACAAAATAATAAACTGTCTGTACCATTTCTGTAATAGGATTTTGGCTACCTGCGGGCAACAGAGAGGAAAAAAACATGTGTTCTATGTGGCACCTAGAACCCTTAATAAAATTTGGTTTCCTACCATTGGACTGTTTTTGAAGCCCAAACTAATAGTACCGACACCTTAAACGCAACCTTGAAATCTCTTTGCAATCTAGCCTGTGTAAATGCTTGGGTATTTTCACTCCTTATTAAATCCAGTAACTTCTCTCACAGCAGCACAAATTAAAGCTTGTCTCCCAGTGAGAAGAAAAGTAAAATAAAGATGTAAACCGATTGAAAAGACATAGTGAGAACATTCCATCTAGAACGATAGACTTCTGCGGCTCAGTCAGAAAATGCTATTTTTTCTAGTTTTATGAAAAAAAACAGGTTCAATTAATCCATGATGGTTCTTAGACGGCTTTTACCCAAAAGGCATGCGCCCCTAGTGTGAAGGATCAAGCGAAATGTGTCAGTCTGAAATATAGTAAAATAATCGTTCGTATTAAGCAGAAGGAAATCAAGCAGAAAAGAATAGGAGCAAATCAAAGAAAGTTTGTGCATGAAAGGCTAATGTTAGAAGAACATAGTCAATATAAGTAAAGCACAGATGTCCTAACAATAACAAAGACAATAGGTGAATGTCATAACGACTGTGGACACAAAAGGGTCTTGTTTGGTCCAGTACCGTAGATACTGACATGAAAACATAGTTAAAAATAAAGTCATAGTTTATATGAACGCCTCTGTCATTTTGGAAAAATTGGTATATCTGTACCATTAATGGAGGTTCTGCTTAAAGGACACCTGTATCAGGTCTGGTCAATTGTCCTGTCACTACTACCTGTTGGAGCAGCTCACAAGGACCCACAGCCCTTTATCTAGTTATTTCCATACATTATTCTTGTAAAACATCTATTTTTTATCATGTAAATGAGGCTGGTCACATGGTCAGGGGCAGTGATGTCACCCCTGTTACACCTCCCCTCTCCTTCCCCATGCTCATGTCTGGGACATGTATAGTAAGCATGGCTAGTGTGTGCTGCATCCTCCTATATACAGGTGAGAGAACAGACATCAGCTACACATGAATCTGACATGTTCTGCATAACATGGCTGCCTGAGCTGCTGTATCTCTCCTAAACACACACATGCACACACAGGCTGCAGGGGGCGTGGCAATAAGCACCAGGAGCACATCATTATACAGCCTCACACTATACCCAGGCTGTCAGTCAAGCACTGGGGGGGTGGCTGGCTCCCACTCATGAAAGCGGTGGACAGCCTGAATATGCTAATGCTTCATTGGACATTTCACAGGTCATGCATACAGCTTTAGGACTCATGCTTAGGTTTACAGCATGTAAGGACAATTGAAGGGATAGAGGCAATGCTCTCTAATGGCAGTTTATGAAAATCTATTTAGTTAGGGGGTTAGTTGCATGACGGGTTCTCTTTAAGGAAGCATTGCTTAAGAGGTGCGGACCAAGTATCAAGTTGACAACTATCTCACTGTGCAATGGCAGCATAGTGCTCCAAGAAAGCCATGGACTCAGAACAATGCAATATGTTTGCCGAGCAGCGTCTTTCAACAATTTAGTAAAGTGTTTTTTTGGTGGATGGTTACCTGAGGCCGGCTTCAGAAGTCAATGGTCATTTTAGAAATCTGGTAGTTGATGTTAATAACCATAGCCGTGTTGCCCTCTGTTTATCTTCAACTCTTTGAGGTTTTAGGTACGAGTATGATGCCCTACTGATGAAAATGTATCCAAGTTAAAGTATAAAATCAGTTGTTAATATTTCGATAAATAATATAGAATTGTACCAAAATATGATCTGTTCATTACAGTTACCACAGAAGGAATTGAGAAAAAAGCTCTAGCGGGCACAGTTAAACATACATAGGTCCCGGGACCGGATCCAGGTTCATCAGCCCTGGGAAAAAAGCCTCGTGGGCCCTTTTTGCAATGATCTTATGAGTAGCATTATTAAGAAACTAAATAAAACATGCATTTACTCCCAAACAGCACGGTCAGGTTATTTATATAGAAACCCCGTCATAGTTTAATTTATGACAGCAACCGTTACAGGTACTGCCAGGCTGTTGAGGACTGAGCTTTGGACGTGGGGGCCCCTCTAACAGCTCTGAGCCCTGCAATTACCCAGGGTATGTGCTAGTTCCGACCTGATTGTATAAGTCCATGAATTGTTATGATGATGATCCAGAGGCATAAGAAACACAATTCACTCAAAGAACAAAAAAAAACCAAAATAATGACATTTTCTTTACTTCTACTACGTCAACTGTTGCTTCTGTTGTGCTTCGTGATGCCTTTATAAGCTGTTCCATCCCATTTAGTCATGATAGTATTAATGATTTCTCGGAAGCATGTGTAACAGCGAGGAGAGTAGTACTGGATTGTAGTCTTAGAAATTAGAATGAGTGGAGTAAATGGCATTCTTGAGAAGGTATTCCAATGGGAGATCAGGGAAGCATAGTGAGTGGAAGATTATTTTTCATATATCTACCCATGAACATAACATAATATAGAAAAGCTCACTTATTCCACCTTAAGTCACTGTGAGTAGGTTGCCATTTGTGCCTACCTAAATAATGTCATAGTTCTTAGCGAAGTATGTAATAGAGTTAACTACAGTGGCAATGAAAAAAAACACAGTTTTTATGTTTTTTTTGGGTAACGTGATTTACTCACAGTGAGTATTTAAACTTTTTAATACTAGAAAGTCTATTCTCTAAAATTTCAATGAGAAAAAATAATCTCTTCCACGGATTAAATTTTTGCAATAATCAAAGCCCAAATTAATGCATTATACCTGCTACTTCACATCGATATTTAGAAGCGGCAACCTTTGGCAGCAATTGCTGACATAAATGAATTAAATATAAAATTAGGCTTATTGATCACACTTAGCTTTATAGTGATTGAAGTCTGTTTCTGATTAACAACATCTAATACCACACAGAAATTAACACCAAAACATAAAAACTTAAAAATAAAATAGGTATGTCGCATCAACACTAGAGAAAGCTAAAAAGGACCTGTCACCCTAAAAAAACGTAAAGTAAGCGCTACTAGTGCTATGCCATTTTAGCAGTGTTAAACTGATGGTTTATCGGAACCCTCAATAAAGCTGGCAGGCACATATTCATGGGGGTGGGTGTCTGAGGAGGCAGGACTGCTGCATGAAGACCAGCAGTCACCGCGGCCTACGGACGTGGGAGGAGGCATTCCGGGTTTTAAGAGCAGCGCCTCCGACCACCCCTCATGAATATGCCGGACCGCTGTAGGCTCAGTCGGCTGACACTGACGCTATGGCGCAGATGTCTGCTAGCTTTATGGGAAGGTTATGATAAAGCTAGCAGTTTAACACTGCTACATCTGGGGTAGCGCGGAGCGGTGACAGTTCTCTTTAAGGTTTTCTCAAAAACAGTGAATACATTGAATGCTATAAAAGACAGGACACAGCAAGATACTCTGTCACCTTAGCAGCAGCTAAGTCTAGCAACAGTTTGGAATTTAAAAGATGAAATCAGCTCGAGTCCCATGTTTTTAAAAAACAATATCATTGTTTTGTTTTAATTATGTTATTTGAACAATTTATGTAGTCCCAAAGTTGCCATTTTCCTTTAGACTGCAGCTGATCGTCTTTTGCTGCATTCATATCTGATAAAGCCTCCTTGAAGCTCTGCAGCAGAGAAGAAGCAGTATTTCAAATAGCTATGGCTCTCTAGGTTCACAGAACTGCAATCCCAGCATGCTTGTCAACCGTGTGCTGCCAGGGAATGATGGAAAATGTCATTTTACAATAGCTAAAAAAGGTTTCTATAAGGCCTACATAAACTGGGAGAACTGTCATTTCATCTGGCTTGTTCCTGGACAATTTTATAAAGGCTGATATTGTCTCTCAACATGACAGCTGTCTGATTCCTGCTTGTTTTATCTGTCACATTGTGGCTTGTACGTGCTTCTCCTACAATTCATAAAATATATCATTAGTGCGTGCATGTGATATTTGCCATTGTGCAGCTTCTCCCAGGGCACCGCTGTCAGTGAGATGTGTCTATGAGTCTGCTATTTAAGATGGACAATTTAGGACTAATCTCCATTTAAAATCCATAGTAGCAAGAGGATTGCAAACTATACATGTAATGAATAATTATGGGCACACAACATATCTTAGCCTGCCTTGGCTGCTTCTCATCTCTCGCCTGCCCTCCTGCTCTGCCACCTCTGGAGATTTCTTGGGCTTTAAGCATGATACTGCATGCATAAATAAGCTATCTCCAGAGCAGCTAGGCAGATGCTTAGAGAATTGCAGAATGTTTTCAAGTAAGGAGTTTGTTGAGCTAACAGAACACATTTATATCAAGAATAGAATATGGAAAATAATCTTGGAAAAACAATGAAATTAAAGATTTTGGGGGGAAGTGGAAAATTGTAAGCTTGTTGCACTTATTATTTAGAAGACCCCCAGACGTTACATAAGTTAAATCTACACAAAAACTAAGCATGATAAATCGGGGATACTTATCATAGATTCAGGTACCGCAATGTGGTAATCTTCTATATTTGTTATTCATCCTATATTTGGCCTCCTTCCATCCAAAATGAACTTTCAAAAAATTATGCTAACAAGCCAGAAGGGCTCTGGGGCTGTTACCAGAGCCCTCTATGCTGTAGCGACAGGCTGTTACAATGGTCTCACCCTCCCCCTGCTCCCTATGTCACACCCCCTCCATTTGCCTGAGTAATTCACTGCAACAGAGGAGATTACAGCACACAGTGGGGAAGTGCTCCTGGCACATGTAGCAGACTGTGAATCCTGCCACCCAGATAGGCTTGGTAACACCCCAAGCTCTTTGGGTCATAAGGTCTAATTGTTAAAAATGGATTCAGGAGGAAAGAGTACTTGGATAACAAATATAAGAGGATGTACCACAGTTACGGTGTGTGTCTGGATTTTCTTTTGTATGAAAGGATCCCCTGATAATAAAACTTACTGTAAAGTAAATCATTAGTTGGTAAGGACTTTACTAAGTAATTGTCTGTAAACTTCTAACATCAGATATGCAATATAATAAGCTGACAACTTTTTCTTAATAAATGAACATTGAAAAGTGTGTTAAACTGACACAAATTTGTCATTAATACATCATTTCTTTTTTTCAGGAAATCAAAAGTTATCAGAAACCAAGAAGAAACTTCCATAATCACAATTTCTCCTTTCACCATTTGATTACATCACATCAGCATATTGATTGGCTGTATTGTGTAAAAACGACTGCAAGGATATGCCGCCTTCAGCAAAACAATGCGCAAATTACCCCCAGGAAATCTGACAGGCCAAACCTATATAGAAACCTTGTTCAGCTGGAGCAGATAAAAAAATTGTCAAAAGGCAATGAAGCTTAACCGGCAACTCCAAAAATGTTCCATTGCTTGTGACATGGTCTGTGTTATGGCTTCATGAATTGGGATCATTGAAACTTCTCATACATAATAAGCGTGTGATATCATTGCTGTTCCAGTCCATATCTATCCAAGCTGCCACTATATTTCTATTTTTCTATGAAATGTGTTCTCGTTATAACTGAGCAAATGGATATTGGTAAGTGAACACTATTGAGTTAATGTATTTATTCCATGCCACTGCAAACAAAGGATTGTCAGATCCTACCTGAAAGGGTACTCACGACTGGCGCCAGTGCTTATCCGTTCTTTTCATTATGTAAAGCACATATCAAGTTTTCATTCGCTAAATACCTCTCTGTTGATTCTCAGTAGGCGATGTCTGCTGATGCTAAACTGCATCTTTACAAGGAGCTTTGCCAGGAGAGGCGGCCAGCGCATTGTGGGACATGCAGACCATTGAAGCTTGCAAAGGCACCATACAGATAGCGTTGTCTTAAAAGGCCAGAAACAACAAATCTGACAGCATTATATTTATTTCGACAAAGAAACAAAACATACAGCCATCTCTGTAATACTAATCTACATATGTCTATTCTCATCCATCATAGAAATTTTGTTTACCCTCTAATAGGGAACATTTTGGTCCTTTGTTCCACAGTTAGGTGGAAGCCTTCGAAGACCATGGAAGACATCTTTAGAGTCCATATTACTACCTACAGAGTTACAAATCCTTGGTTATCCGCCTTAGTACTGCTTAGAGACCTCTTACGAGTGCTAAGGGTTAATATTACCAGGCTTAAATGCATATCATTGCTACATTTGTTTTTTTACACACACAATGAGCCCACTACAGCCACCTTCCTTAAAAAGCTAACGTGAGACTGTGTTTGACGAACTTATCCTACTTAAGTATTGGGAGTTAAAGGGTTATAGTGGCCTCAATACAAGTCAGCTGTTTGACCTAATGTAAACATGGGAATGGAGCTGGGAATAACCAGCTACAATTTGCTGGTGGAAGCCAACACTTCAACTGCCGCTCCCATTCACTTTAAATTCATGGCTTACATTTTGCTAACAGAGAGAGGAACTAAAAATGCTTTTATGTTTTCTGACTTCAGTTAAAGAGGAAATGTTTTACATGAAAAAAAATAGTGAAATACAAGGCCCGATAGATGGACTCATGTTGCATTTCTATTGAAAAACTGACATTATGAAATAAAAAATTCATAAGAGTCAAGCACTATCCATTCATTCGTACATATGACTATACTTGTTTCGGTCCTTTAAAGGACATCTACCTTCAGATTTATGATGTAGATGTCCCAAACATACTTACTTTACGTACATTAGGGGATAACCTCGCTTTTGTATATCCAGGCCACAGTGGCATTCTTTTAAAAAACACTTATAAAAATATTCAAATGAGCCGGAGGTGGAGCGGGCTACGTCACCCGAGCTCCTCTCGGCTCAATGCTTGCTAATATAGGCACACCACCTTCATGTTTAGTGCACGCATAATTCCCGTCTGACGATCGTAACTCGCAGATCGGTAGTGGGACCAGGGGCCATGTACGGAAGGGGTATGCATATTAGCATGCGTTGGAGTCGAGAAGCGGTCAGGTGCCTAAAGTGCTTCTAGTCATTTGAATATTAGTAGTATAAAGTGTTTTTTAAAAGAATGCTGATGTGCCTGGTTATAACAAAAGTGAGGTCATCCCTGATGGACTAACAAACAAGTAAATT
The DNA here is from genome assembly GCA_019512145.1 of Engystomops pustulosus. Lineage (NCBI taxonomy): Eukaryota > Metazoa > Chordata > Amphibia > Anura > Leptodactylidae > Engystomops > Engystomops pustulosus. Next base: position 180,184,344 of record CM033642.1, on the reverse strand, counting down.
GGACATCTACATCAGAAGATAGGTATGCACGAAGATAGGTAGAGATGACTAGCAACAAGCTAATTACTTGTATTTGTCAATACAATTTTACTAGTTTGTTTCCTTCTCATTAAATCAACATCAGGGTAATGTTATGACATTTAGCTTTGTGAACACTAAGGTTACTTGGAATGTGTCCTCAAGGACTTTCAAAATGACATTATAACATTTCATATGTCAAAGTGAAGTCATTAAGTCATTGCAATTAGCCAATGCCTGCAGCTAAGGCACAAAGCATGGAAGAAAGGGTTAATAGAATTGGGTTACTGACCATGGGATATTTTAAAATTTGACTGAAAGGGGTTCTATAGGACTTGAGAAACACAACTGTTTTATTGCAATAACGACTGACCTTGTTCCCATTGATATATTGGGTCTGTTAGTGTGGAAATGGACAGTACCAATTGTGTCTAGTATTTGGTCTGTTAGAGTGGGCTGCTGTTCAGAATTTTCTAGTATTGGCAAGAGTAAAAAGAAGTGCATTGGTTGTTCTGGAGGGGCTAGTGCTGCTTACACTGGCAAGCCAGTTATTTAATATGCACTGTATATTGCTTAATTCTCTCTGTAGAGGAATTACATAGTTCCTATCAGGTCGGCAAACAGATTATAGCTTGGGGGAGACACTTTGGGGGAGATTTTGTGATCAACCTATTGTCAAAAGAATCTTTTAAGTGCAATTTGGCCAAAGTCCTAAATTAAAGAGGTCTATATGATTCTTTTAAGATGAAATTTCCATTCACTTTCAACCTAAGCCTTTATTATATAAAAAGGAAGAGAAGCAGCATCAGAAGACAATAAATGGATATCCCCAGATGTTTTCAGTTATCTCTAAGCCTGAGCTTAAGCAGTAGAACAATTGTGTAAGCAAATATTGGCCTCGAGAGTGTCCAAGGGCCCTTGTCACACTTTGACAGTCTGTCAAACTGGACCACATCAATGGCTGACATCAAGCTGCTGCATGCCAGTTTACATTAAATAGGCATGCATTATACATCCCTCCGCTGAACAATAGACTGCAGTCTTTTTTCCTTCACTGCACTGCAGTTCTTTCTAATCTTTCCATGTGCAAGGAGAAATCAAGCAAGAAATGTGCATGAGGAGAGGATATGTTGAGCTGGATCGTGCTTTCAGAATAAAAGAAATAAGGGTCTACAAATCCATTATATAAATGCATATCGAACCAACAGTGTGATCTTTTAGCAAAATGAGAAAGGGTCAAAGTAGGTAAGGTTGAAAGTACCTGGGGCACATGAGACAACACTATCGGAAAGGGTTGATACAGTTGACACTTAGTGCCAAGTAGCGGGCAAAATATCCACATCATGTGACCCTACTGCCCAGTGCTATTAATTCATTGGTGAAAGCCAAACAATGGTAGACCTTTTAGTTATGAAGTAAACCTTGAAAGGCACAGACAGAAAAGCAAATAGGAAGTAAATAAGAAGTAAACTACTATTTAATCTACAAGATTTGTGTAGTCCATTTTGGATGAGGATAAGCCAAGGCCATAAATTGAACAGATGTCAATTTAATGTTTGTAATCAAATGAAAGTAAGAAATTAAGCAAGTTATAACAATTTATACAATTGACCAAGGAATTTCCAGGAAGCATAATATCTCATAGCCTTTTTGCTCTGAAGTATTGCACATGGTATATGTGGTGCCTTGTAGCAGATATTAAATTGCGACTTCCTGTTATGCCTCTACTATGAGGCTGACATATCTACAGTAAAATATCCGTGGGAGTATGCCTGTCAACATATCTCAATATGTGAGGTTACATTTTTTTTTAAAGACTGATTTGTGTTATTACTATGTGCTTCAGGAAAAGTAGGGGAAAGTGCGCAAATGAAGCTCTAGAGCACAAACTACAACTAAGAAACAACTGGGCAGAAAAATGTACGATTAAGGTTGGAAACCTATTCTTTTGATGTATTTCAATAAACTTTTAGGATTCCAGAGTCAGACTGTTTCTACATAATGACAGTGTTCCGTAAACTATACAAGTATGGACTGAAGGAACAAAGAGCTTAAAGGGGTATTCTAGGAATAAGTGTATTTCATATTCAAATGGATCATTAAAACATAAGCTAATATGTAATTAATTGTTATTAAAATTTAGCTCCCATTAGCAGAAAATTTTGAGGATATACACCGTAATGAAGAATTAAATGCTACTGGCCCTTTAATCAGTCCTTCTACTTTGTCCTGTGGAGGAGATACAAGACAAAAGATGGCTGTGATCACATGTCCACATCACATGTCCTGCACTGCTGGGCAGATCATGTGATTATACTATAACCGGCTGTGGTCGGTGTGTTGCAGTGCATCTAGTTTTGACAGTGTTAGTTAATGTGTAGCGATGGCAGCTACACACATTGATCGACTATGGTAACAGAGCAGGACAGTCTGTAGTTGATGGTGGCGGCCATCTTGGCCATTCTATTTTAGAAAGCCTGTAAAATTTTGTGAATCATAAAAGCAAACTATGTAAACTTAATTTTGTGATTAATGACACTGAGTTTTGTTGTATTTGTTTATTATTATATAGCATTAAGGGGTTTTGTATCAGAAATTCCTATTCTCGGATTACCACTTTAATGGTTTTTGGGTTGTGGCCATAGAATGTCATAATGTATAGGTTTATGGCTTCAGGACTTATACTTGTGTCTTTACTCCTATATATACATAAGTCTATAGAAGTTGGGGCACAGGGGTTTATAGCATATTGGAGTAGGCACCAGATATCAAATTCTACAGGAATGGGAGTAGAAGCAGAAATGTCGTTTATCAGTGGGATGTTATCAAAATCAAAGTTGATGATTATAACTAAGCGGTAGTTTGTAGTGATCTTTTTTTGTTGAAACCAAACAAATTTTATAAATGTTATAGTACTTTGAAACAAGAGCAAATAATAGTCTGCTATAAATGGGCCTTCAATGTGGCATTCTAGCCTTAGTGCCTAGAGCAGCTTTAGTAAGTAAGGCCCAGTACATAGTAATACATTTTTTCTAAGGCTTTCATTAATTTCAATGAAGGTCACTGATTAAGGAAAGCAGATATAAAAAAAATAGCAAGTCATAAAATGTTTATATAAAAATACTAGGTATTAAAATTCCGTCACAGCAAGGCCCTGAAAATTTTTTTAACAAACTATTCTTTATCCCATCTACCATCTAATTATGGGGACTAACAATTCCTTGATATGTAACTGCTACAGAGAAAAGCAAAGGATGTCTGCTTAAAAGTTCCTTAGTATTTCTAAAAAGGTATTCATTATTAGAAACCACTTTCTAAATGACTTCTTCTGCTCTTTCTTTACAGTTTAAGCATAATGGAAGTCATTTTGCAGATATCGATTACCTGCTAGGCATGATGGCTTTCCAACTTTTGCTGCCAGTGTTAAGGGTACGTTGTTTAAGGCTTGGTTGCCAAGGTACATAGCCAATAGGACTAAGCAGTCAGCCACACTAAAAAGATACAAATAAACTGACACCTCAAAATTGTCTGAATGCAATGTGGAAATGTCTCCAGAATACAGTAAGTTAAATGACAGGAGGGTCTGCTGAGTCAGGTGTTTTGTGGGCAGTCTGCTGATGACTTTTCTTCAGCATCAGAGAGACACACTAGTAATGAGATGCAAAGCTACTAATTATAAGTATACCTGCCATCTTTTTTCAGACTATATTATGAATGTAAGCAATGTGTTCAGCTGCTATATGTTGCTCTAAATGATGCCCACATTATTATTTGGAATGTGGGAAAATACATGATAATAGGAGAATTGGCTGGTGGACATGGTGGAAAGCATCAAAAATAATTATATTATGCAATAATGTTAACACCACATCACTTATAGGGGTTGTCCAAGGGTCCAGGTTGTATGAAATTCAGAAATCAGTTGTACTCCTGAGCCCGCTGATGTAGTTGGAGCCTAATTTCCTTGTGGCACATCCAGCTGCTGCTGGGGGTCACAATTGCAAAAGGGAGGGAGGTGTCTGAGCCTGATGAGCACTTCATTGCTGTAGCAGTTGTCACACACTATGGTGCACATTTACTTACCCAGCGACGGAGTTCACCCGAAGTGCATTGTCCGATGACAATGCACTGTGCTGCGACTCACAAAGATCGTGCGCCCCATTTCTGCATATGTCGCTTCACGCTCAGGTCCGCCAGAGTTTACCATCCTTTCCCGGTGCATGTGAGTGCATTGATTGCAACAAAATTTGAATTTAAATCCCGCTTTCAGTCCGAATCAGTCGGATTGTCCGACGGACGCCCCACTCGTTTCATTTCGTTGCATGAAAGCCGGCACCGCTAATCACATGTGACACAATCCCCTTTTAAATAGCTGTCACAGAGGCGCAAATCCCAAAAATTACAAAAATCCAGCAAAAACTGCCTTCTGTGAACCTTACTAAATAAGCCCATGCCTTATCTATGTCATTTCTATGACCCAGTCAGTATAATCACTATACAGATTACAACATATTCAGCAATCATACTATTATATGAGCATGACCTCACAGTGAGTATAACACCCATTGACCATCCTTTTTAATATTTGAAGACATTTCTGCTTAGCCTGCAGTGCAACTACTAATACTGAGACACATGACAAGTGCATGGCTGTATACATAACACCGCCATTGTCTCTCTGATTAATAGATAATAATAATAATCTATATATAGCACCATCATATTCCGTAGCGCTTTACAATCATAATCCACTGTCTCCCCCCTCCTGGGTGAGTGAGGAAAAGCAGGATGCTACTTCTTTCATATGTTTTATCACTTGTTCCAGGATCGAAAGTCTGAGCGCTAACACCAACAGATAAAAGCCAATCTTGGAAGCTGTTTTGTGAAAAAACATAAACATTTTTCTTACTAAACAGAAAATAAATTGTTATCTTTATTTCCACTTTGGAGTTCATAGCTCTGTCTAAGTGTAAAACTTAATTTGTGCATGTAGCAAGCAACAACATTACAGCTTTAGTATTGTATTATGCCTCTGAGTGAAGGTGCAATATGATTGGTTGTTATAGGTCACTATTTCTTTAAGACAGTGGTGGCGAACCTATGGGCACCTGCGCCATCACCCTAGAGCAGAAGAAAAAGTGTTTTTGTGATGCACACACTATCCCTTATAGGAGCTGCCAAACAGTCACAGATGGATCCCACATCCTAGCAATTAGTAAAAATAAAAAATAAAACAGTCTGACCGGAGCTCCTTGTGTGTCCTTTTATATATCTTTGATAAATCGATGATTTCACTCCTTTCCCAACTATGTTCCAAATTCTTCAGTACACTTCCACACAAACGGTATTTGGATGGGAATAGATCGCTATTCAGACAGTTTTAAGCTGCGTTTTCTTGCATCCTGTAGCCAAATAGTGTACAGCTACTATAGAAGAGATTAAGCACAGATAGGGTAGTATGTTCAAATATATGGAATTTATTTTATTAAAACATACTCACAAAATAGAATAAAATCATGCGAATAAAATCCACCATGTGGACGCCAGACTCGCTAGTCGGCTAGTTGGGCGAACTAGCGAGTCTGGCGTCCACATGGTGGATTTTATATTCGAATGATTTTATTCTATTTTGTGAGTATGTTTTAATAAAATAAAACCCTAGAGCAGAGTTCGCCAGACAGGACTCACGACTCCTGCAGTCCCAGGCAGCCCAGGACCTTAAAGGATACAATGATGATCTAAACTTCTTCTCCTTCCTTCTCTGTATTGGGTGCCTCAGGTGCCTATACAATTTAAACATGTGACAGAGCTGGAGTAATAAGTTACTGGTAAATTGTCGTATCGGCACTTTGCGAAAAATACGTGGATTTTGTGTTGTTGTTTGGGCACTCAGTGTCTAAAAGGTTGCCATCACTGCTTAAGACATAAAAAACTTGTGTTATGTTCTATTCATGCATATACTTAAAGGGGTTTTTACTACTAGTGCAATCAGTTGAGTGTATCAGTGGCGACCTTGCTGTTACACTATAGACTTAGCAGGAGATGGGCAGCATCATCTGTAGCGTATTGTACATTTTACTACCCAGACGGGAGTTTTACTTAGAGATCAATTGAAAGGGCACTAATACACTACAATACTTGTATTGCAATGTATCATGGCAGTCACTACAATGAGAACAGCCAAGGAATGCCAAGGGTTACCATTACAACACAAACATCCTGCAATCTTTATGTGGTGGTTTTGTCATAAGTGGCCATAGAGGCCGTTCACTATGTTTTGAAAGTGAATGATTACCTTGCACAGATAGATTTGGGCCCAGCAAAACTTGCACTCAGTCTTACCTACACTTGGGAAAGGGGGACTTCACCCTGAAATGCATTGTGATTGTAAGACTTAATTTGCCAATAAAATCTTGTTATTGCTACATCATTCATGTTTATTCCTATACCTGAGTGAGCCATTCGAATATACCACAAGCAGATACAGAGGTAGTGCCATTTTCTTCATGTAATAGTTCATGAGTACGCATCAAAAGGCTACTTCTATGATGTACTTTTATTTCACTGAGCAGTAAATAATACTTGGGACACCCACCAATTAACGATATTAGCCTCATAGCACCAGAATCAATACAGAAAATGGAGCCAGAAGTACAGTTACCATCTTGGTGTACAAGATCTGTATCGTTTCACTTGATACCAGGATTTATTAATAACTCCGTCATTGAGTGTTCATCAAAGCCTCTTAAAACTTTGTATTTAGAAATCCAAAAGCTGCATTTGGTCAGCCCATATGATTTACAAATTTTGAGAAATGCTGCCTCTGTAGTGTAGGTACTGATGGTGCATATTTCATTCACTCAAGTAGATGTAATATATAACCAATATTAACAATTTTGTCACAAAGTTTCCTTAGATTCCTCCAGATCAGTGGTTTCTAAGCACAGGGCCGCGGAACACCCAGGCCCTGGCCGTGGCCAAAAAACTTGGAAAAGAAACTGGGTACTTACTTTGGCGCTCTTCTTACCATGGGGTTCGGCTTCTTCTCATCTCACATTCTGGCAGTGCGGGCAAAGGCACGTGCTTCTGCCAAGCGTAACCGCTATAATGTAATCAGCGCGCGACACGGCTGGCGTCATGGCGGTGCACGTGGGCAGAGCATAGAGGGACCTCTTCCCACACTGCCGAGAATCGAAGACGCCAGGTCAGGGGTAAAGAGGAGCACTTGAGGCAAGTGTTGACTTCATTATTAATATGGGGCCTCCGCTGGGAAAATTTCATTTATGGTGGGAGCAGTGTTGGGGACATTTTATAGGGGAATCTTGAATCTTTAACAAATATTTACTCTGACCTCACCTTTACAAGCCCCCATATGGGTCCTTTTCTTGCTTCAAGTCCTCTGGCTCCATCTGCGGGTCCTGTCGCTGTCAGCACCATCATTATAAACTCAGCTATAGCATCAAAACTTGATACTGTGCGAGCTGTTCAAAGTCAGAACAATTCAATACTAGGCTTTTGTCACCTGTGGAACTGAATGACTTCTCCAGACACAAGGCACTAAATTATTTAATTAATAATTTTTTCCCAGCCCGACATTTGATCTCACAACCTCCACACTCCACCTACCAGGTTTAATGCACTGGTTTAAAGAGATAGATCTTCTCAGAGATTTCTCTTTATATCATCACTTGATTATAATACATTTTTAAGCATGTAATACAGTTAATTAAAATTAACAGTTAAAAAAATGTATAAGACAAAAAAAAAGGGCTCATTAGATGGACGTGTCTTCAGTGCATCTTCAAAAAGCGGATGTGATGTCTGTGTTCAGTCCATATTGTATCCGTTTTTTTCACATCCGTACGCAATCAGTTTTTTTCTTTTGCAAAAAAAAATTATGGGTTTCTTATCTACTTTTTGCCTTGTGTGTCAATGACATTAAGTTTTGTTACATTCATTTTTTATAGCATTATGGATTTTTGTATCAGACGTCAATTCCCTGAATACCCCTTTAAAGTTCTCATCTCAAATCACTGGTGACCATTATTGATCGCATGTGTTCAATTGAATGATAAGTGAATATGTTGGGCTGAGCCCCACCTCCAGGCGTTTGCATTGCATTTATAAATGCAATGTAAATGCCACATGTGACTGCAGCTTAAACATTCAGATAATCCTTTTTTCTTTTCTGAAAGTATCATATCGAGATTGTGCTACTGTTCGAATGATTTGGCAAGTGGCTGACGTCATAGTTTGTGTTCGGCAGTGCACAGGGACATGAAGAGGGCTAGAAATAAAGAAGAGGATGTCAGGTTCGCTAGGAGATTGCTGGGACTTCTGGTTCTTCTGGTGGTACCAGCAGCGTTCTCCAAACCCCGCGTATCCGCGCAAACTCCACCTCCGTCCTGGGCAGCAGCTGCTAGATCTCGCGCTGTCTAGGATGGCTGGGCTACTTTGAACTCTGCTGGGTGTGGTGTTTCTGCACCATGAGGGGTTAATTCCCAGATGCTGTCCAGCACCTATCAGGTTCTGGAGGTGGAGAGTTCTGGCTGCATAATTGCAGCTTCACTAGTCACCAGTGCCAGTGTTTGAAAATCCCTTTCTCCACCTGGTTGCTGCTAGTTTGTATTGCTCTGTATCTGTATCTATATTGTTGCTAACCGGCTAGTTTTGGACTTTGACTCTTGCTTACTGATTCTGCTTTTGACGTACCCTCTAGTTGTGACTTCCGGCTTGTTTACGATTCTTTTATGTTTGTCAGTCTGTTTGTGTTCCCCTTCCCACACTTACCAGAATATTTCGAGTCTCAAGTAGTCGCCCCACGGTTAGCGTGGGGGGGCTATAGGAAGGGACAGAGGTTGGGGCAAAAAAAAATTGCATAAAAGGTTGTCAAGCAATATTTGCACATTAGTCATTACATACCATGGAGATGCTACATATACATCACGGTTGGCCTGTGGTTTCTATGGAATGTTTCGTTTTTTTTTCTTTTTGGTTTCTTACTTCTATCAAAACCTAGGTCTGGTATTTGAGTGATGGAAGAAGTTGAATGAGGAGACTCTCAGCATTAAAGGCACATAAATGGGGAGTCCTTGTAGATAAAGTGACATTTATGTACGCAGGCATTTCTATCTAAGAGAAATAAAAGCACGAAGAGATGGAGCGGTTAAATATAGCATAGCAGACAAGACGCATACTGGGGGTGCGCTATTTATGTGCAAGAGCCTCCTTCAGACTCGAGTTGTAGAGAGCTGAGACTTCTTTCTATTACACAAGACATTGCGGTTATGCTGCTGGTCCATGTAAGCAGATACAGTAGGCTCCTCGGGAAGCAGTCATGTTCTATGAGTTCAAACTTTCATCAATGTAACTACTCACCGTTGTTACCATATAACAACTGTAAAATCGGTCCAAATGCAAAATTGCTTCATTTTGACGGTTTTAATTACCAGTTTAGATTTCAATGTAGACCTCATGCTCCATGTGCATGACGAAAATTGTGGACAGATCACATCCCTGGTAAGGTTAAGGTGCTCTTTTAACCAATTTGCAGAGCGGCCTATGGAGAGGGGAGGGGGAGGAGTGTGTGCCCTCCTCCCCCCCACTCTCTATCCAGCTAAAAAGAGGTCCTTCACCTGGAATCAGCATGGTTGTGTGCATGAGCCTAGTGGCAACGCTGTCCGAGAAAAAAAAAAAAAGAACAAAAAACACCTTCAGCACTCCCTTTAATGCAGTTCTATCAGTCATGGATCCTGATGAAATAATAAAAAAATACAGAATAAAAAGACAACCCCAACACTGTTTAATTTAGACCAAAAAAAGATACCCTAACTTTTCATTCCATTTAGTTCTGCGTTCTTATTACAGCGATGTCCACTGCTGCTTCCTCTTGGGTTTCACCATGTATGGCTACTTCTTGGGGATTCCTACCCACCAGGTGCGCTGTTACCTTAAGGAAGGTTCACGGACACTAAGGATGACTACGCTACTCCTTATGGACCAATGGTTGGTTAGCCAAATCAAGTTATAGACAACTGGAGATGAGCATTTTAGGCACCCACTGGATCGTATTCAGTGTTGATGCTCTTGATGCCGGGAGGGGTGTGGTTCCAGAACAGCTTCATTGTGCATAGCCGACACTAAAACCATGGTGTAAGGTGACCCATGAGTGCTTAGGTTGTCCCAAAGCATCCTGACAGTTTACAATGAGCCCCCCGTTCACTTTAAATGGTGGATTGATGGACCCCCAGTATCTCACAATGATAACCTATCCGATGTATTTTTATTCATTTAAGCTGCAAAATACAGTAAGTTAGGACCTCTATTTCTTATAGGTAATGTGTTTTCCTTTCAGTTTTATAGATTTTTAACAACAACTTTTTCGTCATATTTTCTGTAATTCTTTGTTTTGTGTTTTTCGAAGACTAGAATTTTTGTACCTGCCTTGTCTGGTTTTGCCCCTGAAGTGCCTTTTTTTCTCTTAGTACTACGTTCGAGGAAAAATAGAATGGAGCTTGCTCATGACACTTGAGGGCCTTTAAGAGTACAAGCGGGTCAAATCGTCCAAATTTTAGTAAGAAAAATCTGAATAGTGTTTAGCCTCAGCAGTGCGTCCACGTGCTGAGTTGCTGATCGCATGGTAAAGAAGAGAGACACAGATACTTGCAACCCTCAACTATGGTTTGGAAAAAACTGTGTGAGAAGTTTTAAGGTTTTGCTATATCTAGTTGTCTCGATTGCTATAGTCTCTTGTTCCTGAACATGTTTTGGAGGGGTGGATGGCTATTATATGCCTGTAACAACTCGTCCATTGAGAGAGTCCTGGTCAGATGAACTATTAAAATAATGAGGCAAGATCCTATCTTGGGATGATGCCAAAAAGCCAGAAGGTCTGATTTTGAACACCGTTCCGTTCTTAATGGGTCAACCCCGCGTGGGAATTAGGCCCAAGTATTACAACATTCCGCAGAGTGGAGGCTTTAGGGCAGGTTGAAAAAGTAGGGTCACGGCTACATATTGTTATGTCCTCCTCTCTGACTTATCCATCTCCAAGCAGAGTTGAAGGATGAATGTGGCAGTGGATGGTAGGGGAATTTTGACAGAAGCATGGAGATACTATCATGTGAGGATTTAGGAGGACACAATGTATGACACTCATGGGAGAAGCTCGAGAATCATCCTAGGGAAATTTTAAAGGGGGGACACAAATGTTGACACTCATGGGAGAAGCTCGAGAATCATCCTAGGAGAATTAGGGGGACACAAATGTTGACATCATGGAGAAGCCTCGAGAATATCTAGGGCAATTTAGAGGACACAAATGTTGAATATTGAAGGGGATTAGTGCTTTCAGATTGGAAATGCAAAAAGTGCTAGACTTCCATAGACGATTGATGGATACGTAGGTTAGTCCTGCAGGCTGCATATGGGATAGTCTTACAGAGGAGGAAGGGCTGGTTCAGCTTTGCACACTCGGGTAGTGGGTAGCTCCTTCGAGCAATAGTTGGTTCCCCCAGATGTAAGTGTGGACTGCTCAGGTGGGGAGAAGGAACTGTTTTCCCAGATTAAATAATAGAAGGATTTGACTCATTGGTAGAAGGTCTTAGTCAAAAATTCTTATAGTCCAAAAATAATAAAACATAAAAATACCATACATAACAGCGGCGCGTTCTCAGTGGAGGATTGCGGTCTTCCGCGATTCCTAAGGGTATGCGCCCGATGGTCCACTAGGTGTCGCTGCTGCGCGAATTCCGCGGCGTTCAACTTGCAGTTCACCGTCTCCTCCGTGGGGTGCAGGTAGCGCGGTAAGCGACCTTTTTTAAAAAAATACGCGGTTTGTTCCAAATCCGTCGGGTTTTCTTACGGCCACGGCCCCCGATTTCCGTCGCTTGCATGCTGGCGCTGATGCCAGAAATATTCGGGTAACGCGACAGAAAAAACGTGATTCGGGCCCTTAGTAAATGACCCCCATTAAGTATAATCTTAATCATAGCGTAATTGGAATAAAAGGAAACATTTTATTTAGACACTTATGAAGCACAACAACTAGAATATAAGCATTTATAACATTTATTTGGTAGGTTTACTAAAGCCAAACTAATGGCATCAAAACACAACCGGTTCTGCAAATAAAACAAACACACGTAACAGTGAACACGCCAACACAGACATAAAAAGTATGAACAAATATAGACTTGGTCCTATAAGGCTTCAATGGGTATTTTAAAAAAGCAAGTTGTTGGTGTGGCATCGTCTTCTGTGGCGTCCACTGAACTGCTTGTGTTAGGAGGATCGTATGTGGAAAACCAGAAGAAAGAAATAATCCTCTTCTGCCAGAGACATCGACATCACTGATCATAATGAAAAGAAAGCACGACTAACTCAATTCCCGGAAGTGAGAAGTATATTCATTAAAAGTGTTTACATTATTAATATCAAGAGACAAATAAGCGCATGAGCTGCACATTCCCACGTGCTTGTACTGAGTAACAGGCCGCATTCTTATACATTAAGGTACAATGATCTATGAAAGTGCGTCGGAACGACAAAAATTAGCTCTGAATGTAAGTGTCCGTTGCGGCCAACAATCACTTTCTGATCTTCATTAAAAAGTCACAGAGTTTTTTTCTGCCAACGCTCGACTTCCTGTTTTTTTTTTTTTTTTGTTGTCAAATATTTTGCACTGTTTTAGGAGAATGAATTTGGATCAGTGTTCTTGTGTTATGATGAAATCTTCGGGCTTCTTGCAAGCTAACACATGAATGCTTCCATTGAACAAACAACCGCTTCTTGAGAATTACTTTTTGGTCATATGCGAACCCCAGACAGTTATATTTTAGAGGAACTGCATTGAAAACAGCAGGGAGGCTGTGTATACGTGTGGGGAAGTTAGTTGATGTATAGAGGGGGAGGCGTGTGGATATACCTGGGGGGTGTTTGTGTATGTACTAGGGAGAGGCTTTGTATACCTTGGGGAAGGGTGTGTGTATAATTAGGTGGGGCTGTGTATACTTGGGGGGTTTGTTGTATATACAGGGGAGGCTGTGTGTATCTTGGGGGATGTGTTGTATGCTAATAGGAAAGGCTGGTGTATATTGGGGCGAGTGTGTTGTATTATATAGGGGAAAGGCTGTGTAACTTGTGGAGAGTGTGGTTGATAGTTACAGGGGAGGCTGTGTACTCTTGGGGGGAGTGTGTTGTTAATAGGGGAGGCTGTGTAATACTTGGTGGGAGTGTGTTGTTATATATAGGGGAGGTCCTGTGTACTCTTGGTGGGGAGTGTGTTGTATATTAGGGGAGGAGCGTGTATATGTGGGGAGTGTTCTTGTATATATAGTGGGAGGCTGTGTTATACTTGGGGGGAGGTGTGTTGTATATATAGGGTGAGGCCTGTGTATCTTGGGGGAGTGTGTTGGATTAATAAGGGGAGTGCTGTGTTACTTGGGGGAGTGGTTGTTATAATAGGGTGGAGGCGTGTATACTTGGGGGTGGAGTTTGTTGTAATATAGTGGGAGGCGTGTATTACTTGTGTGAGGTTTTTTTGTATATAGGGGAGGCTGTGTATACTTGGGGGAGTTGTTGTATATATAGGGGGAGGCGTGTGTATACTGGGGGGGATGTGTTTATAATAGGGGAGGCTGTGTATACTTGGGGGGTGTCTTGTATATATAGTGGGGGCTTTGTATACTTGTGGGGAGTGTGTGATATATATAAGGGGGCTGTGTATACTTGGGGGAGTGGTTGTATAATATAGGGGAGGCTGTGTTATACTTGGGGAGTGGTTGTATATAAAGGGGAGGCTGTGTATACTTTGGGGAGGGTGTGTGTATACACGGGGGAGGTCTGTGTATACTTGGGGGGAGTGTTGGTTATTAAGGGGGGCTGTGTATACTTGGGGGAATGTGTGTGTATATACAGGGGGAGGTGTTGTATACTGGGGAGTGTGTTATAATATACAGGGAGGCTGTTTGTAACTAGGCGGGGGTGTGGTATATCTAGGGGAGGCGTGGTATACTTGGGGATGTCTTGTATAAATGGGAGGCTTGTACTGGGGGGGTGGTGTGTTGTATATACAGGGGGCTGTGTATAGTTGGGGGAGTTGTATATATATACAGTGGGAGGCTGGTGTGTACTAGGGGGTGTGGTATATTTAGGGGGGAGGCGTGTAGATTGGAGGGAGTGATTTGTATATTCGTGGGAGGCTGTGGGTATACTGGGGGGGTGTTGTATATATGGTGGGAGGCTGTGTAATACTTTGGGAGTGTTTGTTATTACAAGGGGGAGGCTGGTGTATACTTGGGGGACGTGTTTGTAATACAGGGGAGCGTGTATACTTTTTTTTCGTGGGGAGTGTGTTGTATATACAGGGGGAGGCTGTGTAACTTGGAGGGTGGTGTGTTGTATATACAGGGTGAGGCTGGTTATTTGGGGGAGTGTGTTATAATATCAGGGGGAGGCTGTGTGGTACATAGGGGGTTGGTATATATACGGGGGAGGCTTGTGATATACTTGGAGGGAGTGTCTGTATATATCGGGGTAGAGCTGGTATACTGGGGGGTGTTGTATATGATAAGTGGGAGGCTGTGTATGACTTGGTGGGAGTGTGTTAATGACAGGGGAGGCTGTGTGTACTAGGGGTGGGTGTTGGTCTATATAGGGGAGGGTGTGTACTTGAGGGAGTGTCTTGTTATATTAGGGGAGGCTTTTGTGTTACTGGGGGGGAGTGTGTTGTATAAATAGGGGAGGCGGATTGGCGCTGCTGTGAATCACACCAATTTCTGGGGTTAAATTTTTTCAAATACCGTTTGTGGCGCTTTTGTGGCGCAAAAATAGCTAAAAGCAACTCTAGGGTGCTCTAAACCTTTCAGTCCGTCCGCCAATTTGTTAATGCCCGCGCGCCAACTTACTTCACACTGAAAAATGTATACGAGGTTCTTAACACCACAAATATAATCCCTCATTGACTGTACGTGCTGACTTTATATTTTCAATTATTTCTTTATTATATATACGCTTTGTAAGTATCAGTACTTGGTGATTAATGATGCAACATCCAAATGGATACAAGATCTCGGTCGCCCCGGTAAATTGTACAATGTTGAACTCCCTGGTTTGTGTATTGTTCCCTTTATTAGCCTAATGCAGCATTTAGTTTTCAGGAGCTACAGCGGATGTGTATCATGGAAAATGGGAAGCCATTATCCCAGCACGAGAGCAGCGCAGATTTATACAATTATAGACTTTCCTGCAGTAAAATTGTATCAAAGCAATAACTAACAAAAAACCTTTTTTATTCATCATCGGAGTATATACTGTATATATACACACAGCAGGTAAAATAAGTATTGAACACATCAGCAATTTTCTAAGTAAATCTATTTCTAAAGTCGCTTTTCGACATGAAATTCTCTCCTCAAACCTTCTTTTATTTATTCAGGATAAAATACATCAAATCAGGAACATGTAGCACAAAAAGATAAAAGGTGATTCCAATTGAGTGTATTTTTTTTTTACTCACGGTGTGTTAGTTAGAACCACAAGTGCGAGAGACAAGGGGGATTTATCATACGCCGTCTCGTGTACTGATCAGGGCCGGCTCCAGGTCAGCGGGCCCCTGGGCGATAGAGCCTCAGCGGGCCCCTTACAGTGAAACTCATGTGGCGACTAGGCCTTACGACCTGAGCTCAGACAAAATCATATATTTCAATTACATAGGCAACAAGGATGCCTTCGCTGATGTAATTAAATTGGGGCTCCATAGCAGACCATTGAAGGGGCCCCCATTCCCTTAAAAACGCATGTTTTTACACATTTTTATACACATACAGTATATACCAAATGTTACACATATACAAACATACATCAACGTATCCATAATCCATTATACAACATGCATCCACTATACACACACATCCAGTATATACAACACGACGCACAGATATACAGATCTATACACACACATCCAGTATAACAACACGTAGGACATACAGCATTATACACAGCATCCAGTATACACCACACATCAAGTAAATACAAACGTAGGCACCAGCTTACCATTATACACACCATCCAGTATATTCAAACACGTACCCAGATATACGATCTAATACACACCACATCCAGTATTACAACACTCCGATGTACAGCTTATACAGCACTGTATACCACCCATCCAGATATCAGCACATAGACAGCTTAAGCGTTACACACCAATCAGTATATAACATTACGCAAATAGCATCTATACACAACACATCCAGTATATACAACACGTACCGCACAGATATACATTACAGCACATCAGTTCCATGTACCCAAAGACACAGCTATACCAGCATCCATATATCAACACTGTACGCACAGATATACAAGCATCTATACACACACCTCCAGTAGTAATAAACATGTACGCACGAGTATCAGCATATCATACAAAACCACATCAGTATATACACACATACGCACAGATATACAGCCTATAGACACACATCCAGTAATACACACAGTACGACAGCTATACAGCATCTTACACCATCATTATCACCTAGCACAAATAACTCTCATCGTATTATACACCCATCTTATGAAGCCACGCCACTAACAGGCATTATACACACACATCCAGTATATACAACACGTCGCACAGATTATACATCATCTATACGCATTCTACATCCCATATATCAACACATACGCCGCTATACAAGCTTATACACACCCATCCAGTTATACAACTTGTACGCACAGATATACAGCAAATCTATACACACACATCGAGATTACACACATGGTCCAGCAATATTAAGATTATACACACACAATTCCAGGTTTAAATATACAACATGTACGCACAGATATACAGCATCTATACACACACATCCAGTATATACAACATGTACGTACAGATATACAGCATCTATACACACACATCCAGTATATACAAAACGTACGCACAGATATATACACATAAACACATATGCAGCATACAAACACATAGATGCATTTACATATGTAGCAATTATACTCACCCTAGCCAGATGTTGCTCGGTCGGGACCTGGTTGCAGGGTCAGGAAGGAGACCACGTAAGTGAAGACGGACAGGCCTGTGGAGCATGCGGACCGGTTAAGGGCTAACATGACGCGCACGGACAGCCCCAGCACGGAGGCCGGGACGGAAGAGGCATGGAGGCCGGGACAGAAGAGGCGCGGAGGCCGGGACGGAAGAGGCGCGGAGGCCGGGACGGAGGAGAAGCTTGCAGGCCGGGCTGCACTATAGGTGCGCTGGTCGGGGTGTACGAGAGGTGCGCTAGCCTGGATGGGGAAGCATGCATGGTTGGGCCAGACAAGGGGCGCGGGATGCGCCATGCCATGGAGGAGAGGCGCGCAGGCCGGGTCAGTGGAGAAGCGTGCAGGCCGGACAAGAGACGGCAGCTGACCGGGTCGGAATAGAGGCGCGGGATGCACCGTTCCATAGGTGAAGTGGGCAGGGCAGGCAGTCAGGGGAGGTCAAGGGCCGGGAGTGGATGGGATCATACTCTGCCCCCGGGCCCGCCCACCTCCTAAGCGGCCTGCAATAAGGGGAGGTAGTGGAACGGGCCCGGGAGCACGTAATAGGGCTGTTGTTATTATGCCACTGTTCTCATTGATCGTCGTGGTGGGCCCCTTAGGAGCTCTGGGGCCCTGGCACTTGCCCAGGTCAGCCAGGTGCTGACGCCGGCCCTGTGTATGATGGAAGCTTCACCCCCTGCTACGCCGAATACATCAGCAGCTCCTGATGTGTCCAATGGCTTGCGACAGCATACAATCGTATTGCACTATAACGCTGTGGCTTAGGCCCACTCTGCCGGCGACCTCGCCCCTCCTCCCTGTCATCCCCCTACATGCCCACTTGGCGTGGAGGTGGAGTAAAGGGGGAAATAATCAAAATTATTGGGGGTTTACAATTAATTGCAATTATTTCAGAGCTCATATAACAGGAACTGGGGCTAGGCAGCAGGACACTCACAAGACCTATATAACAAATACTAGGCCTAGGCAGCAGGACACTGATAGGACCCCTATAACAGGAACTAGAACTAGGTAGAAGGACACTGACAGGACCCTTATAACAAATACCAGGATTAGGCAGCAGGACACTGACATGACCCCTATAATAAATACTAGGACTAGACAGCAGGACACTGATAGGACCCCTATAATAAATACTAGGACTAGGCAGCAGGACACTGACAGGACCCCTATAACAAATACTAGGACTAGACAGCAGGACACTGATAGGACCCCTATATCAGGCTACTGAAAAGAACCCATAACAAAAACAGTCAGAGGTTAGGGCGAGGAGGCCAGCTACTGACAGGGTCCTAAAACAAAAACAAAGGCTAGGCAGCAGAGTACTAACAGGATTCCTATAAAAAAAAACTAGGACTAGAAAGCAGGTTACTGACAGGACCCTTATAACAAAAACTAAAGCTTGGCAGCAGGACACTGACATGACTCCTATAACAGGAACTAGTACTAGGCAGCAGGACACTGACAGAACCTCTATAACAAAAACTAGGACTAGGCAGCAAGATAGGGACAGGATCCCATAACAAAATCTAGGGTGAGGCAGCAGGTTACTGACCTGACCCCTATAACAGAAACTAGGGCTAGGCTGCAGGCTACTGATAGGACCCCTATAAGAAAAACTAGGACTAGGCTGCACGCTACTGACAGGACTCCATAACAGACCAAATATTAGAGGCAAGAGTGAGGCAGTGTGCTACAGAAAGGATCCCGTTAGAGAAACTGGAGCTAGGTAGCAGGCTGCTGACAGGACCCCTATAATAAATACTAGGAATTGGCTGCAGGTTACTGACAGGACCCCTATAATAAATACTAGGAGTAGGCTGCAGGCTACTGACAGGACCCCTATAATAAATACTAGGAATCGGACCAGGCTGCGCGACAGACCCCTATAATAAATACTAGGATTGGACTGCTGGTTACGTGACAGGACCCTATAATAAATCTAGGAATTGGTGCAGGGTCACTGACAGGACCCCTATAATAATATAGGAGTAGCTGAGGCTTACTGACCAGACCCACTATAATAAATACTAGGAATCCGGCTGCAGGCTGCTGACAGGACCCCTATAAATAATACTAGGAGTAGGTAGGCTATCGGACAGGACCCCTATAATAGATACTAGGAATAGATGCAGCTGCTGGCAGGGACCCCTATAATAAATAATAGGAGTGGTTTGCAGGCTACTGTCCAGGACCCTATAACGACTAATAGGGAATAGGCTGCAGGCTATGACAGGCCCCCCTATATAAATACTGGTACTAGGCTGCAGGCTGTCTGACAGACCCACTAACTGTAATATCTAACTAGGATGCAGGCTGCTGACAGGACACCCTATATAAATGCTAGACTAGTTGCAGGCTGCTGACAGACCCTATAATAAATACTAGGACTGGCTGCAGGCTGCTGACAGCCCCTATAATAACACAGGACTAGGCTGCAGGTGTTGACAGACTATATCAATAAAACTAGGACTCTGTCTACAGGCTGCTGACAGGACCCCTATAATAAATACTAGGACTAGGCTGCAGGCTGTCGTACCCGGACCCTATAATAAATACTAGGACTAGGCTGAGCTGCTGACAGAAGACCCCTAATATAAATACTAGGACAGACATGCTGAACACTGACAGGCCCCTATAATACATCTTGACTAAGCTGTAGGCTGCTGACAGGACGCTATAACAATAATTGGCTAGGGCTATAGGCTACTGACAGGTACCCCAGAGCAGATTACAAAAACAAGGGCTAGGAGCAGACTATTTGCAAATAGGAGCAGGTGGTACTTCCCATGCAGTTGCATACAGAATAAAAAATTTTTGCCTAAATGAGCCTTTTGATAGTTATAGTTACTTGTATTGTTATAACACAACTGGGGCACATTTACTTACCCGGCCATTCGCGATCCAGCTGCGCGTTCTCTGCACAGGATTGCGTCCGCTGGATTAAGCTGGTATTCCTCCGCCTCCACCATGGTGGCGCTGCAGCGCCGTTAAAATAATGCTTAACGCCCGAGGAATGCACCCCCCATTAGAAGGTGGCGCTCCCCAAGCGAACCATTTTCGGTTTTAAATGCGGCGTTTTTTCCGAAACGTCGGGTTTTCGTTCGGGCCACGCCACCCCGAGTTCGTCGCGCGCATTGCCGGCCCGTGCGACCACAATCCGATCGCGTGCGCCAAAACCCGGCAATTCATTACAGATCGGCGCAAACTGAAATATTGCGGAAACACGTCGGGAAAAGCAAATTTATTTATCTAATCGGGCCCTTAGTAAATGACCCCCAATGTGATGAGCATGTACATGTAATTCTCCCCAGTATCTTCCTCAGGTCTCCAGTTCCTTTGTACTAATTCCATAAGAACAGACGACTCTCCGACACAGAGTTTTTTACGGACGTACGAAACAATCCTATTATGATTTCCATAGCAGACAGCAATTAGAAACGAAGAAGCCAAGATTTGTAATTCGGGGTGTTTACAATGAAACTTTGCACAGAAAAGTTTATTGCAATTTAAAGATCAGAACTACCTTAAAATTACATGATGATTGCTATCGTATAGAACGAGCAGATCGCTCCCAGCTGGCAGGGATTCCGGTCTGTAAAACTTTACCCAAAATGACAATAGTCCATCCAGATCCAATACTTTTAGCTATTAAAAAAATCAAGAGTTCACTTCAGGCACTTACATATGAGGAATATCAGAAATGAGCCGGTGATCAAAAAACCCTTCCAATGCACTTACCGCATGATACACTGGGAATCGATATATAGTGTGAGCGCTGGACCCTGTGTATACGGATCCAGCCCGTGATTACCGCTTGGCTATATAAAGATATGGCCTGAACCTTTAAATAAATGGGGGGGAGGGGGGGGGGGATTGTTTCATTTCGCAACTTACCCTGCAGACTGACAGCGTCTCACAACCTGTAAGGGTGAGAGGTCACATGGGGTCACAGTAGAGTATATACAAGTGTATGAATGGGTTGGTAAATTGAGTAAGTGCGAATAGAGAAACACAAGTTTATAATCTGTAGGAAGAGTCATAATGTGCGTGGGCGCATGGTTAGGTACAGGGAGTTTAAGGTGGGGATACCCTAAAGTTTTTCGAACATACCCTTACAGTACTGTGGTGAATGTCTGTAAATAGGGCCCTATATGGGTCAGTTGTTTCATTGACTGGAAGCACCAAGTCTCTCCTGTGGAAGTGGTTGGCCCTTACCAATCATATTTATAAGGTATGTAATGTTTGGGGACAGGATAGGGATATTAAGAATTACAGTTTACCATTCCGATTAAATGTTCTACATCGTTCTTTCTGGATATGTAAAGTGAAACCAGGAGGGCTTCACTTACATATCAAGAAAGTGGAGTCAGACTTTTAATAGATTTATGCTATAATTACATAATATCCTGCCCCCCCCCCCCCCTGCCTTACATACATTACAAAAAAATGAGATTAAAGTGGCCAAACCACCGTTTAAGAGTAAGGCACTTGGTAGGACCAAAGGCCTCAATGGTCACATGAGTAAGAAGGGTCAGGTTGAGAGGTGAAGCTACTTCTGGTTGAACTGTGAGCGCTCCACATTAACAGGAACCTGGAAGAAGGTCCTTTTTTTTTTTTCATAACAGAAAGTACTTAGAAATTGATAACCAATAATATGTATAATGGTCCATGGTTCTTCTAATATTACATAAAACAAAAAATAACATAGGACAGTGTTAACATTATACAATACTCATACATAGAGAAGAGGATGACCTTCTGTCTCTCGCACTAAATCCTGTTCAATAAATATTCATAGTAAATTATCCATTCGTGCTCCACTTATCGCCATCCATTTATCATTGTTAAAGCCAATAACAGTATTACAATGAGGTCATGGACGCCAGGTTATTGTACGTTTGTATATTCTACCCTTCATCTGCATGGTGTGAAAACAAAATCTGATGTTGAAATACTTTGTATTTTTTATTTTTTTATTTTTCGGCTAACACGGGACCGCAAACAATTTTTCTCAACATACTCTTGCATGGTGACACTACACCATATATATTATTCCAGTTCTTCTAAACAACACAGAAATAATCTCCAAAACCTACTGGAAATTTGTTGGGAGCAACGGACTTCAATGAGTCTGAATTAAGGGGGTACAGAAGGCGAGGTTTCCAAGGTTCCTATTGTGCCTTTAAGGAAGCCATAAATGTAATTTCCATATAAGGAAACCAGGGACTATCACTGATGCATATGATAGATCAGTGACCATATAAGTTGACAAGCAGTCCCTATCAGTTAAGAACACCCAACTAAACAACGACCCCTATTAAAAAAACGACTCTGGATGTCGGTAATTTTACTGTACTTTAGCCTGTGGTCAATTGATCCGCTGTAACCGTATCACAGGTGTCTGTAACTGAAGTTATTCTTACACCTGGTTCTTATGACAACCCCAACATTTTTAAAATCCAATTGTCAATGGACCAAAAAAATAGACCAGATCTGACTTACATACAAATTCAACTTAAGAACAAACCTACAGAACATATCTTGTACGTAACCTCGGGACTGCCTGTATTTACGGGGGCCCAGGCGTTCAAGGTGAATCTTTTTAAAAGACTTGCAAAATAAATAGCAGCAGAAGAGCCAACGGAGATGAACTGGGACAAAGATCCCCTTGGTGTCATGTGCGGCCATCTTCCCGTGGGAAGGCAGTAGAGGGACCCGCCATTACACTCACAGTCATAGTTCATAATAAGTAAGTTTGCTCCCATCATTCCTAATTTGATGTCTTACCATTAACCCTGTATAAATGAATAAAGCCTATTATCTAAATGTTTAAAATTCCTCTTATCCATAATTACCTCCTACAGTATTAAAGCCCTTTCCCTTTAATCGGAACAATCAGTTTTTTAATCCCTGAATATTCTCATTTGGCCCATACATGATGTGCATTTTCAGTAGCCATAAACAATCATGTCCACCTGCTACTCCTGTCCACGATATCTCTAAATCTGGCAGGTATTTACACTTGAATTATGAAAATTTGTACCAAACTCCAATAATCTCTTCTACTTATTCATATAAAGTGCTTGAGGTCTGACCCCAAATCAGAAGTCCGCCGAATGGGTTCCAACCTACATGTCTTTTGGTACATGATTACTTAAAGGACCTTAATAGGTATTCACGGTGGTAGGTTTCCTTTAACAAAAGTGATAAGAACTTAAATAAGAGCAGATCCTGGCAGAGGGGGCAACCACCAGTTGATCAGTGTGTCGGGTTCAATATTGATCCGGTGGTAGATGTCCTTCACAGTATAGAGACCGAGAGGGACAAAACTGAGTACGTACCAAATCCCTTATTGGTGTTCTACCATCACCATAGACAGGGGGCATCCCTCTACACCTAGAGAAGAGGCCGTTGCTAAGGTCACCATAGACAGAGTAATCCTCTACACCTAGAGGAGACGGCAGATTATACATCCACCATAACAGGAGGCACCCTCTACACTAGAGGAGAGGCGGTTCTCTACCCATCACCATATACAGGGGGCATCCTCTACACCTAGAGGAGAGGAGGTTTACTACATACCCATAGACAGGGGGCATCCTCGTACACCTAGAGGAAGAGGTTATACCATAGCATAGACAAGTCACCTCTAACCTAGGAGTGAGAGGTGGTTCTAACACAACACCATGACAGGGGTCAGGGCCGTCAGATTAAAGGTGTGGTGGGGCCCTCCCCGGGCGCCAACTGGTGGGGGGCCCTTCAAACAAGTTTTTGGAAGTTATAGCCCTGCCACCTTCTGTAGTAATAGCCTGCCATCCCTTGTATATATGCCTGCAGACCTACGTAGTATATAGCCTGCCCCGTAGATACCGGCCAGTTTAGTATATAGCGCAGCCCCCTGCTGTATACAGACAGCCCGCTAGTATATATCCAGCACACCCCTGTAGTTAGTACAGCTTGCTATTACATGCATACCCTGATAGTTTAATATCCGCAGCCCCCGATAGTTGTAGCCACCACACCCCTGTAGATACAGCCACCAGCCCCCTGTAGTTATGGCCTGCCAGCCCCCGTAGTATCCAGACCACAAGCCCCATCTAGAACTTTACTGCCAGTCCCATGTACGAAATGGCCAACAAATAATAACTATCTACTTACCTCACCCTCCTTCCAGTGATCCCATGATGCTGCAGGCTTCTCCTCCGCTCTTCAGGCAGCCCCGGCCACGAAGCACAGTTGCGTCTGGGGGACATCGCCGATGCCTGTTTGTGCTAGCAGCATGTAGTGATCGGTGCTGACCAGCGTGACATCATCACTCGCCGCGGCGTCCCATAAACCTGCGCCGACAAACAGTGCATCAGTGAACTCCGACCGTGATGGCGCTTGTGTCTCACTGACAAGCGTTGACATCTAGACCCTACTGTGTTTGGGGGCGGCCACAGCCGCATGCTGCATTGCACAAGAGACAGTCGCCGGAGTCGCCTGACTGTCGGAAACTGGTGGGGGCCTTAAAAGTGGAAAGTGGGGGGTCCCCGGGCTAGAGCCCAGGAGTCCCCTCCTTTAATCCGGCCCTGGACCGGCCACCTCTACACCTAGAGGAGGGAGGCTCTATTCACACCATAGTACAGGGGACATCCTCTACACCTAGCGGAGAGGCGGTTTACAATCACCATAGACCAGGAGCCACTCCTCTACACCTTTAGAGGAGAGGAGGTTCACATCACCATAGACAGCGGGCACCTACACCTATGATGAGGAGGTTTCTACCATCACCATAGCAGCGGGCATCCTCTACACCTAGAGGAGAGGAGGTTCTACCAGTCACCATAGACAGAGGCATCCTCTCACCTAGAGGAGGCTGTTCTAACCATCACCCATAGACAGGGGCAAGCCTTACCAGCTAGAAACAGAGACAGTTCTAAGGTCCCACCCATTAGACCCCAGAGACATGCTCACCCCTAGAGGAGAGGAGGTTCTACATCACCATAACAGCTGGCATCCTCTACACCTCGGGAGAGGCGGTTCTACACATCACCATAGACAGGGGCATCTCTACACCTAGAGGAGAGGGGGTTTTACCATCGCCATAAGGCCAGGGCAGCCATGAATCATGCCGAGTGCCATGATGACATGATGTAGCAGATACGTTTTTTTTTTTGTTTTTTCAAATGTGGCTAGGCAACCAAACTGGGCAGGGCAGGAAGTAGAATTTAGAAACCCATCAGTTTTTTTCCAAACGGGTACAGATAAAAAAACCAAAATGTTTTTTTATGGCCTGATCACAGGACATCACATATGCATTTTGGCAGATGAGCAGCGGGACACGCCTGTCTGAACGAGCCCATGTCTGATACATTTTTATTCATTTAATTTAAGGTATTATATCATGAAAAGTATAATATCATAAGAATATCTCCATCGCCGTAAGAATAATAAGTAATAAGCAGGCTGCAATAAGAATAATCTCTAAGAAGATGCCAATCTATATTCAGGCATTAATCCTGTGCACTGTATAACGTGACGCTTTGGACAAATAGACAATCACTAAACCAAAGCTTAGTGGGTAGAGGACTATTTTATATATCTCTGGAGGTGGAATGGGTGTTCAAATGCTGGGCTTGGTACAAATAGTTGTTTTGCAAGTCGAGGTGTACCCTCCAGAAAGGTGGGTATGGCTTTCCTAAAGGAGAAACACCTTTAGTTAAGGAGTTGAATGAGTATGAATAGAAACCTGCACGTGATGTCTGACTAGAATTAAAGAGCCACGACCGCTTTTCTGCAGTATCTTTTAAACAAGCGCGCCCGCTGGTGGCTCTTTTGTGGAAAGTTATGTGCAATTAAATTACAGGGAAAAAAAACAGATTTACAGCGGCATTGGAACAGGATGCACACATCAGCAGAATCCAGTGCTTATCAAAATAATATGCGATTGAGATAAGTAATGGGGGAAACACACAGATAACAGCACAGAACATCTGGGAGTGCACCTCGATCAAGAAGAAGCTTGTCATTTATAGCATAATATAGGAAGTCTCATCTAGAAGATGCTTCTCTGTGAATACTTGCGGGATTAATGTTTATAAAGGATCTACGCAGTTATTTACCATCAGCAGGGGAAGCATTAATCCTGCTGAGATCTAGATTGTACCCACTATATACCAGAGGAGTACAGTAGTGGGCACTCATGGGGCATGGCCTCAAATCAACAAATAGTTAAAAACAGGCAAAACTCTCCACTACTGGGTACCCATAATAGATAGCTGGCAGATTCTTCAAGCAGTAGAATCACACACAGGATGCCCATTGTAAATTGATAACGGATATCCAAATCACTATTTTATAACGCTACATAATTCTTTACGGAGATTGTCCAAATTGCGTGTAACAAGGACATGGACAATAATGAAGGCAATAGTGGCAGCACCCATATACCAGATAGAAACAATATCAATAGGTGGCTTGTTTGTATTGGCTTCACAAGATAGGAACAACTGTTTCTAAATGAATGACGCGGACAGTCCCTCCGGGAAAGCTTTAATTAATCTGCCAGCGCCTGCTACCCTCTTACGTGTTTCTTTTGATATCTCAGTTCTCAAAAGAAAAGCCGCTACAAGACACCCTTAGTTCATTCTATTTTGTAAAAAAAAGCGGTTGGCTGCTGTAGAAAATTCATGCTTAACTAGTCTTTCTGGTAGGTAGAAAACTCATCCCATAACGCACAGTCAGATGGTCTGGCAAAAATTAGAGGGTTTGGCTAAACGCTCACAACACGTATGGTCACATTGAATGGATACCACACCGGACTTGGCAACACTCCAGAGCTGCCTTACAATTTGATGCATTAAAAAATAAAAATTTGCAAAACACCTAAGAGGACTAAAAGGCCTTCTTACTCACAGAAGTCTACAGTCAGTCGAAATATTAAGGCCCAAAAAACCCCGTAACTTGCTCGTGAATACAATCCCAGGTTAATACAAAGGCTATTATTGCTCAGTCCAGACTAACAAAGCTTGAAAGCACCACACATACATTTTCCATTCACACAATGACCTATACAAACATAATAAATAGTTGTATTCCTTGTCCCCCATTCACACACAATACATGCCAACCATTCTTAAATTTGAGAGGATAAACAATCCCCGGCGTACATGTAATTTTTACCACACCTCCCAACCAATGTTACATACAGGTCCGCTCTGCTCAACATGGCAGGCACTGGGTTCTTGATTTTTTGGATATCTCAGAGAAGATCAGAGGGCAGTGGGAAATAAAAGAAGAAAGTCACTAGGATAAAACGGATGGTGCCATAGCCACACAAGGTGTAGTAAAGGGGGACTTCTTAGAAGTCTGGCGGCCGCAAGAAGACGACTAGAGGGGTGATATCAACCTTATGCTCACCCAACTGAGAAGAGTCATCAAGGCAGCATTTGTATGATATGATTACAGTACATTTGAGGTACAGAGTATAGCCCAATAAAGGCCTTGCATATCATTTTGTACTAGTGGCCCTCGGGCGGAACTTCCCATAAAAAGGGCATTGTAATTCCACTTTTGTTGGGCTATGTACACAGTCCGTTATGTATAACCCCCCCCCGGTGCATTTCCTGATTGTGATGTCAACAGCCCATTCTAACCTCCTCAATGCTGAAGCTACTTCGCCGGCTACTGGCTTTGAAGTGCGGACTAGGGTTGAAAGGAGAGGGCACAGGTCATCATGGGATCAGAAACCCAGCATAGTGTCCTCCATCGCATAAGGTCTAGAGCGGTCCTAGAAGAGCAGGAAAGGAGGCTGTCTACACAGGCACGCTTTGGAAGCCATACTCCTGATGAGAAGTCCATTTGTGGTGGTATGGTCCCTGCTGTGGGACGTAAGCTGCTGTCTGAACTTACAGGGCAATGCTTCAGACTCTGCTTGACTACCTCACAGTCATTCTTCGTGGAGAACTGTGGGAATGCCATGTGCCTGTGCCTGCAATTCTGTCCTGAAAACAAAAGGAAAGTTAGTAAATAAGATTTTATTGCATACACATGTATTGCCACCAACTAACGGCTAAGCAATAAAACAGACATACTATGGTGGTTGCTTTGTGTAAGAATCCTTACTCCAGCTTTATAAAACCATAGCACACACCACAGTATTTGGTTCAATATGGAGAGCTTTTATTTTTTTTTTAAATATCACCTTGTACTTTACTCATGAAAGAATATCCTTTAAGGAATATGAATATGTATTTGCGGCTTCCAGTTACTAAGAGTAAAGCTTTCAGTCTGCAGTAAGGCAAGAAATAAAGGCTAAAGCGGCAAAAAAAGATTTCCCTATGAAATTTTAAATTTAGAAAACATCATTCAAATTGTCAAAGGCAATTACATAATAAATTATTAAAGGGACATTACAAATCAGATGTCTGATGGTAAATAATACTACTACCTCTCCGTCCATCCCCAACCAGCTCTCTGCTTAGAGTGTGGGGCAAGGAGACAGCCCACTGAATAAATTAAAGACGGACAAGCTCGGAGGTGCTCTACAGAGCACCTGGGCTAAATGAATATTTAAAAACCTTTTTTCCCATCTAAATGTGGACATTCCTATTAGTACTGAAATGGTGATTAACTGCCAAAGGGGGAAAGGATGGGGAGGGTGATTAGAGCATCTACCATTAGGGAATGTGATGGAGAGATGACTTTAATATAAAGAAAAATCTTTTGGCAGTATTAACAATACAATTTGGACATCGCCCAAAGCCAAGTGTTCAAATCAGAATCCATCATTCCATACCCTTAAATGAAGATGTTTAAATATCTTACACAAGAATTTAGATGAATAATATCCAGTGAAATCTCCCCCCCCCCCCCCCTCCCTCCAAGATGAGAGGGGACAAAGAAATCATCCCTGTGAGGCAACAGTGAGCAGTCCACCAATTTCACAATCTCAGGACCGTCCTAGTTGTGCTGGCATAATGCAAGTGGTCTTGATGAGACCACTGAAATGTTGTGGTTTGCAACAAAGTGTTATAAGTTTTACTAAGTGGCAATAAGCAATATAAGCAAAGCCAAACCCCCATTAAAGGCAATTTCCAAACTTTATTCCTCAATTAGTGCATAAATGCAGAAATAAAAACAATACCTCAATGTCCAAAAAATGTTTATCATGTAAGTGTAAATAATCCTTATTATTGACCTGCATTAGAAAAAAACCATAATTTGGAGGGACGTTTCCCAAGGATTGAGTTTAATTGGCCAGATCACACCAGTTGTTACCGTTGGATTAGGAACAGATTGAACATAACTTTTACAGTTATATCGAGTCTCACTCTCTTCCTCCCCCTATTCAATCTCCTTGAATAGATTCGGGTGCAGAGAAGGAGTCTGTAAAGGTTGGCGAAATTCCATATAAATATATTGTAGATAAGCAGGGAAAAAACAATCATTTTGACTGTTACAGCTTTAGTGAGTGGGAGGCAGTTGACTTTCTTTTATCATCCCCAAAAAGGGAGAAATTTTGTACTCATTATAATCCCTAATATTCTAGAGGAAATTAGGCCAAGCTATATACATTTGCAAAACCTGGCAGATCCACCGAGATGCAAGTTTTCACTTCGCACCCAAGCCAAGAATAATTAATTTTCAACCAATTTATATTAATTTCTGAGGAAGGAGCCACATTAGCATGGAAGGGTGCGAATGCATCATTTCAGTTGCATCAGTTTTGTCTTCAAAGTCTCACAACTGTGGCATCCACCAATTTGCCTCCTTTTTTGTGACTTTGCACAAGCACACTTAAAAGGGTATTCCAGGAATATCAGCATAAGCATATGCTAAATGGGTCCTTAAAATATAAGATAATATGTAAAAATATGTAAACCCACAGACAAATGTGCCCCCCATAATCCTCCCCCAGCCCCTTTCTCCTAGCCGTTTTTTAAATTTATGTGAAGTAAAATGGATTTAACACGATACGGACCTCTTACCAAATCAGAGGTCGGATCTTGTATCTGCCGCGCTGGCAGTCGAGTTATCATTAGGGGCGGGCCGAACCCACTCCCCCAGCACGCCCCGCAGCGGACACATTGTCCAAAAAGAAAAGCCGGCAAGCATCGATCGCATCGCTTGCCAACTTCTTCCGCTGCTGCAGCGGTAAAGAAGCCAGGCTCGGCCCAACAGCCGCTGGAAGAGTGGCGCGGCCACGGCGGCAATTGTGAATAGCCAGGTTGTGCTCTCGCAGCCATTGTTAGTGCGGCCGCACCGCGGAGAGCCAGCAGCGAGCAATGCTGCCGGCCTTCTCGTACAATTGTGTCACTGGCGGGGACGTGCTGGGGTGTGCGGCCACGCCCCCCTAATGAATGACATCAAACAGCAGCGCGCCACATACCACAATCCGACTCTATTTACGAACTTAAATTTAAAAAAAAAACAGCTAGGGAGAAAGGGGCAGGGGGAAGGGATTATGGTGGGAACATTTGGCCTGTGGTTTTTCCGCGGGTGAAAGGTCATCTTTAAGCAGCAATGGGCTTAAAAAAAATAAACTTATATATCACTCAGGTGGCCCCAATGTGCAGAAAAAACGCTGCTACCCCTATGTCCGGGTGGTCGTCTTGGCCGGGCGGAGAGAGAGAACCTGGTGGCGCCCAGCACGAGGTGACAGAAAGAGGAGCCGGAAGCCAGAAGACAAGTCGCACAAGACATCGGGGGGAGCAGCGTGCGCATTGAGGTGAGTATATAAGTTTTATTTTTTTAAATTAGGGGCTGGCTGTATACTACTGGGGGCAGGCTGTATAAACTGGGGGCAGGCTGTAAACTAACTGGGGCAGGCTGTAACACTACTGGGGACTGGCTGTATTACTACTGGGGACTGGCTGTATATACGGGGGGACTGGCGTATACTAATTGGGACTGGGCTGTATACTACTGGGGACTGGCTGTATACTACTGGGGGCCAGGCTGCTACTTACTGGGGGCAGGCTGCATACTTACTGGGGGCAGGACTGCATACTACTGGGGGCAGCTGTACTACTGGGGGCAGGCTGGATTACTACTGGGGGGCAGGCTTGTATACTACTGGGGCAGGCTGTATGTACTACTGGGGGCAGGCTGCTGTATACTTACTGGGGGCAATGGGCTGGACTATATACTAGGGGGGGGGGGGTCTGTGACCAATGCATTTCCCACCCTCGGCTTATAGTCAATAGGTTTTCCCAGTTTTTGGTGGTAAAATTAGGGGTCTTGGCTTATATTCGAGTATATTCGGTATTTAAAATTTTGCTCCCCTTAGCATACAATGCTGGCGACATAGACTGCAACGAAGAATTAAAATGCTACAGGCTCTTTAATCAGTCCGATAATTTCCTCTGTGCGGTCCGTTGCAGAGCATTCACAGGACAGAAGATGGCCGGTGGTCACATGTCCACATCACATGTCCTGCACCTGCCTGGGCAGGTCATGGGATCACCACTACGTTTGGCTGTAGATGGTTGGTTGTTTAAGGGGATCCCCCAAGCACCCCGATACCATCCTTTTCCGGATTTAACACCGGATTGGGAGTCCCTGTGTCTGGAAACTGGGTCAGGCCCTATTCTCCTATCTATCAGATGGTCAAACTCTCATCTCAACCTTCCTGTGCCCATGCAGCATATCACTGCCCTCCGAAGCCAAGATAAAGCTGTCATGTGAGCTCAGGTAGGCCTTTTTCAACTGAGGCCTAACAGTCGACTGGATCCCCGACCATTGAGTAGCAGCCATACCTGGTGCCCAGGCACTATCAGCCAGACCAGAAGTCGCTGCATCCTAGCCAGTTCCAGCCCCATGACTGGATTCATTGGAGCCTCAACCCCACCCCCTCCCACAAAAGCCTCTCCCTAACCTGCGACATCTCCCTGAAGTGCCCACAGTGCAGATTACTGCTGAAACCCACTAGGCCCCATAAGCCCCGGCCTCAAGTACAAGCCTCCACTAGCCCAGGAGCCCACAAGTGAAGTTGCACACTCTTCCTCCTGGAGCTACCATCAAGAGAAGAGAAGTATTTAAAGGGACATAGCCTGATAGGAATACCAGAGCAATCCGGATCGGCTTCCAGACAGGCAGGCCCCATCTTACTATTCGGAGGGCCTAGATTCCACCGAGGCCTAATCAAGCCTAGCAGCGGGTGGAAGCCGGTGCCTCGATTTATGGCTTGCTGCCGCCGAGCAACTATCCTGGGCCAAAGTGACATCTGCACCCCTCCACCAGGAACCAGTCAGCACCAGGAGACCATCAGCAACCAGGCCAGCACCTGGAGGCCTCCCTCCAGAAAACCTGGTAAGGTGTCAATCCCCTTTCCTAACCCCCACATCTGGAGGACTGCTTACTGAAGCCCAATGCGGATATTCATTGCCCAGGGGATACACCATCTACTACCCCAAATAGGTGGCTGGCAATCTGAGACCCCCCCCCTTCCTGGAGCCGGAGCCATACTAGGATATAGGGAAAGGAGGGTATGAACTTTTAGTTTTTTTTATTAATATAACTTTTTTTTAATTTCTACTATTTTTCAGACTCCTTAGGGTACTTTATCCCTAGGTTGTCTGATTGATCCTATCATATACTACCAAACTACAGTGTGGCAGCAAACACCCAGTGAGTATAAAGAGGGCTCAGCCCGCTTAATACTTCCCCCTACGTAACAGGACGTACAGTAACGTCTTTTTGCGTTATGAGGTTAAAGGGGCATTCCCACAAATAAAAGATTCTTAAATATACTCAGAGTAACAAAATAACACATTCTCCAATTCAATGTTATCAACAAAAAAAAAAAAACCAGCATTTCACAGATATAATTCCGTCCTGGTGTATACAATTCCGGTTGCCCCGTGGCCAACCGTAAATCTTCTGTGATCTCTGCCCTTCCCCCTGCATTACAAGAGGAGCTCACTCACACACCTCCTGCCGGCAAGCAGAGTGCACAGACTTGCTCTACAAGCTACAAACAAGATAAGGTTTACCTGGACCCTAATAATCTAAGCACATTGTCAACACACAGCATCTCACCGCACTAGAGGGATCAAAAAGTGTCTGCTTAGAGAGTTCCCATTCACACTCTGGAATTTTACAATGACCATCACAGAGTTATAGGAGCTAAAACAGCAATTAAAAACTGAGTAAAAAATGTGAACTTTATTGTGTGAACATCACTAGGGGATTCAAGTTGGAGAATTTTCTTTCGTGGGCAAACTCCTTTAAGCCACTATAATAAATCTCATGTGCAAATGATTTCTGAAGAGATCCATGCACATGTTTCTGAACTCAGCGTGAGCAAATTGGCTACATTGCAAATTAAAGAATAGGTCTTATTTCTGTCCCAATTTGCAGCATGTCTGCTCATTTCCTATGGAAATGCACGGGGTTATCAGGGCTCACTCTCCCATATCCACTAAGCCAAACCGGCCTGCAAAACATGGGATCATTGGCACACATGGTCCTATGCAGGAGACCTAACTCAATGAGGCCTTCAGATATTCTTCTTGATCCTGGTGTAGGGAAGTAAATTATGCTATTTATGCGCGAAACAGCTGTCATGCATTTTACCCCTGTGTGAGTTTTGGCGTCTTCCCTCCCTATTGAAGATGTTACCCTTCACCGTGTTTTTGTGAGTATGGTTCAATAAACTGGACTAAAGGAATGAGTGCCATTCTACTGCCCTCACAACCCTCAACTTTTTGCTGTGTTTAAATTATTTTTGTTTACAACACACTACAGTATATGTTTTGAAAAGTTTTTAAAATAATTTTACTTTTTGGCATTAAGATATGTTTTATTTTTTATTAAGATACATCTTTGGGGAGTTCATAACAAGAATACAGTCTTTTTTTAGTGACTATATACTAGTGTTATAATCACTCCACTCCAATTAGTTAAGGACGCTCTATTAGATTTGATATGCAACTATTAAGTCTGTGAATTTTATGAATAATAAGGTTGTAAATGAAAAATATAGTAACCAGAGTGTATAGTGCCGGAACATTTTGCCACATCTATGCATATATACATACTTTTACTTGCTTGACATACAGTTCTCAGGCACATATCTCTTATGTAATAAATTGTGAAGAAAGAGTGTACATTTACTTATTATAGCAGTGTTTTGGTAAAATTTCAAACCATTTTCAAGCTACATCTATAAGCGCCAGATTCACCTGGATCCGAAGCCACAGCTGCTTATTGGCTTCTTCTAGTTGTTTGGAGTGGTTTTCCAGTTCACGGCTCCGTTGCTGCTCCTTCTGCATGTGTTTGATATATTCTACTGATGCCTTCAGGATAGTTCCTTTATTCCAGCGGGTATCACTGCTTAAAATAAAGAAAACACTTGATCTCAATTTGTACATTGCCTGAGAGCACACTTTTTCTCATTGCATGAACGTGTGTAAACTGAGTGCCATAATATTTTATGGATTATACACCATAAAGAGCTTTATCATTTAATGCACAATACAATTCATTAACACTATATGGGTTTATTCAGATAACCATATGCACAGCACAAGGATTATTAATTTTTTACAGTCTCACAGTATTCTTTAGAGTTTGGGAATAAATTTGCACATCTTGGTACTGGGCCTTCAGTTTAAATCAACTTTTTTCCCGATAGTAGGCTAATGTAATTGTTCATGATCCTACAGTGCCCATATCCATATATCACAACTTCCAGCTTTTCATCGTACAGTGAATACCCTTTGCAATATGTTGAAATCGTAAATATATCAGTTAAAAGAATAAATGGATATCGTTATAATACCCTTTACCCAGAAAGGCCCAGGTAACACCTGCGTCAGGGGTTTCCATTATATTCTCTGTTTAAGGAAAGCATATTGGAAAATGTAAAAAAAACCATGTTCCCCATAGACTTATGTATGGAAGGTTTCCGTTGCACTTCCATTGACTACACCGAAAAAAAAAAAAGCTGCTGTGTTATTTTACTACTCCTACTAAAAGAACCTGCAACAGAATGGAAGTGGGAACTTTTTGACAAATTTTTTAACAAATGACCAATTTTACTTGAAACCCAGGCCTACATTTAATAAATTTAATGAGTGACCCTAAACCCAGCAGTTTAATCACATCATAAATAAGGGCTCAATCAGATGGGTGTTTTCGACATCCGCATACTATCGTTTTTTTTTTGCAGACCGCATACTGGCCCATTGCTTTCTATGGGTCTGTTCATCTGTCCGTTTTTTTCACTGACGTACAGACTGATAAAAAAAATTGCAGCATGCACAATTATTTTCTCACATGCAGACCACCAACCTCCATAGAAGTCAATGGATCCGCAAAAGAAACGGATGGTACACAAATAACATCTGTATGCAGTCTGTTTTTTCTCAAATGTAGCTAGGCAACCAGCTGGACTGAACAAAAGATACAGATGACATAGGAATGTAAAAAAAAAACTGATGTGGAAACGATACGGTCTGAACATGGATAAACATGTCTGCTTTTTTTTGGTGGACATGCCTGTCTGAATAAGCCCTAAGGGTAGACTCAATTTGGCGTTTTTTTCACATCTGTGATTTTTGGGTGAACACGTTTTGGTCTATGGACACATACAGGTTTTCTCTTCCTCTTTTCACTGGGCTTTTTAACATTTTATTTTTTTTTCACTGATCTAATGTTGTCAGTGAACAAAAAAAAAAAAAAAACACAACTCCACTCCTAAAGGGTACTAGTGCACCTCTATAAGGCAAGACACATCCCCTGCACAAATACAAAGAGCGTATCCTCTGCATACATCCAATTTCTCTCAGGGCTGGTTTAATACATCAGCATGCTGCCATAGTGATCATTACAAATACAAGGCCTTCCAAACATCAGAAACCAGTACCTGAGTGAAGTTGGCCCCCCCACCTTGTTCAAATCAAACAAAATTGGTGTCAAACAGTTGTGCAGCAAAAATTTTCGTTTGTGCAGCTATCATTTTTAATATATTCATACTTTTTTCCAGAGGTCATCAGAGTTCATTTCTTCTAAAGTACAATGTGTTTGCTAGCTACCCCTGGTGATCAAACCAGGGAAGGGTCAGTAGCTTTGTTTTTTACCAGTTCATCCTAAACACCTTTAACCTATGTAAACACCTGAACATACCTTAAAAATTATAGCGGCACAAATGAAAATTTTTGCTGCACAAACCAGCACAAACGTTTGACACCAGTTTTGTTTGATTTGGTTAATGTGGGGGGGGGGGCTAGTTGAACTTTAAACCTTTAATTTTTCGTTCATTTATTCAAAACAAAAGCAGCACAAACAAAAAATTGAGCAGCACAAACCAGCACAAATGTAGCAGAATTGTTCGGCACCAGTTTGGTTTGGTTTGGGCAATGTGGGGGGGCTGGTTGACCTCTGATGACCTCTGGAAGCTTTCATGAATATCTGAAAAACGATAGCTGCACAAACGAAAATTTCTGCTGCACAAACTAGCACAAACGTAGCATAAACGTTTGACACCAATTTTGTTTGATTTGGACAAGGTGGGGGGGCCAACTTCACTCAGGTGAAACCAGTTCTTGTAGATACACATTTTTCATATTTACAAATCTTATGTTTTTTGTTTCTATAATGTAACTTACAGGTCATTTGTTTTTGGTATTAAAGTGCCCAGCTCCTTAATCCTGTCATTGATGTTAAAGCGTCTTCTTCTTTCAACTAAAAAAGACAACAGAGAATTAAAATAAAAAATGTTGAACCTGTTAAAAAGAGAAAATGTATGTAGTGCTCTGCCAGTGCTATGACTTACTCATGTTATGTGTGTCCTTCTTTTGACGCTCACGTACAAGGGCGCGATTCTCAGCATCTGTAAACAAATAACATTCACTACTTAACCAATAGCACAAACACATAAAGAGTCAATTACGACATTGAAATCTAATGGTGATCAATCAGAGACGCTTCCTTATGTCGGCTTCATTTTGGGATATACACTGAATTAATTTACAGAAACACCTGCCAACTCCGTCATCCATGTTGGATTGAGGTCTACAGCACATAGGTATGAGAGATGAGGTTCTAGACACTGGAAAAAAATCATTAGATATGTTTCTTCAGACTTTCAAGGGCGGACAAAAAACAGCAATTCTCGATAGCTCATACCTCACAGTGACTATAAGAGTTTGAGCATTTCACACTTTTATCTTCTATATTTTTTTTTTTTGGGGGGGGGGATAATCTCACTTTTTTTGGTTCTGGGTTTACATGTCATAAGTAACATGTACAGTGTGGAGGTATTAAGAGGTAAGAAACACAACCATATACATGGTCTCTGTCTACAACGAACTATTTGTATGAAATAATAAGAAATTCTTCATGGTTTTGCAGGGAGTACCAACAGTTTTATTGCTAAAATTTTTGGGCAGAGAACACTTTGACTGTTATCTACCTTTTTGGAGGTTAAAGAAACTTTTATTCATACTTTTTTTTTAATATGTCTTAACACAAACTTTTTGCACAATACTTATCAGTCTTACAAGGGAACACAAGCTGGGCAGGGAATCGTAAGCATAAAGAGATAAAAGGGGGGGGGCGTGACCGGATGCCAAGGCGTGCAGACGTGTAGTCCCTGAGCTCTGCAGACCCGCAGCCAAATAAGCTGAAAATTTGCTTATCCCGCTCACATATAATGGGAAATCGCAAGGGACCCTCAGGACGGACATCGAGGAGCCAGGAGAGACCTCCGTCGAGCAGCTCCGCGGCGGACTTCTTTAAAAGAAAAGGTCCGGAGCGGCAGCCAGATCGGGGCAAGATGGCGCCCGGAGCTGACAACAGCGAGGGATCCTCCCTCCCCCCTCCTCAGCCGCAGCGTGCATCGCGCGCCACATGCAGCGCGGTTCTGGCTGATAAACAGCCGGACCCTGGTACAGCTTACCCGGAGCGGAGGACGGACAGTGAAGGAGCTGCACAAGCAGTAGTGCCCCGGAGTATGGGAGAAGCAAAGTCCCCAACCGGGGGACGGATCTCCAGCAGGTCAGGTCAATGTGCTGAATAGCAGGGGGGCTCCCTGGACGTCTCCCTATCCCCCCCAACACCTGGCCCGACATTCCTCACCCTGGATAGGGGTACACCCTCCCCCTCAGAACATGTGGCCCAGGAGACTATACCGTCTCTCCCTCCCTCTCCTACCTTGCAACAGGAGACCAGAGCAGTGCTAACTGAGGGGAGAGGAGAACAGGAAGGTTCTTATACAGGGGGACCTGCCTATTCTTCAGAATACCCACTACAAGGCCCAACTTCTCCTCATATTCCTCTGTCAGGAGCTTCAGAGCTTGGGGCCCTTACATCCACCCCACCAGCTACTCCATGCTATTCATCCAATATTGCTTCACAGCAGTCCCCGCCGCTTCATGACCCTCTATGGCTATATATCCAGCGCCTCCCGACTAAGCAGGACTTTAGGGAGTTAATTGCAGAAGTTAAGGAAACCTGCAGACAGGAGATTGTGGCAGTACGTAATGATGTAAAACAAGTAGCACAAAGGGTGGACGTTTTGGAGGATGATCACAATGAAGCCAGAGCAGTGGTATCGACCTTAAAAACCCAGGTCGTCTCCCAAGCTTCAACCATCAGAGATCTTCACCGCCATATTGAGGATTTAGACAATAGAGGCCGCCGCCACAATATCAGGGTCCGGGGAATCCCAGAACAACAGGGGGAGGAAGATGTTCAGGGGTACCTACAGCGTCTCTTCAATCTGGTATTAGATAGACCGCCAGACACTCCAATTAAAATGGACAGGGCACACAGGGCGCTTAGACCTAAATCCAACGGCCCTCCCCGGGATGTGATCTGCCATGTTACAGACTTTGGGATCAAAGAAGAAATCATGAAACGCTCCCGGTTGCTTAAAACAGTGACTTTTTTGGGATCACGCATTCAGCTGTTTCAGGACTTGTCTTGGATAACACTTCAGCAGCGACGAGCTCTAAAACCACTGCTGGACCTATTGAGAGATCAGGGGATACCCTACCGTTGGGGATTCCCCTTTAGCCTCACAGCTAGGAGAGATGGCCGATCTGCTACTTTACGTTTCCCTGAAGAGCTGCAGAATTTTTGTGATCAGCTTCAGCTAACAGCGCCGGAACTGCCAGATTGGTTGAAGCTCCCTACAGCGGTGGATCTCCCACCTACATGGCAACCAGTCCGTCCTTCAAAGAAAAGGCAAAGAACACCAGAACTGGACCGTAGAGCCTCTTCATCCAGACGATAAGTACCAGCTACAATACAATGCAGACTTTATGTCTTCTGAGAGACCCTCAGATAAAAAATGTAGCCAATGTTTGAATAGGTAGCCTAAATAAGCAGTTTCTGTTTAACAGCCTTTTTCATTTGCATCTCTAGCGCTAATGGGGTGGAGCGGGATTTTGTACCAAGGCTAAGGGGTGCACCTCTAACCCTCTCGACAACATTGACAGTCGAAGTAACCTTCTATGGCACTTTTTGTGCATGTGCATCGCCATGATATCTTGGTACACAATTCCCCCTACTGTGAATCCTCTAGGTCAGGCTCGCTCCTCTGAGATGGAGCCGATTCACTGTACTTCTTTACCATCTGTATTTAAGAGGATTCACGGCGAGAAAAGTCGTCAGATGTTCTCGCTATCTTATATTATTGTTTTTTTTATGTTTGATGTTCTATTTACATGTTTATTTCTGTTTTATCTGTCAATCCATGGGTTCAGGTATAAGATTGTCTCTGAATCTCCCACATGTCAGACAGGAATGATTAACGGTAGGGTCCAGTCCGGGGGGCCCTATGGCAGTGATCCTGTCAGCCTATTATCCACCTCACATAGCAGAAGGCCCAGCTCCAAAGATAATGGTTAGCATTTTATCGCTTAATGTCAAAGGCTTGAACTCCGATGTCAAAAGACGCCTTCTATTAAAGGAGCTACGTCAGTCTAAAGTGGACATAGCATTTATACAAGAGACGCATTTCACGGGCGCAGGGTCCTTTCAGTTTGCGAAACATTGGTTTCTCAAACTTTCTCTCTAACGCCCCTACTAAAAAAGCAGGAGTAGCTATCTTGATCTCTAGTCATTGCCTTCTGAAGATAACAGAATCAATTGTAGACCCCTATGGGAGATACCTGATACTTAAAGGAACTTTCCTGGGAACCAATATCACATTAAGTAATGTATATGCCCCTAATGTAGGCCAGCTGTCTTTCCTAACTAAAGTATTGAATAAATTATCTCCAGACGGTAGAGGTCTGACCTTGATAGGAGGAGATTGCAACGCAACGTTCTCAGACATAGTAGACCGGGTTTCCCTACCCATTCGACCCACCCCCCAAGCTGCACAATCACTATCATCCGGCTTTAGACGACTAATCCGGAAACACGCTTTATATGATTTATGGCGAGTTCTGTACCCTACAGCGAGAAAATATACTTTCTATTCAGCCCCACACAGAACTCACTCCAGGATCGATAATTTTTTTGGCAATGTGCCAACACTCCGACTTTCCACATCAGCGGATATAGGGCCTATAACTTGGTCGGACCATGCCCCGATCACTTTAGAGCTAGAGTTACAAGACTCTATACCCAGGGTACCCCACTGGCGCTTAAACGAAACTCTTTTAACATCTCTTACTTCTAGGGAATCCTTAAAAACAGTCCTGACAAATTACTTTAAGGAAAATTCACCAATGGCTCCATCAACACCAATACTATGGGAGGCACATAAGGCAGTATTTAGAGGTGAGGCGATCTCACTTGCCACGAAGCTGAAAAAAGACAGGACTATGCACTATTCTCACTTTAAACGGAGTTTGCGACAAGCCGAAGCGGAACTAGTCTCTAACCCTTCACCCCAACTCCTGAAACGGGTACAAGCTCTCCGCTCGAAACTCAGGGAGCTAGACTTGATAGACGTGGAACGGATGATACGGTACTCCAAAAGTAGGTACTATGAATACGGGAACAAGGCCCATACAATGATGGCTCGTCAACTAAAGCAAAAAGAAGCCATGCAAAGCCCCTACGCAATAAAAGATAACAATGGTACTATACGTTATCACCCAACCGACGTAGCAAATCTTTTCCATTCTTATTATACGAAATTGTATTCTCTACCGTCTGACCTACCCCCTATTCCCTCAGAACGGGATGCAAAACTGGATCACTATCTCTCTCAGTGCTCCCTTCCTCAACTACCCTCAGAGGCATTGTCCCACTTAAATCAAGATATTACACCGGAAGAGATAGAGGAAGTGGTAGAAGAACTTCCAGGAGGGAAAGCCCCGGGCCCAGATGGCTTTTCATACCTGTATTATAAGACATTCCTTCCCCTCCTCTTACCGCATCTAAGCACACTGTTTAACGGGTTCCTCAAAGGGGAACCAATCCCACAGACTATGCTAGTATCTTACATAACGGTCATCCCTAAACAGGGCAAAGACCCAACAGAATGCTCTAGTTATAGACCAATCAGCCTTCTGAATGCTGACTTGAAAATATTTACTAAATTGTTGGCGAATAGGCTTGGGGATTGGCTCCCTCATCTGATTCATAAGGACCAGGTGGGGTTTGTAAGGTGCAGACAGGCTGGTGACAACACCCGTCGTACTATAGATTTGAT
Organism: Engystomops pustulosus; assembly: GCA_019512145.1. Classification (NCBI taxonomy): domain Eukaryota; kingdom Metazoa; phylum Chordata; class Amphibia; order Anura; family Leptodactylidae; genus Engystomops; species Engystomops pustulosus. The sequence goes on along the minus strand of CM033642.1, from coordinate 180,142,655 downwards.
AGATCTGATACATAGGAAAAAAAAAGAAGCACTACTTCTAAGCCTGGATGCCGAAAAGGCGTTTGATCGCCTAAATTGGCATTTCATGTTTCGAGCTTTAACCCACTATGGCCTTAAGGGACCGTTCCTGAAAGCTCTAGCGGGTCTATATTCTTCCCCTACAGCACAAATTCGATTATCTCACGCACACTCAGATTACTTAACTATCAGAAATGGGACTCGTCAAGGATGCCCCCTTTCACCCTTACTTTATGTCTTAAGTATTGAGCCCCTAGCAGCCCAGATACGGAATAATATAGACATCAAGGGAGTTAAGGTGGGAGAAAAGCAATTCAAAATCTCCTTATTCGCTGATGACGTATTGCTTACACTCTCTGACCCCCTAATCTCTCTACCTAACCTCCATGCAGCGATAAATACGTATAGTAGCTTGTCAGGATACAAGATTAATCAAACTAAATCAGAGGCCTTGCCCATAAGACTTGACCCAAACCTACTTAAGCGTCTAGAGGACAGGTTTCACTACAGATGGAACAAGACTTCTTTAAGATACTTGGGGATTCAACTAACCGATAAGACTTCCACCCTATACAAAGCAAACTACCCCCCATTAATTCAAAGTGTGAGAAAGCAGCTACAAGGCTGGCGCAATATGCATTTATCGCTTTTAGGAAAGATAGCTGCAATTAAAATGTCTGTTCTCCCCAGGTTCCTCTACTTATTTGAGACACTCCCTGTTAAGGTCCCAGTGAAAGTCCTGCGACAAATACAATCAATGTTCCTCGATTTTCTGTGGAACTCAGGGAGACATAGGATTTCAAAATCAGTACTATCGGCACCTAAATCTAAAGGGGGCCTGGGGATGCCTGACATCACTCTCTACTATTATGCCGCCCATCTGCGCCACATAGCCTCCTGGACCTGCCTGTTGGCTTACAATAGGTGGACGGAGATCGAAAAACTTTGGTTAGCTCCAATACACCCAAGCGTACTTATATGGGGGCCGCCGACGGAAGTACCCAACACATCACTACTAGCGCCGATGGCATTTACAAGGGACATATGGCGTAGTTGCCGTATTAGGTTTAATCTAGCTACACATAGGTCCGCACTAACTCCCTTTCTATATACACCACACTTACCGGAAAGTTTGAATACTGACTTTGTGGAGTTCTGGAAACAAACCAAAGTGTTTCAAGTGAAAGATTTAGCCCACCCTACGACGAACTGCCTTCTCACCTTGACGGACCTACTTACAGCCTCTGACCGATTCTCTCCAGTGACAGCCACCTATCCCTTAATATACCAGCATTGTATGCGAGTATTGGAGACTACACAGGTCCCGACCCTTACAGACTGCACAAGAGGTTCAACATCAAAAGGACTTATCTCAGACCTCTATAACCTACTACTAACACAGTCGTACACGGAACCAATTAATCACACGTATATGCATCAATGGGAGGAATGGATTGGGAGATCAATCCCAATGCCCATATGGAAGGTGTTATGGGATAAAGCTCCAAAGGGTTCCACATCAGTATTATATAAGGAAAATCAATATAAAATATTGATGAACTTGTATCACACTCCAGCATTGTTGCATAAATTAAACCCAGACATTCCCGATACCTGCTGGAGATGCAATACACCAGGAGCTTCCCTGATTCATATATTTTGGGAATGTACAATCATACAACCCTATTGGTTAATGGTTAGTCAAATTCTAGAAACAGTACTGGAAGTTACAATAGAAGTAGACCCCATGACATTCCTCTTAGGACTTACCCCGCAGAATCTTGGAAAAGCTAAGTCTAGGCTATTCCTACATCTAGTGACGGCAGCCAAAACCTTGATTTCTCAGTTTTGGAAACGCTCAGCCCCTCCATCTCAACAGGACTTGTATTCCCGTATTAGACACATGAGAATGATGGAGTCTATGTCAGCGTCAATCCACTCTAGATCAGAACACTTCAAGGAAGTGTGGGCCAGTTGGGACGCTATCGGAGACAGTCTTCCAATGTCATTATAAATCCCTATTTCTGACCCATGGTTTGACAATTTTTAGTTGTTTTTGGTTGATTGATACATACTTTAAAACGTGACACGTGCTTTTAAACCTAATGCTTTGGATCCAACCTAAAGTAGAAACATCATGAGAAAAGTAAATTTGTAATTTTACATTTTGAAAGATAGTAATGACGGTGGTCTTCACCACTTGTGCAGTTTTTTATCTTTTATCTGTATAAAGAGATCCTTTTTGTTAGGACCGGTAACTTGACTGTTTCTGTACTAATATGTACTATTCTTTATATAAATATGATCTGTAATTGTAGTGGCCATGATGTATGTATCTAATGGTTTTTATTTGTTATAATAAAATGTAAGTTGGGAAAAAAAAAAGAGATAAAAGGCAGAGAAGGATAAGCAGAAGGGGACAGACATCTCATAGATTGGGGAGCAACATAGAGAGAGGGGTAGTGACCTGAAATAGATAAGCAGGTGCAACTTAGAGAGAGAAGGCTATATAAAAATAAGCTCACAGCCCTGCTACTATGAACACACACAATGGTATGGTTACAAAGAACTCCAGGGTTGCCAGCTAACAATGGTCTAAACTGGTGATACACTTTCTTTAAGAATTTCTGCCCTTGACAGATGAGATAAAGCACTGGTATATAGAGATGGATATTCTCTGAGATTTCCTTATATATCACTAAATTATCCTTTTTTTTAAAAGCATCTAAATTTAGAAATTGAAATATAATTAGTAAAAATGTATTAAGGTACAAAGTAAATTACTTATTTTATATTAACGTTACTTGGGACAACCTTTACAATACAGTATTTTTCCGACTATAAAGGCGCACCGGAGTATAAGGCGCACCATCAATAAATGCTTGCTAAAACATTTAGGTTCATATATAAGGCGCACCGGACTATAAGGCGCACCTGATTATAAGCATGAAAGACCAGCAGGTGGCAGACTTGTGCACAGTTCAAGGCAGCTGTTGTCTGTAATTGCGGTTCATATATAAGGCGCACTGGACTATAAGGCGCACCTTTGATTTCTGAGTAAATCAAAAGGATTTTTTGTGCGCCTTATAGTCCGAAAAATACGGTACATATGATAAACTGTTATGTTATGATCACACTGGTTTTAATGGAAACATACACTCACCGGCCACTTTATTAGGTACACCATGCTAGTAACGGGTTGGACCTCCTTTTGCCTTCAGAACTGCCTCAATTCTTCGTGGCATAGATTCAACAAGGTGCTGGAAGCATTCCTCAGAGATTTTGGTCCATATTGACATGATGGATCACAACAGTTGCCACAGATTTGTTGGCGCACATCCATGATGCGAATTTCCCGTTCCACCACATCCCAAAGATCTCTATGGATTGAGATCTGGTTGACTGTGGAGGCCATTTGAGTACAGTGAACTCATTGTCATGTTCAAGAAACCAGTCTGAGTATTCCAGCTTTATGACATGGGCATTATCTGCTGAAAGTAGCCCTCCAGATGTGTGGGTACATTGTGGTCATAAAGGGATGGACATGGTCCAGCAACAAAAACTCAGATAGGCTGTGGCGTTGCAACGATGCTCAATTGGTACCAAGGGGCCCAAAGAGTGCCAAGAAAATATTCCCCACACCATGACACCAACACCACCAGCCTGAACCATTGATACAAGGCAGGATGCATCCATGCTTTCATGTTGTTGACGCCAAACTTCTGATCCTACCATCCGAATGTCGCAGCAGAAATTGAGACTGATCAGACCAGGCAACGTTTTTCCAATCTTCTACTGTCCAATTTCGATCAGCCTGTGCAAATTGTAGCCTCAGTTTCCTGTTCTTAGCTGAAAGGAGTGGCACCCAGTGTGGTCTTCTGCTGCTGTAGCCCATCTGCCTCAAAGTTCGACGTACTGTGCATTCAGAGATGCTCTTCTGCCTACCTTGGTTGTAACGGGTGGCGATTTGAGTCACATTTGCCTTTCTATCAGCTCGAACCAGTCTGCCCATTCTCCTCTGACCTCTGGCATCAACAAGGCATTTCCGCCCACATAACTGACGCTCACTGGATGTTTTTTCTTTTTCGGACCATTCTCTGTAAAGCCTAGAGATGGTTGTGCGTGAAAATCCCAGCAGTTTCTGAAATACTCAGACCAGCCCTTTTGGCACCAACAACCATGCCACGTTCAAAGGCTCTCAAATCACCTTTCTTCCCCATACTGATGCTCGGTTTGAACTGCAGGAGATTGTCTTGACCATGTCTATATGCCTCAATGCACTGAGTTGCCGCCATGTGATTGGCTGATTAGAAATTAAGTGTTAACGAGCAGTTGGACAGGTGTACCTAATAAAGTGGCCGGTGAGTGTATATGCGATCCATGCTCAGCCCTGCTCCAGGCATTTGCATTGCATTTCTATACACACTGTTAATGCTCATTGTGACCACACGCTAAACATTTTGAATTCAGATATTGTTTTTTTTAATATTCTTGAAAATATTGTATTGGTATTCCAATCTTAGTCCCATTTCTTAAAAAAATTTGCACAATATTACATGCTTTCATTTGGGAGAACAAATCCTTGTAACTTTCTGGGGCAACTTGTGATTATCTAAACAGGTGGTGGGGGTGGGGGGGGGGGGGGGGGGGAAGGGAACCAAACATTATAGAGCCACTTATTTAGCGCATGCAATAGACTGGCACAGGTACTCTGACAGTAAGGTAAGGGTACAAGTGGAAACTGGATTCTGTGAGACCCCACTAAGTGGGAGTTGAAAAGCTTGAAAAGCTAATAGCAGGATTTCCCCTTTTTCTTTACCTGTATTTCCTATATTGCAAAACCCATCCTTTATTCCTGGAGTTACAGTATACACTATTTGAAAGGAAATTCATGCTTCTCCATTGAAGAATTCTCTTTACAAACCTTCCGTGCACAATAGGGTTCCATGCACTTCAAGTTCATCATTTCTTACTTTCACTAGCAGCTCCAAATGTATTTAATTGGCAACTCTCAAAGTTTGAAGCGCTCTGAATGAAGCAGGGTTACCTCCAACATGCCCTTTCTTTGTCCTATGCCATCCTGAGGTCAATCCCTCCAATGACATTCCCTTGGGGATGTAAGGGAGTTGGAAGGAAAGGGGCATAACCTTTGCTTCACCTTGTAACCCTTGGGTATGGATGTATGAATTATAAAAATACATACTTTCTGTTCATCCTTACCTGCTGCTTAATTCTTATATGCTGATTGATCTCACTGTTCAGGCCCCTGCCAAAATCTAGCATCTATAAATGTTCTAAATAATGTTTAAGGTTCTGATAAGTAATATTAAACGATATAAGATGTATACTATTGTAAAGTACCTGTTAGCTCCCTCTTTATAGGTAGATCTGCTGGGCAAGAATTGCTGGTGACACCTACAACAGTATCACTAAGCCGCGAATTATCACTGTACAGCCCCAAGTGACTACTGGAAAATGGCAACTGCAAGCAAAAGGAATGATGACAGTAGTAAGTCAACAATCATGTTAGAGAAAACATGTATAAAATCTGAATATGTGAGTCTAAATGTCACATACCGTGTTTGGCATAGAAAGGGCAGGTTCTGTGTACACAAACATGTCATCTAGACCTATGATGTTATCAATGACGTCATCCATCTAAAAAGAAGCAGCAGTCATGTACAAATAGGGAAACATAACAATATACCGGTAATATCATATTTATTCCTTATTTCTTTAAGTTTGGTTTAGATGTATACATTTTCAGCAGCTTTTAGGACAATAGACCCAGCATACTCTTATGGTTCAGTGTCCAAATGTTGTCAATGGCAAGTCTATCTACCCAGGGCTCTTTAACTCCTTATTGGCCATGCCAACCACTGAATTGACTAAACTGCTGCAGTGTGATAACTTACAAAACAAGCTACTGAAAAAATTGATAGTTTGCTGTATCTCTTTATTTAAAGGGGTTTTCTCGGAATCTTGGAAACCCCACGAGGGGCAATGTTACAGAAAATGAACAAAGTGTACTTACCCTGTTCCGTTTTCAGCATTGTTCCTGAAACAACTTCGTCAACTATCCCGGTTTTAGCAGAGGCTGCAGCAGGACCAGTGACTGCTGACGCTTTTGGCAAGCTGGGAGTGCTATTTCAGAATACAGATGACTTTTTCATCATTCTTTATTCCATCCTTTTTCCAAGGGGCTATTTCATATACTTCTCTTTTATATGAACCATCATGTGGTTTAAACATAATAATACGATTTTTTTGTTATGTTATTTATACACAAAAATGTATAAAATGTTTAAAAATAACATAACAAAAAAATCGTGAATGGGTTTGAAATGGGTTTATTTATGGAACTCATTTGGGTTACAATGTGTTTTTTTCCTTTGTGTTTTAGATAAATATTTATATAATGTTTTATAATGTTTGGTAACCCTCTCTGTTAATGTATTAATAAAACTTTCAATTAAAAAAAATGTATATGCATATGTATATATGTAAATATATATGCATATGTATACATACATATTTCTTTTATAAGAAAGCTACCAGTAAACCATCAGCTTGATCAACTCTGGAGCCAATAGGGATGTCAATCCCTCTGACACACCTATTAGATACAGTAGCTGTTGGCAGTAGATGCAGCAGGCAGTGAGAGGACAGCTGTTATTGAGTGGGCACAGCTTCTGTGTACACTATTTTGCACAAAGTACCCCTTTTAGTCTATGTATGCAAGATGTACAGTACTGACTGGCCTTCTTTGCAAATAGTCAGTCAATCTCCTGCTATCAGTCAGACCAAAACCCATACAACTTGGGGGATATTTATTCTTTAGATCAGTGCAGAGTAGAACTAGACAGGTCTCTGCTGCGCCATATTATTCATTGTGTCAGATACTGGATAATTAATCTGGTGCAGTATAAGACTGGTGAGTCGCACTTTGCACCTTCTTTTAGTTGGTCTAGTAATTTGCTGCGCCACAATATTGAATTTTCTGGCGCATGGGTTATTTCTGGCGCAGAAACACCTCCTTTTATCGAGGACATGCTGCTTTTTGGCAGGAGTTGGAAAACAAAACCTTTCATTTCACCTGCATTTCAGGTGCAAATGACTCCAGTTTTCTGACATAGATCAATAAATCTCCTCCCTTATCTTTTGTGAATTTGGAGGAATGGCAAAGATAGAAATACTATGCATAACATATGTTGGAGTTGCCCAAGTGTGAAATTTAAATGGGACAAAATTCTCTTAGAGCATTACATACATGACTTCATGCAAAGACTCCCTAACATGATGATGGGTGGTTTTCCTAATTTGCAGACAGAGATACTACTGGCAGATGAACACAACACCTCTATTGTGTTATCTGTTGGTCTGTCCCTTATTTTTAGTAGCACACTTACATTGGATATCTATATAAATTGGAAATACTTCACAACATGCATCACTCAAGAAACTTTTACTCCCTCACCCATTCCCTTCTTTTTAGCCCTAATCCTTTATTTTATAGTTCTAAAAAGTCCTAAAATTTAAGTGACTAACCCAATGGTAATATCATTACTGATGATGTGAATAAAATTCAATTGAACTAGGAATATAGTCTTATCTATCTTGTATCGATCCTGGGCTCAGCCTGCATCACACCAGAGGTTTGCATGTTGTTATTGGAGACAGTCGAATAGTCTATTGTTAGATATACTTAAATAAGTTTACGTGAGTTTCAGTAATGTGGTGACACGATAAGTGCAATATGCTGGAAATTTTCAGAGATGAAGAATGATAAACTGTAATAAATTAAATTGGCCAGCTTTAGGTGTAGATTTTTTATAGTATATTGCAGATGCTTTATGTGTGTTTTCCGGTAGACATCACAAAGCTTCACAAATTACTCACTTCTCTTTCTGTGTTGGAGCACAAGTTCATTCTAGCCATGGGACTGTTAGGTGCACTGTTTCCTGCTGAAGATGAAAGGCGCGCTGGGCGATGTGCAGGAGAAGATGGAGCCGGAGGGGGTTTTGGAGACAGTCTGAGTGGATTTATTTGGGAGGCAAATTTGTTCCCATAAGTGTCTGAGATAAAATCTCGAACCTTCTTGTCCCTAGACTGCTGCAAATGGTAGGAGGTTGGATTCTCCAAGTAGCTCTGAACCTGTGTTAGGAAACAAAAAGGAGAGACATTTTTGAAATGTAAAAAATAATAATAATAATAATAATAATAACACCTTAACCCTTTAAGGGCCTCACCCTTTGTTTTTGACTTTTTTTTACTTTTATGTCTGGGTTGGTGCGATCACAGGGATACCAAATTTGTATAGATTTTATAATGTTTTCATAAATTTACAAAAATTAAAAACTCTTGTAGAATTTTTTTTATTTTGCCATCTTCTGCCACTAATAACAACTTTTATATACTTCAATGTACTAAGCTGTGGGCTCGTGTTTTTTGCGACTTTTGATGAAGCTTTCAATGCTACCATTTTTAGTTCTGTACAACCTTTTTATTGAGTTTTTAAAATATTTTTCAAAATGGCAAAAAAGTGGCATTTTCGACTTTGGGCGCTATTTTCCGTTATAGGGTTAAATGCAAACTGTTCACCATGTATGATATCACAAGAAAGCACAGAAGCCTCCATGGAGAATGGAGAGGAGTAGAAGTCCATGGAGACTGCTGTGACTTCATGTGGTCAGATACATGCTTGGGGTACAGTTTGCTATTATTAAGATGCTAAATGACGTGAGGTGATGTCACTCTGGTCACATGACAAACTGTGACGAGTAAGGAGGCATAAGTTATGTGGAGGATTAGATGGGAGGACATGTGGATTTAAGCAAAACTATTTTTAGCTAAACGAAGGGTGTCAGTCAGTTAATAGGGCTCTATTAGAACCTGTCACTGGCTGTATACGTGCAAATGTGTCCCCCCATCTTCTTAATAATCTTGGTTGCTCTCCTCTGCACCTGTTCCAGTTCTACTATGTCCTTTTTATACACTGGTAATGTTTAAATTGTACACAATATTCCATGCGTGGTTTGACAAGGGAAAAAAACTATGTCCTTATCATGAGAATTTCTTACTCTCTTCATACATCCCATCATTTTATTTGCTTTATTATCAGCTGCCTGGTCACTAAAATTTAGTTTACTATCCACCAATACACCGAAGTCTTCTACTGATGCGGTTTTACAAGTCATTGAATGTTGGACATATTTGCACATTTTATTTCCAGGAACCAAGTGCATAATTTTGCAATTATCTACGTTATAAGCTATTTCTCAGTCCAGACCTGCAGCTTCCAGAAATCCCTCTGTAATCTTATACCATCTCCCTGTGTATAAGTTACTTTACAGAGCGTAGTATCATCTGCAAATATTGAAACTCTACTGTCTAAGGCCTCTATTTGGCACAGTTCACATAGGCACTGGTGGTTTCCATTATGCTCTTAAGTTACAGAAAAGCATGATGGAGGCTGAATACTAAAGGTTGATGGAAAGTGTTCTAGGACAGACCTGTGTATATGGCCTCCATATGTGCACATAAAATAGTTTCTTTAGATAAACATATGCTCTCATATACACCGCATGCCTATTATGTTGAAGATTTGAGCTCAATTTTTTCCACTGGATTTCACCCTTGCATAGAATCTCACTTATACAAACGCTACCTTCAGGACTTCCATGGGAACTGGTGGTGGAGCCTGAAAAGAGGCAGGTGTGTTGATGGCAGTGGAGGCTGAAGATGGTATTATATGATGCTGTGTGAAGTGTTGTTGATGTTGCAGCTGTATGCGCTCGCGTTGCTCTTCCTGCTGAGCCTGCTCTTTCATCAGCTGCATCCGAAGTCCAATTCTTGACGCCATGTTGAAGATCACTTTTCTTGATGTCCCCTAAAATAAATATTTAGAGTATATTGGTAATGTGAAGGCAATAGATGTGATTCTTAGTGCTACAAACCCAACATTATCAACTTTCCGTACCAAAGTTGGCAAGTTGTATTTGTCAGACAGGTAGCCATGCACCTGTCGACTTTGTTGCATCTGTCCAACCAGTTAAATACTTATCTTCTGGCTCACATAAACCACATAGCACTTTGAACCTCACTCTAGGGGTAGTCTGTGCTTTAAATCAGCGGTTTCTGACCTTTTTGTAACCAGGGACTGTCTGCAAAAAAAAATTTTTTCCGGAAAACCCACCCCTGCAAAGCACATTTTATAGTACCCCCATTGCTGCAGCCCCCTTCCCAACGCCCCTTTTCTATGGCCCCCGCTTTAGAATGCTTCCTTTTCTGTGGTTTGTCTTTATAAAAGGGGGTTACCCTCCATCCTCCACAGTCTTGGGCCACAACCCAGTGGGTGGTGATCGCAGCTTTAACAGAGAATGAACAATTGCTAAAGGAATGAGTGTATATAATGTTATGCCTTGGAGTTGTGCGACACTGTAAATATAACAAAGATGGAAGGAAAAAGTCAATATGAACACATTCCAAAAGCCTAATATTCAAGCCTGATCATAGATTGGTTTTGGTAGATGACAACAACCCAAAAAATACTCAACCTTGAACTACTTCAAAGAACAACATGATTAGGATTTGTAATGGCCATTACTGTCCCTGTTATGAAGTTTATCACAGACACCTAAGGATATTCCTAACTATAACCATTCTACACTAATGCACTATTTACATGGGCTGAATATCTGCTACCCAGTGGCCATTGTCCATTTAGCACGGCAAAAGCTCGCCGCACGGGTTATGAACACTGCATAGAGGGGGCGATTGGCCTGTACCACGGCCTGTGTGTTCCGAGGTATAAAGACGTGAAATGACAAACAGAAGCTCACACATTGCAGTCCACATAAAACAATTTATTTGCGATTACAATTGTTCTAGTGGATGTATAAAAGGGATGTTTAAAAGGGAAGTGGACGAAGTCTACTATTTAGGGGTCTGCTGGTCCACTACATTGAAAAAGAAAAATTCAACCACTGACCAGTTCTTTAACCCTGTCTCATATTTTATAGTCATCTTTATTTTTTGATGGTGTATCTAATGTTATAAAAGACAATAAAGGTTTTAAGTTTTGCTACTTTCCCTTCTATCCCTAATCCTGAGCCTACATTTGTATTTACACCTGCCGTCCCCACTACCAAAATGGTAACAGTCATGACATTGCCTTTCTAAAACCTTGTCCATGTATTATCTATTCATAATATAACATGTTGATGTTATTCACCACTAGAGGTCACCAAATTCCCAAATGAGAAAAGGAGCTAGCAATGTACATGGTTGGCCATTTATATGGATACACCTAACTAAAATGAGAATGGTTGGTGATATTAACTTCCTGTTTGGGGCACATTAGTATATAGGAGGGGGGAAACTTTTCAAGATGGGTGTTGACCATGGTGGCCATCTTGGATCAAAGAGGGTCATGTAACACATAAAACTTATTGTTAGTTTCACAAGATAAACAATGGTGTGTTTGGTTTTAATGTAACTTTATTCATTTATGAGTTATTTACAAGTTTATCATCATTATAAAATGTGTTCAAAGTGCTGCCCATTGTGTCGGATTGTCAATGCATCTCTCTTCTCCCACTTTTGACACACTGACAGCAACACCACAAAATAAATGCTAGCACGGGCTTCCTGTATCCGTTGTTTCAGATGCTGCACATCTCGTATCTTCACAGCATAGACAAGTGCCTTCAGATGACCCCAAAGGTCCAAGCCTTCCTACATGAACAGTTCACTGGAAAGTGGATTGGTCGAGTGGGCCAGTTGAATGGCCACGAGGTCTCCCGAGCTCCCGATCTGACCCCTTAGACTTTTATCTTTGGGGTCGTCTGCAATTGCCTACGCTGTGAAGATACAAAGTTGTACGCAAGCAAGTAACTCATGATATAGAGAAATATAGTTACATTAAAACCAAGCACACCAAAGTTTTTGTTGTGAAATTTTCAATACATTTGATGTGTTACATGACCATCTTCCCATAAAAAATAAGTTGGATCCAAAATGGCCGCTACGGTCAAAACCCATCTTGAAAAGTTTCCCCCCTCCCATATACTAATGTGCAACAAATAGGAAGTTGATATCACCAACCATTTCCATTTTATTTACAGTAGATGCATTATAAATGGCCCACCCTGTAGAATACACATAGGTTTAGAGATACTGGCTCCTTCAAACAGCAATTATACATGAATGGCTTCCGTGTGCTTTGTGTTTTCCCACAGATCCACGACACCATGTACAGAATTCACTGATATGTGAATAAACGGTGGAGATTAATAGTAATAATAGTATGGCGCACATCGGGTACTGGTGCAAGGAGAGGGCTCTCGGGCTGAAAATCCCCACTACAGTATGGCAGTATTTGGTAAGATCAATCAGACAACCTAGGGTTAAAGTACCCTAGGGCAGTGGTGGCGAACCTATGGCACTGGTGCCAGAGGCGGCACTCAGAGCCCTTTTTGTGGGAAACCCGGGCCATCGCCCCAGCACACCAGACAAGACTCAAAGAATCTTCCTGCAGTTCCAAGCAACTTAAACGATGCTACTTGGGACTGTAGGAAGAGGGAGAATTAGACAGGGTCGAATTATTTTTGGAGGACCTCCTGTTGGCCCCACGATTCTCTGTGTACAGAGGGAAACTGGAAAGAAACTAAAATGAAGAAAATTTTCCATCTTTCTACTGTGTTGCTGTCCTTAGAGGCCAATATGATTGAAAGTTGTTACACAGGGAGAAATAAATAACTGCTTTAATTTTTGGTTGGAACAACCAATTAAGCAGGGTTTTGGGTTGCAGTTTGGGCAATCGGCCTCTAAAAGGTTCGCCATTAATTCCCCGAGAAATAGTAAAAATTTAAAAAAAGTTAATTAAAACCCCTGTCCCTAGAACTGATATAAATAAACAGTAAACATCCAAAACACATTCGCCGTGTCCAAAAATGCCCGATCTATCAAAATATAATAACGGAAAATAGTGGCCGAAGTTGAAAATGGCACTTTTGGCAAATATAAAAAATTATTTTAAAAGTGATCAAAAGGTCATACAGTCCAAAAAATGGAAGCATTAAAAAGTCATCAAAAGTTGCGAAAAATGACACCACCTACAACTCGCAAAAAGTCGCAAAAAATGTATAAAAGTATAAAAAGTTATAAGCACCAGAAAATGGCAAACCCCCCCACCCCCCAAATTTTTTTGTAGAGGTGGTTTTAATTTTTGTAAATGTATGAAAACATTATAAAACCTATACAAATGTGGTATCCCTGGGATCGCACCCGCCCAAAAAATAAAGTAGTAATGTCATTTGGGGCGCACAGTGAAAGCCGTAAAATCCAAGCCCACAAGAAAACGGAATTTTTTTTCCCGCTTGCCACTGCAAGGCTTAGAGTATTTTTTTCCCCGCTTGCTAGTGCATGGCATAGAATATGAAATACCGTCACTGTGAAGTGCAATTTTTTATGAAAAAAAAACAAGCCCTCACAGAGCTCTTTACATGTGAAAATAAAAAAGTTATAGATTTTTGAAGGTGGGGAGTGAAAAATGGAAATGAAAAAAGCAAAAAAAGGCCCCGGTCGTTAAAGGGTTAAATCACGGAGAGATGGCAGGGCTATGGAGTCGGAGTCATAGACCATTTTGGTGAATAAAATGTATCGAGCCGGACTCCAAAATTTGGGGAAATTATGGAATGTCCTATAAATGTCTGTGTCTCTGGACGTAGGCTTTTAGTTGAGATGAATTTGGATGCACTTTTTTTATGTTCAGTAGTGAAGCTACTTCCCTACAGATCAGAGGGGAAGGTATGTCTGCACTTATCTTAGAACTAGAGTGATCAGGAAAATTGGATTACGGCAGGATTGTCCAGTGTATGTTGTCTCTGATTTACTTACCGAGTGCGTTGTCCGACAAGGATTTGGGTCTGCCGCGATTCCCTAAGCTCGTGCGCCTGAGTTCCTGCATCCGTCGCTTCCGCGCCGAGGTCCGCCGAAGTTCGCTTTCTTCTTCCCGGTGCTTGTAAATGAGACACAATTCTAAGTATTAAATCCTGTGCGTTGTCCGAATCAGTCCAGATGTCCGACGGCCTATCCGTCACATGCAACCCGGCGCCGATGTGCCAAAATCCGATCGTGTGCTTCAAAATCCCGGGACAATTCTGCGCAAAACGGAAATAGCCGGGAAACCCAACAAAAATGCGCTCCGCGGTCCCTTAGTAAATGAGCCCCAATGTTTTAGTTTGCTTTTCCTCAAAATTCATGTGTGTATAAGCTAGCTGCTCTGAGGAATTCTATACACTTTACATAGAACATGAGGGGAAAACTGTTTTAGAACATCTCAAATTCAGAAATATAGGTACAGAAGGCAAGTCTTTATGTTAGTTCTGTGTGAGAAAGTGAGAGGTGTTGTGTGGGATAACCGCTATCTTCCCTACAGGCAGATAAAAAGCATATGGTAAAAGCCCTGGATTTGTTTGCAGTAACCCAAGGGATAATGCAGACATGTGGTAAGCAGGAGAAGTCTGTTTGGTCTATGTTGGCCTAGCTAGCATAGCCACCTTTGTAATGTCCGTACTGGGCCTGCTAATGTCCGTAGGGGTAGGCTGGTAGTGGGACTCCTACTCCATCCAGGCTTCGGTCCTGGGTTTCTGTATAGACCACAGGTGCAAGTCACAGACCTCGTTAGAGCCTGATTTAGACTGCAGGCCAGAAGCATTAGGAGAGGCACTACCTGGAGAGGTGAAGGCTGGACCGTGTTCACACAGCAAAGGTAACTGAGTGACTCCTGATATTCTGCTGGCCAAGAGCATGTGCCAGGCAGCCTGGTACATGTATAGTTGGGAGCTGCTATTGTATTAGGCAGTGCCCAGCCGGGCAGGGTTTATTTTGTATTTTGTACGTGCCTAAGCCAAGGCTGAATTTGTGTTTAGACAAAGAAGTGTGAAAAAAAACACTTAATTTGGACTTTAACTCTGTGTGTGTCCCTGCTTCCTGCACTGCTACAAGGCATCTACCAGAGCAATTCCCCACATCTGCTAGACTGTGCAGCATTATTATGTGAAACACCTAGTGAGCTGTTCCCAGAGAAGAGTCTGATATTGAAAGTTCAACTGTTCATCGAACCTGGTGATTCCTCCATATCAGGTAATTGTTAGAGAGTTGACCCCCCCCCCCCCAAAGGATGTGGTGGTTGCTGTATTGCAACCAACCCAAGTCGGTTTAGAGAGGCTGTTCTCTAACCTTAAAATAATTAGGTCAGGCTTGAGGTCATCTATGAAGGAGGATCTGATGAAGGTAATACGTTTTTTCTAAGAACAAATGCATAGACTCATTAAACAAATTTTATTCAGTACATTTGTTTTAAAACACTTTTTTCCACATAGTGTTTTGCATAATTACAATTTATCAAAGTTAGTTCTATGTTTGTATATCAATAAATATTTTTTATGTTCTACCTAAATAACTTGGTTATTGCATCATAATAGTGATAAAAAGCCTTATTATTACTGTAAATTGATCACTTAAATCCAGTTGTGAGTTTGGCTTACTGATTCCACAGCCATGACAGATGCAAAACACAACTTTTCAAACTAAAACTTTTCAATGTTTAGAAACAAAGACAATCATATTGCATTTAGGAATAAAAAAAAAACAAACAAAAACAAAATGAAGCTTTCCTTAAAGAGAACCCGTTAGGCAAATTAACCCCCAAAATTAAATATATTTTCATAAACTGCCATTAGAAAGCATTGCCTCTATCCCTTCATTGTCCCTCTATATGCCTGTAAACTTAGGCAATCAGGTCCTAAAGCTGTATGCAAATGACCGGCAGGCTATATACTATATGGCAGGCTACAAACTACAGGGGGCTGGCAGGCTATATACTGTGGGGAGCTGTGACCAATGCATTTACCACTCTCGGCTTATACTCAAGTGAATAGGGTTTTTCCAGTTTCTCTGTATCGGTGTAAATCAAACTTATGTTAAATCAAAGTGTCCACTTGGGAGGCAACACTGATTGACAATCCATTTCACAGCCCACTAGCAAGACACACTCAATAAAAGGTGTGGTTATGCAGGTGGGTCAGCATTTGGTCAATGTAGAATGTTGGTGGTGCTTTCACACTCTTGGTAGCATGAGACACACTCTACAACCTACATAAGTCACTCAGGTAGTGCAGCTGATCCAGGATATCACATCAATGCGAGTTGTGGTAAGAGAGTTTGCTGTGTCTGTCAGCGTAGAGTCCAAAGGCTGGAGGCGCTACTAGGAAACAGGCCAGTACACCAAGAGATGTAGAGGGGGACGCTACCAGCATCAGGACCGCTATTTGTGCAAGGAGGAACAGAATGAGCACAGACAGGGCCCTGCAAAGTAACCTCCAGCAGGCCACAAATGTCCAATTGGGAACCGAGAAGACAATACCAACACAATTGTTGCTTTCCTCATTGATTGGTTAAAATGTTAGGTTTGAGCTTCAAGGAAAATGAAATCTTTCGCGGCATGAAAACTATAATACAAGTACAGGAGATGCAATTTGTGAAAGCGTGTACCTGTACCATCTTTGGATTGGTTTTTCTATAGAAACTATTTGGGGAAAAGAATTTTTAAGACTTTTTTTAAGATTTTAAAATGAAATAACGTGGAGTTTTTAACGAGCCACACTATCGGAGTTTCTTATTGGAACTTTAGGAAACCTTTTTGAATGTGTTTGTTCTGTAAATGAGAGGTGTTGTCAATTGTGAATTTGTACCAAATAAAAACGCCCAAGGCTACGTCAGCACCATGCCCCTGGAAGAAGCCTGAAGAGGCGAAACCTGGGTCAGGCACAGTGTTTGGTGTTTACTTTTTACTATATGCACATTTTTAACTCCGTTTTTGAGTATATTAATAAAATAATTTTCTACCTTATACTGGTGTGATCTGCACTATGCATTTGCCCTAATATATATAGCAGTGATGGTGAACCTTTTAGAGACCAAGTGCCCAAACAACAACCAAAATCTACTTATTTACAATGATGTGCCAACATCATTGTAAATAGTATCTTATTGCTACCTGTTATTCCATTTCTTTTAATTGTATCAGCTGCCTGAGGCCACCAATACAGTTGAAAGAAGGAGCACAAATTCAGACTATTATTGTAGCTTCTCCCCAGGGTCTCTCTGTACAGGAAGAATGGTGGGTCCAACAGGCTGACCTCCAAAGATCTTCTAGCAAAACCTTTTCATTTTTCCCAAAATTTCAAACAGTCTGTCGCTTTAAAATGGCACTGAGAGAAGTTGCCTGGGACTTCAGGAAGATTCAGTGGATTTGGTCCTGTTTTGTGAACTCTGTCCTGGGGCCACAGAAATAGAGAAAATAATTTCACTATTACCGGAGCTCTCAGCATGAGAAACTGAGCATTGGTGCTGTTCATCGGTCGTTTAAGATGGAATAATGAATAAGAAGAATAATATTGGGAGCTCCGGTCATAGTGAAATTATTTTCTCTATTTCTGTGGACTTTTTCAAAGACTGTGTAAACCGGTCTTATACTGTGAGTAGCTCCTTAAGGGGCAAACTGTGCACCATGAACAACTGTGTTTCTGTCCTGGGGCGATGGCCTGAGTGCCCACAGAAAGGGCTCTGAGTGCCACCTCTGGCACCCGTGCCATAGGTTCGCCACCACTGATATATAGGCTCCAGGACAAGCTACATGACAAACGTAGGACCATCAATTACAGTGAAGGGGGCTTTTTTGAGGAAGAGAGAGACTTCAATGTTAAAATCTCCACCTCCTTGACTTCATACAACCAATTTACATCTCACTTCAAAGTTGATTTTCTGGATGATACCACCACACTGGGTCATGAAAGAAAATACAATCTGGAGGGTGTTTAGCTACTTGACAACATACCGGTAGCAGTTTATTAGGTCAATGTCTGATGACCGGTTCCCTCAAGGACATGAGATCAAAGTAGGATCAGCCTGTAGTGTGTTTTTCCACTTTAATTTTGTGGGTTACTCCAAATCCAGGCCTCCACTGGTTAATAAATTTGATTTCCATTGATTATTTTTTTGGCAATTTTGTTGTCAGCACATTAAACTCTGTACAGAAAAGACTGGTCTTTAGCAACCTGCTGGATTGTGCAATAAAAGGTAGAAGTGAGACAAAGAAGAAGAGGAATCCTCCCCTCTCTGCTTGTGTAAGGGACGGCAGCCATGACGATGACACTGCCCAACTATGAGTCTATTAAAAGAAACTTTGTACAGAACAAAGTATTCAATAAGAATATTTTATTTGTTCAGATCTAGAAAGGTTTGAGTGTTCCCTTTATTTGTTCGAGCAGTGTATATTGTATATATACACAGATGAAGGGATCCACTAGAAAAAGTTCTCACATCTTGGGAATTTAGTGACATCTAGTGGTAGACATCAAGTCCATCATGTTACGCCACATGTAAATGTAATAATATTTAAGAACTTTAAACAGACAATCAGAAATCTCAGGGTCTTGATAATCTGATCTTTGCTGACATCACCATAATTACAATGGATATCACTTCAAATCAGATGGATGATGCTTTCTTAAATAAGAATGTGTGTACAAAATTGTATTGCAGAAGTTGTCCAGGGTAATTTTTTTTCATTATAGGTCCCGGGTGATATAAAAATAATAAAGAACTTATACTTACCACGATCCTTGCCTCTGGACCTGTGCCTCAGATCCCTATTGGTATATAGACTCAGCAATGATGTTATATGAATGGCATGCTACCACTACAGCATGTGCCCGCTGTTCATGTGATGTCACCGCAGAGCCTATGGATACCATCAATGTGCTATGTGTAAGGTAACATCCACACAAATATCTAGACCCAAGGTTTCCCACGAGAACGCCCCTCATGGTATCACATTTCTTCTCTGCCAAGGCCCCAGAGTGAGTCTGTCCTAGGCCACAATGAGATATATATATTAATTACGCATACAGATCTGTGATTGCTGTGGCCAGCTAGGATGCCTGCCTCTCATTGTTCTGCAAACTTCAGTGCAGTACAAATGCAATACAAGCAGAAGGGCATTGAACAGCTTATTGAGGCGTCACTGGAAGTGAGGGTCGCTAAGAGGATGATTTTGTATTACATTTAGAAACGCAAAGCACATGGACAAGTCTCGGCCCGATCGCATATACATTTCCATTGAAACGTATGTGAAAGGTAACAAACAACAAGGCCCACATTCAATAAAAACAGTGCACTATGTGTGGTGTGGTGTGCAGAGGGCGCCACATTCAGGATTTCCGGCGCACGTTCTTCATGAATTTGGCACCCAATGCACTGCTCCGACAAAGTGTGCCACTTTTTTTGGTGCACTTTTAACGTCGATGTGCAACACACTTCTGTCGGAATTTGCATTATAAATGTGGCGCACTGTCCAAATGAGCACAGGAACACCCATTTCAGTGCAGTATAGTGCAGCTACGACACAAATGTGTCTCGAGCACTTCTTAAATACATGTGCACAAACCTGGGGGCTGGCTGTCTGGCTGTATACTACCTGGGGGCTGGCTGTGACCAATGCATTTCCCACCCTTGGCTTATACTCGAGTAAATCGTTTTTCTCAGTTTTTGGTGGTAAAATTAGGAGTCTCGGCTTATACTCGGGTCAGCTTACACTCAAGTATATACGGTATGCTGCTAAGCGGCTGAGCAGTGTAGTGGCATCATCCAGAAAATCTACTTTGAATTGAGATGTGAATTGCTTGTATAAAGTCAAGGAGGCGTATACTCACCGGCCACTTTATTAGGTACACCTGTCCAACTGCTCGTGAACACTTAATTTATAATTGGCCAATCACATGGCGGCAACTCAGTGCATTTAGGCATGTAGACATGGTCAAGAAAATCTCCTGCAGTTCAAACCGAGCATCAGTATGGGGAAGAAAGGTGATTTGAGTGCCTTTGAACGTGGCATGGTTGTTGGTGCCAGAAGGGCTGGTCTGAGTATTTCAGAAACTGCTCATCTACTGGGATTTTCACGCACAACCATCTCCAGGGTTTACAGAGAATGGTCGGAAAAAGAAAAAACATCCAGTGAACGGCAGTTCTGTGGGCGGAAATGGCTTGTTGATGCCAGAGGTCAGAGGAGAATGGGCAGACTGGTTCGAGCTGATAGAAAGGCAACAGTGACTTAAATTGCCACCCGTTACAACCAAGGTAGGCAGAAGAGCATCTCTGAACGCATAGTACGTCGAACTTTGCGGCAGATGGGCTACAGCAGCAGAAGACCACACCGGGTGCCACTCCTTTCAGCTAAGAACAGGAAACTGAGGCTACAATTTGCACAAGCTCATCGAAATTGGGCAGTAGAAGATTGGAAAAACGTTGCCTGGTCTGATGAGTCTCGATTTCTGCTGCAACATTCGGATGGTAGGGTCAGAATTTGGCATCAACAACATGAAAGCATGGATCCATCCTGCCTTGTATCAACGGTTCAGGCTGGTGGTGGTGGTGTCATGGTGTGGGGAATATTTTCTAGGCACTCTTTGGGCCCCTTGGTACCAATTGAGCATCGTTGCAACGCCACAGCCTACTGAGTATTGTTGCTGACCATGTCCATCCCTTTATGACCACAATGTACCCAACATCTGATGGCTACTTTCAGCAGGATAATGTCCACGATCATATGTTTTTGGCCATTCCCCACATCTCCAATTCCCAGCTCAAACGACTAGCCTTAAAACGGTTAACCACCCCCCATCACTTTAACACTAAGCACTCGTATCCCTTGTACCCTCCACGCCGTAACCGATCTCGTTTAACGCGCTCTACTTCTAGGAACCTCTAATCATCTATGAAACGACGGAGAGAGTACATCTCCATCACACCAAGACTATGGAGTCCCCCCAAACAAAAGCAGTTCGAGAGTGAGCGATCGCACTTCCACTACGACATAACACTAATCACTATCTCACTTAAACGGTTTTGCGACCACCGAAGCGGACAGCGCAAAAAGTCACCCCTCATCACCCTCACCCCACCGTCCTTGCGAGTGTACCCGCTCGCGCACGAACCTCGGCGCTGACTGATAACTGCACCGGATTGCAACGGTACTTGTCCCAAGAGTTAACTAATGAAGTTTCGCCACGTCGCCTAACCAAATGCCGGTCAACTAAAAAGCAACACAGCCATCTCACCAGCTTCTACGCAATAAAGATCAATGTCCTATACTTATCACCCCACGCGTAGCAATCTTTTCCATTCTTATTATACTCAATTGTATTCTCTACTACGTCGGACCTACTCCACCGTACGCCCCTCAACGGATTCAAACTATGTATGCACTATCTCTCGCAGTGCTCGTCCTTCCTCACACGACCCTCAGAAGGCATTGTCCGCCCTTAAATCCAGATGTACACAAACCAACACCGGAAGAGATAGATGAATGGTAGAGAACTTCCAGAGGGAAAGCCCCCGGCCCAGATGGCTTGTCATACCTGTATCCTAATACATCTCCTTCCCTACCCTTACCGCATCTAAGCACACTGTTTAACACGGGTTCCTCAGCAGGGGACCCATCCCACAGACAAATGCTATTATCTTCATTTTACGGATCATGGACCTAATCATGGAAAGATCCCACAATGCTTCTATTATAGACCATCAGCCTTCTGAATGCTGACTCATAGATCCTTGTAAATATGCCTAATACTTGGTTGACGAATAGGCTTTGGGTAATTCAGGCTCCCCTCATCGATTTCATAAGTTCGACCAGGGTGGGGTTTGTAAGGTGGCAGACAGCTGGTGCCAATCACTACCCGTCTGTCTATACGGATATTGATAGATCTGATATACATAGGAAACATCCAATAAGGAGTCACTACTCTCTAAGACCACAGTAATGCCGACAAGCGCCGTTTGAATCGCCTAAATTGTGGCATTTCATTTTCGCAGCTTTACCCACTATTGGCGCTTTAAGGGACCGCGTTCCTGAAAGCTCTAAGCTGGTCTCAAATTCTTACCCCTACAGGCACAAGATTCGATTATCTCCACCACACGCAGATTACTTAACTTCCGAAATGGCAAGACTCTGTCAAGGATTCCCCCCTTTCACCACATACTTTCATGGTCTTAAGTATGTGTAGCCCACTAGCATAGCCCGAGACGGACTAATAATATCCCTCGAAGGGAGGTTAATGTGGGAAGAAAACGCAATCGCAAAATCTCCTTATTCGCTGATGACGTCCAGCCTTACCTCTCTGTACTACCCCCTAATCTCTCTACCGAACCCTCCTGCAGCATAAATACGTATTACATGTCCCTCTTTTTTTGTGCAGATACAAGATTAATCACACTAAATCAGGCCGTTGCCCATAAGACTTGACCCCAACCTACGTAAGCGTCTAGAGGACAGGTTTCACTACAGATGGAACAACTTCTTTAAGATAAGCTTGGGGATTCACGTAACCGAATAAGACTTATTCCACCCTAGACAAAGCCAACTACTCCCCCCTATAATTTCAAAGTGTGAAAAGCAGCTATCCTGACTAGGCGCCATATGCCATTTATCGCCTTTAGAAAGATAGCTTGCATTAAAATGTCTTTTCCTCACCCAGTCCCTCTACTATTTGAGACCCTCCTGTTAGGTCCCGCATGAAATACCCGGCGAGCAAATACACTCATGTTCCTTCCTCCTCGATTTTTCTGTGGAACTCAGGGAGACATAGGATTTCAAAATCAGTCACTATCGCACCTAAATCTAAAGGTGCCTGGGGATGGCCTGACAAATCGCTCTCTGCTATTAGCTCCGCCATCTAGCTCGCCACATAGCCTCCTGACCGTGCCTGTTTTGGCTTACACTAGGTGGGAACGAGATCTGAACACACAACTTGGTTAGCTCCAATACATAACCCTAGCCGTACTTATATGGGGGCCGCCGACGGAAGTACCCAACCATCACTACTACGCCATGGCATTTACACGGACATATGGCGTAGTTGCCGTTTAGGTTTAATCTATCTACACATAGGTCCGCACTAACGCCCTTCTATATACACCAACTTACCGGACGTTTGAATACTGACTTTGTGTGAGTTCTGTAAAACAAACAAGTGTTTCAAGTGAAAGATTTAGAGCCCACCCTAACACGATCATTGCCTTCTCACCTGACGGCCACCTACTTACAGCCTTGACCGAGTCACTCCAGTGACAAGCCACTATCCCATAAATAATCCCCAACATTGTCGCCGAGTAATTGGAGACTATACACAAGGTCCCGACCCCCCGACCCTTACAGACTTGAACTCATGTTTGCATCAAAGAAGGTTTCCAACCTTTCAGCAAAGCGACTGTAGTCTCTAGCCTCTATAACACATACTACTAACCCAGTCGCTACACGGAAACCAATTATCACACGGTAATGCATCAATGGGAGGAATGGATTGGGAAGATCAATCCCAATGCCCACTCATGTCAGGTGTTATGGGATAAATCTCCAAAAGGGTTCCACTCAGTAATTATATAAGGAAAATCATATAAATTTGATGAACGTGTTCCACTCCAGCATTGTGCATAAATAAACCCAGACATTCCCGATACCCTGCTGGAGATGCAATACACCAGGACCTCCCCTTATTCATATATTTTGGGAATGTCAATCATCAACCCTATTGGTTTACTGTGTTAGCTCGTCAAATTCTAGAAACAGTACTGGAAGTTACAATAGAAGTAGACCCCATGACATTCCTCCGTAGGACGTTTACTTCTCCCCCACGCAAATCTGAAAGCTAATTCTAGGCGATTCCTACATCTAGTGACTGCAGCCAAAACCTTGATTCTCGTTTTGGAAACGCTCAGCCCCCGTCCCTCTCAACCCAGGACTTGTAAATTCCCTTATTAGACACATGAGATGATGGAGTCTATGTCAGCGTCAATCCACTCTAGATCAAGAACACTTTCAAGGAGTGTGGGCCATTGGGGGGACGCTATCCGGAGACAAGTCTTTTCCAATGTCATTATAAAGCCCTATTTCTGACCCGGGTTTGACAATTTTAGAGTTTTTTTGGTTGATTGATACAATACTTCAACGACCAACGTCTTTTAAACCTAATGCTTTGGATCCAACCTAAAGTAGAAACATCATGAGCAAAGTAATTTGTAATTTTAACATTTTGAAAGATAGTATGACGGTGGTCACGGCTAAACCACTAGCTTGTGCACTTTTTTTATCTTTCTCTGTATAAGAGATGCCTTTTTGTGAGGACCGGTAAAGTGACTGTTTCTGTACTAATATGTAGCTGATTCTTATATAAATATACTCTGTAATTGTTACTTGGCCTATGATGTATGCTTCTAATGTTTTTTATTTGCTTATAATAAAATTTAGTTGGGAAAAAAAAAAAAGAAGATAACAAGGGCAGAGAATAAGTGATGCAAGGGTCATTCACATCTTACATGATTGGGGACAACATAGAGAGAGTGGTATGACCTAAAAGATAAGCAGTGCACTTAGAGAGAGAAGGCATCTAAAATAAGCTCACAGCCGCTACTATGAACACACCACAATGTATGGTTTACAAGAACTCCAGGGTGCCACTACAATGGGCTAACTGTGATACACGTTCTTTAAGATTTCCGCCCTTGCCAGATGTAGATAAAGCACTGGTATATAGAGATGGATATTCTCCGAGATTTCCTATATATCACCAAATTATCCTTTTTTTTAAAAGCATCTAAATTTAGAAATTGAAATATAATTATAAATGTATTAAGTACAAAGTAATTACTTATTTTATATTACGTTATTGGGACAAACTTTACAATACAGTATTTTTTTCCGACTATAGGCGCAACCGGAGTATAGGGCGACCATGCAATAATGCTTTGGCCCTAAAACATTTAGGTCAGATTAGTGCGCAGGCCGGACTATAGGCGCACCTTGATTATAAGCATGAAATAGATTCCAGCAGTGGGCAACTTTGCACAGTTCACAAGAAGCGTAGTTGTCTGTAAATTTGCTGGTTCAGTATATCGACTGCGCACTGGACTAAGGAGCACCTTTGAGTTATCTGATTAAATCAAAAGGATTTTTGTGTGTGTCCCGCGCCTTATGGTCCTAAAAATACGGTACATAGAATTCAACTGTGATTAATGTTATGATCACACTGCATCACTTCTTTTAATGGAAACATAACTCCACCCGGCCACTTTTATTAGAGTACACACATGCTCGTAACGGGTTGGCACCCCCTTGGCCTTCCAGAACTTGTCCTCAATATCTTCGTAGGCAAAGAATTCAACTAAGGTGCTGGAAGCATTCCTCCGAGAATTTTGGTCCATATTACTGAATGGTACATCACAACAGTTGCCCAGATTTGTTCGGCTGGACACATCCATGATGCGGATATTCCCGTCTCCCCGCTACAATCGCCAAAGAGCTCTATTGGATGAGATCTGTGACTGGGAGGCCATTGAGTAACGTGAACTCATCTGGTCCATTTCAAGAAACCAGTCTGAGTATGCATTCCAGCTGTATGACTGCGCATTATCCTGCTGAAAGTAGCCATCAGATGTCGGGTACATTGTGGTCAAAAGGGATGGACATGGTCAGCACAATACTCAGTAGGCTTGTGGCGTTGCAACGAGCGCTCAATTGGTACCACAAGGGGCCCAAGAGTGCCAAGAAAATATTCCCCACACCATGACAGACCACACACCACCACCCCTGAACCGTTGATACACAGTATGGATCCATGCTTTCATGTTGTTGACGCCAATTCTGACCCTACCATCCGAATGTCGCACAAATTCTGAGACTATCAGACTGCAAAACGTTTTTTTTCCAATCCTTTCTATCATCCTACTGTCCCAATTTTTCGATTAGCCTTGTGCAAATTGTAGCCTCAGTTTTTCCTGTTCTTGCTGCTAAGGGATGGCACCCTCCCTGTGTGGTCTTTTCTGCTGCTGTAGCCCATCTGCCTGCCGTAAAGTTCGACGTACTGTGCTTCAGAGATTGCTCTTGCTGCCTACCTTGGTTGTAACGGGTGGCGATTTTGAGTCACTTTTGCCTTTCTATCACTCAACCACAGTCTGCCCATTCTCCTCTGCCTCTGGCATCAACAGGCATTTCCGCCCACATAGACTGACGCTCACTGGAATGTTTTTTCTTTTTCGGACCATTCTCTGTAAACCCTAGAATGGTTGTGCGTGAAAATCCCAGGCAACTTTTTCGAAATACTCAACCAGCCCTTCTGGCACCAACAACCTGCCACGTTCAAGGCTTCCAATTCCACTTTCTTCCCCATACTGATGCTCGGTTTGACTACAGGAGATTTGTCTTGACATGTCCTATGCCCTAAATGCACTGAGTTGCCGCCATGTGATTGGCTGTTAGAAAATGTGTTACGACACTTGGACAGGTGTACCTAATAAGTGGCCGGTGAGTGTATATGCGATCACATTCTCAGCCCGGCTCCAGGCATTTGCATTGCATTTCTATACGCACTGTTAATGCTCATTGTTGACCACATAAGGCTACACATTTGCATTCAGATATTGTTTTTTTTAATGATTCTTGAAAATTTGTAATTGGTATCCAATCTAGTCCCATTTCTTAAAAAATTTGCACAATATTACATGCTTCATTTGGGAGAACAAATCCTTGTAACTTTCTGGGGCAACTTGGTTGATTATCGAAACAGGTGTGGTTGGGGGGGGGGGGGGGGTTTTCAGATCCCATACATTATAGAGCCACTTATTTTAGCGCATGCAATAGTCACTGGCACAGGTACTTACTCTTACAGTAAGGTAATGGTACAAGTGGAAACTGGATTCGTGAGACGGTGGGAGTTTAAAGCTTGAAAAGCTATAGCAGCATTTCCCTCCCCTTTTTCTTTATTACCTGTATTCCTATATTGCAAAACCATCCTTTCGTCCTGGAGGTTTACAGTATACACTATTGAAATGAATTCATGGCGTCGTCCATTGAAGAATTCTCTTTACAAACCTTCCGTGCACATAGGGTTCCATGCACTTCAAGTTCATCATTTCTTACTTTCACCTAGCATGCTCCAAATGTATTTATTGCAACTCCTCAAAGTTTGAAAGCGCTCTGATTAAGCAGGGTTAACCTCCAACATCCCTTGCTTCTGTCCCTATGCCCATCCTGAGGTCATCCCTCCAAGTGACATTCCCTTGGGGATGTAAGGGAGTTGGAAGGAAAGGGCATACCTTTTGCTTTCACCTTGTTAAACCCTTGGTATGGATGTATGAATTATAAAAACCTCTTTTCTGTCATCCTTACCTGCTGCTAATTCTTATGTGCCTGATTGACTCACTGTTCAGGTCCCCTGCCCAAAACTAGCATCTAATAAATGTTCTAAATATGTCTGTTAAGGTTCTGATAATAAGATTAAAAAAAAACGATATACAGATGTATCTTTGTAAGTACCGTGTAGCTCCCTCTTTAGAGTAGATCCTTCTGGGCAAGAAGTGCTGGTGACACCTACACAGTATCACATCCGAGAATTATCACTGTACAGGCCCCAAGTGACCTACGGGAAATGGCAACTGCAAGCAAAAGGAATGATGACAGTAGTAAGTCAACAATCATGTTAAGAACACATGTATACAATCTGAATATGTGAGTCTAAATGTCCATAAACCAACCGTGTTGTCATAGAAGGGCAGTTCTGTGTACACAAACATGTCTCTTAGACCTATGATGTTTCAATGACGTCATCCATCTAAAAAGAAGCAGCAGTCATGTACAATAGTGAAACATACAATTACCGGTAATTCAATATTTTATTCCTTATTTCTTTAAGTTTTGGTTTAGATGTATACATCTTTCAGCACGCTTTTAGGACAATAGACCCAGCCATACTCTTATGGTTCAGGGTCCAAATGTTGTCAGATGGCAAGTCTATCTACCCAGGGCTCTTTAACAACTCCTTATTGACCACATCAAGCCATACCACTGACAGTTTGCAGTAAAACTGTGCTGCCGTGCGATAACTTACGAAAAACAACCATGAACTGAAAACCATCTGTCAGTATTATGGCTGTATCTCTTTATTTAAAGGGTTTTCTCTCGGAATCTTGAACGCCCATCGAGGGCATGTTTAACGCGAAAAGAACAAATGTCTTACTTTCCCCCTGTTCAGTTGTTCAGCAGTTGTTCCCTGAAACAACTATCTGCCAACTATCCCGTTTTAGCAAGGCTGCAGCAGACCAGTGACTGCTGACGCTTTAGTGCTGCAACCCTCGGTAGTGCTTCTTTCAGACGTACATACGACTTGTTCAGCTTCTGTACTTTCCATCCTTTTTCCAAGGGGCTATGTGTTCATATACTTTCTCTCTTGATGTATACGCATCATGTTGGCTTTACAACATAATAAATACGATTTTT
This sequence comes from Engystomops pustulosus, assembly GCA_019512145.1. Lineage (NCBI taxonomy): Eukaryota > Metazoa > Chordata > Amphibia > Anura > Leptodactylidae > Engystomops > Engystomops pustulosus. The sequence goes on along the minus strand of CM033642.1, from coordinate 180,114,244 downwards.
GTTATGTTATTTATACACAAAAATGTATAAAAGGTTTACAAATAACATAACAAAAAAAAAATCGTGAATGGGTTTAAATGGGTTTTATTTATGATGGAACTCATTTGGGTTACATTGTTTTTTTTCCTTTGGTGGTTTAGATAAATATTTATATAATTTTTTATAAATGTGTGGTAAACCCTCTCTGTTATTATTAATAAAACTTCAATTAAAAACAATGTATCTGCATATGTATATGTACATATATATGGCTATTATCATACATATTTCTTTTTATAGAAAGCTACCAGTTAAACGTCACTTGATTCACCTCTGGACGCAATAGGGTGTCAATCCTCTGACACACCTATTAGAACAGTAGCTGTTGGCATAGATGCAGCATGGCATTGAGAGGACGCTGTTAATTTGGTGGGCACAGCCTTCTGTGTACAATATTTTGCCCAAAGTACCCCTTTTCGTCTATGTATGCAATATGTAAGTATGACTGCCTTCTTTGCAATAGTCAGTCCAATCTCCTTCTATCATCAGAGTACCAATATCCTACATACACAACTTGGGGGATCTTTTATTTCTTTAGACTCAGTGCAGAGTTGAACTGACTGTCTCGCTGCGCATATTATTCATTTGTGTCGGATCTGGATAATTAATCTTGGATGCAGTATAAACTGGTGAGCATTCGCCACTTTGTTGCACCGCTTTTAGTTGTCTAGTAATTCGTTGCTCTGCGCCACAATATTGAATTTTCTTTCTGGCCATGGGTTCTTTCTGCCTGCCCCCAGAGAAACAGCCTTCCTTTTTAATCGAGAATGCTGCTTTTTTGCGGAGTGGAAAACAAAAACCTTTCATTTTCACCCGTGCATTTCAGGTGCAAATGACTCCAGTTTTCTGACATAGATCAATAAATCTCCGCCCTTATTCTTTTGTGAATTTGGAGTAGTGTGCAAAGTACAGAATACTTCGCATAACATTATGTTGGAGTTGCCCAAGTGGAAATTTAAATGGGAAACAATTCCTCTTAGAGCATTACTACATGACTTCATGTCAAGACTCCCTTAACATGTCTGATGATGGGTGTGTTTTCCTAATTTGCAAGACATAATACTCCTGTCAGATGAACAACAACCCCCAGCTATTTGGTAAGTCTGTTGGTCTGGTCCCTAGATATGATTGTTTAGTAGCTACCTTGACACTTGGATATCTATCTAAATTGGAACTATACTGTCACGTAACTGCTCCACTCAACTCAAGGAATACTTGTACTACTCCCTCACCCATTTCCCTTCTTTTTATAGCCCTTCCTTTATTTTATAGTTCTAAAAAGTCCTAAATTAAGTGACCTAACCCAAGGTAAGTCTTACGACGATTGTTAATAAATTCAATGAACTAGGAATTGCTTACTATCTTGTATCGATCCTGGCTCAGCCTGCATCACACCAGACGTTTCATGTTGTTTATTGGAGACACGTCGAATAAGTCTCTTGTTAGAACATATACTTAAATAAGTTTACGTGAGTTTTCAGTAATGTGGTGACACATAAGTTGCATATGCTGAAATTTTCAGAATGAAGAAGGATAAACTGTAATAAATTAAATTGCCACTTTTAGGTGGATTTTTTATAGTATATTTGTCAGAGGTCTCTTTATGTGTGTGTTTTCCGGTAGACATCACAAAGCTTCACAAAGTTACTCACTAATCTTTCTGTGTTGGAGCACCAGTCATTCTCGCCATGGGACTGTTAGGTGCACTGTTCCTGCTTAAGATGAAAGGCGCGCTGGGCGATGTGCAGGAGAAGATGAGCCGAGGGGGTTTGGAGACCATTCTGAGTGGATTTATTTGGGAGGCACATTTGTTCCCATAAGTGTCTGAGATAAAATCTCGAACCTTCGTGCCCTAGACCTCCTGCAAATGGTAGGAGGTTGGATATCTCCAAGCTAGCTCTGAACCTGTGTAGGAAACAAATGGAGAACATTTTTGAAATGTAAAAATAATAATAATAATAATAATAATAACACCTTACCCTTTAAAGGGCCTCACCCTTTGTTTTTGTTGACTTTTTTACTTTTTGTCTGGGTGGGGGCGATCACAGGGATACCAAATTTGTTATAATTTTTATGAATGTTTTCATAAATTACAAAAATAAAACTCTGTAGAAATTTTTTTTATTTGCCATCTTTCTGCCACTAATAACAACTTTTTATACTATCAGTGTACTAAGCTGTGTGCTCGTGTTTTTTGCGACTTTTTTGATGAAGCTTTCAATGCTACCATTTTTAGTTTTCTGACAACCCTTTTTATTGAGTTTTTTAAAATATTTCAAATGGCAAAACATTGGCATTTCGACTTTGGGCGCTATTTTCCGTTATAGGGTTAATGCAAACTGTTCACGCCATGTATGATACACAGAAAGCACAGAAGCCTCCCTGGAGAATGGAGAGGAGTAGAAGTCCACATGGAGACTGCTTTCCTTCATGTGTCAGATACATGCTTGGTACAGTTTGCTATTACTTAAGATGCCTAATGACGTGATGTGAGTACTACCTGGTCACATGAAAAACTGTGACGCGTAAGAGGCCTAAGTTATGTGGAGGATTAGAGGGAGGACTGATGGATCTTAAGCAAAAACTATTTTTAGATAGCTAAAGAAGGGTGTCGTCAGTTATAGGCTCTATTAAACCTGTCAATCTGGCTGTATACGTGCAAATGTGTCCCCCCATTCTCCATAATCTTGTTGCTCTCCTCTGCACCTGTTCCAGTTTCTACTATGTCTTTTTATACATGAATGTTTAAAAATTGTACACAATATTCCATGCGTGGTTGACAAGGAAAAAACTATCCTTATCATGAGAATTTCTTAACTCTCTTCATACATCCCATCATTTTATTTGCTTTCTATCAGCTGCCTTGTCACTAAAATTTAAGTTTACTAATCCACCATACACCGAGATCTTCTACTGATGCGTTTTACAAGTCTTGAATTTGGACATATTTGCACATTTTAATTTTCCAGGAACCAAGGCATATTTTGCAATTATCTACGTTATCAGCTATTTCTCATCCCAGACCTGCAGCTTCCGAAATCCCTCTGTATCTTATACCATCTCCCGGTGTATAAGTTACTTTACAGAGCGATACATTGCAAATATTGAAACTCTTGTCTAAGGCCTCGATTTGGCACAGTCCCATAGGCCCTGGTGGTTTCCATTATGCTCTTAAGAAGTTCCAGCAAAGCGTGATGGCGGCTGAATACTAAAAGGTGAATGGAAAGTGTTTTTAGGACAGACCTGTGTTAATGGCCTCTCCATATTGCACATAAAAAGTTTCTTCCTTTAGTAAACATATGCTTCTCATATACCCGCACAGCCTATTATGTTGAAAGAATTTGAGCTCAATTTTTTTCCACTCTCAGTCTTTCATTCCCTTCACCTTACATGGGAGAGGGGGGCCCCTTCCTTCGCGCCCTTCCCGCCAGTGTCAATTCACACTCAGTTCATTCATCATTCAAACATTCCTCATTCACACACACACCCACTTTCATTCAACTTCACATTCCTTTCATCACACATGATTTCACAACACAATTCATCATCATTTCATTCACCATTCAAAACACAACCTCATTTTTCATTCATCATCATCACACATTCAACTACATCATCTTTTCAAACATCATCACATTGGCAACATCACCACATGCACAGTTCAGTTTCAAACAGTCAATTCACACACTTCGCCAACAATTCATCATCACAATGCATCATTGCAACATTCAGTCAATTCACACATCACCCAATATCAATTCAATTCATTCACACATTCATTCATTCACATTCACCATTGCAACAACATCACTGACATGTTCATCATTTCACAACCCAAACATTGCACGCGAATGCGACATAGAACAGTCACTTGATAACAAAACGCCTACCTGCATTCGGACTTCCATGGGAAGCTGGGTGTGGAGCCTGAAAAGAGGCAGGGTGTGTTGATGGCGTAGGACGTCAGCTGAAGATGTATTGATAGATTATGCTGTGTGAAGTGTTGTTGATGTTGCAGCTGTGATGCGCTCTGCGCCGCTTGCCTTCTTGCTGAGCACCTGCTCTATCATCAGTGCATCCGACAGGTCAATCTGAACGCCATGTTTGAAGATCACTTGTTCTTGTGTCCCTCTACAACTAACATATTTAGAGTATATTGGTAATGTGAAGGAATCAAGATTGATTCTTAAGTGCTAACATAAACCCATACATTATCCACTCTCCGTACCAAAGTTGTCAAGGGTTGTATCTTGTAGACAGGTAGTCCAGCACCTGTCAGACTTTGTTGCATCTGTCAACCAGTTAAACTAACTTTCTCTGGCTCATAAACCACATAGCACTTTGTAACCTTCTCGAATCTAGGGGTAGTCGTGGCTTTAAATAAGCGGTTTAGACCGTTAATTGTGAACCAGGGGACTGTCCTGCAAAAAAAAATTTTTTCCGGAAAACCAACCCCTGCGAAGCACATTTATATAGTACGGCCCATTGCTGCGCCTCGCACTCCCAACGCCTCCTTTGCTATGGCCCCAAGCTTTAGAATCTTCCTTTTCTGATGTGGTTTTGGTCTTTATAAAAGGGTGGTGGTTACCCTCCAACTCCCACAGTCTGGGCCACAACCCCGAGTGGTTTGGTGATCGCAGCTCTTTAACAGAGAAACAGAACAATTGCTAAAGAAATGCAGAGTGTAATATAATGTTTGCCTTGGTAGTGTGCGACAACGTGTAAATAAACAAGATGGAAGGAAAAGTCAATTAGAACACATTCCAAAGCCTAAATTCAGCGCTGAGTGCATAGGATTGTTGTTGGTAATGACAAAACAACCCAACAAAATACTCTAACCTTGAACACACTTCAAAGAACAAAATGATAGGGTTTGTACTGTGCCATTATGTGCGTCCGTTATGAGTTATGCACAGACACCTATGGTATATCCTAACAAAATACAACCTTCCTCACACTAATGCACTATTTAAAACATGGCTGAATATCTGTACCCAGTGGCCCATTGTTCCATTTAGCACGGTCAAAGAAAGACTCGCCGGCACGGGTTTATGAAAGCACTGGCATAGGGGGGACGATTGCCCCATCATGTACCACAGGCCCCTTGTATTGTTCCGAGGTAAAGAACGTGAAATGACAAACAGAAGCTCACACATTGCAGTACACAAAAACCAAATTATTTGCGATTACAATGTTCTAGTGAATGTATAAAAGGGATGTTAAAAAAAGGAAGTGGACGAAGCTAAACTATTTAGGGGTCTGCTGGTCCACTACATTGAAAAAGAAAAATTCAACCAGCGACCAGTTCTTTTTAACCCTGTCGTCATATTATATAGTCATCTTTATTTTTTTTGATGGTGTTAGCTAATGTGATAAAAGACAATAAGGTTTTAATTTTGATACTTTCCCTTCGTATCCCTAATCCTGAGCCTACATTTGTATGTTACACCTGCCGTCCCCACTACCCAAAATGGTAAAGTCTGACATTGCCTTTCTAAAACCTTGATCTCCATGGTATATCTATTGCATAATATACATGTGTGATTTATCACCACTAGAGGTCACCAAATTCCCATGAGAAGGAGCTAGCAATGTACATGGTTGGCCATTTTATGCGATACACCTAACTAAAATGAGAATGGTTGGTGATATTAACTTCCTGTTTGGCGCACATTAGTATATAGGAGGGGAGGGAAACTTTTCAGATGGGTTTTGACCATGGCGGCCTCTTGGATCAAAGAGGGTATGTAACAACATAAAACTTATTGTTAGTTTCACAGATAAACAATGGTGTGTTTGTCTGTTTTTAATGGTTTCATTTTTATTCTGTAGAGTATTTACAATGTATATCATCATTATAAATGGTGTTCAAAGTGCTGCCCATTGTGTCGGATTGTCAGATATGCATCTCTCTACCCACTTTTGACACACTGACAGCAACACCACAAAATAATGTAGCCAGCGGGCTTCCTGTATCCGTTGTTTCGAGAGCTGAAATGCACATCTCGTATGCTTCACACAGAATCAGACAAGTGCCTTCAGATGACCCCAAAAGGTCAAGCCTTCTACATGAACAGTTCACTGGAAGTGATTGGTCGAGTGGGCCAGATGAATGGCCACGAGGTCTCGCCAGCTCCGATCTGACCCATTAGACTTTTATTCTTGGGGTCGTCTGCAATTGCCTACATCTGGAAGATACAAACTTGTACGCAAGCAATAACTCATGAGATAGAGAAATATAGTACATTAAAACCAAGCCACCAAAATTTTGTTGTGCAAATTTTCAATACATTTGATGTGTTACATGACCATCTTCCCATAAAAAATAAGTTGGATCCAAATGGCCGTCTACGGTCCAAAACCCATCTTGAAAAGTTTCCCCTCGATAATACTAATGTGCAACAAACAGGAAGTTGATATCATCACCCAACCTTTCATTTATTTTACAGTAGATGCATTATAAAATGGCCCCCTGTAGAATACACATAGGTTTAGAGAATACTGGCTCCTTCAAACAGCAATATAAATGAGGCCTTCCTTGCTTGTATTTTCCCACAGATCCACGACACATGTACAGAATTCACTGATATGTGAATAACGGTGGAGATTAATTAGTATAATAGTATGGCGCACATCGGGTACTTGGTGCAAGAGAGGGCTCTCGGGCTGAAATATCCCCCATACAAGTATGGCAGCTATTGGTAAGATCAATCGACAACCTAGGGTTAAAGTACCCTAGGGCAGTGGTGCGAACCTATGGCACTGGGCCAGAGGCGGCACTCAGAGCCCTTTTTGTGAGGACAACCCGGGCCATCGCCCCAGCACACCAGACAAGACTCAAAGAATCTTCTGGCGTTCCAAGCACTTAACACGATGCTACTTGGGACTGTAGGAAAGGGGAGAATTAGACAGGGTCGAATTATTTTTGGAGGACCTCCTGTTGGCCCACGATTCTCTGTGTAACGAGGGAAATGGAAAGAAACATAAAATGAAGAAAATTTTCCATCTTTCTACTGTGTTGCTGTCCTTAGAGGCCAATAGATTGAAAGTGTTACACAGGAGAAATAATATAACTGCTTTATTTTTGGTTTGGAACAACCATTAAGCAGGGTTTTGGGTTGCAGTTGGGCAATCGGCTCTTAAAAGGTTCGCCATTAACTTCCCCGAGAAATAGTAAAAATTAAAAAAGTTAATTAAAACCCCTGTCCCTAGAACTGATATAAATAAACAGTAAACATCCAAAACACACATCGCCGTGTCCAAAAATGCCCGATCTATCAAATTAATAACGGAAAATAGTGGCCGAAGTGAAAATGGCACTTTTGGCAAATAAAAATATTTTGTAAAGTGATCAAAAGGTCATACAGTCCAAAAAATGGAGCATTAAAAAGTCATCAAAGTTGGCGAAAAAATGACACCACCTACAACTCGCAAAAAGTCGCAAAAAATGATATAAAAGTATAAAAAGTTATAAGCACCAGAAAATGGCAAACCCCCCCACCCCCCAAATTTTTTTGTAGAGGTGGTTTTAATTTTTGTAATGTATGAAAACATTTAAACCTAAAAAATGTGGTTATCCCTGTGATCGCACCGACCCAAAAAAGTAGAAATGTCAGTAGGGGCGCGCACAGTGAAAGCGTAAAATCCAGCCCACAAGAAAACGGCAATTGTTTTTCCCCGCTTGCTAGTGCATGCATAGAATATGAAATCCGTCACTGTGAAGTGGCAATTTTATTTAAAAAAAAACAAGCCCTCACAGAGCTCTTTACATGTGAAAATAAAAAAGTTATAGATTTTTGAAGGTGGGGTAGTGAAAAATGGAAATGAAAAAAAGCAAAAAAGGCCCCGGTCGTTTAAAAGGTTTAATCACAGAGAGATGGAGGGCTATGAGTCGGAGTCATAGACCATTTGGTGAAAAAATGTATCGAGCGGACTCCAAAATTTGGGGAAAATATGGAATGTCCTATAAATGTCTGTGTCTCTGGACTTAGGCTTTTGTTGAGATGAATTTGGATGCACTGTTTATTTATGTTCAGTAGTGAAGCTAGCTAACTTCCTACAGATCAGGGGAAGTATGTCTGCACTTATCTTAGAACTAGAGTGATCAGGAAAATTGGATTACGGCAGGATTTGTCCAGGTGTACGTTGTCTCTGATTACTTATACCGGCGTGCGTTGTCCGACAAGGATTTGGGTCTGCCAGCGATATACACCGAAGCTCGTTGCGCCTGATTCCTGCATCCGTCGCTTCCGCGCCGCGAGTCAGCCGGAGTTCGCTTTCTTCTTCCCGGTGCTTGGTAAATGAGGACACAATCTCTAGGTATTAAATCCTTGGCGTTGTCCGAATCAGTCCAGATGTCCGACGGCCTATCCGTCCATGAACCTCACCCGGCGCCGAGTGCCAAAATCCGATCGTGTGCGTCAAAATCCCGGGAAAATTCTGCGCAAAACGGTAAATAGCCGGGAAACCCAACGAAAATTGCGCTCCGCTGTCTTCCTAGTAAATGAGCCCCAATGTTTTAGTTGCTTTTCCTCAAAATTCATGGTGTGTATAGCTAGCTGCTCTGAGGTTCTATACACTTTACATAAACATGAGGGGAAACTGTTGTAGAAATCTCAAATTCAATATAGGTACCAAGGCAAGTCTTTATGTTAGTTCTGTGTGAGATAAGTGGAGGTTGTGTGGGAATACGCTATCTCCCTACAGGCAGATAAAAAGCATATGGTAAAAGCCCTGGATTTGTTTGCAGTAACCCAAGGGATAATGCAGACTGGTGGTAACGGAAGAAGATCTGTTGGTCTATGTGGCCTAGCTAAGCATAGACACCTTTGAATGTCCGTTACTGGGCTGCTAATCCGTAGGTTAGTAGGCTGGTAGTGGGACACTCCTACTCCATCCAGGCTTCAGGTCACTGGGATCTGTATAGACCACAGGTGCAAGTCACAGACCTCGTTAGAGGCCTGATTTAGACTGCAGGCCAGAAGCATTAGAGGCACTACCTGGAGAGTGAAGGGCTGGACCGTGTTCACACAGCAAAGGTAAATGAGTGACTCCTGATATTCTGCTGGCCAAGAGCATGTGCCAGGCGCCTGGTACATGTATAGTTGGGAGCTGCTATTGTATTAGGAGGCAGTGCCGCAGCCGGGCAGGGTTTATTTTGTATTTTGTACGTGCCTGTCGCCCAAGGCTGAATTTGTGTTTAGACAAGAAGTGGTGAAAAAAAACACTTAATTTGGACTTTAACTCTGTGTGTGTCCGCTGCATTCCTGCACTGCTACAAGGCATCACTAAGAGCTTTACATTCCCCACATCTCCTAGACTGTGCAGCATATTATGTGAAACACCTAGTGAGCTGTTCCCAGAGAAGAGTCTGATATTGAAAGTTCAACTGTTCATCGAACCTGGTGATTCCTCCATATCAGGTAATTGTTAGAGATGTTGCCAGTGTGGTTGCTGTATTGCCACCAACCCAAGTCGGTTTAGAGAGGCTGTTCTCTAACCTTAAAATAATTAGGTCAGGCTTGAGGTCATCTATGAAGGAGGATCTGATGAAGGTAATACGTTTTTTCTAAGAACAAATGCATAGACTCATTAAAACAAATGTTATTCAGTACATTTTTGTTTTAAAACACTTTTTCCACATAGTGTTTTGCATAATTACAATTTATCAAAGTTAGTTCTATGTTTGTATATCAAATAAATATTTTTATGTTCTACCTAAATAACTGTGGTTATTGCATCATAATAGTGATAAAGAAAGCCTTATTATTACTGTAAAAATGATCACTTAAATCCAGTTGTGAGTTGGCTTACTGATTCACCAACAGCATGACAGATGCCAAAACACAACTTTTTCAAACAAAACTTTTCAATGTTTAGAAACAAAGACAATCATATGCATTCAGGAATAAAAAACAAACAAACAAAAACAAATGACGCTTTCCTTAAAGAGAACCAGTTAGGCAAATTAACCAACCCCAAACGAAATATATGTTTCATAACTGCCATTAGAAAGCATTGCCTCTACCCTTCATTGTCCCTCTATATGCCGTAAACTTAGGCAATCAGGTCCAAGCTGTATGCAATGACCGGCAGGCTATATACTATATGGCAGGCTACAAACTACAGGGGGCTGGCAGGCTATATACTGTGGGGAGCTGTGACAATGCATTTACCACTCTCGGCTTATACTCAAGGTGAATAGGGTTTTTCCGTTTCCTTCTCGGTCTCAATCAAACTATCTGTTAAATCAAAGTGTCCACTTGGGAAGCAACACTGATTGACAATCCTTCACAGCCCACTAGCAAGACACACTCAATTAAAGGTGTGGGTTATGCAGGTGGGTCAGCATTTGGTCAATGTAGAATGTTGGTGGTGCTTCCACACTCTTGGTAGCATGAGACACACTCTACACACACCTACATAAGTCACTCAGGTAGTGCAGCTGATCCAGGATATCACATCAATGCAAGTTGTGGTAAGAGAGTTTGCTGTGTCTGTCAGCGTAGAGTCCAAAGGCTGGAGGCGCTACTAGGAAACAGGCCAGTACACCAGAGATGTGTAGAGGGGGAGACCTACCAGCATCAGGACCGCTATTTGTGCAAGGAGGAACAGAATGAGCACAGACAGGGCCCTGCAAAGAACCTCCAAGCAGGCCACAAATGTCCATTGGGAACGCGAGAAGACAATACACAACAAATTGTTGCTTTCCTCATGATTGGTATAAAATGTTAGGTTTGAGCTCAAGGAAAATGAAATCTTTCCGGGCATGAAAAATAAAATACAAGTACAGGAGATGCATTTGTGAAAGCGTGTTACCTGTACCACATCTTGGATTGGTTTTTTCTAGAGAACTATTGGGAAAGAATTTTTAAGTCTTTTTTAAGATTTTAAATGAAATAACGTGGAGTTTTTAACCGACACACTATCGGAGTATTCTTATTGGAACTTAGGAAACCTTTTTGAATGTTTTGTTCTTAAATGAGAGTGTCATGGCATTTGTGAATTTTCCAAATAAAAACGCCCAAGGCTACGTCAGCACCATGCCCTGGAAGAAGCCTGAAGAGGCGAAACCTGGCGTCAGGCACAGTGTTTGGTGTTACTTTTTACTATATGCCCATTTAACTCCGTTTCTTGAGTATATTAATAAAATAATTTTCTACCTTATACTGGTGTAGTGATCTGCAACTATGCATTTGCCCTATATATATAGCAGTGATGGTGAACCTTTTAGAGACCAAGTGCCCAAACAACAACCAAAATCACTTATTTACAATGATGTGCCAACATCATGTAAATAGTATCTTATTTGACTACGCTTTATTCCATTTTCTTTTAATTGTATCAGCTGCCTGAGGCCACCATACAGTTAAAGAAGGAGCACACAATTCAGACTATTATGTAGCTTCTCCCCAGGGTCTCTGTACAGGAAGAATGGTGGGTCCAACAGCTGACCTCCAAGGTATCTTCTCTAGCAAAACCTTTTCACTTTTTTCCCAAATTCAACAGTCTGTCCGTTAAAATGGCACTGAGAGAAGTTGCCTGGGACTTCAGGAGATTCAGTGGATTTGGTCCTGTTTGTGAATCTGTCCTGGGGCCACAGAAATAGAAAAAAATTCACTATTCCGGAGCTCTCAGCCTTGAGAAACTGAGCTTTGGCTGCTTCATATCAATGGCGTTTAAAGATGGAAATATATGAATAAGAAAATAATATTGGGCAAGCTCCGGTCATAGTGAAATTATTTTCTACTATTTCTGGACCTTTTTAACAAGACTGTGTACTACCGTCTTATAACTGTGGAGACTCCTTAAAGGCGGAAACATGTGCCACATAAACCTGTGTTTTGTCCTGGGGCGATGGCCGAAGTGCCCACAGAAAGGGCTCTAGAGTGCCACCTCTGGGCACCCGTGCCATAGGTTCGCCACCACTGATATATAGGCTCCAGGACAAGCTACTGACACACGTAGGACCTCAATTACGTGAAGGGCTTTTAAGAGGAAGAGAGAGACTTCAATGTTAAAATATCTCCACCTCACACTTAGACTTCATACAATCCAATCACATCTACTTCAAAGTTGATTTTCTGGATGAATACCACCACACTGGGTCATGAAAGAAAATACAATCTGGAGGGTGTTTAGCTACTTGACAACATACCGGTAGCAGTTTATTAGGTCAATGTCTGATGGACCGGTTCCCTTCAAGGACTGAGATCAAAGTAGGACAGCCTGTAGTGGTGTTTTCCACTTTAATTTTTGTGGGTTACTCAAATCCAGGCCTCCACTGGTTAATAATTTGATGTTCCAATTGATATTTTTTTTGGCAATTTTGTTGTCAGCACATTAAACTCTGTACAGAAAAGACTGGTCTTAGCAACCTGCGGATTTGCAATAAAAGGTAGAAGTGAGACAAGAAGAAGAAAGGAATCCTCCCCTCTTCTGCTTGTGTAGAGGGACGGCAGCCATGACGATGACACGCCCACTATGAGTCATATTAAAAGAAACTTGTACAGAACAAAGTATTCAATAAGAATATTTTATTGTTCAGTAAATTAGAAAGGTTTGAGTGTTCCCTTTATTTGTTCGAGCAGTGTATATTGTATATATACACAGATGAAGGGATCCACTAGAAAAAGTCTCACATCTTGGAATTTAGTGACATCTAGTGGTAGACATCAAGTCCATCATGTTACGCCCATGTAAATGTAATAATATTTAAGAACTTTAAAACAAACAACTCAGAAATCTCAGTGGTGGTTGATAATCTGATCTTTGCTGACATCACCGTAATTACAAGGTGTATATCACTTCAATCAGATGGATGATGCTTTCTTAAATAAGAATGTGTGTACAAAATTGTATGGCAGAAGTTGTCCAGGGTATTTTTATTTTTTCATTATGGTCCCTCCCGGGTGATATAAAAATAATAAAGAACTTATACTTACCACGATCCTGCCTACTGACCTGGTGCCTCATATCCCTATTGGTATTAGACTCAGCAAGATGTTATATGAATGGCATGCTACCACTACAGCAGTGCCCGCTGTCAGTGTGATGTCACCGCAGAGCCTATGGATACCATCAATTAATAATAACTATAAGTTATGCTAACATCCAGCCACCCAAATATCTAGAGCCCAGTTTCCCACGAACGCCCTCATGGTATCACATTTTCTTCTCTGCCAAGCGCCCAGAGTCGTAGTCTTCCGGCCACAATGAGATATAATATTAATTACGCATACAGATGCTGTGATTGCTGTGGCCAGCTAGGATGCCTGCCTCTATTGTTCTGCAACTTCAGTGCAGTACAAATGCAATAACACAAGCAAGGGCATTGAACAGCTTATTGAGGCGTACACTGGAAGTGAGGGTCCTAAGAGGATGATTTGTATTACGTTTAAAAAACAAAGCAGCACATGGACAAGTCACGGCCCGACTCGCATATACGCTTCCATTGAAACGTATGTGAAAGGTAACAAACAACAAGGCCCACATTCAATAAACACATGCACTATGTGTGGTGTGGTGTGCAGAGGGCGCCACATCAGGATTTCTGGCGCAAGGTTCTTCATGAATTTGGCACCAGATGCACTGCTCCGACAAAGTGTGCCACTTTTTTTGGTGCACTTTTACCGTCGATGTGCACACACTTCTGTCGGAATTTGCATATAAATGTCGCACTGTCCAAGAGCACAGGAACACCCTTTCAGTGCTATAGTGCGCCTACGCACAAATGATGTCTCGAGCACTCTTAATAATGTGCACAGCTGATACAAACTACAGGTCTCGGCATCTTGCTGGCTCTGTTATACTACTGGGGATACATGGGCTGGCTGTATACACCTGGGGGCTGGCTGGCTGTATACTACTGGGGGGCTGGCTGGACTGTATACTACCTGGGGGCTGGCTTGCTGACTGGCTGGTATACTACCTGGGGGCTTGGCTGTATACACCCATGGGCTGCTGACGTATACCTGGGGGCTGGCTGTTATACTACCTGGGGGCTGGTGGCTGTATACTACTGGGGCTGGGGGCTGAGCTGGCTGGCTGGCTGTATACTACTGCGTGGGGCTGCTGGACTGGTGTCTGTATAATGACTCTGGTGGGATACTACCTGGGGGCTGGCTGGCGGCGGCTGTATACTACCGGGGGTGCTGGCTGGCTCGTATACTACCTGGGGGCTGGCTGGCTGGCTGTATACTACCTGGGCTGGCTGGCTGGCTGGCTGTATACTACCTGGGGGCTGGCTGGCTGGCTGGCTGTATACTACCTGGGGGCTGGCTGGCTGGCTGTATACTACCTGGGGGCTGGCTGGTGGTATAACTACCAACCGGGTGCTGGCTGGCTGGCTGTATACTACCCTGGGGGCTGGCTGGCGGTGGCCTGTATACTACTGGGCTGGCGGCTGGCTGTATACTACCTGGGGGCTGGCTGTATACTACCTGGGGGCTGGCTGTATACTACCTGGGGGCTGGCTGGCTGGCTGTATACTACCTGGGGGCTGGCTGTATACTAGCTGTTATACTATTTCCTGGCTGGCTGTATACTACCTGGGGGCTGGCTGGCTGGCTGTATACTACCTGGGGGCTGGCTGTATACTACCTGGGGGCTGGCTGGCTGTATACTACCTGGGGGCTGGCTGGCTGGCTGTATACTACCTGGGGGCTGGCTGGCTGTATACTACCTGGGGCTGGCTTGGCGGGCTGTATATACCTGGGGGCTGCTGGCTGGCTGTATACTACCTGGGGGCTGGCTCTGGATGTATACTACCTGGGGCTTGCTGCCTGGCTGTATACTACCTGGGGGCTGGCTGGCGCTGTTATACTACCTGGGGCTGGCTGGCTGGCTGTATACTACCTGGGGGCTGGCTGGCTGGCTGTATACTACCTGGGGGCTGGCTGGCTGGCTGTATGCTGCGTGGGGGCTGGCTGGCTGGCTGTATACTACCTGGGGCTGGCGGCGGCTGATACTACCTGGGGGCTGGCTTGGCTGCTATAACTACTGGGGGGCTGGCTGGCTGGCTGTATACTACCTGGGGTGCTTGATGGCTGGCTGTATAGTACACCTGGGGGCTTGGATGGCTGGCTGTATATACCTGGGGGCTTGGCTGGCTGGCTGTGTACTACCTGGGGATGGCTGGCTGGCTTATACTACCTGGGGCTGGCTGATGCTGTATACTACCTGGGCGGGCTGGCTGGCTGTTATACTACCTGGGGGCTGGCTGGCTGTATCTACCTGGGGGCTGGTGGCTGGCTGTATACTACCTGGGGCGTGGGCTGGCGTTATACTATACTACCTGGGGGCTGGCGGTATACTACCTGGGCTGGCTGGCTGGCTTATACTCCTGGGGCGGCTGGCTGTATATACCTGGCTGGACAGTATATACCGTGGAGGCTGGCGGCTGGCTTAACTACCTGGGGGCTGTGGCTGGCGGGTATACTACGGGGGGGCTGGCTGTATTACTACCTGGGGTGCGGGCTGTATACTACTGGGGCTGGCTGCTGTATACTACCTGGGGGCTGCTGGCTGTATACTCCTGGGGGCTGGTTGGTACTCTGGGGCTGGCTGTTATACTGGCTGGCTGTTATCCCCTGGGGGCTGGCTGTATACACCTGGGGGCTGCTGGCTGTAACTACCTGGGGTGCTGTGGCTGTATACTACCTGGGGGCTGCTGTGCTGTATACTACCTGGGGGCTGGCTGGCTGGCTGTATACTACCTGGGGGCTGGCTGGCTGGCTGGTATACTACCTGGGGGCTGGCTGGCTGGCTGTATACTACCTGGGGGCTGGCTGGCTGGCTGTATACTACCTGGGGGCTGGCTGGCTGGCTGTATAACTACCTGGGGGCTGGTCTGGCTGGCTGTATACTACATGGGGGCGGCTGGCTGGGCTGTATACTACCTGGGGGCGGCTGGCTGGCTGTATACTACCTAGGGGCGCTTTGTATCGACCTGGGCTGGCTGTTAACTAACCTGGGGCTGGCTGTATACTACTGGGGCTGGCTGGCTGTATACACTGGGGGCGGCTGGTATAACTACCTGGGGGCTGGCTGTATACTACCTGTGGGGCGTCTAGGTGGCTGGCTGTATACTACCTGGGGGCTGGCTGGCTGGCTGTATACTACCTGGGGGCTGGCTGGTAATACCAATACCTGGGGGCTGGCTGGCTGGCTGTATATACTACACTGGGGGCTGGCTGGTGGCTGTATACTCCTGGGGGCTGGCTGTCTGGCTGTAACTACCTGGGGCTGGCTGTCTGGCTGTATACCTACCTGGGGGCGGCTGTCTGCTGTATACTCACCTGGGGGCTGGCTGTGACACAATGCATTTCCCACCCTGGCTATACTCGAGTAATCTTTTTCTTTCTAGTTTTGGGGTAAAATTAGGAGTCTGGCTTATACTCGGGTCAGCTTACACTCAAGTATATACGTATGCTGCTAAGCGGCTGAGCAGTGTAAGTGGCATCATCCAGAAAATCTACTTTGAATTGAGATGTGAATTGCTTGTTATAAAGTCAAGGAGGCGTATACTCACGGCCACTTTATTAGGTACACCTGTCCAACTGCTCGTGAAACACTTAATTATAATTGGCCAATCACAATGGCGGCAACTCGTGCATTTAGGCATGTAGACATGGTCAAGAAAATCTCCTGCAGTTCAAACCGAGCATCAGTATGGGAGAAGAAAGGTGATTTGAGTGCCTTTGAACGTGGCATGGTTGTGGTGCCAGAAGGGCTGGCTGAGTATTTCAGAAAACTGCTCATCTACCTGGGATTTTCACGCACAACCATCTCCAGGGTTTACAGAGAATGGTCGAAAAAGAAAAAACATCAGTGAACGGCAGTTCTGTGGGCGAAATGGCTGGTGATGCCAGAGGTTCAGAGGAGATGGGCAGACTGGTTCGAGTGATAGAAAGGCAACAGTGACTTAAATTGCCACCCGTTACAACCAAGTAGGCAGAAGAGCATCTTGAACGCATAGTACGTCGAACTTGCGGAGATGGGCTACAGCAGGCAAGAAGACCACACACCGGGTGCCATCCTTTCAGCTAAGAACAGGAACTGAGGGCTACAATTTGCACAAGCTCATGAAATTGGAGCAGTAGCAATTGGAAAAACGTTGCCTGTCTGATGAGTCTCGATTTCTGGCAACATTCGGATGGTTAGGGTCAAGATTTGGCAGCAACAACGATGAAAGCATGGATCATCCTGCCTTGTATCAACGGTTCAGGGCTGGTGGTGGTGGGGGTCATGGTGTGGGGAATTATTTCTAGCACTCTTTGGGCCCCTTGGTACCATTGAGCATCGTTGCAACGCCACAGCTATGAGTATTGTTGTTGCTGACCATGGTCCATCCTTTATGACCACATGTACCCAACATTGATGGCACTTTCAGCAGGATAATGTCATAAGATGGAATCATCTCAGACTGGTTTTTGCATGAAGACAAGAGTTCACTGTACTCAAATGGCCTCCACAGTCACAGTATCTCAATCCAATAGAGCATCTTTGGAGGATTGTGGACGGGAGATTCGCATCATGGATGGCAGCCGACAATCTGCGGCAACTGTGTGATGCCATCATGCAATATGGACCAAAATCTCTGAGGAATGCTTCCAGCACCTTATTGAATCTATGCCACGAAGAATTGAGGCAGTTCTGAAGGCAAAAGGGGGTCCAACCCGTTACTAGCATGGTGTACCTAATAAAGTGGCCGGTGAGTGTAGATTTTAATACTGAAATCAAGCTCTTTCTTCCTCACTGTAATTGATGGTCCTGAATTCAGAGACATCACTAACCAAACAATCTCTGAAGTCCATTAATGATTAAATCAGAGAGGAGAGGTTCAAGCTCCCCCCACCTTGACTTCAGTACTAACTCTCCTCCTCCTGACTTCATACAACCAATTTACCTCTTACTTCAAAGTTAATTTTCAAGATGATGTAACCACACTGGACCATGAAAAACAAAAACTAGAAGGTGTTATCACTGCCTACAAGTTGTATTATTGGTTTATCAGGCCAATTGCTAATGACCTGGCTTAAGTTTTAACAACACAAATGAAAGTAGAATCTAAAGGCGACCTGTCTGGTGCTCCAATTGCAGACAGCATAATCAACAGTAGTGACATGTGCCATAGCAACACAGAGTACATGGCTTCTGTGCAGGTTCGCAGAAAAGGAATAGTCCGTGGATGCAATCACATACTACTTTATATTTGCTGAACAATTTGATCTTATAAATAAAAACCCTGGAGCCTACAAAAACAAGATATTAATATTTTAACGGGAACATGTACTCGACTGATCAGAGTTTGAGATGAGGCACGCTGAGAGGCCCTTAACTTCGGTTCTATAGTACTTTTTTGTGTCATATTAAAGATAAGAATCTCATCAGACTTTGGTACTCAACAGAACCAGAGACCAGAGAATAATTAGGAATGTGATCTGTATAAAAAAATCCAATTATGGCCTTTTTTGAACTTCCTGTTTCACTTGAGCCGGTGACACACGTGGCGTTTTGTCATTCTGGTTTTTGCATCCTTGCAAATGCATCGGTTTTGAATCATGGCTTTAAATGAGATTTTTGATAATGTGTCATTTTCTCTCGGCATTTGTTAGGTGCGTTCTTCAAAACGATGTGTTTGTGGT
Organism: Engystomops pustulosus; assembly: GCA_019512145.1. Classification (NCBI taxonomy): domain Eukaryota; kingdom Metazoa; phylum Chordata; class Amphibia; order Anura; family Leptodactylidae; genus Engystomops; species Engystomops pustulosus. The sequence goes on along the minus strand of CM033642.1, from coordinate 180,095,558 downwards.
CTGTATTTTAAAATGCATGCGATTACATGCACAAACACAGGAGAACAAGATCACTCCATTTAACAAATTCCAAGAGACATACATGTATTCGATTAAAGCACATTCCAGTGAAATGCATGTGACGGTTACCAATCACATGCGTTTGGCTGGAAACGCCGAACCCACCCCATGCGCTAGCGTTGCGCTTGGAGACCATTTACATCTCAATTCAATGTTGATTTTCTGGATGACGTCACCACCAGGGCCATGAAAGAAACAATTACTAGAAGGTGCTACGCCACTTACCATATACTGGTAGTGGTTTATCGGTCAATTGTTAACATAAATAAACATCTAATAACATGCAAAAACCAAAGTATGCTTACTACACATTAGCATGTCTTAGACTGGAGAAGTAAAGGACGAACAGAATGTGCCCACTACAATTAATGTGCTAGAGCGGTTATATTTTATCCAGAAGGTTCTGTCCCTATTCCTTGCTCAATGAGCAGAACATCTGCACCTCATGTGCTTCCAAATATTAACCCCTTAACGCTCTGCGCCGTAGCTCTACGCGCAGAGGTATAAGGGATGTAATAGAGGGCTCACGGCTTAGTCCTCATACAAGGTGGGGGTTTTTGCATTTTGCACAAAACCCCCCCGCAATAACCGCGTGTCGGTGCCTGCACCGATCGCGGCTATTAACCCCCTAAACGCCGCCGGCAAAGTCGCCGGCGTCGTTTAAAGACGGCGGCGCGCGGGCGCCGCCATCTTTTTTCGATCGCCACGCCCCCGAACGTCATCGGGGGCGGCGATCGGTTGCCATGGTAGCCTCGTGTCTTCTTTTGACACGAGGCTATCTGGCAGCTGCTATTCGTTACAATGAGCCAGTGGTCATTGTAAGAATGTTCTGCAAAAATGCCATATATTGCATAACTGTAGTATTGCAGTATATGGTAGCAGCGATCTGACATCTAGGGATTAATGTACCAGATGTCTAAAGATAGTGAAAAAAAAAAAAAAAAAGTTTAAAAAATAAAAAAAATCATAAAATATTAAAAGTTCAAATCACCCCCCTTTCCCTAGAACGGATATAAAACAAACAAACATAAAAATCACAAACATATTAGGTATCGCCGCGTCCCAAAATGCCCGATCTATCAAAATATAAAACGGTTACGGCCGGCGGTGACCTCCGAGGCGGAAATGCGCCCAATGTCCGAAATGCGACTTTTACACACCTTTTACATAACATAAAAAGAAATAAAAAATGATCAAAATGTCGCACAGACCTCAAAATGTAGCAATGAAAACGTCGCCTCATTTCGCAAAAAATGACCCCTCACACATCTCCGCGCCAAAGTATGAAAAAGTTATTACGTCAGAAATGGCAAAAAAAATTTTTCTTTTTTGTACACATTCGTTTAATTTTTGAAAATGTATTAAACACACATAAAACCTGTATAAATTTGGTATCACCGCGATCGCAACCGAACCAAAGAATAAGTAGGCATGTTATTTGGAGCGAAGAGTGAAAGTCGTAAAAACTGAGCCCACAAGAACGTGACGCACGTGCTGTTTTTTTTTTCAATTTTCCACATTTGGAATTTTTTTTCAGCTTCGCATACACGGCATGTTAAAATAAATAACATTGCGGGAAGTAAAATTCGTTACGCACAAAAAGCCCTCACACAGGTCTGTACACGGAAAAATGAAAAAGTTAGGGATTTTTGTGAAGTGAGAGCGAGAAATGAGGCGAAAAACCCTCCGTCCTTAAGGGTTTAAACAGATCTAAGGAGACTATATGTACTCAAAACTGCTGTGTGCGCACATAAACAGGGAGATAATTGTTTATCTAGGACAAGTGCCCTCTATGTTTGCATTGATGGCCATGACCTGTCCACATTCCACATGCTAATAATCCCCAAATGGACGAATGTCAGCTCACTGGAGATCTAATAACGTTCACCATACAGTGACATTGTTGTATGTACCAGGTCCCTTGTGTCAAGTTCACGGTTGACCTTGCTCTTGGATGTGCAGAGTGCACCTGTATATTCTTGTATGTGTGTCAGTCGCTGTCCCCCTGCGTAGAGGGGGCTTGGTGCTTTGGGTGGGGAGTCGCTGGCCAGGAATAGCTCTCTTCTGCTTCACACAGCTTTTTTGTGTGTAACTTCTGCTTTCTGTCTGACTCAATATGACACCAGTGCAGCAGCAGACAACGCGTCACTCTTACAACAACACCAAAGGTTCTTCTCACACAATCTTTCAGCACAGGGGCTCTATAACCTGGGTCCAACTTTCTATAAGGGTCATCGTAATACATACATTAGTAATAGTTTATGCCACAAAAATTTATGCATAAACACCTGTGAGACATCAGTGCAAGCTTTACATATCTATATGTTCTCAGGCAGCAGCATCAGTAGTAACAGGGTCCAGTAACCTTCTCTACCCACTAAATTAGAATGATGGGTCATTCTCGTGTCAATCTGGCATTATCTGGTTAGAACTATAGAATACAATCAACTTAGTCCATTTGGTCTATAAGATGGATTTAATAACCCTGACCCCTTTAATACATAGCTGGATAGAACATAACCTATATCATTTCTAAATGTTCCTAAACTTCCATGGAAGTACTATAAATATGCAATAAGAAATAAATGATCTTCTATATTTCATCATTTAAATGTTGAAACTAGAAATACAGCAGATTCAGACTCTTTCTTATTATTTCTGGAATTGCATTACAGTGGTCCCCTACTTAAGGACACCATACTTACAGACAACCCATAGTTACGACAACCCCTCTCGCCTCTGGTGAAGCTTCTGAATGCTTACTAATGTCCCAGATTGCAATAATCAGCTGTAATGTGTCTGTAAGTAGCTTTAATTGATAATCCTTGTCCCATTACAGCTAAAAATTCTTAGACTCCCAATGTCACTGGGGCCAAAATTTTTTGTCTGGATCTACAATCATAAATATACAGTTTCGACTACATACAAATTCAACTTAAGACCAAAGCTCCGGACCCTATCTTGTACGTAACCCGGGGACACCTGTACTCAGAACAATCATTTCCTGTTTTTTTTTACAAAATTTGTGGCAAACGTGGGGAAAATTAGCTCTACCTGCAATATAATGACATGATGGTGCACAATGTGACACTGCATGTGATTTTTGCCAGGTAATCTTGGTGCCTGTAATCTAACAGCCATGCCTTTTCTACCTTGACGTATCCAGTCTCAGCTTAGTCTCCTCTCTTGAATGTCTCTGGCAATCCCCACATCAGACAGCTATGCTTCCTCAATTTGTGTTACCAGGAAGTTACTCACGCCCAAATGTGCACGAATAAAGAACTAACATTTGACATTACTAAATCATAGCCAACAACAAGGTACAGACGGTGACACTTGAGAAAGAATGTATTGTTACTGAATCAGAATGTGACGATTACACATGCGCATTGCATCCTTTTAATCACTTGCCAAACCTTAGAATTTGTAGGCGCCAGACTTCTAACAAAGTGCTCGATGCAAAAGTGTTTCCTAAAAACATCTTAAATCCTAGTTTGCTGCTGGACTACAGATACATTAAAGGGCAACAAAGTGAAACCATCTTTACAGTAAGGACGTGTGGCATCAGCAGCCCTGATTCGGCATATACTGAGTATAGTCCCAACACAATCTGTTATCCCACAAGTACAAAAAACAATCCCCAAGAACTTAGATCATATGAGAGCACAACTGTAATTATTGAGCAGCGTAAAGGAAATCTACCATAAAATCAAGCATGGATAACCAGGACACTTACTATGTAGATCCAGGCACTGTGCTGTGGTAATCTTATATATGTATATGTATTTTGGCATGGCCTATTCCTCCGAAAAAAAACTATGCTAATGAGCCTGAAGGGTTCCTGGGGCTTACCATAGCCCCTTGTGCTGCAACTGTAGGCTGTTACCTTTTTTAAGGAGCAGTAAATGTGTGCTGAAACATTGTAATAGAATTACATCAAAAGAGGGAGCAACAGGGGAGAGTTGGGCTGCATTCACACACATGTATGGGGAGCGTATATACGGCCGACTATATGCGGCCAATATAGTCCCCCATACCCTTCTATGGGCCTAACGGCACCCTACGGGAGCAGTACGGTGGGCACCGTACCGCTCCGTATGCCCGGAAAAGATAGGAACTGTCAGATCATTTTCTAGATCAAAATTGTTAGTTTACTTGCGTCCTACTCTAATATGGGTAAGTAGTGTGTCAACCAACTACCGCTGGCCTGGTTTCACAGGCATCCAGTATACGGGTCAGTAGCTGTAGCTCTGACTCACTAGCCTTTTTAGCACGGCGGATACAGAAGTGAGAGGCTGTGTTTACATGTAGGGGGACAGCGGTACCCAGCTTAGCGCTGATATTCAAGTGTGATTGACATCTGAAGGCTGAGTGTTGTGTGCACCGAGTGTGACCCCCCACATGTGATAGATAGTGATCTCACATACCAGATTATCTACATCTGTTCAGAGATGTGTAGATAACATGTGTGCAACATTCAAGGGCTCATAATATTGATAAAGGCGAGTGTTAGTTAAAAAGATATACAACAAATGTCTGATACAAGATATTCTTGCTGTCAGTATTGTTAAATGGAAATGTTGCAATATTATAAGTATAGGTATGTAAATGGAGTTTCCGTAGGAGGGGTGGAATAGCAGCCATCAAGCCTCTGCTACTTCAGTACCTTCAAGCGCAACACTATCGTAATGGAGCCGTGCCTTCGCTTTTGCATCGATCAGTAAGTAGCCGCGTGCGTTTCACTGGAAACGCTTATGAGATCGTCTGAGGCACAACCCCTGCGCTAGCATTGCGCTTGAAAACGCAGTGCTGGGGTACATGTACGGTAAACCTGGCAGAAATTGCCAAGGTGTTTACTACTATAAATGCATAAAATAGTTGAGCTGGGAAAAAGAAGAAGCAAAATTAATCAAGGTCATCTGGATCTGGGTGGTCCTGTGCAAAGAAATACATCTATCTAGCCTTGGCAACCAGGGCACACAATATAGATTATATTGTTGTTATTATTATTATTATATATTATTATGAGGACAGGTCTTCTCACAGTTTTAAAGTACTAATGCATAGAACGCTTAACATTTTACCCATTAAAGATGGAATCATCTCAGACTGGTTTCTTGAAATGACAATGAGTTCACTGACTCAAATGGCCTCCACAGTCACAGATCTCAATCCAATAGAGCATCTTTGGGATGTGGTGGAGGAGGGAGATTCGCATCATGGATGTGCAGCCGCACAATCTGCAGGCAACTGTGTGATGCCATCAGTCAATATGGACCAAAATCTCTGAGGAATGCTTCCAGCACCTTATTGAATCTATGCACGAAGAATGGAGCAGTTTGAGGCAAAAGGGGGTCCAACCGTTACTAGCATGTGTGTACCTAATAAAGTGGCCGGTGTGGTGTAGATTTTAATACTGAAATCAAGCTCTTTTTCCTCACTGTAATTGATGGTCCTGAATTCAGAGACATCACTAACCAAATCTCCTGAAAGTCCAATTAATGATTTAAATCAGAGGAGGAGAGGTTCAGAGCTCCCCCCACCTTGACTTCAGTACTAACTCTCCTCCTTGACTTCATACAACCAATTACCTCTTACTTCAAAGTTATTTTCAAGAGATGTAACCACACTGGACCATGAAAGAAACAAAAACTAGAAGGTGTTATGCCTTGACAGATTGTATTATGGTTTATCAGGCCAATGCTAATGACCTGGCTTAAGTTTTACAACACAAATGAAAGTAGATCTAAGGCGGACCTGTCATGGTGCTCCAATTGCAGACAGCATAATACACAGTAGTGACATGTGCCATAGCAACAACAGAGTACATGGCTTCTGTGCAGGTTCGCAGAAAAGGAATAGTCCTGTGGATGCAAAGCACATACTACTTTAATATTTGCTGAACAATTTGATCTTATAAATAAAAAACCTGGAGCCTACAAAAACAAGTATAATATTTTTAACGGGAACAGTACTCTGCGCTGATCAGAGTTTGAGATGAGGCACGCTGAGAGGCCCTTAACTTCGGTTCTATAGTACTTTTTTGTGTCATATTAAAGTAAGAATCTCATCAGACTTTGGTACTCAACAGACCAGAGATACCAGAGAAATAATTGGAATGTGATCTGTATAAAAAAAATCCAATTATGGCCTTTTTTGAACTTCCTGTTTCACTTGAGCCGGTGACACACGTGGCGTTTTTGTCATTCTGGTTTTTGCATCCTTGCAAAATGCATCGGTTTTGAATCATGGCTTTTAAATGAGATTTTGATAATGTGTCATTTTCTCTCGGCATTTGTTAGGTGCGTTCTTCAAAACGCATGTGTTGTGGTTGTATTTTAAAATGCATGCGATTACATGCACAAACAGCAGGGGAGAAACAAGATCACTCCATTTTTACAAATTCCAAGAGACATACATGTATTCGATTAAAGCACATTCCAGTGAAATGCATGTGACTGGTTACCAATCACATGCGTTTGGCTGGAAACGCCGAGACCCACCCCATGCGCTAGCGTTGCGCTTGGAGACCAATTTACATCTCAATCAATGTTGATTTTCTGGATGACGTCACCACACTGGGCCATGAAAGAAAACAATTACTAGAAGGTTGCTACGGCCACTTAACAATATACTGGTAGTGGTTTATTCGGTCAATTGTAACATAAATAAACATCTAATAACATGCAAAACAACCAAGTATGCTTACTACAATTAGCATGTCTTAGACTGGAGAAGTAAAGGACAGAACAGAATGTGCCCACTACAGAGTATGTGCTAGAGCGGTTATATTTTATCCAGAAGGTTCTGTCCCTATTCCTTGCTCAATGAAGCAGAACATCTGCACCTCAGTGCTTCCAAATATTAACCCCTTAAAGCTCTGCGCCGTAGCTCTACGGCGCAGAGGTATAAGGGATGTATGAAGAGGGCTCACGGGCTGAGTCCTCTCTCATACAGAGGGGGGGTTTTGCATTTTGCCAAAAACCCCACGCTAATAACCGCGGTCGGTGCCTGCACCGATCGCGGCTATTAACCCCCTAAACGCCGCGGCAAAGTCGCCGGCGGGTTTAAAAGACGGCGGCGCGTGCGGGCGCCCATCTTTTTTCGATCGCCACGCCCCCGAACGTAATGGGGGCGGCGATCGGTTGCAATGGTAGCCTCGTGTCTTTCTTTGACACGAGGCTATAGGCAGCTGATATCGTTAAAGAGCCAGTGGCTTACATTGTAAGTGTGACTGCAAAAATGCCATATATTGCAATACTGTAGTATTGCAGTATTATGTGTAGCAGCGATCTGACTATCTAGGGTAATGTACCCGAGATGGTCTAAAAGATAGTGAAAAAAAAAAAAGAAAAAAAAAAAAAGTTTTAAAAAAATAAAAAAATCAATAAAATATTAAAAGTTCAAATCACCCCCCTTCCCTAGAACGGATATATAAAACTAACAAACAGTAAAAATCACAAACATATTAGGTATCGCCGCCGTCCCAAAATGCGGCCGATCTATCAAAAATAAAAACGGTTACGGCCGGCGGTGACCTCCGAGGGGAAATGGCGCCCAAATGTCCGAAATGCGACTTTTACACCTTTTTACATAACATAAAAAATGAAATAAAAAATGATCAAATGTGCACAGACCCAAAATGGTAGCAATGAAAACGTCGCCTCATTTCGCAAAAATGACCCACTCACACATCTCGTGCGCCACAAGTATGAAAAAGTTATTAGCGTCAGAAGATGGCAAAAAAAAATTTTCTTTTTTGTCACATTCGTTTAATTTTGAAAATGTATTAAAAACACAATAAAACCTGTATAAATTTGGTATCACCGCGATCGCACCGAACCAAAGAATAAGTAGGCATGTTATTTGGAGCGAAGAGTGAAAGTCGTAAAAACTGAGCCCACAAGAACGTGACGCACGTGCGGTTTTTTTTTCAATTTTCCACATTTGGAATTTTTTTCAGCTTCGCAGTACACGGCATGTTAAAATAAATAACATTGCGGGAAAGTAAAAATTCGTTACGCACAAAATAAGCCCTCACACAGGTCTGTACACGGAAAAAAAATGAAAAAGTTAGGGATTTTTGAAGTTGGAGGAGAGCGAGAAAGAGGCGAAAAAACCCTCCGTCCTTAAGGGTTTAAACAGATCTAAGGAGACTTATGTAATCAAAAGACTGCTGTGTGCGCACAATAAACAGGGAGGATAATATGTTTATCTAGGACAAGTGCCTCTATGTTGCATTGATGGCCATGACCTGTCCACAATTCCACATGCTAATAATCCCAAATGGGACGAATGTCAGCTCACTGGAGATCTAATAACGTTCAGCCATACGGGACATTGTTGTATGTACCAGGTCCCTTGTGTCCAAGTTCACGGTTGACCTTGCTCTTGGATGTAGGCGAGAGTGCACCTGTATATTCTTGTAGGTGTCAGTCGCTGTCCCCCTGCGTAGGAGGGGGCTTGGTGCTCTTGGGTGGGGAGTCGCTGGCCAGGAATAGATCTCTCTGCTTCAGCACAGTTGTTTGTGTGTAACTTCTGCTTTCTGTCTGACTCAATTATGACACCAGTGCAGCAGCAGACACACGCGTCACTCTTACAACAACCACCAAAGGTTCTTCTCACACAATCTTTCAGCACAGGGGCTCTATAACCTGGGTCCAACTTTCTATAAGGGTCATCGTAAATACATACATTAGTAATGTTTTATGCCACAAAAATATTAGCATAAAAGCACCTGTGGAGACATCAGTGAAGCATTTACATATCTATAGTTCTCAGGCAGCAGCGCAGTAGTAACAGGGTCCAGTAACCTTTCCTACCACTAAATTAGAAATGATGGGTCATTCTCGTGTCAATCTGGCATTATCTGGTTATAGAAACTATAGAATACAATCAACTTAGTCCATTGGTCTATAGATGGGATTTAATACCCTGACCCCTTTAATACATAGCTGGATAGAACATAACCTATATCATTTCTAAATGTTCTAAAATCCCATGGAGAGAAGTACTATAAATATGCAATAAGAAATAAATGATCTTCTATATTTCATCATTTAAAGAGTGAAACTAGAATATACAGCAGATTCCAGACATCTTTCTTATTATTTCTGGAATGCATTACAAGTGGTCCCCTACTTAAGGACACCTGACCTTACAGACAACCCATAGTACAGACAGACCCTCTAGCCTCTGGTGAAGCTTTCTGAATGCTTTACTATAGTCCAGATTGCAATAATCAGCTGTAATGTGTCTGTAATGAAGCTTTTATTGATAATCCTTGGTCCCATTACAGCTAAAAATTCTTAGACTCCAATTGTCACTGGGGCCAAATTTTTTTTGTCTGGATCTACAATCAAAAATATACAGTTTCGACATTACATACAAATCAACTTAAGAACAAAGCTGCCGGACCCTATCTTGTAAGTAACCCGGGGACAGCCTGTACTCAGAACAATCAATCATGTTTTTTTTTACAAAAAATTGTGCAAACTGTGGGGAAAAATTAGCTCTAACTGCAATATAATGACATGATGGTGCACAATGTGAACTGCATGTGATTTTGCCAGGTAATCTTGGTGCCTGTAATCTAACAAGCCATGCCTTTTCTACCTTGACGTATCCAGTCTCAGCTTAGTCTCCTCTCTGAAATGTCTCTGGGCAATCCCCACTCAGACAGCTATGCTTCCTCAATTTGTGTTACCAGGAAGTTACTCACGCCCAAATGTGCACCGAATTAAAGAACTAACATTTGACATTACTAAACCTCATAGCCAACAACAAGGTACAGACGTGGACACTTGAAGAAAAGAATGTATTGTCTGAATCAGAATGTGACGATTACACAATGCGCATTGCATCCTTTTATATCACTTGCCAAACCTTAGGAATTTGTAGCGCACCCAGACTTCTAAACAAAGTGCTCGGAATCAAAAAGTGTGTTCCTAGAAAAACATCTTAAATCCTAGTTTGCTGCTGGACTACAGTACATTAGAGAGGCAACAAAGTGAAACCATCTTTTACAGTAAGGACTGGATTCCAGCAGCCCTGAATCGGCATATACTGAGTAAGTCCCAACACAATCTGTTATCCACAAGTACAAAAAACAAATCCCCAAGAACTTAGATCATATGAAGAGCACAACTGTAAAGTTAGTGTGAGCAGCGTAAAGGAAATCTACCATAAAATCAAGCATGGATAACCCGGGACACTTACTGATAGATCCAGGCACTGTGAACTGTGGTAATCTTTATATATGTTATTCATGGCCTACTTCCTCCTGAAAAAAAACTATGCTAATGAGCCTGAAGGGTTCCTGGGGGCATTACCATAGCTCCTCTGTGCTGCAACTGTAGGCGTTACCTTTTAAGGAGCAGAGTAAATGTGTGCTGAAACATTGTAATGAGATTACATCAAAAAGAGGGAGCAGCAAACAGGGGGAGAGTTGGGCTGCATTCACACACATGTATGGGGGACGTATATACGGCCGACATATGCGGCCAATATAAGTCCCCCATACACTTCTATGGGCTCACGGCACCCTACGGGAGCAGTACGGTGGGGCACCGACCGCTCCGTAGCCCGGGAAAAGTATAGGACATGTCAGATCATTTTCTAGATCAAAATTGTTAGTTTACTTGCGTCCTACTCTAATATGTGTGAGTAGTGTGTCAACCAATACCGTGGCATGGTTTCACAGGCATCCAGTAGAGGGTCAGTAGCTGTAGTTGACTCACTAGCCTTTTTAGCACGGCGGATACAGAAGTGAAGAGGCTGTGTTTACATGTAAGGGGGGGACAGCGGTACAGTAGAGTACAGGCTTAGCGCTGATATTCAGTGTGATTGACAGCTGAGGCTGGCTGTGTGTGATGTGTGCACCGAGTGTGAACCCCACAATGTGATAGATAGTGATCTCACATACCGATTATCTACATTGTTCAGAGATGTGTAGAGAACAGGTGTTGCAACATTCAAGGGCTCATAATTTGATAAAAGGCGATGTGTTATGTTAAAAAGATATACAAACAAATGTCTGATACAAGATTATTCTGCTGTCAGTATTGTTAAATGGAAATGTTGTGCAAATTATATAATATAGGTATGTAAATGGAGTTTCCATAGGAGTGGTGGAATAGCAGCCAGCAAGCAACTCTGCTTACTTCAGTACCTTCAAGCGCAAAACTATCGTAATGGAGCCGTGCCTTCGATTTGCATGCGATCAGTAAGTAGCCGCGTGCGTTTCACTGGAAACGCTTATGAGATCGGTCTGAGGCACAACCCCCTGCGCTAGCATGCGTGGAAAACGCAGTGCTGGGGGTACAGTTACGGTAACCTGGAGCAGAATTGCCAAGGTGTTTACTACTATAAATGCAATAAATATTTGAGCTGGGAAAAAGAAGAAGCAAAATTAATCAAAGGTCATCTGGAATCTGGGTTGTCCTGTGCACAAGAAATAACTCTATCTAGCCTTGGCAACCAGGGCACACAATATAGATTATATTGTTGTATTATTATTATATATATTATTGAGGACAGGTCTTCTCACAGTTTTTAAAGTACTAATGCATAGAACGTTAACATTTTACCACCTGAGATAGTTGGAAGTATGACTCCTAGCACTAGGACAGCGAATGATGGTGTATATGGGTGAACTGTTTAAATCACTGATATACAGCCCCCTTGAAGTCAATGACAAGCAAGCCTGCACAGCAGGGCAGTCAGACGGATCTGTCTCTGCTTTCTATGCAGTTCTATCTAAAGGCCGCAGTTTTATAGAGCATATGCAACCAGGATAACTGGGTTATCATTAATTCTGGGGAGAGGAGCGCAGTGGGCAGTCCTTATAGTGAAGGTCTAACATAAAAAATAAGAGGCATATTAAACCTTCTTCACAAAATTGTATAACAAACTTCTTCCTGCAGTTTGACCTCATGTACAATCTGTTTAGCATCGCGACGACCCTTGTGCCATAACTGCGCCTGGAATGGGATGTATTTGCATGGTGAAAGGTTCTGAAGGTTTGCCAGTTTACAGGGCATAACCTGAATAGAAATACTTTTTTTGCCACCAAAACAACCTTATTAATATAAGCAGAACAGTTTATTTATGATGGAAAGGCCGGACATGAGAAGTCCTGTTCATGGATTGATCTGGGGACTGAACATAATATATGCACAGAGTTCTTGTTCCCCCGATATGCAGCAGAGCCGACAGTACATTGTGGGCTCTGATGCATATGGGAGGAAAACAAGAATTCCATGCATCATATATCAATTTTATGTTCAGTCCCCCAGCCAGAGTTATCAGCCCATGATCACGGGCAAATGTGAATACAGCAAAACTTGCCACATGTGAAGTGTAGTTAACCAAACAACTGGATCTATTTTCAGTTTAAAAAACTTTTTTTTAATACTTGCGAGACTGAACAAGTGCATTTGTTTGTCAAGGATCTTTCTTGTGTCTTCCCCTTTAGCAGTATGGTGTGCACATAGTACCAGCCTGCGAGGGGGTCCCGCCAGAATTAATTCCAGTTCTGTTGCAATCGCAGGAGAGATATTGCACAACAATTCATGTTCTGCAAATGTTTCTCACATCTCTATCAAAAGAAGCCTCAATTTGTTTCATTCTGTCCCAAATATACAAACAGGTGGCAGCAAAGACCATGTAACCAAAACATTGACTTTGTACACGCCAATGACATGAATCACATAGTAAAAATCCAGGCCCAGGTGGTTTTCAGTGCACACAAATCTCATAGCTACAATTCCATTAGGTCATACTGGATCTAGAACGTATGATGATGCTAGACCGGGTCATAGAACAGGGGTCAGCGAGATTATATACAGCCCTAGCAGTGGTTATTTCATATTTCTCCAAGTCATATGTACATACACATGACTTGAAACTTTATGTAAAAATACTACAGAAATAAAAAGTCACACAACAGTCTTATCGAGTTGCTCATGGCTCAAAGCGACCCTAGTATAACGTTTAAAGGGGCACCATACCAGCTGATATACTACTAAATATCCAGCACACACAGGTAGGGTATGAAATATCCTTTCTAGAATTCACCTTTTATGTTACAACTACTGTTTACTGCAAAACAATCTTCTCAAAGTCAGGTGAAAATCCCTTTTAGGGTGGAAGGGGAGAGGAAGTGTCACTGCAGACGCCAAAATTCAGGGTTGGTTTATAGCAACTAGAAAATGGTTTGTGTCATATTAAAGATAAGAATCTCATTTTTATGATTGTTACAGAACACGGAGATATGGCAAGTTAAAGAAAAAGTGGAGGGAATTGGATCTTTATCTGCAGTTCACATTCACAAATATGAATCACCCTCAGTTTTTATGGGTAATGACAAAAGGCAGCGCTTACACGTGTTTAGAAAACGCAATCTAAGCACCTGTGGTGGGCTTCAGCTGACCCAGTGCGTTCCATGTGATCGATTAAAAACCAGTGTTTGCATGTACATGGATAATAAAACACCCAGATTCTTGTTGCCGCTTCTTGCATGCGTCTCACTGGAACGCAGACAGCGATCAGGCCATGCCCCAACCCAGGGCGCATTGCGGTTTCTAAGATCAGTCAGTACATTCGTGCGTATAGAAGTATATGAAATTGAGGAAACTTCTAGTCTAGAACGAAGCAGTAGCAGCTGCATGTCTGGAACCCGTTACTAGCATGGTGTACCTAATAAAGTGGCCGGTGAGTGTAGATTTTAATACCGAAATCAAGCTCTTTCTTCCTCACTGTAATTGATGGTCCTGAATTCAGAGACATCACTAACCAAATCTCCTGAAGTCCAATTAATGATTTAAATCAGAGGAGGAGAGGTTCAGAGCTCCCCCCACCTTGACTTCAGTACTAAACTCTCCTCCTCCTTGACTTCATACAACCAATTTACCTCTTACTTCAAAGTTAATTTTCAAGATGATGTAACCACACTGGACCATGAAAGAAACAAAAACTAGAAGGTGTTATACTGCCTGACAAGATTGTATTATTGGTTTATCAGGCCAATTGCTAATGACCTGGCTTAAGTTTTACAACACAAATGAAAGTAGATCTAAAGGCGACCTGTCATGGTGCTCCAATTGCAGACAGCATAATCAACAGTAGTGACATGTGCCATAGCAACAACAGAGTACATGGCTTCTGTGCAGGTTCGCAGAAAAGGAATAGTCCTGTGGATGCAATGCACATACTACTTTAATATTTGCTGAACAATTTGATCTTATAAATAAAAAACCCTGGAGCCTACAAAAACAAGATATGTAATATTTTAACGGGAACATGTACTCTGAGCTGATCAGAGTTTGAGATGAGGCACGCTGAGAGGCCCTTAACTTCGGTTCTATAGTACTTTTTTGTGTCATATTAAAGATAAGAATCTCATCAGACTTTGGTACTCAACAGAACCAGAGATACCAGAGAAATAATTAGGAATGTGATCTGTATAAAAAAAAATCCAATTATGGCCTTTTTTGAACTTCCTGTTTCACTTGAGCCGGTGACACACGTGGCGTTTTTGTCATTCTGGTTTTTGCATCCTTGCAAAATGCATCGGTTTTGAATCATGGCTTTTAAATGAGATTTTTGATAATGTGTCATTTTCTCTCGGCATTTGTTAGGTGCGTTCTTCAAAACGCATGTGTTTGTGGTCTGTATTTTAAAATGCATGCGATTACATGCACAAACAGCAGGGAGAACAAAATCACTCCATTTTTACAAATTCCAAGAGACATACATGTATTCGATTAAAGCACATTCCAGTGAAATGCATGTGACTGGTTACCAATCACATGCGTTTGGCTGGAAACGCCGAGACCCACCCCATGCGCTAGCGTTGCGCTTGGACGACCAATTTACATCTCAATTCAATGTTGATTTTCTGGATGACGTCACCACACTGGGCCATGAAAGAAACAATTACTAGAAGGTGCTACGCCACTTAACAATATACTGGTAGTGGTTTATTCGGTCAATTGTTAACATAAATAAACATCTAATAACATGCAAACAACCAAAGTATGCTTACTACACATTAGCATGTCTTAGACTGGAGAAGTAAAGGACAGAACAGAATGTGCCCCACTACAGAGTATGTGCTAGAGCGGTTATATTTTATCCAGAAGGTTCTGTCCCTATTCCTTGCTCAATGAAGCAGAACATCTGCACCTCAGTGCTTCCAAATATTAAACAGATCTAAGGAGACTATATGTACTCAAAGACTGCTGTGTGCGCACATAAACAGGGAGATAATATGTTTATCTAGGACAAGTGCCCTCTATGTTTGCATTGATGGCCATGACCTGTCACAATTCCACATGCTAATAATCCCCAAATGGGACGAATGTCAGCTCACTGGAGATCTAATAACGTTCAGCCATACAGTGGACATTGTTGTATGTACCAGGTCCCTTGTGTCCAAGTTCACGGTTGACCTTGCTCTTGGATGTAGGCGAGAGTGCACCTGTATATTCTTGTATGTGTGTCAGTCGCTGTCCCCCTGCGTAGGAGGGGGCTTGGTGCTTCGGGTGGGGAGTCGCTGGCCAGGAATAGCTCTCTTCTGCTTCAGCACAGCTTGTTTGTGTGTAACTTCTGCTTTCTGTCTGACTCAATTATGACACCAGTGCAGCAGCAGACACGGCGTCAGCTCTTACAACAACCACCAAAGGTTCTTCTCACACAATCTTTCAGCACAGGGGCTCTATAACCTGGGTCCAACTTTCTATAAAGGGTCATCGTAAATACATACATTAGTATATGTTTTATGCCACAAAAATATTATGCATAAAAGCACCTGTGAGACATCAGTGCAAGCATTTACATATCTATATGTTCTCAGGCAGCAGCAGCAGTAGTAACAGGGTCCAGTAACCTTCTCCTACCCACTAAATTAGAAATGATGGGTCATTCTCGTGTCAATCTGGCATTATCTGGTTATAGAACTATAGAATACAATCAACTTAGTCCATTTGGTCTATAGATGGGATTTAATAACCCTGACCCCTTTAATACACAGCTGGATAGAACATAACCTATATCATTTCTAAATGTTCCAAAACTTCCCATGGAAGTACTATAAATATGCAATAAGAAATAAATGATCTTCTATATTTCATCATTT
The DNA here is from genome assembly GCA_019512145.1 of Engystomops pustulosus. Lineage (NCBI taxonomy): Eukaryota > Metazoa > Chordata > Amphibia > Anura > Leptodactylidae > Engystomops > Engystomops pustulosus. The sequence goes on along the minus strand of CM033642.1, from coordinate 180,079,360 downwards.
AAATGTTGAAACTAGAATATACAGCAGATTCCAGACATCTTTCTTATTATTTCTGGAATTGCATTTACAAGTGGTCCCCTACTTAAGGACACCTGACTTACAGACAACCCATAGTTACAGACAGACCCCTCTCGCCTCTGGTGAAGCTTTCTGAATGCTTTACTATAGTCCCAGATTGCAATAATCAGCTGTAATGTGTCTGTAATGAAGCTTTATTGATAATCCTTGGTCCCATTACAGCAAAAAATTCTTAGACTCCAATTGTCACTGGGGCCAAAATTTTTTTTGTCTGGATCTACAATCATAAAATATACAGTTTCGACTTACATACAAATTCAACTTAAGAACAAAGCTCCGGACCCTATCTTGTACGTAACCCGGGGACAGCCTGTACTCAGAACAATCAATTCCTGTTTTTTTTTACAAAAATTCTGTGCAAACTGTGGGGAAAAATTAGCTCTAACTGCAATATAATGACATGATGGTGCACAATGTGAACTGCATGTGATTTTTGCCAGGTAATCTTGGTGCCTGTAATCTAACAAGCCATGCCTTTTCTACCTTGACGTATCCAGTCTCAGCTTAGTCTCCTTCTCTGAATGTCTCTGGGCAATCCCCACATCAGACAGCTATGCTTCCTCAATTTGTGTTACCAGGAAGTTACTCACGCCCAAATGTGCACCGAATAAAAGAACTAACATTTGACATTACTAAACATCATAGCCAACAACAAGGTACAGACGTGGACACTTGAAGAAATGTATTGTTACTGAATCAGAATGTGACGATTACACAATGCGCATTGCATCCTTTTATATCACTTGCCAAACCTTAGGAATTTGTAGGCGCCAGACTTCTAAACAAAGTGCTCGGAATCAAAAAGTTGTTTCCTAGAAAACATCTTAAATCCTAGTTTGCTGCTGGACTACAGTACATTAGAGGGCAACAAAGTGAAACCATCTTTTACAGTAAGGACTGTGCATCCAGCAGCCCTGATATCGGCATATACTGAGTATAGTCCCAACACAATCTGTTATCCACAAGTACAAAAAACAAATCCCCAAGAACTTAGATCATATGAAGAGCACAACTGTAAAGTTAGTGAGCAGCGTAAAGGAAATCTACCATAAAAATCAAGCATGGATAAACCAGGGACACTTACTGATAGATCCAGGCACTGTGACTGTGGTAATCTTATATATGTTATTCATGGCCTACTTCCTCCTGAAAAAAAACTATGCTAATGAGCCTGAAGGGTTCCTGGGGGCATTACCATAGCTCCTCTGTGCTGCAACTGTAGGCTGTTACCTTTTTTAAGGAGCAGTAAATGTGTGCTGAAACATTGTAATGAGATTACATCAAAAAGAGGGAGCAACAGGGGAGAGTTGGGCTGCATTCACACACATGTATGGGGGACGTATATACGGCCGACCTATATGCGGCCAATATAAGTCCCCCATACACTTCTATGGGCTCACGGCACCCTACGGGAGCAGTACGGTGCGGCACCGTACCGCTCCGTAGCCCGGGAAAAGATAGGACATGTCAGATCATTTTCTAGATCAAAATTGTTAGTTTACTTGCGTCCTACTCTATATATGGGTGAGTAGTGTGTCAACCAATACCCGTGGCACTGGTTTTCACAGGCATCCAGTAGTACGGGTCAGTAGCTGTAGCTCTGACTCACTAGCCCTTTTTAGCACGGCGGATACAGAAGTGAAGAGGCTGTGTTTACATGTAAGGGGGGGACAGCGAGTACCAGGCTTAGCGCTGATATTCAAGTGTGATTGACAGCTGAAGGCTGGAGTGTTGTGTGCACCGAGTGTGACCTCCCCACAATGTGATAGATAGTGATCTCACATACCAGATTATCTACATCTGTTCAGAGATGTGTAGATAACAGGTGTGCAACATTCAAGGGCTCATAATATTGATAAAAGGCGAGTGTTAGTTAAAAAAGATATACAACAAATGTCTGATACAAGATATTCTTGCTGTCAGTATTGTTAAATGGAAATGTTGCAATATTATAATATAGGTATGTAAATGGAGTTTCCGTAGGAGTGGTGGAATAGCAGCCAGCAAGCAACTCTGCTTACTTCAGTACCTCAAGCGCAACACTATCGTAATGGAGCCGTGCCTTCGCTATTTGCATGCGATCAGTAAGTAGCCGCGTGCGTTTCACTGGAAACGCTTATGAGATCGGTCTGAGGCACAACCCCCTGCGCTAGCATTGCGCTTGAAAACGCAGTGCTGGGGGTACATGTTACGGTAACCTGGAGCAGAATTGCCAAGGTGTTTACTACTATAAATGCAATAAATATGTTGAGCTGGGAAAAAGAAGAAGCAAAATTAATCAAAGGTCATCTGGAATCTGGGGTTGTCCTGTGCACAAGAAATTACATCTATGCTAGCCTTTGGCAACCAGGGCACACAATATAGATTATATTGTTGTTATTATTATTATTATATATTATTATGAGGACAGGTCTTCCTCACAGTTTTAAAGTACTAATGCATAGAACGCTTAACATTTTACCACCTGAGATAGTTGGAAGTCTGACTCCTAGCACTAGGACAGCGAATGGTGTATATGGTGAACATGTTTCAGATCACTGCATATACAGCCCCCTTTGAAGTCAATGACAGCTAAGCCTGCACAGCCAGGGCAGTACAGACGGATCTGTCTGCTTTCTATGCAGTTCTATCTACAGGCAGCACGTTATAGAGCATATGCAACCAGGATAACTTGTGGTTTACTCATAATTCTGGGATGAGGAGCGCAGTGGGCAGTCCTTATTAGTGAAGGTCTAAATTAATAAAATAAGAGGCATATTAAATCCTTCTTCACAAAATTGTATAACAACTTCTCCTGCAGTTTGGACCTCATGTACAATCTGTTTAGCATCGCCTGCTCCATAACATGCTGCCTGTGAATTGGATGTATTTGCATGGTGAAAGGTTTGCCATGTTTTAACAGGGCATAACCTGAATAGAAATACTTTTTTTTGCCACCAAAACAACCTTATTAATATAAGCAGAACAGTTTTTAATTTGATGAAAGGCCGGACATGAGAAGTCCTGTTCCATGGATTGATCTGGGGGACTGAACATAATATATGCACAGAGTTCTTGTTTCCCCCATATGTAGCAGAGCCGACAGTACATTGTTGGCTCTGCTGCATATGGGGAAACAAGAATTCCATGCATCATATATCAATTTTATGTTCAGTCCCCCAGCAGAGTTATCAGCCCATGATCACAGGCAAATGTGAATACAGCATAACTTGCCACATGTGAACGTGTAGTTAACCAATACTGTCTTATTTTCAGTTTAAAAAACTTTTAATACTTGCGAGACTGAACAAGTGCATTTGTTTGTCAAGGGATCTTTCTTGTGTCTTCCCCTTTTAGCAGCTCTGGTGTGCACATAGTACCAGCCCTGCGAGGGGTCCGCAGATTAATTCCAGTTCTGTTGCAATCGCAGGAGAGATATTGCACAACAATCATGTTCTGCAAATGTTTCTCACATCTCTATCAACAGAAGCCTCAATTTGTTTCATTCTGTCCCAAATATACAAACATGGTGGCAGCAAAGACCATGTAACAAAACATTGACTTTGTACACGCCAATGACATGAATCACATAGTAAAAATCCAGGCCCAAGGTGGTTTTGCAGTGCACACAAATCTCATAGCTACAATTCCATTAGGTCATAACTAGGATCTACAGTATGATGCTGCTAGACCGGGTCATTAGACAAGTGGTCAGCGCGAGATTATATACAGCCCTAGCAGTGGTTATTTCATGTTTCTCCATGTCATATGTACATACACATGACTTGAAACTTTATGTAAATACTACAGAATAAAAAGTCACACAACAGTCTTTATCGAGTTGCTCATGGCTCAAGGACCCTAGTATAACGTTAAAGGGGCACCATCACCAGCTGTTATACTACTAAATATCCAGCACACACAGGTAGGGTATGAAATATCCTTTCTAGAATTCACCTTTTATGTTACAACTCCACTGTTTACTTGCAAAACAATTCTTCTTCAAAGTCAGGTGAAAATCCCTTTTAGAGGCTGGAAGGGGAGTGTCACTGCAGACGCCAAAATCATGGGTTTTATAGCAACTAGAAATATGGTTTTGTGTCATATTAAAGATAAGAATCTCATTTTTATGATTGTTACAGAAACGGAGATATGGCAAGTTAAAGAAAAAGGTGGGAATTGGATCTTTATCTGCAGTTCACATTCACAAATATGAATCACCCTCCAGTTTTTATGGGTATGGACAAAGGCAGCGCTTACACTGTGTTTAGAAACGCAATCTAAGCACCTGTGGTGGGCTTCAGCCTGACCCCAAGTGCGTTTCCATGTGATCGATAAAAACCAGTGTTTTGCATGTACATGATATAAAACACCAGATTCTTGTTGCCGCTTGCATGCGCTTCACTGGGAACGCAGAAGCGATCAGGCCATGCCCCACCCCAGGGCGCATTGCGTTTCTAAGCATCAGATCATTTGTGTATAGAAGTATATGAAATTGAGGAAACTCTAGTCTAGAACGAAGCAGCTGCATGCTGGTTGATAGAGCAGCCAACACTCCTCCTTCATCTTGCGCTGGATCCAGACAACTTAAGGGTACGTACTAGTTGTCTACCACAGTAACTCTTCCTCCTGGTAAACGGTTATGTCTCTCCATGCCCCATGCAAGGTTGAGGGAGAGTCCAAGTTCACACCACAAGTAATGGTGCCTGCCTCTACTTTTCTATTACTTATAACTGCAAAAATAACGCTAGCTGCTGAGCAAATTTTGCCATTATAATGGATGAAATCGCCTGGGAAAGCCAAAACTGTAGCAAAAGGCGAATAAACCAAACACATGAAAAACCTGCACTACATCACTGGGGAAATTATTGATGGTGCCTAGGTATTCCACTGCACCAAGCTGCCAATGTACCTAGTTATTAAATCCGCTAGCAAATAAATGTCTGTCAAATAAGGCCTCTCGTCCCCACAAGCGAGTGCAGTCCGTGAGAAACGCTCCATGCACTGAAGGGATCTCCCGAATCAATGACACCAATGGAATATTGGTTATCACCAAAAGTATCCATTTATATACTATAAATAGCAAGGGACCCCATTATGCAGCTCAGGCTTATCACATGTTGGAGCAGATGCAAGACAATACTGGGGCAGGAGTCATTGTCTGGCAGTGCTTATGTCACACAACTTCTTATGTGACTGTTGTGAAGTTATAGATCAGTCGTGGCGAACCTATGACACGGGTGCCAGAGGCGGCACTCTGAGCTCTTTCTGTGAGCACCCAGGCCATCGCCCCAGCACATCAGACAGGACTCAAAGAATCTTCTTGCAGTTCCAAGCCACTTAAAAGATGCTGCTTTCAGTCATATTTTGATACTTGCTTAGTTACTAGGGACAGTAGGAAGAGGGGAATGTGGGGCTGAATTATCTTTGGAGGACCTCCTGCTGGCCCCATGATTCTCTGTGTATAGAGGAACACTGGAAAGAAGCTAAAATGATGAAAATTTTCCATCTTTCGATAGTGTTGCTGTCCCCAGGAGGCCAATATGATTGAAAGTTGTTGAAGAACAGGGAGCAATAAGTTACTGCTTTAATTTTTGGTTGGCACCTCGCGATAAATAAGGGGGGTTTGAGTTGCAGTTTGGGCACTCAGCCTCTAAAAGGTTCGCCATCACTGCTATAGATGATTAGTCTGACTCTTGTTCTATGAGGGGATTGAGCAGCGTCCAGACCCTGGTGCCGACCACAATTCTCCAATCTCTACACATACACAATCACTGCTCTCAGTCTCCACTAACGTCATCCTGGCCTAGAGTAAGAATCTTATTGGACAAAAGTTCCTGGTTGTACTCGGCTTCTATTGCATGAAGCACCTGTCAATCTGTCACTCCAGCTCTAACACTGACTGGCAGCTGCCTCATCCAATAAAGGCTTACTACAGCCAGTGTGTAATGTAACCAGTACACAGGGGGCGGGGCTTCTCTGCCTGTCAGCACCAAGTCTATGGAGAGAGATAAGATCTATCTGTCGGTGCCCTTTAACTTGCCGCTATGTCAGGGCCCCTGATGCCTGCACTGCCGGTCACTGTCCTAACGGTGGGAATCTGAATAAGTAGAATTGCGCCTTTACGTACATCTACCACTTCTCTACTCCGCTGCCAGACCTCGGGGATAAGATGGTACAAGTGTCTGCAGGGCACGGAGCTCCGCACACACCTGGGCTATGGCCAGGGACAACACTAATAGCCTGGATGAAAGCCATGTGCTAAAGGGCGCAGATTCTTCGAGTTCCGCAGAAATGGCACTGTGTGACTTCCCCCATAAAGTTCGTGTGTCACATCCGACCCGGCACAAGCAGCTATGACCCAAATAACCCCATGTGAGCCCCGGATGTGTCCCTGGTACAGTGATGACAGGTGTCACTAGAGCCCCGCCCCCTCAGGCACTCCCCGTTACTCTCCGGGTGAGTCCCGTACACTGTGCCCAGTGCCAGTGCAGTCTATAACCCCCGCCCTGGCGCGGTAGCATTGTGCACCCAGCTCCCGGCTTGTCTCTCGGGGCTCTGAAGCCATGACACCCTGAAGGTCACCCGGTACTGCTAAGGTTACCTGACAAGTACGTGCTGTCCTTGGTAGTGCTGGGAATTTCCAATGCGATCAGTGACTGCCGGGTGCAGCCTCAGCGCCTTGTTTTCTGCTCCTCTTTCGTCCGACTCTCCCGCCCCCTGTCACCGACTCCTGTCAAAACGGAGTTATCTGGATCGCCAGGGGGAGCCCTCGAGTCGCGAGGAGACTGGGGTGGACTTTCCCGTCCTAGAGGATTATGGGAAGTGAAGTTCTGCTCTGTTAAAGACCGCCATCTTTGTGAAGGGCACAATACAACAGCAATCCGTACGGCGGCAGGTATTACGGGCCTGAGAGAGCTGCAGGTACAGATCTTATCTCCCCACACTCTATCCCTAGACTTGGTGCTGACAGGGAGAGAAGCCCCGCCCTCGTGATCTGATTGGATACCACAAACTGGAGGCAGCTGCCACTCAGTGATACAGCTCGAGTGACTGGCCCATTACAAGCAGCCAGTAACTCTTGTCCAACCAGAAGTTAGTGGAGATTGAGAGCAGTGATTCTCCGTGTTATAATATACCCTGTATATAAGTCAGCACTGGGCACAAGGAGTAGCTGCTCAGTCCATAGACATATGAAGGGAGGAAGAACTAAAAGGAATCTGTACCGTCATGTTTACAATCACCAAATTTAGCACAGCTGACATTTTCACCCCGCGCTTTCCAAAATCCACTTATTACCCACCATATACAGGAGCCATTGTCTGCTCATGCTGCTGCTGTGGCAGTTGGAAGCTGAGCCGTGAATGGTTGCTGTTCTGCCATAGGTCATTAATATGAGCTCTGAGCTTTTATTGGTTGATTGGTGTGAGGTAACATGAATAGGGATACAGAGATAGGGGGAGATTTATCAGAAATGTCTGATAAAAAACTAATCTGAGATCAGCTGTAATTTTATAAACAGCTGTGGGAAAATGAAACTTGACAAAGTGACAGTCACTGGAACGAGAGCGTCAGAGACGGACAGTCACTGGAACGAGAGCGTCAGAGACGGACAGTCACTGGAACGAGAGCGTCAGAGACGGACAGTCACTGGAACGAGAGTGTCAGAGACGGACAGTCGCTCGAATGAGAGTGCCAGAGACGGACAGTCGCTGGAATGAGAGCGTCAGAAACGAAGAGTCGCTGGAATGAGAGTGTCAAAAAAGTTTATAAAAAAGGGACGGCAGTGACAGCCTGACACAGTATATATATACATATAAAATTATTTTTTTGTAGCTAAGAGCAGCACCGGGAACTACAGCTAGTTGCTTATATAATATGGGTGTCCTGCGGAATTCTATGTGTGCATCTGCACCAACCTGTGATAAACCAGAAATTACAATCTGCACCATAGGGGCTATTCATAGTCAACAAAGCCACAAGCTAAATGTGGACAAGTTTGATGATAATCAATATTACCACCACTGGTGTTGTCACCCATCTTTTCCAGACAAATTATATTACTCTATCCTGCTTTTAGTCTTATGGCAACCACACATTGTAGTGACATCAGAGCAGAAGAATTTATTTAGGTAAATTGACCATGCAGAGTTTTAGAAAAGCTGTGTGACCAGCATTCTGATGCAGTTTTGGGGATCTCACTTACCATCACTGTTCAAGGAGCACTCCCCCTCCCTCCTGCTCCCCCAGCACTTACCTCCCCCCTCTGCCTAATGTAATCTCATGTCAGCAGAGGATGAAAGTTTCAATACAGAGTGGGTTGCCTACTGTGACAACCTGTGAAGCTACTGCACAGAGGTGCTCTGGTAACAACCCCAGAGCCCTCCTGGTTCAGGAAGGAGGCTATGGATAACAAATAAATTACCAGTCAGTGCATTTGATTCTACAATCACTTTTAGGCTAAACCACCCTGTCAGGAACAAATGACTAAAAAAGCTGAGAGCGGCCAACCCTGTCCCCAGATGAAGCCAAGCCCCTTGGCGAAACATTTATAAATCCAGTGACACGGCCGAGGCGCAGGAAGCAGTCAAATGACCAGTCAGCACTTTGCTCACTCTGCTCATACTAACACAGCATCGGGCAGGCAGCTTTCGAGAGAGCCTCAATAAGCACATGCAATACTGACTACCTGAGGTCTTATATACTATTCTCCTAAGATTCATTTTGCAATAGCAGATTTGAATAAGAGGAGGTGCCCTTATTATTCAAAGTAACCCCCCTCAGTACTTGTCCCTGTTCACAATGTGAACAAGTACCTACAGTGTGGACTTTAATTTTAGTGAAAAGTAAAAAATTTATTTGGAGAATCCAAATACTCACGACCTAATCTTTTGTCCTTTTCCGTGTACCATTCCTTGAATCCTCTGATAAGTACCCCAGTATAGTCTGAGTAAACATTTTAAATATATTAACCCTAAGGTAATAACTGTGGACCATCAGAACTTCAACATTTTCAACCATTATCTTACCTCTGTGAGATGGTATGTGCCTTCAGAATTTTTAGTGGCGGGTGCTCCTTAGCTTTATTCAGATGGAGCCAGGCAACATGAAGCTGGTAGATCAAGCCTGTATTATCCTTCACAACTTTGTTTGGATACCCGGTGGTTCATCAGGCGGCGACCGGACATCAGCCAACAGCTTCTATTCACCAGATTGGTCTTCTTTAAAATTCCGGTAGTGAGGAAGATTGTGCAGGACATCAAAATATTACAAAAAACGATTGCCATTTTATTCTCATGGTGCTTCTTCCAGAAGAAGTACCATGAGTACAGGTTTCCTGCAATTTTTTTGATGTCCTGCACAAAAGTAGTGTTGCTCCTACCCCATTCATCTGGGATCATCAGTTCCCTGATCTACTCCCACACCTTATGTTTTCTGAATAAAATATATAATTTAACTTCTATTTTCTGCCTTGATCCTGATTATTCTCCAAACTCAGGACCCAGAGAAGGTGTTGCTGCCGGACTAGAGAAATTGATCTCTCCACATCCATCTTCTCTGGTCTCTGTCTTCTTCAAAAATGCTACAAACATCTCCCACATGATGGTGGACTCCTGGGCAACCCACGAAAAAAAACAGAGTGCCACCGCATGGAACCTTATGGTTCAGATGGTGGTATGGCAATTAACCTTATTGCAAAAGCTCAGAGGGATGCTCTTTTCAGCTGCTCTTCAACATTATTGTACCTAGCATTCACCTTTCTTAACAAAGCTTTAAAAATATCTGATTCTCCCATATGTATTGCATTTGTGAAGCTACAACTAAATGAAAAATAATACTAGTCGATTTGAAATGTATTGTTACCTTGTTTATCAATGGAAGTCTATTAAGAGAACCATATAGATTGGAGTTAATATTTATACCAGACCTAAAATTATTAACTTCCCTGGCCCTTGTAGTCCAGACCGCTCCAGTGGGCAAGGAATAGACTTAATGCAGCTCATTTCTAGCCCAGAGGCAAGACCAAACTGCTCCACTATCTATGTATTATTTTTTAAGACTTTTATCTTCTAAGTTCATTTAAATAATAATATGAAATAAAATGTATTCCCCCCTTTCATATACTCTCTGTGCCCCAGTGTGTACCTCTCACTTTGTTAACCATTTATCTTAAACCTAGCTCTGGGATTCATATAAAATGTGTTCATTTCTGTACAAGCATAATTTTATATTTCACATTTAACCTTGTTCAATTAGGGATAAATTAAAAGACACATTTCAATAAGACCATTTATTTGCCTTTTTAAGGGTTTGCTGAGGAACAGTAACTTTTGATCAGTTTTCCAATAAGGAAAGACAGTTCCTGGGGTTCTTATGCCGCCTGTGCAAAGCCAACCCTGTTGTTGCTCATATCATATACAGAGTAGTACTGCCTTAGGAATACATCTCCTAAGATCCACAGGGGTTGACCATTCTGAGATGGGAGGTAGGTTTCCTCAACACCAACTGTACAATAACCATTATTCTAGAGAAACAAAAACATAAAGAAAATTCATTTAAATAATACTTTCATCTGATGAATCAGTATAAAGGTGGGCAGATGTTAAGGATTGACCTTACAGAAAATACGTGTTTGACCAGTTAGCACTGTCCCATTGAATTATTGATTCTATAAGTGTTGAAAATCCGAAAGTCCGAAAATCTGTATTATTGTGTTCTATACACTTTGAATATGGTTACATTTACATGCATAGGTATAAAGTTCCACTCTAGTTCTTATACTGACTGTTAGTGCTGATCACTACAACCCCCAACCTTCTTTTTCAAGTTGGCACATTTTCTGACAAAACAATTGGCTAACATTGTGGGCCTTTTTCATTGGAAACCCTGCTCCCTTTCTGAAACGGTATGCCTGCTCCCTTGTGAGAAATGGTGCAGCAGAAAGTGCCTAAAATGTATTGTCTTTTAAATAATGAATGTACCCATTAAATATGTATAATAAATATAATAAATGAAAGTGACCAGTTACCTGAATTATGTACTGAGAGGGTGGAATAGGAAATTGGTTTCCATTTATGGTGAAGCTGATAGGTGGCAGGCTCTGCACATTGTTACAATTGACCAGAAACTGAAAATCAAAAATATAAAGGCTATAAACATATTTGACAAGAATTTTTTTCATATTATATTGTTTTTACATATAGCATGTTATTATGAGTTAAAAGATTCACACAGAAATCTTTATTCTTCAGACCCCCTCTAATATACGGTTTGAATCCTTGTACTAAAAAAATTCCAAATGCAGCGAAATTGACAAAAAATGCATTTGTATATTACATTCTTATGGGCTCTGTTTTTATGGTTTTCATTACACACTCCAAATGACACCTCCACTTTGTTCTCTGAGTCAGTATGATTTCGGAAATAGCAAATTTATATAACTTTTATTATGTAAAATTTCTTCATTTTGTCAATAACTTTTTCATACTTCATGGTATGGACCTGTGTAAGGTATAATTTTTGTAGGACCAGCTACCGTTTTCATTGTTACAATTTTTTTTTCTCTCTTGCTGATTCTCTTACCAAATATTGTCAACGTGGTTTGGCTAAATGATGGAGAATAATATTGCACGACTATATTAAAATGCAGCTCTTCAGATTGATAGTATTAGCAAATTGGAGAATGCTAACTCCTTTGTCTAATGGTGAGCCAAGACACATTTACACATCTACCACAACATCAACTCTCATATACAAGTCTTATCGGTTAATGGTTGCAACATTTACTACCACTTCTCCACTCGCTGCAGCTACACGATGGGGGGTCAGAGACCTAGAGGTGGGATCTGCATCTATTGTACATAGCTTGTGGCTATGCATAGAAAGCTAAAGTGGGTTATTCTCCGCATGTGATGTTAAGGCCCCAGAGAGAGTGAAGGAGTGAAATGAGGCTTCTTATTGCGAGACAAATTCTATTTTCTCGTGGCTCCATTTAATATCCTGTTCCATGTGCTGGAAAGCTGAAAATAAATCCAAATTTGGTGGAATTGACATAAACCACAGTTGCGCTATATCCTGATGGCTTTATTTTTATGGCTTTCAATGTGTGTTCGAGATGACACCGAACCTTTATTCTTTGGTTCAGTATGATCGCTGATTGTACAGTTTAGATTATATAGTTTAGTTATTTCTTAACCGAAAAAACCTAAAACCTTGCATTAAAAATAAGAAATATTCAGACTTTCAGACAGCTTGATAAATCTTCCCCATAGACTGTAAGCTCTTGTGAGCAAGGCCCTCATTCTAAGTGTTTCATCTGACAATGTTATTGCTTGATTATGTGTTATCTTACTGTATAGTACTCAATGTTCTGTAAAGTGCTGATCTATGATTATTTATTGTTATTAATCTCACCTCTCCATTCTGCCCCTGTTGGGCTCCAAGGTATTGGAGGAGAGAGCCCATATACTGTTGGGGAACGGTTAGTGGAGAGGTTCCTGTATCCACAATAGCCTGACAACCTTGACTGCACCATCCCGTTGCTTGTCCATTGATTGAGAACCTGTAAGGTACAAGGATGAGCAGTATGCATCATTCTTTGACAAAAAAACATTTAAACACCCATACATACTAGGTCTTTGGCACCTTAACAAATATTATAGTAAATGTGAATCATGTTCCAAACTAACTACAAAATAATATGTTTTAATTATTGGTCTTTTAATGCATCTTATCTCTTTCAGTCAGAAGATTTTTTTTTGGAGTCCTTTTTGTCAAATGATCATTATCTGTTTTTTTTATACAATGGTCAGAGTTTTAAATACCAAGTTATCCATCTGGTGTTAGGTACACAATGCCTGTAACTTACTCATCAATTCCAATTTGCCAGTAAACTTCTTGAGTGACAGGAGCCCAAAGTATCTGTCCAGAATACAAGCTGTTATCCACCCCACCAAAGATCACCTCACCGGATTGGCTAGAAAAAAAACATAATTACAATCAGACTATATGAACTAGTAGTGGATTTTTATATAACTACAAAAATACAAATCACAATGATCAGTGTTATTATTATTTTCACTTTTCCTTTGTGTTTTGTCACATTTAGAACTCTAAATGTTTGATGTACCTGCCCATGTAGACGCTGAAGATGGGATAGTTCAGCAGGTTCTGCTGCAACATTCCTTGCATAGCTGTAGTAGCACCCCCAGCAGACATGGCAGGGTATGCCATTCCAAAGATCCCATCAAACTTTGAGTAGTAAAAGCTGCTGCCACTTTCTGTATAGGTCAGTCCAAATTCCTGGTTAGTGATGGTTAGTCCTTGAACCTATGTGAAATATATTTGCATGATATGATACATGAAAATATGCAATATATAATATGTTGCATGAAAATATTTACAGTAACTTACAGAATAACTTGATTAGGAGCAAATGATTATCCTTAGTCTTGGTTTACTCACCGAAACTGTGTCATAGCCAAAGACACCACTGACACTTCCACTGCCATAAGACATTGTGAACTGTTGTCCATTTGATGTGTAGGTAGAGGACTGACTAGGGTTAAATACATTGTGGTTGCCTAAATAAATAAAATGCATGAGTTTTACAGAAAAAAAGTTTAACGTATCACTAAAATACATGATAATGTATTAATTAGGGTAAATTAATAAAGAACAGATAAGCTTCAATTTTGTGCCTGTTCCATTAAGGATTTGCAGAAACTCATGTGCTTAGTGCAGCAACATCCAAATTCATGTGAATGGGACACATTTATAGTCAGAGAAAAGTTTTCCCTAATACACATTTTACAAACAAAAACATATTACAATATTTAAGGTTCCATACCTTACTTTAAACTGATTGAACTCTACTTTGTTCCAGCAAAATATGTTTTCCGTCTCTGAGATTGTAATGGAGCCATGGATGGTGTTACTGTCACTCATGATGGTACATAATTACGAACCCTAATACTGATACTCAACCCTTATTTCGCTACATGAAGGTGGATGGGTAAGGTCAAGCCACATCCATTTATATTCTGATCAAAAAATGTAAGCTAGCAATTATATGATAATCTTTAATGTGATCATCTCCACTCCATACTATTTATTTTAAAAACTGCACAAAAAAATTTCTGTAATACCAAAGTATTCAGACCCCTTTAAAGTTTTCAGTCTTTGTTTCATTGCAGCCAATTGGTAAAATCAAAGTTCTTTTTTTTGCTCATTAATGCATACTCTGCACCCCATCTTGACAGAAATGTAGATATTTTTGCTAGAACTCAAATATGACATAGTCATAAGTATTAAGACCACTTGCCGTGGCACTCATATTTAACACACATGCTGTCCATTTCCTTCTGATCCTCGAGATGATTCTACTGCGTCATTAGAGTCCAGCTGTCTTGATTAAACTGATTAGACTTGATTAGGAAAGGCACACACCTGTCTATACAAGACCTGACAGCTCACAGTACAGGTCAGAGCAGATGAGAATCATGAAGTATAAGGAACTGCCCAAGGATCTCAGAGACAGAATTGTGGCAAGGCACAGATCTGACCAAGGTTACAAAATAAATTCTGCAACACTCAAGATTCCTTAGAGCACAGTGACCTCCATAATCCTTAAATGAAAAAGGTTTGTAACATCCACAACAGCCAAAATAAGCAATTATGGGAGAAAAGCCTTGATGACAGAGGTAAAGAACCCCAAGATGACTGTGGCTTAGCTCCAGAGGTGCAGTAGGGAGATGTAAGAAAGTTCCACAAAGTCAACTATCACTGCAGCCCTTTGGCAGTCATCACTTTATAGCAGAGTGTGCCGAGGGAGGTCTCTCCTCGGTGCAAGACTTATGAAAACCTGCATACAGTTTGAAACCCAGACAGAGAAATAAGATTCTCTGGTCTGATGAGATGAAGATTGAACTTTTTGGTGGTAATTCTAAGCGGTTTGTGTGGAGAAAATTGGGCACTGCTCCTCACCTGCCAAATACAATCCCAACAGTGAAACGTGGTGGTAACAGGATGACTGATTGCAATTGAAGGAAAGATGAATGCGGCCAAGTATAGAGATATCCTGGATGCAAACCTCTTCCAGAGTGCTTAGGACATCAGACTGGGTCGAAAGTTCACTTTTGAAAAAGACAATTACCCGAAGCACACAGTTAAAATAACAAACCAATGGCTTCAAAACAACTCTGTGATCCATTATTGACTGGTCCAGCCAAAGTCCTGACCTCAACCCAATTGAGCTCTCAAAAGGGATTTAAAAATGGCTTTCCATCAACATTCACCATTCAACCTGAGGGGAGTGGAGAGGATCTGCAAGGAAGAATGGCAGAGTATCTCCAAATCCAGTTGTTAAAAACTTATTACATTATTCCCAAGAATACTTATGGCTGTACTATCTCAAAATGTGCTTCTATTCAATACTGAGCTAAGGGTCTGAATACTCATGACCATGTGATGTTTCAGTTTTTCTTGTTTAATAAATTTACAAAAATATCTACATTTATGTTTATTTTTCTGTCTAGATGGGGTACAGAGTTTACTTTAATGAGCAAAAAAAAAAGACTATTTTGACCTTACCAATTGGCTGAAATGAAACAAAGAGTGAAAAATTTCCGTAACCACTGTTAACCAGTATAAAATCTAATAAGTATATAATGACACGCACCGCAAGCAGCACTTTGACAGGATGCCGATGGAACCCACAGGTTGGAAGATCCAGTGTCAAAAAGAACCAAGAAGTTTTGGGGTGGGGTTCCTATGCTGATTTGTCCATAATAGTATGTCTAAAAACAAAACAAGCATCAATGTCTACTTTATATTTCAGTAGCAAGTAATTTTGTGTGTATTTATTTAAACTTACATCCATGTACATGGGCTCATAGGCTACAGCAAAATCATATTTTTGGTTCAAGTGGTATTTAATTGCAGGGTCTCTTTTGTGAGTCTTCATGTATTGGTCCAAAACTCCTTTCTCTCGCATGTTATCCCGAGCAGACTTATATCTTTGTA
The DNA here is from genome assembly GCA_019512145.1 of Engystomops pustulosus. Taxonomy (NCBI): domain Eukaryota; kingdom Metazoa; phylum Chordata; class Amphibia; order Anura; family Leptodactylidae; genus Engystomops; species Engystomops pustulosus. Next base: position 180,063,280 of record CM033642.1, on the reverse strand, counting down.
GAGGGACTCTAAAATGGAAAATAAGATGTTAAGCAATGATGTTTTTAAACTATAGTCTACCAAATATATTTCCAAGCAGTTATTGGTAAGATTGTTTCCCTGTGTATACAGTGCAGTACGGTGCCACCGAGCGGTTGCCATACGTCCCAACAACCGTCTCCTGAATGAGGCCTAATGGAAAGGAAATGTACAAATGTAATTATTGTTTTAAAGTATTAAATTGCCTAGCTTAACAATATCCAGTCCACAGGTGTTATTACAAAGGAAATGTTGGCGGCATCCATTTTAACTTGCCAAAACCTGGCAAGACCCCGATAGCCCCCCCTAACTTTTGCCCCATATCCCTACTCAATACGGATTAAAAGTTGTATATCAGGTGGGCTACATCTGGGCAAGGGTTTCCTTAGTTGGAATGTGCCTTCTTATTGATTTGGTGGATTTTATAGGAAAAAATCGAATGCCTTCTCTGTTTCTTTCTTTGTATGCGGAGAAGGTGTTCATTAGAGTTCACTGGGGATATCTTAAAGAAGTGTTAGGAAAATTTGGTTTCTCTGAGGAGGCAATGAGAGGGATGCTGGCACTTTACACTAAGCCATTTGCCTTTGTGTCCATGGCTGGGTACTCCACTACTCCTTTTTGTATTTCAAATGGAACCTGACAAGGATGTCCATTGTCACCCCACATTTTCACACTTGTCATGGAACCTTTGGTGGAGACTATAACATCCTCTAGTGAGATCTCTGGTATCACATACTAAATTACTTTTAGTATGCATGCATCCTTAATATTGTGCCTGATAGTTGGGTTTACTTTGTTACTCGTTGAATTAGTATGTTAAGAGTGATCATTAAACTACATGTACAAAAACAAAATGAAGCCGAAAGGCATCCTACTGTAAGTGAACAGGTTGTAATGTGCCGTAATGATGTATATATGCTTTTTGGCTTCATTAAAGTAAAAAAAAAATGGCACAGAAGATTTCATGCCATTTAAACCAACAAATGAATAAATCTAGTGCAAGGCGAGATTTTAAAACTTTTTTAAAAGTTGGATAAAAGGAAATTCCAGTCCCCTCCTGGTGTGAAGCATTTTGCAACTTTTTGTGTTACTCTGAAAAAAAAGTTCCCAAAAAAATCAGCAGTGCAGGAGAACACTGAAGATTTATTAGAGGACATCTACCATCAAGATCAAGGAGTGTTAACCAAGCCCACTAACATGCTGATATGTGCCTCATGTGGCAGGATCTGCTCTTCTAATGCCTTTGTTTTTATCAATAAAAAGGCTAATTAATTATTATGAAAATGACCATGAGGGGTTCCAGGTTCCTTGACATTTATGGAGTACAATTTTTAAAGGCTTTTTTGTTAAAACAAGTGCATAAGAAGCACGTATTCTGTCAGAGAGGGCTTACACCTGTATGTAGATGTCCTTAATGCACCTTGACATTGGGAAACATGGTGAGCTTGCATTTAGCGCACCATGAGGTTCTCCAAAGTCATGGAGAAAGCACAGGCTCAAAAGCTCTAAGACCCCAGTATGCCCCTACAGCAGTTTGTGACAGCAGCAGGATATTATTGCATTCTGGAGATACTGGTTAACCCACTAAGCCATGCTTTTTCTTGTTATTTAGCATATATTTTTTTGGGTTTTTTTTAAACAGAATTATACAGTGCAGGGAGTTAATTATCCCGGTGGTCTCCTAGGGTAACTGGATTGCACTGGTGCAAATAACAGTGCAGTAATACTAATATGCAGTGGAGGCGAGGAGGGTAACAGGAAGAGGGGAGGGATGCGAATGGAAAGGGTTGGAGAGAAGTGTACATTTCAAAGGAGGGGATAACAGTAGCAATGAACACAATATTAACAGTTAACAATAACCATAACAGTAACATGTTCCATGTATGCTTCTTCCCATTAGCTGTGCCGCTGTTGAACACGTTGATGAGTCTGTCCTGGGGTATGATTCAATACCTAACATATGTGTACCACCAAAGTACTTAAGAGAGTGCCCATGTACGCTTGTATGTAGGTAATGAGCCCATTCTGCTTACAATAAGCTATTCCATAGTTGCGTTGAATTGCATACCCCGCACAATCTCCCTAAGTAATGGGGGAAGCTAGATTTCCATTTTTTAACTACTTGTACTCTGGTGACTGTCAAGATGTGGAATGTCAATTGTCCTTGTTGAGATCATCCACATCTAGGGATATGAGAGCTAGGAGAAGACCCAATGATGGAGGGAACAGTTTTTTTTAGGAAAAGAAAGATGGAATGCCACAAGCGAACAATATTCCCACAACACCACCACACATGTGAACATGAGAATGCCAGTCTCTCTATTACATCTACAGAATGTGGCAGAATGGGTCAGATACCACCTGTATCGTAGTTTCTTGGATATCTCTAAGTGATTGATGCAGTGAGATGATTTAGAGCTCATAAGGAACACCTATTGCCACTGTTGAGGTGAGAATTGGCTGTGTAGTTCTTTTTCCCATCTAGTGACAAAGTTAATGGGTCCTTCTGTGTCGGACTGTGTGAGAGCGCCATAGATCACTGAAATACCTTCACGCTTTTTAAGAGGGTCGTAGAAAATGGATTCTAAGGGAGTTGGAGGATGGTTTGCCCCACATCATGCCCTGTGGAGAAGGACCCATTTGCTTTGTCTCTAGATGGGAAAAGATGGATACATATATTCAGCAGAAGAGGGGGTTAAGGGGTACAGGAAGAGGGGAGGGATAGAAATGGAAGGGCAGGAGAAGAGTGTACATTTCGGAGGAGGGGGTAACATGTTCCCTGTATGCTTCCTCTGATGTGTACACTCTTCTCCTACCCTTCTCATTCCCATCCCTCCCTTCCTCCTGTACCCCTCCCCCCCCTTTTCCTTTCCCCCCTTCCACTGGAGATTTGTATAACTGCATTGTTATTTGCACTGATGCAATCTGTTTACCTCCGAGGGACCACAGGGATTATTAACTCCCAGTACTGTATAGTTCTGTTTAAAAAAAACAATAAAAATGTATGTTAAAAAAGAAGAAAAAAAATTAAATTTAGGGCCTAAAGCAAGCTAATAAGAAATCTTACTTATACAAGAGAGTGTTTATACTTTCTATGAAACATCATGGTGTTAAAAAGCTCAATATAACCCTTGATAAATTGTTGTAATTTCCAAAATACAATCATTTGTGGGGGGTGGGGTCACTTTTCTGATACCTCAGGAAGTTTTCAAAGTAATGGCACCTAAAATAGCATCATCAAAATGCCTTTCAAAAGCTGCAATGGTGCTCCTTCCATTCTGTGCCCTGCTGAGATGTGTTTTTTCATTTTATCCTGCATGAGCATGTACATTTTAGGGATAAATAATCATTTTATAGAGCTTTCATGTTTTAATTCTTGCGAGATACTTTAAGGGTTAACAAGCTTAACAATGTGTTTTGAATAGTTTGAGGGGTGTAATTTTAAAAATAGGGTGATTTGTGGGGGATTTCTCATAAATAAAACATTTAAAACCCTTGTTAAGATGAATTGTCCTCTAAAATGATAGGATCTGAATCTAATGTCCTAATAAAATTTAAAAAAACATATAAAAAGATTATGTCAACATAAAGCAGACATATGGTTAAGGTTAGTTAGCAACCAATTTGGGCAGTTAGACTAACTGTATGATGAGCAAAACATTTAGAAACAGAATCACAAATTTTTCTAAATTTTCACCAAATTTCCATTTTTTAATAAATAACTTCAACCAATGAAAAGGTACGTCCAGGTTGGCGTCTACTTCGTGCTTTCCTCATTCCCCCGAAGCAGCGCCTGCAGCCGCCACGTGATGTTAAGTCATCATCATGTGTGTCGGCTTCAGAGCCGTCGTGTACAGTGCAAAGCTCCACTTCGAGGGAACGAGGAAAGTTGAGTTTTGGATTCTGCATAGAGCATAGCGTAGAAGAAGAGGAGCGCAACATAGAGGAGGAAAACTAATTGAACTGGAAGGTGATAATTTGTTCCAGTGTTTTAAAGTGACACTGGTACACTTGACCTTATGCCCCAGCACTTGCCCGTGTAAGCCGGGTGCTTGCGTCAGGCCTGTGAAGAGGCATGCATATTTAAAAGAAATATATTTAAAAAACCATATATATATATACATACACTCACCAGCCACTTTATTAGGTACACCTATCCAACTGCTCGTTAACACTTAATTTCTAATCAGCCAATCACATGGCGGCAACTCAGTGCATTTAGGCATGTAGACATGGTCAAGACAATCTCCTGCAATTCAAACCGAGCATCAGTATGGGGAAGAAAGGTAATTTGAGTGCCTTTGAACTTGGCATGGTTGTTGGTGCCAGAAGGGCTGGTCTGAGTATTTCAGAAACTGCTGATCTACTGGGATTTTCACGCACAACCATCTCTAGGGTTTACAGAGAATGGTCCGAAAAAGAAAAAACATCCATTGAGCGGCAGTTCTGTGGGCGGAAATGCCTTGTTGATGCCAGAGGTCAGAGGAGAATGGGCAGACTGGTTCGAGCTGATAGAAAGGCAACAGTGACTCAAATCGCCACCCGTTACAACCAAGGTAGGCAAAAGAGCATCTCTGAACGCACAGTACGTCGAACTATGAGGCAGATGGGCTACAGCAGCAGAAGACCACGCCGGGTGCCACTTCTTTCAGCTAAGAACAGGAAACTGAGGCTACAATTTGCACAAGCTCATCGAAATTGGACAGTAGAAGATTGGAAAAACGTTGCCTGGTCTGATGAGTCTCGATTTCTGCTGCGACATTCGGATGGTAGGGTCAGAATTTGGCGTCAACAACATGAAAGCATGGATCCATCCTGCCGTGTATCAACGGTTTAGGCTGGTGGTGGTGGTGGTGTCATGGTGTCGGGAATATTTTCTTGGCACTCTTTGGGCCCCTTGGTACCAATTGAGCATCGTTACAACGCCACAGCCTACCTGAGTATTGTTGCTGACCATATCCATCCCTTTATGACCACAATGTACCCAACATCTGATGGCTACTTTCAGCAGGATAATGCATCATGTCATATAGCTGGAATCATCTCAGACTGGTTTCTTGAACATGGCAATGAGTTCACTGTACTCAAATGGCCTCCACAGTCACCAGATCTCAATCCAATAGAGCATCTTTGGGATGTGGTGGAACAGGAGATTCGCATCATGGATGTGCAGCCGACAAATCTGCGGCAACTGTGTGATGCCATCATGTCAATATGGACCAAAATCTCTGAGGAATGCTTCCAGCACCTTGCTGAATCTATGCCATGAAGAATTGAGGCAGTTCCTAATAAAGTGGCCGGTGAGTGTATATACAGAGTGAAACCTCCCCAAAAGACTACCTATATTAGATCTGAGCTGACCCCCTCCATTTTTTTATTCAATTAGTGCTATTTTTTTGCCACTATACTCTATGTAAGCTGCCTCCACTCTGCAGACCACCACCTTCCTAAGATCTGCTCAAGGAGGTTACACTGTACTGTGAATCCCTCGGTGGGACCAGACACCTGGCACTATGGCAGGGGGCACTGTTCCCACCCATAGGAGGCCCCTGCCCGTGGCTGTAATAGTACTCGGTGCGGATGGAAACGGCCGCTCGAGTACTATCACTGCAGCGAGTACGAGGCAGCACATGGCGCACTCTGACCCTAGATGTGCTGCACCCTAGATGGGTGGCAGCAGTGGCAGGACAAGGTAAGTACATGATTTTATTTTTTTTTCGGAAAAGAGAGGCCAGGGGCAGTGTGTATGAGGGGGCCTGGGCCATATTTAAAATTCAAGGGAAAGAAGTTCAATGTGAACAAAGAGAGGGCCTATTTAAAATTCGGGGAAGGTAGTGTGTAAAATGTGGGTGCCCCCATTAAAAATTTCTGGTTGTAATGTGTGAAATAAGCTGGCCCTTTTTAAAATTCATGAGGGGATCTATTTTGGAAAATGCATAGAGGTGACAGCATTTAAGATATTTGGGGGCAATATACAGAAATAAAACAATTTATATGTAGTGGGAACGTGTCAGCAGGGAGTTTCCCAGTAACAAGTGCCGTGTGCAGCATGTGATCCACTTTTCCTGTTGCAGCATTGAAAAAATGAGGGAGGCGGGAGGGAGCTAAATGCCAAAGTCAGGATCAGCACCCCTATTGAATGTGATTAACTTTGCTTTCAAACTGTCCTGCATTACTGATGTGTTTTGTGCATGTGTTGTGTACCCTGGATTCCTGTGCCTGCGTGGTACTAACACGGCAACCAGAATGTATAACATTCAGTGGCACCCAGAAGATACACCACATGTCTGTATCATCAGGAAACCCTTGCAGTTTTAAACCCTACAGAAATGCAGGGCAGTTTAAATGTAGAGCCATTGATTACAATGGAGGGGGGGGGGGCGCTGATCTGTACTATGGCAAGTAGTTACAAGGAAAGAAAATTACATGCTGCAGAAGGCACTTCTGCTAGTTACTGGGGTAATCTATGCTGACAAGATCTCTTTAATAAAAATAAATAATACAGTTTTTATACAATAATTGATTAGGCAGTACTGTAGTACTGTGTATAAAAAGAATAAGTAGATTGTTATAAAACACATTCTTTAGTGGGGGCACTGTATACAAATAATTAGAAGGGACAAATACGTAAATTAATATATTAAAGGGGACCATGTATATAATAATTCACAGGGGAACCATGTATCATTTAATTAATGGGGAGGGGGGCACACATGAATTAGGATTATTTATTCAGGGTCTGTAATATATATATTTGGGGGTAACAATGTAATTTTTGATATATGCTGGGGGCACAGAGTGGTTTTGTTATGTAGATTATTTAGAAGCACAGTTTGGGACTTTTTTGTTATCCAGATAGCTAATGAGTGTAAATTAGAGAATTGCTTATTTTGGCTTAGTACAGCCTGGCTTTGGCTTAGAGCAAAGGTTTTTATACTCTACAATTACACTTTAACATTTGTTAATTTTTTTACTATCTCAAATTTTCACAAAACACTGCATAAAATTTTAAGGTAGCTAAAAAAAAAAGAAATAGTTACCTTAAATCTCTACACTCTAATATTTGTTAAACTATGTTCAGGCTTCATCATTGGGGGTAAAGCATTTTGTGGGAATTAAACAAAAGGAAAACTTGACATTTAAAAATATTTTTTTCAATATAACTATAATAATTTATCCCTCAAATTCATATTTACACAGGGTTAAGAAAGAGAATGTACACATTGGCCCAGATTTGCTAAAAACAGTGCAAACTGTACTATGTGTAGTGTGCAGAGGGCACCAGATTCAATGTTGGTGGCACCCATTCTTCATGAATCTGCACTGCTCCAAAAGAGTGCACCAACTTTTTTTGGTGCATCTTTAAAGGGAACCTAAATAAATATCCAAAAGATGTGTAGCTGGGTGGTATGGGCAATTATACAAAATTACACCACGCTCTTCAAATATCCATACCCCAAAATGTGACCAGTACAAATACAATCAGTACAATATACGTATTAAATACAAAATCATTTTTAACTAAGAACATTCTTACTTTTAGACAGCGTGATAACTCTGTCCCATTATTCTTATGTATGCAGATGGCCTGGCACTAGAGATCTATACATAATGACATTATTTACTCAAGAATGATGTGGCTAGATGAAAAATTCCAAGGATACCTCAATCAGCCAAGAGGCACTAAGACTTCTATGGGAGAAGTGTGGGTGTATATAAAGCATTGTCAGTAACCTGCATGTAATATGACTCTAATGGGATTGTGTGTGTACATCAATCGACAGTGGTGAGTCCAGAGGCTCCGTAATAAGTGTAAAAAATGTAAAAAAAAAAAAAAAAGAAATTTTGATTATAGCTAGCAAACTTAGAAAATAAAATTACTAAGTAATTTCTCATCATATATTCTCTTTAAAGTGCACAGATTCAAAATCTAATGTACATATAATATATTATCTGGCTTGCACTCACCTTACAAGTCCCTCTGCCAATTGAAGGCAGATAAAAGCAACCACCACCCACTTCATGTTTTCTGTCTATCCTTTCTTAGGAAGAATCAAGTATTAGCGTATGAAATTCACTTCTTATATTATTTGGGCAGCCCTATGTTATCTTTGTTTTTCATAATTCTACCAATCAAATTCATCATCTTGCAGGTGTAGAAATTCCACTTAAGCATCCAGCTGATAAGTGTAATTTATCTGATAGCAATTGTGGAACAACCGCTGGCAGCAAATAATTGTTCATGAATTCACCTTTAGGTATTTAAGATAGAAGCTTGCCGTCATTAATGAAACATTACAGTATACTATAGCCATAGTTGATATTTTGATTGAAATCTACTATCAATGACAAATGTAAAATAATAACTTTGTAACACATTACCTTAAAGGAACTGGCAACATTTTGTCAACTATTACTTTTTCTTCTGCTGGAACTCCAGGTATAAGTTGAAATTTGCCGCATAACAATGTTGAAAGTGCTCAGTTTCCACAACAGTGACAACACAGCGGGAACAAAGCCCTTCAATGCCCATGGAATAGAGCATCTCTGAAATGCACTGACTCTTTGTAACACTCTAAAGGTATAAATAATGGTGCCCCAATTATTAATTGTGTGACTTCACTTTCATATTTAACTCGGTAAACATATTATTAATAGGTATTTACATCTTACCCACTCAAGAAGAATAGTCACCAGTCTTTTTGTAAAAAAACCCTCAAAAATAGTCCAACATTATCAGCTCATAATCATAGCTCATTCTCCCTAATAAGCATGGTTGTAGAAAGTGGCAAGAAAGGATAGGGAGAAAGTGCTAATAGTGTGACATCTTTGAGTAAATTTAGATGTAGAGGTAGAGTTGTGCTCATCGTATCCAGTTATGCTTAGGATAGGCACAACACTATTTTTGAGCTTCAGATAGATGTTTTCAGGTGCTGCCTCCAAATAGAAATCTCCTGTGTAATGTCACCACACTATACAGGATATATGGATAATGTTTGTGGGGGTGGTCTAATTGAATGTCGCACTCTGAGGTACAGGCTAAAAGATTTTTATTTATTATAATGGGACTTCAAATCACAACACCTTCCAAGGAAAAGAACCCCTTACTCATGTGAAAAAGACTGAATACAATAAAAGGAATAAAAGAGTAAAAGGTTTTTCCCATGGACAAGAGAAAGAACATACAAATATTGGAGTCCTTATTAATATCGGGGAAAGGATGTGCAAATCAATGCATACAGAAAATTGTATAAATGCACGAAAATGAAACAACAAATAAATGTACCTCTTTTGGGGAAAATAAAACGTTTTGGGGGATTTGGCGATGTGAACTAGATACAATAGATAATTGTTTTGCTACATATAATTATATCATTACACAAGGGATTAAAAAGATTCAACACTATATAAATCATTAGTAGTATTAATGATAATGGGTAGTACTAGATCATAGATTAGATGTATACATATAAATCTATGGATCAATAAATTGATCAAAAAGAAATGCACTCTATGCATCGATGAAGGCATTGGTGATTTTTAACATTATAATAGCAATTCATATGCTCAGCATAAATAAATAACAATTCATATGCTCAGCATAAATAAATAACAATTCATATGATCAGATACATATATAAATTAACTGATAATTGTAATTCATGTAAAATAAATAGACTGATAAAAAGGTGTGATTTATATAATCATATCATCAAGTAATCAAAAAATACAGAGTATGTAAAACATAAAAGACTTCTCATGTGTATGAAGGATAACTTAGCGTGACATATATAGAAATGTAGAGTCCACTCAGCAAATGTACAGAGCCAATTCATATATAAGATTCAGACAGGAACCTGCATGTATCGCTTTGAATGGAATAGTCAATTCTTTCCTGATGCCGGGGGTGCAGATAGAGAGCTCTGTGGGCATTCACCCATGGTTTACATGGTTTAAATCATGACTACCCATGTGGTAGTTTTCCTTTAAGTATCGCTGCATCTGTAACCTCTGAACCTGCATAGTGAACACAATCTAAAAAACACCATCTAAAGGTTATAACTTTCCTCTTTGCTTCACAAAAAAAAAGAATAAAGAGCAATCAAAAATCAGACCTACTCCATGATATCAAGGGTACCAATAAAAAGTACAACTTGTCTTGCAAAATACTGTATTACAATAGGTTGTATGTCTACTACTGATCTCTAACATTCTGCCTTCAGCACACTGTTATAGATATGTCTATAAATCATGACAACTGATCAGCGCCATCCAATGATGACACAGGAAGGGGGGCGATTAACCATTCAAGACACATCTCCAGCACTGATTAACTGCTGTGATTGGTGCCAGCAGAATACAGCTAGCACCAACCCTGTGGGCTTTCTACATACAGCCCCTACTGCACCACAATGTACTATAACATGGTGTGTGGAAAATGGTTGATTTGTAGAGGCTTTCTATTAATAGGACTTTCAAAGCCTCCATAGAAATAAAATAGGTCCTAAAATATTTAATTCAGAAATTTTCAAAAAAAATTCTGAAATATTACTTTGATTTGTAATCATTCTAACATTGAAAACAAACTTTAGAACATCTAAAAAATTGTGCCAACACAAATCAGTAAATGTTAGTAACTAATTTGGGTAGTAAGGCTTTTTAAAATTGCTAAAAAAGTTTTTTTTATTATCGGTTAAAATCACAACCCTGTTTTAGAAAATAATGCTTCTTAATAATCATCAAAATAATGAACATGTTAAGTATCCCCAAATGCCCAGTGATAATAGAAAAGGACAAGAAGTTCATTTAGTTCTGAAAAAAAAGTTCACAAAAGGAGATAACTTACACAACTACATGTGCTTAATATAAAAAAAATAATAGCTGTTATTTAAAGGAAATCTACCCTCAAGCTCCCTCAGCCCCTCCATTCCCTCTGCCTTCACAGGCTGTTACACTGTGCCATGAGCAGCAGCCCTCTTACTGTGTGTGATTACAGCAGGCAGAGGGAGGGGGAATTGCAGGGGGAGAAGGAAGAAGAGTGAGACAGTGTAACAACATAACAGCATGTGAAGCCAGAGCATGGAAGAGCTTTGGTAACATCCCCCAGATAACTTCTGGCTCATTAGTATATTATTAGTATTAGTATATACTGTTTTTGATTTTCAATTTTAGAACAACAATGGCTATGAAAATATATAGGAAGATTACAGTGCTTGAATCTATGAGTAAGTAAGGGTAGTAAGACAATGGGGCACATTTACTAAGGGCTTTGCGCCTGTTTTCTGACAGACTGCACTTTCTTTTAGGTGTAAACTGCTTGCACAGGTATTTAAGTGGCGCAGCAGCAATAGGCATCATATGACACAAATTAGGGGACGTTCTGGCGCTTAGTCGGACCATGTGTCGGATTTAACATTTGAAGTATGTTGCACGCCCCATGTTAAAGGTGCACCACAAAAAAGTTGGTGAACTCTGTCAGACCAGTGCAATGAAGCATCAGATTCATGATTTCTGGCGCACATTCTTAATGAATCTGTCACATCCAGAATTATACACAGGCAAAGCACTTTTAGTGAAGTTTCCCACATTCTTAGTAAATGTGCCCCAATACCTTTTTTGTCCACATTTGGATTTTTTTCAAGCTTCTCAGTACACTACTCTACCTATGTGCCACTAAAAAGTGCCTCATAAGTCCTGATATCTAAATGGAAAAATAAAATGTATATGGCTTTTAGAATATGGGTAGGAGATGCAAAAACTGAAAATGACAGGGTTACGTTACATTTTTCCTTCAACTATTACAAACATTTGTGCACAGGGTTTCTTGAAGCCTTCTTATTAAATCTGTTATTTAATGTCAAGGTAGTACTACTTATGTAAACCACACACATTTATTTTATCTTAACTGTTTGGATCCAAGACCTGGAGATAAAACCACAATTAAATGAATGGTCAAGTTAGTATTTGATTGAAGTATACAAACACTTTCTTACGGTCACCTCTGAGAAAATCAAGAAATAAATATTATACACTTAAACAATACTTTCACCATTATACAAAGTAGTAAACCTGAACTTTTAAGGTTAACCCCTTAAGGACGCAGAACTTTTTCACTCAATTTTTGCTCTCTCTCAAAAATCCATAACTAATTTTAATGTGTACAGAGCTGTGTAAGGGCTTATTTTCTACGTAATAAATTTTGCTTCCCACTGATGTTATTTATTATTCCATGCCTTGTACTGGGAAGCTGAAAAAAATTCCAAATGTGTAGAAATTGGCTAAAAAATGCATTTGCGTCACTTTCTTGTGGGCTCAGATCTCTCGACTTTCACTGTGATCATACCAAACCAAAGAATAAAGCAGAGGTGTTACTTGGAGCAATAACACCTCTGCTTTATTCTTTGGTTTTGTATGATCATTTTGATACCAAATTTATATAGGTTTTATTATGTTTTAATAGATTTTCAAAAATGAAACCAATGTGTACCAAAAAAAATGTTGCCATCTTCTGATGTAATAACTTTTTCATATTATGGTGTGAGGTGTCATTTTTTGTGAAATAAGCTGACATTTTTATTGCTACCATTTTGAGAACTGTTCAACATTTTGATAACTTTTTATTACATTTTTTATGCGTTGTAAAAAGGTGTTAAAGTGGTGTCTCGGACATTTAGGTGCTATTTTCCGTTATGGGGTTCACTGCCAACAAATACATTTTGGGACACTGCGATGCCTAACTTGTTTGTGATTTTTACATATTATTTCTTTTTATATCAGTTCTAGTGAAAGGGGGTGATTAGAATTTTTAGGTTTTTAAATTTCTTTATTTCGTGGTAACCAATCGCTCCTCCCCAATGACGTTTGGGGGAGCGTCAATCGGAACCAATAATCTTATTTTAAATTCCGGCGGTGGCATCATCAGGGTAATGCCTTTGATTGGTGCTAGCAATATGCAGCAAACCCCACCTCTGTATAAAGAGGTCTCAGCCCGTTATAGAACACTAGAACCTCTGTGGTCATTTTTAGTTGTGCTATATCAGTGGTTCTTAACCTTGTTTGAGGTACCGAACCCACCAGTTTCATATTTACATTCACCCTTCATTAGTGATAAATCAAATATGATTTTTTTTTCCAAATTCAAGACATAGGTATATGTTTTTTTACTGGTACACAAAATGAACCATGCATGAACATCACCTTGATCAAAGAACAAAACCAACACATGCATGAATTCACAACATACCTGCAAATCAGTGTGACTACTACTGTTGTTTTTGAGAGACCAGTTCAGATATGCGTGTCTGTTCCCTTTCTTTGTTTTTATGTCCAGCATCCTTGAAAAGGATTGTTTGCAGAGTTATGTTGTAACAAATGGTATAAAAATTCCAGGGCTTCCAGCAATAATTGGGTCTATTCCTAATGTCGACACCTAAACGTTGAGAATGGTCTTGTTCTGAGTTGCTGTTGAACTTGTCTCTGCTGAATTTCTATGATTTTGTTGAGGTATTCATAATTGACATCTGCTGTCTCAGCAGCAAACGTGAACAGCTGTCTCACCCATGCTGGATATGACTCTCTTGTAGGGAAATATCAGTCTAGAGACTTTGCAAGCTCATCTAAGTGCATAGAAATAGTTTGCTTCAGTTCCATAGAAACAGAAATATCTCTGATTCCAGAGACATTTTTGATCTTACTTACACAGTCACCCAGAAGGGGAAAGTTTGAAAAGTTATTGTTCTCTATTCGTAGTTTCCATAACGGTAGTTTTTTTTAAAAAGCCGTCAGGTTTTCTTCTGCTTCCATGATGTTCCGTGGTACATGTGAATCCATGTTCTACATACTGTAGTATAATGTTAACCTATCCTCCCTGATATTGTGGCCTCCTGTCCTCCAGCCTCCTCCTGTAGCCTCCTCCTTTATCCCTATGTCCTCCAACTTTCCTTATGTAGCCTCAAGTGCTACAAACCCTTCCTGTAGCCCCATGTCCTCCAGCTTCCTCCTGTAACCTCCTCACTCCAGCCCCTTCCCGTAGCCTCCTCGCTTCAGCCTCTTCCTGTAGCCTCCTGTCCTCACACCTCCTCTTGTTTTCCAGTAACTCCTGTAGCCTCCTGTCCTCCAGACTCCTCCTCTCCACCAGCCGCCTTCAGTAGCCGTCTGTCCTCCAGACTCCTTCTCTAGTGGCCTACTGTCCTCCAGCCTCCTTCTGTATCCCCCTGTCCTCCAGCCTCCTTCTGTATCCCCCTGTCCTCCAGCCTCCTTCTGTTTCCCCCTGTCCTCCAGCCTCCTTCTGTAGCCCCCTGTCTTCCAGCCTCTTCTGTAGCCCCCTGTCTTCCAGCCTCCTTCCTTCCTCCAGCTTCCTCCTCCTGTAGCCTGTGCTCTAGCCTTCTCCAGTGGCCTCCTGTTCTCTGGCCTTCTCCTATGGCCTCCTGTCCTCCAGCCTCCTCCTGTTACCCTTTGTCCTCCAGTCTACTCCTGTGGCCTCCTGTCCTCGAAACTCTTCCTGTGTCCTCCTGTCCTCCAACCTACTCCTGAAGACCCTTGTCCTCCAACCTACTCCTGAAGACCCTTGTCCTCCAACCTCCTGTCCTATATCACCCTCATATTGTGTCTTCCCTTCTACATCATATTGTGGTCACCTGTCCTCAACCCCCACTGTCCTCCATCTTTGCTTATTGTGGCCTCTCTCCCCTTCTGCTTCCCCCACTCCCTGGGGGCTCACAAGGAGGAGGGGCAATCCAGCTATAGCTCCTCCCCTTGTATGGCCCCGCCCCTTCTCCTCATCATCTTGGAGCTCCAGGGCAAGGAGGAAGCAGGACTACAGAGGAATAATGCAAAGGTAAGTAAAGATATTTTCTTTAAAAAGAAAGAAGGCCGGTGGAGCTGATCCAGTTAGGTCTGAATGACCATATCAATAATGCCCCACTGGATAAGTTCTGGGGATAACATCTCTTATCCCTTATTATTCATAAATATTACATTGAAAAGATCTTGTGTAATCGGCTTTTGAACATGATTGGATACATTTTAACAAAGGCACATGTATGGTGCTGTAACACTTTTGTTTGTCTGAGATTTACTATTAGTTTTAATATTTAGTTTTACTATTAGATTTTCTGTTAGTTCTTATGTGGACCCCTGTAAGCTGATTACTGTACTCTCTTGATCTGTGCTTTTATACAGTGCATGGTTAACTGCAAGACGGTCTCTGGTGTGTGAAGCAGCATCATTGGATGCTGCTGGGGGAGCCTCCAGAATGGAGACTCCCTTGTGGTTTCCTGGTTGGTTCACCCATCCGGGATACTTCCCCAAGGGGTGGGGTTTATTCTTTATAGGCTTGGTATGTAAAAGCCTCAATAGCGTCGGATAAAGCCGGCAGATAAACCTAATAATCAATATATTGGAATTGGGTGTATTTCTAATTAATCTGTCCCTAATGTTATATTCTGATGACACACTGTCAAAAACTAGACTGTCCTGCCGAATCGGAGACAGTTGGGAACTATGCATAAGTCCCACAACCTCTTTCCCTGCCTACTTGCTGGGCCTTTACTAAATCATAGGTGGCAATCAGGCGGCAGTGACTATACTAGTAAGTGGACAGAAATGGGGGTAGATACAGACACAATGACAGACAACATAAAGGCAATGTCAAACTTTCCAAATCAGAACAAAGATAGCAAATAGGAACAAAATCCAATAAAGTAAGAGGATGATGTCAGAACTCGCAAATTGTTCTGAGTGGGATCTGGTTTCAAGCTTCTGTGCTTGAAAAACACGCCCAGAACTGCCTGTGATTGACAGCTCCCTTTCTGACAGTTCTCTTTTGGGTGTGTGTTTGAGCTCCTTGTCTGCAGTCGTGGTTTGAGTGATGGACAGCTGAATCACTCAGTGGTAGAAGCAGTGTCCATTGTCTCCTTTATATTCTGCCCAGTACCTTCAGTGGGTGCTGGTTATTCAGTTTGATCTCTGCTATCTAGTGCTCTTGCTAACTTGTTGTTTGCTATCCTGTGTATTTGACTTCTGCTTTGCCTACCGACCATACTTTTATTATATGATTCTGTACCTTTGCTGCCATCTAGGTTTTGACCCGGTTCTGTCCGACTCCACTTGTGTGTCTGTATCATCAGTCTTGTGTTACCTCGCCTTCCTTGTCTCAGACTTGTGTTTATATTCAACTTGTGTGTCAACATTTTATGTGTTCTAGTGTGAACACTGGTCTATACCTTACCTGTTACCTGTCAGCTTCACCATCCAGAAGCTGCCAGACAAAGTAAATATTCCCTGTCATCTTGTAGGATCTCTCAGGGTCCGTAAGCTAGGTTTCTGATAGCGGGTTTGCTCCTGTTAGGGCGGTTTTATCTGCTGCAAGCAGAGCCACAGCCCACAGGGACGTCTCAGGGGTAGTTAACCATCACTTGTCCGTCTGACAGCTAGAGCTAAGTCTGCTTGTGGTTGCCCTGTTTCTGGAAATCACAGACAACGGACGTAAAAAACATCAATGTGAAAGAGCCCTTATACACGGGTTGGCTTATACTCGAATATACAACGTAACATTATTCCAGTCCAACTGAATAAAGCTAAAGAGAACCTTGTTTGGGTGAGACAGTATTGAAAATGCACCTCCTATGGGAGCATTGCAAAAAATTAATTAGGAGGATAATGTACATACATTTAGTAGTTAGGGGCCCAATAAATAAATTCAGTGATTAAGGAGGGTGATCATAGCTGAATTTATTATGGGAGAATTATGTATAAAATTAATAACGTAAAGAAGTCAATAAATTCATTTATTAGGGGTCTCTCTATGCAGAGTTTACAGAGTTTAAATTAGAAAGTTGTTTTATGCAAATAAATCAATTTAGGAATTCAGTACAGGCAGTCCCCGGGTTACATAGGAGATGGAGGGTAGTTCTTAAGTTAAATTTGTATGCAAGTCGGAACTGTAATTGTAATCCCAGTCAAAATTTTTATCTCTATGAATATTGGATTTTAAAACTGTTGGGTTACCATAAGAACCAGGATTAACAATAAATCTTAATTGCAGACATCTTTGATAACTGTTATAGCTGTTTATTGTAGCCTAGGGCTAAAGTATAGTAAATTACCAAAATCCAGAGGTCCGTTTGTAACTAGGGGTCATCTGTAAGTCGGGTGTTCTTAAGTAGGGTACAGAGATTAATAAGGAGATGCTGTATATTATTTTAATGATATATGTACATATACATATCCTGTATATACCTGTGTATAAGCCGAGTTTTTCAGCACAAAAAATGTGCTGAAAATCTCACCTTGGCTGGCTGTAAACTACAGGGGGCAGGCTGGCTGTAAACTACAGGGGGAAGGCTGGCTGTATACTACAGGGGGCAGGCTGGCTGTATAGTTCTTTGGGCATGCTGGCTACAAACTACCGGGAGCTGGCTGTATACTACAGGGGGCTGGCAGGCTGTATACTACAGGGGGCTGGGCTGGCTGTATTCTACAGGGGGCAGGCTGGCTGTATACTACTGGGGGCAGGCTGGCTACAAACTACTGGGAGCTGGCTGTATACTACAGGGAGCTGGGCTGGCTGTATACTACAGGGGGCAGGCTTGGCTGTAAACTACAGGGGGACGGATAGCTGTATACTACATGGGGATGGCTGGCTGTATGCTACATGGGGGCAGGCTGGCTATATACTACAGGTGGCAGGCTGGCTATATACTTCTGGGAGCTGGCTGTCTATATACTACTGGGAGCTGGCTATATATTCAGGGGGCTGTGGCCAATGCATTTCCCACCCTCGGCTTATACTCGAGTCAATAGGTTTTCCCAGCTTTTGGTGGTAAAATTAGGGGCCTTGGCTTATACTCGGGTCGGCTTATACTCGAGTATATACGGTGTATATACACTCACCGGCCACTTTATTAGGTACACCTGTCCAACTGCTCGTTAACACTTAATTTCTAATCAGCCAATCACATGGCGGCAACTCAGTGCATTTAGGCATGTAGACATGGTCAAGACAATCTCCTGCAGTTCAAACTGAGCATCAGTATGGGGAAGAAAGGTGATTTGAGTGCCTTTGAACGTGGCATGGTTGTTGGTGCCAGAAGGGCTGGTCTGAGTATTTCAGAAACTGCTGATCTACTGGGATTTTCACGCACAACCATCTCTAGGGTTTACAGAGAATGGTCCAAAAAAGAAAAAAACATCCAGTGAGCGGCAGTTCTGTGGGCGGAAATGCCTTGTTGATGCCAGAGGTCAGAGGAGAATGGGCAGACTGGTTCGAGCTGCAAATAAATCAATTAAGGGAATTCAGTACAGACAGTCCCCTAGGGACTAAAGTATAGTAAATTACCAAAATCCAGAGGTCCGTTGTAACTAGGGGTCAATTGTAAGTCGGGTGTTCGTTAAGTAGGGGATACAGATGAGTAATAAGCGAGATGCTGTATAGTATTTTAATGATATATGTACCAATACATACCTGTATTACCTGATTTTGTGAAGCCGAGTTTGTCAGCACAAAAAAGTGCTGTGAAAAATCTCCACCTTGGCGGCTGGCTGTAAACTACAGGTGGGCGGCCTGGGACTTGTAAACTACAGGGGGAGGCTGGCTGTATTACTACAGGGGGCGGCGGCTGTATAGTCTTGGGCATGCTGGCTACAAAATACCGGGAGCTGCTGTATACTACAGGGGGCTGGCAGGCTGTATACTACAGGGGCTGGGTGGCTGTAGTTAACAGGGGGCAGGTGGCTGTATACTTACTGGGGGCAGGCTGGCACTAAAACTACTGGGAGTGGCTGTATCTACAGGGGCGAGGCTTGGCTTGTAACTAAGGGGCGCACGGATAGCGTCACTAATGAGGGGATGGCTGGCTGTATGCTACATATGGTGCAGGCTGCCTTGGTGGCTATATACTTCTGGGAGCTGGATGTCTTAACTAACGGGAGCTGGTATATATTCGGGGGGCTGTGACCACAGCATTTACCCACCCTCGGCTGGATAACTGAGTAATAGTTTTCCCAGCTTTTGGTGGTTAAAATGTAGGGGCTTGGCTTATACTCGGGTCGGCTTATGACTCGAGTATATACGGTGTATATACACTCACGGCCATTTAGTTAGGACTCACCTGTCAACTGCTTGTAACACTTAATTATTAATCAGCCAATCACATTGGCGCAAAGCAACTCAGTGCATTTAGGCATGTAGACATGGTCAAGACAATCTCCTGCAGTTCAAACTGAGCATCAGTATGGGGAAGAAAGGTGATTTGAGTGCCTTTGAACGTGGCATGGTTGTAGGTGCCAGAAGGGCTGGTCTGAGTATTTCAGAAACTGCTGATCTACTGGGATTTTCACGCACAACCATCTCTAGGGTTTACAGAGAATGGTCCAAAAAAGAAAAAAACATCCAGTGAGCGGCAGTTCTGTGGGCGGAAATGCCTTGTTGATGCCAGAGGTCAGAGGAGAATGGGCAGACTGGTTCGAGCTGATAGAAAGGCAACAGTGACTCAAATCGCCACCTGTTACAACCAAGGTAGGCAGAAGAGCATCTCTGAATGCACAGTAGGTCGAACTTTGAGGCAGATGGGCTACAGCAGCAGAAGACCACACTGGGTGCCACTCCTTTCAGCTAAGAACAGGAAATTGAGGCTACAATTTGCACAAGCTCATCGAAATTGGACAGTAGAAGATTGGAAAAAACGTTGCCTGGTCTGATGAGTCTCGATTTCTGCTGCGACATTCGGATGGTAGGGTCAGAATTTGGTGTCAACAACATGAAAGCATGGATCCATCCTGCCTTGTATCAACGGTTCAGGCTGGTGGTGGTGGTGTCATGGTGTGGGGAATATTTTCTGGGCACTCTTTGGGCCCCTTGGTACCAATTGAGCATTGTTACAACGCCACAGCCTAACTGAGTATTGTTGCTGACCGTGTCCATCCCTTTATGACCACAATGTACCCAACATCTGATGGCTACTTTCAGCAGGATAATGCGCCATGTCATAAAGCTAGAATCATCTCAGACTAGTTTCTTGAACATGACAATGAGTTCACTGTACTCAAATGGCCTCCACAGTCACCAGAGCTCAATCCAATAGAGCATCTTTGGGATGCGGTGGAACGGGAGATTCGCATCATGGATGTGCAGCCGACAAATCTGCGGCAACTGTGTGATGCCATCATGTCAATATGGACCAAAATCTCTGAGGAATGCTTCTAGCACCTTGTTGAATCTATGCCACGAAGTATTGAGGCAGTTCTGAAGGCAAAAGGGGGTCCAACCCGTTACTATCATGGTGTACCTAATAAAGTGGCCGGTGAGTGTATATATATATATATATATTAGAGGGGGTGTTTAACTGTTTTAAATAGGGGGGATTGTACAGTATCTACAGAGAAACATGTGTACTTGATATAGAAGACACATCACCAGTGGAAAAGATACATTGGGATGATATTTCTCAAAAGTGTTACAGAGCAGAATAGTGCAGAATTAAACTAGACAGGCTTATGCTGCGCCAGTCAGATGCAGGATGATAAATCTGGCATAGTATAAGACTTACGTGGTTTATACCATGTAGTTAATGCCAGAAAACTGCAGCAATATTTTGCCAAATTTGTTTAATTTTTGGCACACACAAAGTGCCTAAAATGTTCTAAACCCTTGATGATTCTCGCCCCCCTATCTTGTCTATGAGGTACTGTAGCCACTAACTAATCTTCTAATATGAGACAGCTCTCAGCATCTGTAGAGTCATTCATAGAATATGCCTTGTGGATGTAATGTGCACTAATTGGTGGTGTTATTATTTGTTATTAATGTTTTTGATTGAGGTTGGGATGGGTGCATTTTGTAATATTCAATATCCTAATCATTTTAGAGCTTGTTCACAAAAACATATATTATATTCAGGATCCAAGATCCGATAAACAGTAGTGTGGTTATTGAATTAAAGATGTATGCTCTTTTTTCTCATCGAGCAGTGAGGGCATGTTGGGGATTTGAAAAAAATGGAAAGGCTGATCTACATTAAAAACACATTTGGCATGGTCATCTGAATATGATCATGATAAAGCAGGGCAACAGGGCAAGAGAGCTATACCTATGTATTTAAAATCTCAAAAACAGTGAGAAATTCACAATCTCTATTGTGAATTTCTCACAGCCATTTAACTATTACAGTGACCATGGTATCCTCAATCTGACAGAGTAGCCTCTGACTGTGAAAATGTAACCCCCCAATCAGCTACTTCTCACTATTTCCCCTCCCCTCTCCACAGACTTGTAGTTTGCTATTGATGATGAATTCTTAAATGTTTCTTTTTATATAGTTATGTGAAATTCTTCTGTCTGTGCTTGAATCTATTAGACTAAAGCAAATATAATAAAAAAGAAGTTTGAGAACCAATAATTTAATATCAAAATTAGAATTTATTCTCCATCAGACCAATTTGAACTTTGGGTGATAAATGTCACAAGGGCATATCTTGAATATTTTTAGGCTTTTACATTCACTCAAGGTTTAGGAACAGAAAGCATATTTCTTTAGGCCATGGCAGCAAAGCCAACTTGGTTATTTCCAAAGTCATAAATAGAATAGTATTGCCGAAGAAAGACATCTCCCAGAATCCAAAGGGGCTGACCATTTCTAGAAGGCAGGTATGTGGACTCGAATCCAACAACACAGTATCCGTTAATCTGAAATATACAAAAGGTTTTGTTTCCACATGAATACTTACATGCTATTTTAACAGATGTAGCTAGATTGTACAGTTAGTACAAATTAATAATCTCCTTGCATATTGTAGAAGACTCGCATACCTGTAAAATGTATCCTGAAGGAGGGATGGAGAACTGAACTCCACTGATAGAAAAGCTGATCGGGGGTAGACTTTGGACATTGTTACAGTTTACATAGTACTGTGTAGAAAAATACAGAGTTTAAAGTAGTAAATTGGTTTGAGAATTAAAAGACTATTACACTTCTAGAAGGAAACATAGAAACATTGTTACCTCTCCATCTTGCCCTTCCTGGGCACCAATATATTGTAACAGATTGCCCAGGTATTGCTGTGGGATGGTAAGAAGAGGAGTTCCTGTATCCACAATCCCCTGGCAGCCCTGACTGCACCAGCCACTTGCCTGACCATTTACAGAGAACCTGAATGAAAGGAGTTAAAGAGGCAAGAATCAATTGTTTTGTTCCATTTGTAGATATGGGATACATTTTGTTATTTAATAGATAAAAAATTTTGAGTTTTGAGAGATATGTAACATGTTTATTAATTGTATGTGTTTTTTTATCTTAGTAATTCTAAACTATATTTACTATTTCTTAACCCCCTTAAGACATTTAAAATGCAATACAACTATAATAGCATATGATAGTTGCCTCTGGAATTGGCGAAGCAGTCGGGTAAAGGTTAATTGTGTGTAGGGTTCACATTGTAATATTGCATCAATTGTTTAAATGAAGGAAAGTAAACAAAGGGCCACATTTACTAAGGGCTTTGCGCCAGTTTTCTGACGGACTTTGCACTTTCTTTTAGGTGTAACTGCTTGCGCAGGTATTTAAGAAGTGTTTGCACCATAAATGTGTTGCACGCAACCGTTTTGTGGCACAGCTGCACTAGGCATCATGCAACACAAATTAGGGGGCGTTCCGGTGCTCAGTCTGATTGTGTGCCTGATTTAAAATGTGAAGTCTGTTGCTAGCCCTATGTTAAAGGAGCACCACAAAAAAGTTGGTGAACTCTGTCGGGCCAGTGCAGTGAAGCAACAGATTCATGATTTCTGGTGCACATTTCTGTCACCAGGGACCTCATTTTCACTAAAGGCAGGTTCCAGAAGCCCATCACACCTGCAGTGCAAAAATGCCTCTCTACCTTTTCTAAGCATTTGCATTACAATATAATTGTGTGTTATAGCTTACCTTGCACCCTGACAAAATCCTGGTGTAGTCCCAGGGGTTGGGCTTTGGTTTGGATGCATTTAAAAAAACATGTGACTTGCGTGTGCTGCAGACTCTCAGATCTTAGCCCCACCTTTGTGCTCCTGTACAGCTCCTCCCCCTGTTCCTTAACAGAGGTCACAGCCTGGTGAGATGACAACAGTGGGGGTGGGAGGAGCTATACAGGAGCATAAAGGTGGGGGCTAAGATCTGAGGAGTAAGTAACACAGACAAGACACATGTTGTTTTTTGAAATGCATCCAAACCAAAGCCCAGCCCCTGCGACTACCCCAGGATTTTGTGCAAGGTAAGTTATAACACACAATTATATTGTAATTCAAATGCTTAGAAAAGGCAGATAGACATATTTGCACTGTAGGTGTGATGGGCTTCTGCAACCTGTCTTTAGCGAAAATGAGGTCCCTGGTGACAGGTTCCCTTTAAGGAATCTGGTGCACCTAGCATTATACACAGGGAGGGCACTTTTAGTGCAGTTTCCCACATTCTTAATAAATGTGCCCCAATGTGTATGTAATGTAACATGCATTGAGTAAGCAGCTTGACTAAATACATTTGTTTGGTTGGACCCAAGGACACATCTGTGAATCAAAGAGATTATTACAACTGCTAAACTAGGTGTCTACAAAATGGTCTTATTGTATAACACAGCCTCTGTATCTAGGTGAATTGTAATATAGATTTCTCTTATGTGAAGTTATGATCTCATGTAAATAAAGTTAATTGAGAAAATCATAACAGGAGGAGAGGTAGACCAGGAATTGAGCATCACATGATATGTCAGAGGTTCATATGACACTATGTCCTATTCATTTCTTCTATGGATACCTTTCAGAGGACTAAAGCAATCCATACAATTTTTAATTCTTTTAGAGCAGGGGTGCCAAACTCATTTTAAGTGGGGGCCACATCAGCCTCATGGTTGTCTTAAAGGGGTTTTCCCACGAACAAAAGTTATTCCCATCCGCTGGAGCTGACCGAGATCATCGAGCGATGGGCCTAACTTTTGCTCTCGGGAAACCCCCTTTTTTTTATTACTTTATAATTGTAAATTATACAGAATTACTATTACAATCAGCCCTATGATGGCAACCACAAAGCTGAAAGTATTGTTAACTCCGTAGTGCTCCACCTCCAATATATCAGAAGCTAGTGCTCAGCCTGCAATATATCGGACATGAGCTCTTCCTGCTTCTCTAACGTCACCCTGTCTGGCAGAGGGTGACGAGTGTAAGGGGCAGGTGGGGATTGCAAGGCAATCAATGCAGACTGGCCAGTTACAGTGATGTAAGTAATGACAGATCGTGTCATGACGGATCTATGTCATGACAGTTCATGTCATGACTGATCTCAGTCTTGACAGATCGTGTCATGACTGATCTATGCAGTAACAGATTGTGTCATGACAGATCATGTCACAACATATGTAAGTCACGACAGATCTGACGCTCTCCAACGTCACCATTCTGCATTTGGTGGTGTTGGAGAGATACGTGTGATCTGTCCATTAGGTACTGATGCACAATCACTATTACACCGCCTCCCCCAATCGTCCATTTTTCCTTGCTTTATTCCCACCGTCTGGTTTGCCTTACATCATGCCCCCTATTGTCCATTTTTCTTTCCCTCCCAAAGCACTTGTAAGTGCGTTGCGATAGTCGAAGTAGGAGTATTGCACGCGGTGTGCAGGGAATGTAGTAGTGCACGTGGTGTGTGGAGGATGTAGTAGTGCACACGTGTTTGGAGGAGGTAGTGGTACACGCAATTTGATAACATGCTACTAAAACTATAAACCTTCTAAAATTCGTAAAAAATAAGCAAACGTAAAAAAATTATAGAAATACAAAGAAGACAAAATTTGGGGTAAGACTTTTTACGACTGTCTCAAAATAAGTTTTATAAGTTAAAGTGTTAAAAGGTTATTATGACACAACGAGACACTGTCAGATTTAAAAAATCTGTGCCCCTCATCCCCTTCCCGCCCGCCAATAGCCACAGTGCCCCTCATCCCCTTCTTGTCCGCCAACAGCCACAGTGCCCCTCATCCTCCTCCCCTTCCCCCAGCAGCTACAGTGCCCCTCATCTTCCTCCACTTCCTCCAGCAGCTACAGTGCCTCACACCACCCCAGCAGCCACTGCCCCGCTGTGGAAAAAAACCCTCCCCTTTCTCCACTCTCCCAAAGCAGCAGCCGTCCTCTTTGTCCTTTCTCCTGTGTGTGCTCATTGTACGAACCAGCTCTGAAGCATATAATACAGGAGTGAAGACAAAGAGGATGGCTGCTGCTTCAGGGGAACGGGAAAAGGTGAGTTTTGGAGTTACCCTTCCAGATAACACAAGGACTCTTGCCGTATTTGGCCCACGGGCCATATGTTTGACACCCATGACTGATTTTTAGATTCATGTACATTAGAAAAATTAATGTCTATAGAAACATTTTCAGATATACTGTACCTCATAATGAAAACCAGAATTTAAGTAAAATAAAATCCTTATTGTGAAGACATAAAATGAATTTAACATTAATACTCACTCATCAATAGCAATCTGCCAGTAAATCTGTTCAGTCACAGGAGCCCAAACAATCTGACCAGAATACAGGCTGTTGTCCACTCCTCCAAGTATCACTTCTCCAGATTGCCTTTAGAAAAAAAAGGGGAATATTGCATTCCACACTTTATTTATTTGTATTCCATTTTGACAAATATTTTAACAGCATGAATGAGATGGGTTCCAATAATTTTTAATTCTTTTTATAAGTAAATAAGTCATTTTTGGTAAATAACAGATAGTTTTAGTTCTGACATAAACACATTTAGAAATTCACGATATGCAAGGTCTCACAGTTCAAGGGTTGTGAAATTATGTGGTTTGTTATTTGGTAGACATTGGCGGCATGCTATATATTACTTGTAAATATTTGGCTTCTTTTAATCAGATCTAGATGTTCTAGCCCCTATAGAGCATACTTTGTGCTCCAGTTTTCTGATGTACAAGGCATGAAAAAGTAGTAATTTTGGGCACATGCCACAAAACTTTAGATTTTTCATCCTGTTTGTGCCACTTAAGCCTCTCTGTAAAAAGTGGTGGTGCACAAAGCAAAATATATTTACTATAATTTGCATTAAAAAAAACTTGTGGAGACAGGTGGGGCCTGGCATAGATTTCAATTGTAATGCAGCGTTGAGGTCAGGACCACTTATAAACTGCAAAATATTTATTGCGCCAGTTTTAATACATCTGCCTCTTACTGCTGTTTTACTGCTGTGTTAGTTTTCTAAACAATAACAGTTCAAATGTTGCAGATTCTCATAATGACAGGGATAACCTTGTAGAAAGCATGTCGGATATATTATAATCTCCAACTTTTGACAAATGGATTATAGTTGAAGTCATAGTCCAGGGGAAAAGTGCAATATAACCAGATCTAAAAGAATTAAAGGGTTGGTAGGGTAGATTTAATTTATAATTGTTCTTGTTTGAAATTGAAATACTCACTCAGTAAGATAGAAACTAAACACTGGCTGTGGTATAAGATTTTGTTGTATTAACCCTTGTACAGCAGTTGTAGCTTCTTGGGCAGAGAGTGATTGATATGCCATTCCAAAAATCCCATCAAATTTTGCATAATAAAAAAAGCTGCTAGGTTCTGTGACACTCAGACCAAATTCCTGATTTTGAATCGCCAGACCTTGTACCTACAAAATACAATGGTAAAACTGACTTTTCATTAATACTCTATAAAACAGTGATGGCAAACCTTTCAGATACAGAGTGCCAGCTACAACCAAAACCCACTTATATGTCGCAAAGTGCCAACATGAAAATGTAAGCAGTAACCTATTGATCTCTGCTGTATAACATGTTTCAATAGTATTGGCGTCCTTAGTTCACCAATACAATAGAAAGATGATGAAGAAATATGGATTGTAGGGGACCCAGAGCAGGAGCTCCAATGACATTCCATCTCTATCCACACTTTCTTGCTCCTCCTGTAGTCCTGGCAGCCAAGGACGTTGCTTTAAAATAGCGCTGAGCATGGCATATCCTGGGCTGTATTGGACTGCAGGAAGTCCTTGAGTCCTTTCTGGCAAACTCTGCATTGGGGTGAAAGCCTGGGTGCCCATAGAAAGGGCTCTGAGTGACACCTCTGGTACCCGTGCAATAGGTTCGCCACCACTGCTATAAAATATGTTAACCCAAATATATGTAAGCAATAAAAATTAGAGCCATAATAGTACAGTACTTTTGCTGTAGGCTATGCCCTAATACTTTGCAGTGCTTTCAAGTAGCTGACACAGATGCTACATCCCTGTCGGATGCCCGCTGTATTATACAAATGACACTTTGCTTTCAGTGCTGAAATATATAAAATTTATCATATAGCAATATAAATACAATCTTTCTATCTCTTTATACACTTTGAATAAACAGTTAAAAAAAATTGTTATATCCTGTTCCAGAAACAACCCCCACTAAAACGAAAAAGATAAAAGCTATGGTTGTCACAATAGGGTTTAACTTTCACAAAAGGGTCTTCAAGCTTATAAAAGTGATAGAAAATAAAAGGTAAACAATTACAAAGCCAAATGATTAACAACATTGATACTTTCATTTACATTTACACATATCTGTTACTGTTTAAGTCAAAAGGTTGGTGAAAATAGATGTTGTATTTGGTACACACCTGACAAAACTTAGATTTAGTTTTATTTGAATATTCTCACTTACGGACACTCACAGTGACTGTATCATAGCCCAACACTCCAGTCATGCTGCCACTCCCGTATGACATTGCAAACTGTTGGTTATTGGTAGTGTAGGTAGATGACTGCTCCGGATTAAAAAGTGGATGATTTGCTGGTGACAACAAAAATACACCGAGTATAAGAAACAGCAGTGTTATGCGGACACATCTGTTAAAAAGCCTATATCTTAGCTTTTATATTAGAAGTGCAATTAATAATAGATATTAGAACAGAAAACATGGAAAACAGATAAGATCTGTGTGTCAAATTATAAAGTCCAGTACTCTTTTCAAACAATATTTTCCTTTTTTTTTAAATAACATAATTTCATGCACTATTACATACACTATATTTAAACTTAACACTATAATACTTCATTAAATGATACCTACTGCAAGCTTGACTCTGACAATAAGTAGAAGCAACCCAAAGATTAGAAGAACCAGTATCAAAGGCAACTAGAAAGTTCTGTGGAGGCGTCCCAATGCTGATCTCACCAAAGTAATAGTTCTGCAAAAATACGCAATTACATATATTGATCAAATGTTGTTTGTGATGTCATTAAAAGTACTTGTATTTAACAGTACATACATTCAAGTACATGGGCTCATAGACCACTCCATAGTTGTCTTGAATGTTTAGATTGTACTTTATGGCTGGTTCTTTAACGTGAGTCTTCACAAAATCCTTAAGGATTCCTTTATCCCTTAAAGTCTCCCTTATTGACTTTAGTTTCTTCAATGGGACCCTTAAAGAGAAAAGATACATTGGTGTCTTATTATCCAAAACCTATGACCTGGCCATCAGTACTGAAACCCCCAGGAAGAAGGTTCAAAGCACTGTAAAATGTCTATGATCTCCATTCTCCCATTAAGAACACTGATTGATGTGACAGTCATATGTGTCAACAAGGTATTGGAGGTGTCCACATCATTTGATAGTTTGTATGCAGACATAGTTTACAGAAAAAGTTTAGCAAAACTGTGCATAGTTCTTTAGTGTTTTAATGTTCATGTATTCTTATGTTCCACCCTAGAAGAAGAAAACTAAAAATAGTGCTGTCATACAATGGAGTTCACCCACTATATATCACTGATTCTGTGCTGCTTCCAGAACAAATCTTTTCATAAAACTAACTTTGTAGAACAATAAACATTTGCAATAAAACAAAAAACAAAAAGAGTATACAACATATTCACTAGATGATGCAAGTGGGAAACACAAATTTATGCAATGCTGCCTGCTGGTTGCATTCCCAAAAATGTGTATTTGTTACAGATTCTTATATGTTCCTGTGGAAAGCTAGATATCCCTCTCAGGGACAGGACTTTGAATGCTGCTGTAGTTCAGGATCAGTACAAGGTAAGAAAATCATTTGTAAAATAATTCAGCTATAAACACAGGTAATTTGTTCTAAGTTGTATAAATTTTGTGATATTTTATTAAAAGTCCTCATCTAGGTCCTCATTATATTATACCTTTTCATTAATATACTCACCTTACTTGCCCCTCAGACATATGGAGGTAAATGCATAATATAATTAACCACTTCATTATGATATCTTCACAGCTCAGCAATGTGTAGGTAAGAAAGTTCACATTCCCCCTTTTATATTCTCAGGTCAGTCCTGTGGCAATGAATTCTCCTCTTCCTCCTTTCTTATCAGTTGTTTTATGTTCTAATACCTGATCCAAATTTCTCTTACAGATTAGAACAACCAAGCAGCTAGGAAAAACAAACGTAGATTCTGTTGCTTAAAAAGCACAATAGTTGTAACCTTTTTTCCTTATTTCTAAATTATCTTTATCTTGGTTTATTGAAAAATCAAACATAAAAGGAAAGTAAGAACAACCTGTTCATATTTTACAAAGTCATATGCAATAAGGGACTACAATTTTTGACTGGTAAATTACATTGCAAATAAAAACTGGAAAGTATATGTATGGAGTGAAAGCCACTATTAATTGTAACATTGATTAAAGTAATTGCTTGGTTAGAAATGTTATAACCCAGTCAAAGAGAAAAATTTTCAAAGTCATGATGTGCATGTTGAGTCTATGACCTTGTATAAAGAAAGTTGCAATTACCCATTGAAAATACAGTGCATACAATACATCTGCAGGCAGCATGTAAGGGCAAGATTAGCTTAGCAGAGCAATAACTAGTTTTTTGGGAAAAGACTGTTGTATTAAGGCTGGCATGCCATGCAAAAATCTTTATGGTCATCGCACAACAGCATGCCAGAATTACTAGTTTCCGACCTCTTTGTAATTACAGCACATTACTTTTGCACCTGAGTAGAAATCTACACCATGTCCGAAATCAGAATTCTATTCCAGATACAAAAACCAGAAAACTGGGATATGTGGTGCAGGCTCCAGTGCAACGACAGACAACACTAGTTTTTTGCTGCACCACATTTATCGCTGTGAGGTTAATTTCTGGTGCAATTTAAAACTATCATGTTCTACTCTACACCTTCATAGAGTTGGTTTAAACTGTGACGCCAAGTCTAGAAATATTTGGGAAAAGATAACTTGGCACTCCTTATTGGTCAAAAAGTGAGAATTTATTTGGTCCAGAATAAACAGTATAGCAATCCAACAAAAATATTATTTTGCAACGTTTCGGTTTTGTAAAATCAGACCTCCGTCAGGCACGGATTGCAAGGTATAAGTAGAAATGGAGATGAGATGCGGTGCTATGACTGCTGGAGCGCAGGTGGAAAGGAGGAAAAGTGGGTGCACCCGCTTTTACTCCTTTCCACCTGCGTTTTAGGATTGGAGTTTTAGGATTCACTGTCCTTTGTGAGTCCAGTGTCACAATTACATTTTCCTTGGGTGATAACATGTAGGCAATTCAGTTGTAGGGCCTTGTTTACATAGTGCAGAACTCCTCCTTCAGGTCAGCCTGTCTCAGGGTCCCAGGCCAAGTTGTCTGATTTTTTATGGTTCAATAACATTTTTATTTAATATGCACATGGACATGAATAATACATTGTGACAAGCAATTCAAGAGTAGAGGTATCATTATGTTGAATGCTTAGAATGACACAATTAAGAACATAATGAGATTCAATGTATTGGAACAGAAAAATAACAAAAGAGAAAATCTGTTCTGGTCCAGAACGAGAGAGACCATGAACAATAACTCAATTAACATGCACAGACAACATAAAAGACACAAGACAACACAAAGGGTAGGGTAGAGAGGGATGTGTGTGGAAAGGCGGGGGGGGGGGGTTAAGAGGCTGCCTAATATCCAGGAGTAGAGCTTTAGGGTTCTGGGTCACTAGCCTGTAGCCAAGTTTCTATGGCCGGTTGGGTTCTAAAGGAGATCCAGGGACTCCATGTTTTATGGAAATTGTCATGCTTACCCTCATCACTAGCCTTTAATTCCTCCATATGTAAGATTGCATGGAGTGCTTCCACCCACTGTGCTTTAGTAGGCGGGTTTGGGGATCTCCATAGCCTTGGGATTATCTGCCTAGCTGCCATCAAAAAGTGACGAAGTAAACTTTTTTTGAATTTGGAGATAGTCCCTGGGAATATCAAGTTGTCTGAGTTTTTAAAGGATATCTACCACCAGGCTCAAGGATTGTAAAGTATGCAAATGAGCCTGAGGGGCTCCAGGGCTCCATGCTTCATTAAAACCTATGGGCCTAGAGCCCCTCAGGCTCATTTGCATAATTTTAAAAGCCTTTTATTCTTCGAAACAAAGGGCATGATGGTGATAAGAAACTTTTTTTCTCCTTCAGACACAGTCCTCAGGTGATGACACCCAGAAAGTAGGCATAATCATACAGTGGATAAGGAAAGTATTCAGACCCCTTTACATTTTTGCTCTTTGTTTCATTGCAGCCAATTGGTAAGGCTCATTAATGTACACTCTGCACCCAATCTTGACAGCAAAAAATGAATAGATATGTATATATAAGTCCAAAAAAATAGGCAGCACTCCAAGGTTGTAGTCAAAAACGTGAGGGTGAAGCTTTATTCCATTGCAACGTTTCGGTGGTTTTACCACAAAAAAATGGGAAAATCTATTGACTCGAGTATAAGCCGGGGGTGGGAAATGCATTGGTCGCAGCCTCCCCAGTATATAGCCTGCCAGCCCCTGCCCCAGTGTATATAGCCTGCCAGCCCCTGCCCCAGTGTATATAGCCTGATAGGCCCTGCCCCAGTGTATATAACCCCCCCGTTGTGCAGCACAACAATACCATTGTAGCGGATGGATCACACAGAAGATCTACGGGGGCCACCGGAAAGGTGAGTTTTGATTTATTTTTTTGACTCGAGTAGAAGCCGAGCTTGGGTTTTTCAGCACGTTTTTTGTGCTGAAAAACTAGGCTTATACTCGAGTATATAAGGTAAAAATAAAATTAAAATAAAAAATAGGAAATTAATATTATATATAATATAAACGAGACATGGACAGAAGTTAATCACAAATGGTTACAAATATCATTACAGACATAAAGATATTGTGGAATATACAGAAATCATTTCAGGTGTTTCATTACATTTGTATGTAGTAATAGTTTTTTGTGCAGTAACAATTTCAGGTGTTTTAATATTAGTGGAAAGAGTTAAGCGGAGCAGCCTGGCTCACACCCGCAGCCTGGGGCACACCCGCATTCAGCTCCCCTCAGTTTGCCAATAACATATCATAGAAAACCCCCCAAAAAAACAAATCACAATTTATGCAACCTACAACTCATAAAACTAATAGGAAACCAAAAACCTCTATCTCTGCATTGAGACATTTTGGTATAATTTTCTGAAATTCAAAAATTTTAATTCTGCGCTGGGCATTTTTGCAATATAGTTCCCCCTCACCAGTCTTAAGGTACTGTATGTAATGCACAAAATTTCAAAGTTCTTGGGTCTCTATTGTGATATTTCCGATAATGCAGAGATAGGGAATGATTAGTAAAACCTGTTTTCATATTCCTAATATGTTCTTTTACTCTCTCTTTTAACGGTCTGTATGTGCATCTTATATACTGCAATTGACATGGGCACTCTAGAAGGTATGTATTGCAGATCAAGAATTCTTGTATTTCTACTTCAAAGTCATTAGTTGTTGATTTTACCCTAGTTGTCTTCTTTGTAAATGTTGTAGTTTTACATACTAAACATGTGTAAACATGTGTGCCACAGCGATAGAAGCCCTTAAATGTGAGCCACGACATGTCATTTGCCATTTGTTTGTTTTTCCTTTTGATGGTGGTTGCTACTTTGTTATTTAGATTTTGTCGCAATTAAATTGATTGGACCTAATTAAAAAAAAAAAAAAGTGACTGAGATATCTGTATGTTTTTTAATAATTTGTCTGCTGATATCCTTCTAGGGTTTCCTTGGCTATCCCTGCATAATCATGTCTTTGATTGGACCCCTGGTGAATTGGTAAAATGGGGTCAAACATATTCTCCTAAAATTGAAAGTGTGAATCTGAATGACTGCATAGACCTTACCTCCGCATAGGTCTTACAACTGTGGAATTGTGTAACTTGCCGGCTCCTAAATATCCTAAGGGTATGATTTTTAATCTTCCCCCTCCAGAGCGTGAGGCAATGCAGGAGTATACTCAAGACATTTTACTAGGGGCATATTTGCCCTTACAACTCTCCTATGGGGGAAGGTTTCCTTTTTATGAAAAAAAGATGGTGGCCTTAGGCTATCGACTATCATGAGCTCAGAAACATTATCGATAAAATGTGCCTGTTGGTCCTCCAAGATCGATCTCTGTACAATATTATTCAGATGAGGAGAGATGAATGGAACACTGTTCAATACTCCTGTAGGACATGTTGAATATCTTGTGATGCCATTTGGCTTGTGCAATACTCCTGCTATTTTCCAACAGTTTGGTAGTAATATCTTCTGGGATCTTCTCAGCCAGTGTAATAGAGTTTGAGGAATGGAGATCCTTCCTAGAAGGGGCCAAACACCAAATTACAGTGATTACTGTAATTTACTCTAGATCATGCTAAGAGATTATCTCCCAGACAGGTTTTTTCTTACTTTTTGATTTTGTCATTCCATACCGTCCTGGCACTAGAAATATAAAGGTTAATGCAATCATAGTTTTCTCAGAAATGCTCTGGATGCTGTTTATGAAAAAATGATGTTGTTATTTCTGTCATTGATCTGAATTTTCCACTTCTATAGCTAATGCTCATCTTCAACTTCCTGAAAATGTTCATGAAGGAAGGTTGTTTGTTACCCCTAATCTTTGCCTTCATGTACTTAAAAAAATAAATTTCTCTGTGTTATCAGGGCACTCGGACATTGCTGGAACCAAGTATCAGTTTTCTAGGTCCTATTGGTGGCCGTCAAGTCAAGTGATGTTAAAGGCTTTGCAACTGCTTCCCAGCTACATGGAGCCATATTTAATAACCAAGATTAATAATCCTATGTCCTTTAGATTGCAGTTTCCCCATACCATCGTATCCTCAATGTATTTCACAAGCAGCTGTTGAAAAAAAAATAGACAGAGATAGTCAGACACTCATAGACAGAAATGGTCAGAGACAGTTGGAGACAGACAGTCAGAGACAGACAGAGACAGTCAGAGACAGACAGTTAGAGAAAACTGGAGTCACAGACAGCCAGAGACAGACAGAGACAGTCACAGACACAAACAGTTAGATACAGAGACATCAGAGACAGACAGAGACACTCAGAGACAAGCAGAGACCGAGATGTTCAGAGACTGTCACTAACAGAGACAGTCAGTAACAGACAGTCAAAGACAGAGAAATATAGACACAGACAGAGACAGTCAGAGACAATCAGAGACAGAAACAGTCACAGAGACAGAGACAATCAGTGAGAAACACAGAGACACAAAGAAAGTCAGAGAGAGAGACAACAAAATGATGAAAATTTCAAGATCTGCATTAAATTTTCAAAGTTTTAAATCATTATACATCATTATTAGAGATGAGCGAGCACTAAAATGCTCGGGTACTCGTTATTTGAGACGAACTTTTCCCGATGCTCGAGTGCTCGTCTCGAATAACGAGCCCCATTGAAGTCAATGGGAGACTCGAGCATTTTTCAAGGGGACCAAGGCTCTGCACAGGGAAGCTTGGCCAAACACCTGGGAACCTCAGAAAAGGATGGAAACACCACGGAAATGGACAGGAAACAGCAGGGGCAGCATGCATGGCAGGGACCTACCTCATGAGCTGCTTAATCGCACCATTATGCCAAAATTATGGGCAACAGCATGGCCATGACAGAGTGACCGAATGAGGCTAGATAGCATCTAAAACATCCAATAATTGACCCTGACACTATAGGGGACGGCATGCAGAGGCAGCGGCAGCAGTGTCAGGCTAGAGAGTGTCATGGCGACATACCCTAAATGGACTCAGGTTTCACCAAAGGAGGTGAAATGATTTCCTATGTGAACAAAAGGTTGACGGTATATTTAGTCGATAACACAGCATGGTGGCGACATAGTGACCAAGTTCCATAACGTATCTGGTGAAACACCCGAAAAAAATGAGCCTGACACAGCTCTTTTGATAAGGGGACGACATGTGGAGGCAGCCATGGAGACGACTTCCATGATTAAGAGCGACAGTATGGGGCATTCATATTGCGCTGCTATGATTGCAACTTCAGGTCTCCAGCATGGCGGCGACAGATGGGCCGAGTTCCACTATGTATCTGGTGAAACACCTGAAAATTCTGCCTGACACAGCTCGTTTGATAAGGGGATGATGTGCTGCATATCCTCTCGTGCTCCAGCGTCTGGGGTATAGAGAGTTGAAATGAGACATTGGTGGACGCTGTGGAGGATCGTGGAGGCAAAATGGACAGGAAACAGCAGGGGCAGCATGCATGGATGCTATAGGCTGCCTCCTCTTGGGATGGAGCTGGCGGTCCACTGCCAGGCGAGATTTCGCCTGTCCAAGCCCCTGTCTCTCGGCTCCTCCCCACCCAAATTGGGCCTGGGGGCCAGAAGCGTTTACTTTGAAAAAATTATAATTTTCAAAGCAGGCCGGGTCGTTTGAATATTTCACCTAGGAATAATGGAATAGCATAGTGGTTCTATTTTTAATTGTTTTTACGGAAATGGTTCCATGATTAAGAGCGACAGTATGGGGCATCCATATTGCGCTGCTATGATTGCAACTTCAGGTCTCCAGCATGGCGGCGACAGATGGGCCGAGTTCCACTATGTATCTGGTGAAACACCTGAAAATTCTGCCTGACACAGCTCGTTTGATAAGGGGACCATGTATGGAGGCAGTGAACTAGTAGTAGATTAAAGGTACTGCAGTTAAAACTATGTTAGTTGGATCTTGGCGAAAATATTAGCCAATCGGCTGAGCAGGATAATAGGGACTGTAGTTCATCACGACCAAACGGGATTTATCCCATCCAAATTCACGGCTATTAATATACGTCGCTTGTTTTTAAATCTACAAGTACATCAGGAGGGGGCGGAGGAGGCGGCTGTGCTATCTTTAGATGCTGCCAAAGCCTTTGATAGTATAGAATGGGAATATCTATGGGCAGTGCTGAGGAAACTGGGCTTTGGGCCACATTTTATAAAGTGGGTGCAGATGTTGTATAGGGCTCCCGTAGCTTGTGTCCGAGTTAATGGAATGGTGTCTGAACGCCTGTGCCTGCGAAGGGGTACGAGGCAGGGATGCCCGTTGTCCCCACTATTATTTGCTATGGCTATTGAGCCCTTGGCCTGCCTGATAAGACAGCACCCGGACTTAACAGGGTTTAGATATACAGGGGGGGAGGAAAGGATCGCATTATACGCAGATGATATGCTCCTTTTCCTGGC
Organism: Engystomops pustulosus; assembly: GCA_019512145.1. Classification (NCBI taxonomy): domain Eukaryota; kingdom Metazoa; phylum Chordata; class Amphibia; order Anura; family Leptodactylidae; genus Engystomops; species Engystomops pustulosus. The sequence continues at coordinate 180,026,746 of CM033642.1, read as the reverse complement.
TGGAGTAGACCGAGGCTTGCCCACGGTAATGAACCTCTTAATTCAATTTGGAGACTTCTCAGGGCTGCGCATTAATTGGACGAAGTCAGCATTACTACCTTTACGGGCATCTAGTTCTACCGGCATGCAGAGGTGGGGGATACCGGTGGTGGAGAAATTTAAATACTTAGGCATATGGGTCACAAGATCTTTGGCGGCTTATATAGATTTGAATTTGGCCCCTCTGTTGGGCAGAATGAGGTCCCGAGTGTTGGTGTGGAATAAACTGCCCTTATCGGCGCTGGGCCGATCCAATCTCATTAAAATGATTTTAATGCCACAATTACTCTACATATTACACAACGCACCAGTTTGGATTCCGAAGTTTTGGTTCCGAAGGATACATAGCTTGTTTAGGGACTTAATTTGGAAGAAGGGGGTCCCCAGAATTAAGTTGGAAAAGTTACAGCTTCCTAAGAGCCAGGGAGGTCTAGCAATCCCAAATGCATGGGTATATTTCCTTGCAGCACAATGTCAGCACCTCGGGGGGTGGGATATGCCTGGCTCGGAGTCATGGTGTCCGAGGGTTCTGCAGCATTTCTGTGGTCCATTGTCTCCAATGGCGGCTTTGGAGGCGGGGGTCTTTGGGAGAGTAGCTAGGGGACACCCGACAGTGCTCTTGGTTCAGAAAATATGGGGAACTTATAAGAAGATACTGGAGATAGGACCCATTACAAAATATACCTCTTTATGGGATAACCCGTACCTGGGGGAAATATATATGCTGGAAGGTATGCAAGGGTGGAAACAGCAGGGAATAAAAATGCTTGCACAATTATATGACCAGTCTGTACTGAAATCATTTCAGCAATTGGTGGATGAATTTGAGCTACCCCGTTCATTGTTCTTTCAGTACCTTCAAATTCGCCACGCTGTGCAGGCTCAATTCGGCCCTGAGGAAGTGATGTTCTCCTCCATTAAAGTGATGCAGGGGGTAGTGTCTGCTAAGCATATGAGGGGGCTAATATCTCTTGTATATATGGTCTTACTGGATAAGGTGTTGGGGGACCCAATGTCAGGGGTGAGAAGAAAGTGGGAGGAGAGAGTCGGGAGCATGGAGGACGAGGAATGGGGGGAAGTATTGTCATCTCCAAGTACGCTGTCTATAAATGTGGCGCAGAGGCGATCGCAGCTGTTCTTACTCCATAGAGTATACAGGACGCCACAGGTGTTGCAAAGGATGGGTTTGAGGGGGGATGCCTGCTGTCCAAGGTGCTCAGAGGAGGAAGCAGACGATCTACATATGTTCTGGACATGTAGAGAGTTGGATGACCTGTGGAACAGAATGTTGGAAATGATACACAGGGTGTTTGAAGTGGAGGTGCCAAGGAATCCAAAAGTGTGTATGTTGGGGTATGTGGGGGAGCTTGAGGTTAATAAAAAACAACAGCTGGCGATAGCTAAGGTGTTATATCAGGTGCGCAAATCCATTGCCATGCACTGGTTGGACGCTGCCCCGCCGAGGGTGAGGGAAGTGCAGAAATTTTTGAATAATACCATATGGTTGGAGCTGAAGGTGTATGTGAGAAGAGGTGCGGTGGATAAATTTGAGAAGCAGTGGGGAAAGTGGCTTGAATGTCCAGGGATGGCATCGGAGGAATTGTCGCGGAGCTGGATGCGGGCCAGACCAGGGGGAGTGGTAGGAGTTTAGAAATGATGGGGTATCCTAGTGGAGGAGGGGATAGGAGGGAGTGGGTTAGGAAGATTGTAATGGTGGACCAGATCACAGGGAGGGAAAGGGTTCTGGGGAGGTAAAGGGGTGGGTTTTATTATCAATATGTTCTTTTTGATGCAGTTTGTAATATGCTTAAAATGTAAAGCTGTAATTTACTCTGAGATATCTGCGTTAATAAAATGATTTTTGATTTAAAAAAAGTTTGGGTTGTCATTAGAGATGAGCGAGCACTAAAATGCTCGGGTGCTCATTATTCGAGACAAACTTTTCCCGATGCTCGAGTGCTCGTCTCGAATAACGAACCCCATTGAAGTCAATGGGAGACTCGAGCATTTTTCAAGGGGACCAAGGCTCTGCACAGGGAAGCTTGGCCAAACACCTGGAAACCTCAGAAAAGGATGGAATCACCACGGAAATGGACAGGAAACAGCAGGGGCAGCATGATCGCACCATTATGCCAAAATTATGGGCAACAGCATGGCCATGACAGAGTGACCGAATTAGGCTAGATAGCATCTAAAACATCCAATAATTGACCCTGACACTATAGAAGACGGCATGCAGAGGCAGCAGCGGCAGGCTAAAGAGTGTCATGGCGACATACCCTAAATGGACTCAGGCTTCAAACCAATGGGTGGCAGAGAGGAACCAAAGGAGGTGAGCAAGAAGCGCTGAAATGATTTCCTATGTGAACAAAAGGTTGACGGTATATTTAGTCGATAACACAGCATGGTGGCGACATAGTGACCAAGTTGAGGGGACGACATGTGGAGGCAGCCACGGAGACGACTTCCATGATTAATAGTGACAGTATGGGGCATCCATATTGCGCTGCTATGATTGAAACTTCAGGTCTCCAGCATGGCGGCGACAGATGCGCCGAGTTCCATTATGTATCTGGTGAAACACCCGAAAATTCTGCCTGACACAGCTCGTTTGATAAGGGGATGATGTACTGTATATCGTCTCGCGCTCCAGCGTCTGGGGTATAGAGAGTTGAAAGTTGCGCATGGAGACATTGGTGGATGCTGTGGAGGATCGTGGAGGCGAAATGGACAGGGAACAGCAGGGGCAGTATGCATGGATGCCTCTGAGGCTGCCTAATCTTGGGATGGAGCTGGCGGTCCGCTGCCAGGCGAGCTTTCGCCTGTCCAAGCCCCTGTCTCTCGGCTCCTCCCCACCCAAAATGGGCCTGGGGGCCAGAAGCGTTTACTTTGAAAAAATTTTAATTTTCAAAGCAGGCGGGGTCGTTTGAATATTTCACCTAGGAATAATGGAATAGCATAGCGGTTCTATTTTTAATTGTTTTTTCGGAAATGGTTCCATGATTGAGAGCGACAGTGTGGGGCATCCATATTGCGCTGCTATGATTGCAACTTCAGGTCTCCAGCATGGTGGCGACAGATGGGCCGAGTTCCATTATGTATCTGGTGAAACACCCGAAAATTCTGCCTGACACAGCTCGTTTGATAAGGGGACGATGTATGGAGGCAGTGAATTAGTAGTAGATTAAAGGTGCTGCAGTTAAAACTATGTTAGTTGGATCTTGGGATGGAGCTGGCGCTCCGCTGCCAGAGAGCTTTCGCCTGTCCAAGCCCCTGTCTCTCGGCTCCTCCCCAAACAGCACTTCTAAGAACCTTTTGTATAAAATCAAGTGTAGTAGTGTTCTGATAAGTTTGGGTTATGGCGGGTGAGGGAAATGTAAACAGAAGCGCAAGAAGCGCTGAAATAATATCGGTAAATGATAAAAGTTTGCCAGTATATTTTGTGACACAGCTCGTTTGCTAAGGGGACGATGTATGGAGGCAGCTATATGGACGACTTTGGGAGGCAGCTATGGAGATGATGTTTGGAGGTAGCAATGGAGACAACGTGTGGAGCCAGCTAAAAAGACGACGTGTGGAGGCTGCTATGGAGACAATTTAATTTGGATAGTGCCTGTATGTGGCAGTCCAAAAAAGTTTTCAAACCAGAGGAGCAGGTAGGTGGTCCTCCAGAAAAATTAAATAGATTGAGTGCCTGTATGTGGCACTCCCAAAAATTGCTTAAAACAGAGGACCGGGTAGGTGGCCCTCCAGAAAAATTAAATTCATAGAGTACTATAGCTAGAGCCAGTTGGCCCTGGCAAAAAATAGCCAGTTTCCTCTGCTTTAGTGTACAAAGAGGAGGAGATGGAGGAAAATAAGGAGGAGGAGTGTATACATTATTCAGGTTGAGCTTCTTTCACCTGGTGGAGAATGGAAATCCTGAGAAATCCAGGCTTTATTCATCTTGATAAGCGTCAGCCTGTCAGTCGACAGGCGTGTACGCTTATCGGTGATGATGCCACCAGCTGCACTGAAAACCCACTCGGACAAGACGCTAGCGGCAGGGCAGGCAAGAACCTCCAAGGCGTACAGCGCCAGTTCGTGCCACATGTCCAGCTTTGAAACCCAGTAGTTGTAGGGAGCTCTGTGATCATTTAGGACGATGGTATGGTCAGCTACGTACTCCCTCACCATCTTTCTGTAAAGATCAGCCCTACTCTGCCGAGACTGGGGACAGGTGACAGTGTCTTGCTGGGGTGACATAAAGCTGGCAAAAGCCTTGTAAAGCGTACCCTTGCCAGTGCTGGACAAGCTGCCTGCTCGCCTACTCTCCCTCGCTACTTGTCCCGCACAAGTACGCCCTCTGCCGCTAGCGCTGTCAGAAGGGAAATACTGTTTCAGCTTGTGCACCAGGGCCTGCTGGTATTCATGCATTCTCACACTCCTTTCCTCTCCAGGGATGAGAGTGGAAAGATTTTGCTTGTACCGTGGGTCCAGGAGAGTGAATACCCAGTAATCGGTGCTGGAATAAATTCTTTGAACGCGAGGGTCACGGGATAGGCAGCTTAGCATGAAATCTGCCATATGCGCCAGAGTCCCAACGCGCAAGAATTCACTCCCCTCACTGGCCTGACTGTCCATTTCCTCCTCCTCCAACTCCTCTTCTTCTGCCCATACACGCTGAACAGTGAAGGACTGAACAATGGTCCCCTCTTCTGTCTCGCCAACATTCTCCTCCTCTTCCTCCTCATCCTCCTCCACCTCCTCCGATATGCGCTGAGAAACAGACCTGAACGTTATTGTAGCCCTAAGAAGGGCTGTTTGGTTCTTGTTGAATCACTCCTGCCTAACACTATTCTAATAGAACACCCTAACGCTTTCCCTGACCAGCAGCAGCTCTCTCCCTAGCGGCATCCAGACACAGAATGATCCGAGCAGCGCGGGCAGCGGCTAGTCTATTCCAGGGTCACCTGATCTGGCCAGCCAACCACTGCTATCGACGTGTAAGGGTACCACGTCATGCTGGGTGGAGTGCAGAGTCTCCTGGCTTGTGATTGGCTCTGTTTCTGGCCGCCAAAAATCAAAACGGCGGGAGCTGCCATTTTCTCGAGCGGGCGAAGTATTCGTCCGGGCAACGAGCAGTTACGAGTACGCTAATGCTCGAACGAGCATCAAGCTCGGACGAGTGTGTTCGCTCATCTCTAGTTGTCATCCCATAAAAAGAAACATTTTTTGGGGGTTGTGTTGTTTTCACAATCTGAGACATCCGTGCAAGTGTGCGAATTGTCATCTTCAGTAGAGCTATACCCTCTTTTATGACTTCCCTATTTTTGTTTTTTAACACCTTCACGCACCAGGACGAACTATATTGTCCTTGTGCTGTGAGGGTTGTATGGAGAGAGCTCACGAGCTGAGCTCTCTCCATACACAGCGGGTGTCAGCTGTATAATACAGCTGACAACTTCCGGCTTCTGCAATGTTGGTGCTGGCACCGATCGTGGCAGTTAACCTGTTAACCTTCCATTACATGGGCGCCGCCATCTTGGATGGCTGATGACCGCCCCCTGTGACATCATCGGAGGGCGGTGATTGGTTTCCATGGCAGCCTACAGTCTCATTTAGACTCATAGGCTTGCCATGTGTAATGATCTCTAACAGCCAGCAGATGGCAGGCTATTAGAAATCATCAGTAATATTGCTCTATACTGCAATACAGTAGTATTGCAGTATAAAGTATTAGCAATCGGACCCTGCAGGTTTAAAGTACCCTGGAATGTCTGCAATAATGGTAAAAAATAAAAAACAAAAATTGAAACAATATTTTAGAAAAAATAAGAAAAAAAAAGTACAAGTTTAAATCATCCCCCTTTCCCTAGATCATGTATAAACAGTAAGAATCATAAACATGTCAGGTATCACCGCATCCCAAAATGTCCGATCTATCAAAATATAATGATTTTTCCCGGTGTTTAACCCCGTAACGGAAATTAGCGCCCAAAGTTGAAAGTGCCACTTTTTTGCCTTTTATAGAATTATTTTTCAAAAAAATTATCAAAAGGTTGTACAGTCCTGAAAATGGTAGCATTGAAAATTTCATCAAAAAATGACACCACCCACAGCATGGCAAAATTAAGATTTTTTTTTGTACAGGAGGTTTTAATTTTTTGTACAGGAGGTTTTAATTTTTGTAAATGAATGAAAACATTATAAAACTATATAAATTTGGTATCTCTGTGATCGCACTGACCCAAAAAATAAAGTAGACCTGTCATTTAGGGCGCTGAGTGAAAGTCATAATATTCAAGCCCACAAGAATATGGCGCAAATGCGTTTTTTCATCATTTTCACTGCATTCAGAATTTTTTTCCCGCTTTCCAGTACACGGCATAGAATAATAAATACCGTCTCTATGAAGTGCAATTTATTACGCAGAAAACAAGTCCATTAACAGCTCTATAAAACATATGTAGATTTTTGAAGGTTGGGGTTGAAAAAATGGAAATGCAAAAACGAAAAAGGGCCAGGTGCTTAAGGGGTTAAAATTGATCTAGGATGTTTATTTTGTTTCCCCGTATAAATGTTCATGGTGTGATCCCTTAGGTTTCAAATGTGTTTTTTTTTTTCGTGGTGGTGATGGAGTCTTCAAGTTTTTGTAAAGTGCTTTCCAGTTTTGCTTGAAATTCCTTATATTTCGGAGAGGTATGATGCGGTTTTAACTCTTGTTATAATATCTGTGTTTTCATATTCAAATCATTCAATTATTTCTCCTCCTGTTGTACACTTAATGAGATTAGTTTGAATGAACAATCCAAGAGAATTTTTTGCCATTGCACAGTGAAGTCCGCATTACAATGATATGTAGACAGTTATAAAAGTCTTAGACCTCTAGGGATCATTTGAGTTTCCAGGTATTTAGATAAAGTAGTTGAGTCCCACCATACCTTCAGTTGACCGTCTTTCTAAATCATGCATTGGGGCTCATTTACTATGGGTCCGAATTGCACAATTTGGTTGGGTTTCACAACGATTTCCGATCTTTGCCGAATTGCCCGGGATTTTGGCGCATGCGATTGGAAGGTGAACTTCGGCGGACCTCGGTGCAGCAGAGACACCTGCTGGATATCGGGCGCACGACCTTAGTGAATCCAGGCAGACCCGAATCAGCGTCGGATAATGCACCGCGGAACCGCGACTGAACCGGGTAAGTAAATGAGCCCCATTAAGTCTTTCAAGGTTTGGCTGGAATCATTTGATTCTATATCCAAGGGAAAAAGATCTTTTGCTTTATTCAAGCGTTCTTGATAAGATGCTGCACCAGAGGTCACAGTGGGCAGAGGGGTCCGTCTTTAACTAGGGGTCATCTGTATGTCAGGTGTTCTTAAGTAGGAAATCACCTGTACCTGGAAAATCAAATGATCCCTAGAGGTCTAAGACTTTTAGAACTGTCTACATATCATTATAATGAGAACTTCACTGTGCAATGGCAAAAAATTCTCTCGGATTGTTCATTCAAACTAATTGTGTTAATAGGAGGAGGCAAAATTGAATGATTTGAATTACCCGGTTCAGTCGCGATTCCGCGGTGCGTTATCCGACGCTGATTCGGGTCTGCCTGGATTCACTAAGGTCGTGCGCCCGATATCCAGCAGGTGTCTCTGCTGCACCGAGGTCCGCCGAAGTTCACCTTCCGATCGCGTGTGCCAAAATCCTGGGCAATTCGGCAAACATCGGAAATCGTTGTGAAACCCAACGAAAGTGTGCAATTCGGACCCTTAGTAAATGAGCCCTAATGCATGATTTAGAAAAGACGGTCAATTGAAGGTATGGTGGGACTCAACTACTTTATCTAAATACCTGGAAACTCAAATAATCCCTAGAGGTCTAAGACTTTTATAACTGTCTACATATCATTGTAATGCGGACTTCACTGAGCAATGGCAATAAATTCTCTTGAATTGTTCATTCAAACTAATCGCATTAAGTGTACAACAGGAGGAGAAATAATTGAATGATTTGAATATGAAAATACAGATATTATAACAAGAGTTAATACAACATCATACCTCTCCAAAATATAATGAATTTTAAGTAAAACTGGAAAGCACTTTACAAATACTTGAGGACTCCATCACCACCACGAAAAAATTTTTTATAGAGTAGATTCTATACATGGAAACAAAATAAACATTCTAGATCAATTTTAAAAAACAAAAATATGGGAAGTCATAAAACAGTGTATAGCTCCAGACACTTGCACGGATGTCTCAGATTGTGAAAACAACACAACCCCCCAAAAAAAATTTCTTTTTATGGGATGACAATTCTTATTGACAAATATGGGATAAACCCGGACAATTCAGACATCACTGAGGTGCAACCTTCTTCTTTCAGTTTTCTGGGAACTTCTTCTTTTGTGGATATAAAAAAAAAATTGAGGATCAAATGACTACCATGGAATTACTGGACTTACAAGACTCTGATTTACATTGTGACAGTGAGAATATTGATATGTCAAATATTATACAAGCGCCTAATCCCTCCTTTTATCCGGTGAACTCCAGGGTTCCAGCAATGGACAAATTCCAGATGAATGTCGAACAAGATCTAGGTCAACAAGGAGGAAATTAAGCAAGAAAAAAAACATCACTGGAGATGTAGACACAGCATTGAAGGAATAAAGAAATAACACACATAATTATTCAACAATCAGACAAGGAAGGCGTTCCATTGTTGTATTAGACAAAGGACAGTATTAACTCGAATGTAAGAAACTATTGAATGATGACACAGTATACTTACCCATGAAAGCTAATCCCACAGAACACATTACAGTTAATCTTTCAGCTTTACTGCATGAAGGCATTTCTTTGGGCATTTTAAACACCAAAACTAATAGATCTTTTATTCCCAAATATTGCAATTTTTTATGCCCTACCAAAGTCACAGAAAAATGCCCCCCCCCCCCTTCCAATGCATCCCATCGTCTCGGGAACAGACTCTCTTCTGGAATATACATCCACGTGGCTGGATTCTATATTACAACCATTTGTTCTACGTACAACTTTTGTCAAAGACTCTTTTGAAATATTAACCCCTTAAGGACGCAGCCATTTTGGAGCTTATGGCTCAGCCCCATTTTTTGGATTCTGACTTGTGTCGCTTTATATGGTTATAACTTTTGAACACTGTTACTTATCTAAACGATTCTGAGATAGTTTTTTCCTCACATGTTGTACTTCATTCTAGTGGTAAATTTTGGCTGATAAGTTTTGCGTTTATTTATAAAAAAAGATAAAAAGTGATGAATTTTTTGAAAAATTTGCCATTTTCAAAATTCAAAATCATTGCGTTTTCAGGCAGATAGATTTACCACCTAAATAACTTGCTGAATAACATTTCCCATTTGTCTACTTTACATTTTCAGAATTTTTGAAATGTCTGGATAATTTATTTTCATGTCACGCGGCTTACAAATCGAACATCGCTTTTCTGTATTTTCAGAATTGACTTTTTTGGGAATAATTTCAGTTTTTGATGAAATTTGAAATATTTAACATTAAATCCGCTTATATAAACAACCCATTTTCAAATATTCACCCCTCAAACTATCAGAAACAACTTTTAGGAAGATCGTTAACCCCTTGAGATTTTCATAGTAATTGAGTGAAAATAGAGGTGAAATTTAGAATGGTCAAATTTTGGCGGTTTTACGTTCATTTAGCCTTAAAATTTACACATTTTCAAAAAGATAAAGAGAAAACCCATGTTATAATTTGTTATGCAATTTCTCTAGATTACAGAGACCCCCCACATGTGGCCGTTACTTGTTTTATGGACTCACAGGAGATCCTATTACACAGAGAGTCCCATGTGAATTATTTTGCAAGCCAATAGCAGGTAATACACTGCTGTATGCCACAAGTTACCATCCACCACATTATAAAAAATCTCCCCAAAGGAGATTTTATAAGAGCCAAACGCCTCCTCAACAGAGGTTAAAATAAGCAGAACATAAATCGAACCTGAACAGATGGATGATCCAAAACTAGGCAACGACTATATACAAATGTTGTATAAAGCCAAATCCATGTCAAAGATTTTTAGAAAGAATGCAAAGCAGATAACAGTTACAACTGATTATACAAGTGACTATCACAGTGCCACACAAATTAGGAAAAAGCATCTTTCCATTCTAGAACAGGATCCCGACTTACATGAAATACGGAAAACAGACTGCCGTGTCTCATCTAGGAACGCAGCCACACTAGGCGATATTTTGTCTCCCAACCCTTTCTCTTTAACAGGTAGGTTCAAATGTGCTTCACCTCGATGTACCGGATATCTGAACATGAGTCTGGCGCCCGTTCAGACTATTCCAGTACAACTAATACAAATCACATGTAACATCTCTGCATTGTCTAAACACTGGAAAGATATACATAACAGTGATACTTCGTATCTCACCCTTACCCCTATTGAAAGAGTAGCCCGTCCCAAAAGAGGAGGGGACTGTGCTAAAGCCCTTTGGATTCTAACCATGCAAACTAGAAATCCCCATGGGATAAACCACAGGAACGATCTTATGTATAAATATGAATTATGCCTTATATATTTTTCTTAAATATGCATATGTACGCTTTTGATAGTTTGCACTTTGTTCGCTGTTCTTTATTGAAGCAATTGAGGACCTGTACGCTATTTCCACCCTTGAATATATAGAACATGCCATGTTCACGTTCCACGCTTTGGCTATGATTAAGAACTTTGTTTAAGTTTGAAACGCGCCGGACCCCTTCCCTTCTATGGTACCATTTTTATGTTTTTTAATAGAGATGAAATAAACAGAAGTTTTATATTTTCACCTAGGTTATTTTGTGCCTTGGTGCTGGACCCCGTTTCTCCTTGTGTTCCTAGACTGTCGGCTCAGTGCTCCATGCACCGGCAACACCTTATGGCTAATGAAGGCAGGTGAGCTGAAAACTTCATTGTTTCATTTTCTCTGTTCTTTTTTGTGTTCACTGACAACATTGGATAAAAACTGAAGTGTGTAGAAGTCTATTTAAAATAATAGTTCATTAAGGCATCAGTGCCAAATCACTAAAGACAGGAAGAGAAAACCAATCTGTATGTGTCCATTAGACAAAATGGGTTCAGTCAAAAATTTCTGATGTGAAAAAAGCCAATGTGAAACCAGCATCATACACTGGAGACCAGAATTACATAGTAACACATAATATCCTAAATGTCAGGGTTATTGTATAGTCCTATTTGAATATATATTAACATGAATCAGATTGCAGAATTTTATGCTCATTTCATAATTCTTATATATTCCAAGGCACATCATAAAATGTAAAATGGGTAATTATAAAAGAACACTGATCAACATTAGAGAACATTTTCAGATACCTGCAAAGTATTGTATTATAATTACACTTGGTGTTCATTCAAGTCCCCCATTAGGCTGGTAATCCTGGAAAGAAAAATGCAAGAGAGGATAGGATAATGTAGATAATCTCCATGGGTCTTTGTTTCAGCACTGAACAGGGTAAGGATCTTTTTGTCATACAGTGTGGGACAAGTATCACTCCCTATTGTTTACTTTTTTTTGTGCAACTTTTTGTGCAACTTTTCAGTTTGAGACTTTTTAAGTTTAGAATCAAGCAGCGCACCAAAGTTAGCAGCCTCAAGGATTTGATGCAGTGCAAAAACCTAATAAGTGCCAAAAAGGAGTGTGTTAAACCCAGACTTAATTTTGGGAGATGCCATTTGGGACTAAACAGTCGCATACCACAAATAGTCACAAAAGTGAGAATTAACAGGCAACATCATATGTATTACAAAAGGGAAAAACTTTAGATACATTGCAATGATTAAGTAGCCAGCTTCAGGAAACTTAAAAAAGTGGCAGCCGAAAAACCATGATACATGTGCCCCAGTGTCTCAACATTTAGGAGCATTTGGACTGAAAGCCATCTGTGCAGTGACCAAACCTCTCACTAGCAGAAAGAATCTAAAGGCGCGACTCTTGGTTAGGAGCTTGTTGTGTGAACCGAGACTAGTGGTCCACAGGTCAGTTCATTTTAGTGATGAAGGCTTAATTAATTTGGATCTGATATGAAATATTGGGGGTAATTTATCTTATTTCCCCCTTTTCCAAACTCTTGTTGTGCCTTTTGTGAGCCTTTTTTTGTTTTTTGCACCTCATTATTTTTGTAATTTTGGCTGTTTGGCAAATGCTCGGTTTTTAATTTGCCTTCAAAGGGCACAATTTTGTTGAACAAATCATCACCATTGCCTTTTGTAAGCATGGTCAGGACTGGTGTGTTACTGTGCAATTTTTTGCACCCATGTGGGCGCAAATCGATGTTAAATAGGACGCAAACATCTGGAAGCAGGAGAAATACAAAGACAAATAAGGCACGAACCAGGATCACTGTTATGGCGAACTGAAGGTACAAATAATTGTGCAATTACTTAAATGCACCCCAAAAAGTCTGAACCCAAAGTATGTAAAGAAGTCAGTGTAAGGTCATGGGGGAAGTGTCATGGTTTGGGAAAGGAGTTGGACCTTTCAAACAGCTACATGGCAATTGGATATTAGACCTTCTTTAACAACAGGTAGTTTCCTTCTTGTGTTTATCACTCAATCAGCCAGAAATGTTCAGTCAGGACAATGTCCTCCGTCACATAGAAAAATAGTTAAAGCAATTCCTTGAAAGAGAAAACATTAAGACAATGAAATGACCAGAGCTCAGAGCCCTAATCTAAAACAATCAAAAAACCTTTGTGACAAAGTTATGGCCAAGAAATCCAGATCAGTGGCAGAACTGGGGAAGTGATTGGAAGAAGAACAGACCAAAACTACAACAGAGCCGTGAGAGAGACTAGTGATGTCCATCATTTCTGAAAAAAATCTAGTGATCATAGATTGTTCAGTAATTTTGATCTCCAGTGAACCTGCATTTATCATCCTTTGTGTGTCAGTTTTCACGGGTGAAATACATTAAAAATTCACAATGCCCCCTCACAGCACGCGGGTGCCACAACCAGGGTATGAGGAGCTATTTCTTTTTCTATCCTCCTTAACAACGACCTTTGTAAGGAGATGATCAAAGTTTATGGCCCCAAATTTAAAACCTGCTGCACGGCTCCAAACCTTCCAACATCATTTCCATCCCTTGTCTCCTCATATCAGGTGCAGGGACTGTATGGAGGTCCTAATACCCCAGGGATTCGGTTCTATCACAAACTCCTTACCACAGGCTGATACCTTTCTTCAACAGATAATAAGCAAAAAACTGTGGGGCACATGTTTCCTAAGTCTGGCTTTGACCGTCTGATTTTTGGGACATTTTTTGGCTTTTCTGCCTCTCAGATGTAAATTATATTAGCGTTTTTTCCCCTATTGATACATGTGGCGTTTGGTCTAAAGTGAATTTGTGACTTAAAAAAAAGATTAGATTTACGCAAAAATGTCCCTTTTTTTGCGATTTTTCTTTCTTTCACTTTTGGATTTAGGTGATAATTCAGGGAACACTGGAGAAAACTAGATAATGTCGAACTTTGAAAAGAGACTGTTATAGGCACAAAAAAAAAATTCCCAAATGAGCAGAGGCAGCGTGAAAAGTCTCAAAAATGTAAGAGAAAAGTCTGAAAAATGTAAAAAAAAAAAGTCAGCCAAAAGTTTAAAACATGTACTCCAGAATGTACAGATTGGGGCACATTTACTTACCCGTCCTGTGCGTTGTCCGACGAGGATTCGGAGCTGCACGGTTCACTAAGATCGCGCATCCAATTTCCTGCATGTGTCACTTCCCCCGCTGAGGTCGGCCGGAGTTCACCTCCTTTTACCCGGTGCATGTGAGTGCTGATCTTGTGACACGATTTGCTTTTAAATTCCGCGGTTTGTCCGATTCACCCGGGTTGTCCGACAAGTTTCTTATATGTACTCAGGGTAACAAAATAACACATTCTCTAATTCACTGTTATTAACAAAAATCCAGCATTTCACAAATATAATTCCAACGTGACTGTATCATTCCTGCTATACACAATTTCAGGTGCCCCTAGACACGACCTTGTAACTTCTCACTTAGGGTCGGCTGGCCGCCATCTTGGATTTCTGTGTGAGATTGTGCAGTTGAGATTTCTGTGTCTGTCCTGTGTGCCTGTAGCCCCGCCCCCTGCACAGAGCTCAGAGACTCTCACTGATCACTTCCCGCCAGGAGATCATGAGCAGAGAGAGAGGCTGCAAACATCAAGGAGATAAGTGATCTGGGGGAAAGGGGAGACAGGCACATATCTGTGAGATGTAGCAGTGCCAACAGTGCAACAGTGCAATGGTCTATCAGCCTCTGTGTAATAGGCATCTCATGCATCTCTCATCCGTCTCATCTCTTTGTGTCAGTGTGTTAGTACAATGTCAGATGAAAGTGCATATACACCAGTACCCTGATAATGTAACCACATTGTCACCACACAGAACTAGATGGATAATACAGTAACGTGTCTGCTTAGTCCCCGCCCACACCCTGAAATACAACACTGAGCAGCCACGGGAGTGATAGGCGCTAAAAGAGCAATAACACTGAGTAATATTGAAAAGTAAGGGGTTAAAATGATCTTTATTATGTAAACATCACTAGGGGATTGAGATGTGTGAATTTTCTTTCGTGGGAAAACGCCTTTAAAATGTCTGTGATTGGTTCCTGGTCTGGAGACGTGAGGTATAAAGTCTGCAGCTACAAGCACCTGAGGCTCCTGAGGAAGACGCCCGGACAGGTATCTGTCTCCATTATCTCCTTCTATAATCCCAGCTACAAGTCTCATATCTCACACTTTCTCCTCTATTTGTAGGAAGATTTGGCAGATTCGGCAGCGATGTCTCCAATCACAGCCCTGATCTTATTCTCAGATCACGGGCATCCTGGGGGAGCCCCAATCTGAGTCCCCCCTGATCCTTAGCTACCTCATCTAAACTTTCCTGGATTTTAAATTGACACAGTTTCACAGAGTTCTTCTCAAAAAACCAGGGGCCGCAGCAAACTTATTAATTCCAAACCTCACACCTTTGGAGTCTCTGTTTCGCACAGCATCCCAGCTGGAATCATTGATCTCTCCGATTAATGATCTCCTTAAAGGAAACTTAAATTTGCCTCCGCCCTTTCGGACTAAATGGGTAAGGTAGAGATCTGAAACATCTCCTTAACAACACACAGGACTGCCGCGTGCCCTAGCCATAGCTTCTTTCTCTCCTCACAATCTCAATTGACTTTACAGCTCAAGAGAGGGAATTACAAAATCCTCTTAGTGGTATGAGTGTCCCAACGCTTACTTTGCTGCACTGTCTTACTCTCGTTCAGGACACGTGTTGAGTGTTGGAGTAATGAGGCGGTTATGGGTCCATATTTGGTGGACAATCAAAGCTATCCTCTATTGGAAACCAGGTGTGTGAAGTGGCCTGCATCTTATCCTTCCGATGTGCTATACGAAAGCCATAACAAGCATCTCTTGCTGAGATTCTTCCTATAAAAGAAGCCCGCTCTGTCTCACCCCGCAGCAGCTGGCGCCTGTTGGTACTCCTCCTCCATCTCAACTGGTCAGGAAATTCTACACCATATATAGAATGGAGGAAACAATGGTGATTTTCAGGGTAAATACTGAGAAATTCCTGAAAATGTGGCAAACCATGGGTGGTCTACAGGAATCTCAGGAATTCAAAGACTCACTGAGCTCATATATTCTGCAAGTTAGATATCTCAATACCGCCCCCCCCCGGCTCACTCATCCACCCTCAACATTCTACCCCCTTCCCCTGTGGACATTTCGTGCAGTGAGGTTGTATGGATTCCCGTACTCTTTCTCCCGATTACCTTGCCGTTGAAAACTGTCCATGAGATCACCTGCTCTATCACGTCCTTGCGTCTCAGGTCGTCCCTACAGGGTTGACCCACTTTCCACGGCGGGTAAAGGGAGTGTGGAGCAGGGAGGAAATGAATATGGCGTAGTGGACGCCCCTAGTATCCTCTGCTAAACTCGCATGATCCCTACAGAGGATTTCCATACATAGACCATTATGGGAAAGACACTTAATGCCCCATTAAGACATACCTCTCAACATGTCCCCTCAGAGACAAGGGTGATCATTATATACTACCCCTACATTAGCTTTCTTTGTTAGAAATTAGCATTGTATTTATTATCACCCTCACTCCGGACCTTTTTATTAGTGTTCACCATGCTAGTAAGGGTTAACCCCCTTTGCTTACAGAACCCTCAATCTCGTGTGGCTTGGCATAGATGCAACAAGGCTGCTGGAAAGCATTCCTTAGAGATTTTGGTGCCTTATTGACATGAGGCACTCACACATTTGCCGCAGATTTGTCGGCTGCACATCCATGATGCGGAATCTCCGTTCCACCACACCCAAAGATGTCGATTGGATTGAGATCTGGTGACTGTTGAGGCCTTTGAGTACATGAATCATTGTTCATGTTCAACGAAACATGTCTGAGATGATTCCCAGCTTTATGACCATGGCGAATTATCCTGCTGAAAGTAGCCATCAGATGTTGGGTATTGTGGCATAAAGGGATGGACATGAGTCAGTCAACAATATCAGGTAGGCTGTGGCATTGCAACGATGACTAATTGTACCCAAGATGCCCAAAGAGTTGCAAAGAAAATAGTTCCTACACCTGACACCACTCACCAAACCAGCTTGAACCGTTGATGTCAAGGTGTGATGATCTGCTTTCATGTTGTTTGACGCCAAATTCCGCCACCTACCATCGAAGTCAGCGAATCGAGAATCAGACCAGGCAACGTTTTTCAATCTCTACGTTCCAATTTCGATGGCGGTCGCAATTGTATCCTCATTTTCCTGTTCTTAGCTGATAAGGAGTGGCACCCGATGTGGGGTCTTCTCTGCTGTAAAGCCCATCGCCCAAAGTTCGACGTACTGTGCGGTCGAGATGCTCCTTCTGCCTACTTGGTTGTAACGGTGGCGATTTGGTCACTGTTGCCTTTCTATCAAGCTCAACCCAGTCTGCCCATTCTCCTCTGACCCTCTGGCATCAAAAAGGCATTTCCGCACACAGAACTGTCCGCCACACTGGATGTTTTTTCTTTTTCGGACCATTTCTGTAAACCTGGAGATGGTTTGTGCGATTGAAATCCAGTAATCAGCAGTTTCTGAACATTACTCAGACTAGCCCTTCTGGCACCACAACCATCACGTTCAAAGGCACTTCCAATCACCTTTCTCTCTCCCCATACTGACTTGGCTCGATTTGAACTGCAGGCGATTGTCTGGTCCAGTCCTACATGCTAAATGCATTATTTGGCCCCATGTGATCTGGCTGATTCAGAATTAAGTTTAACGAGCAGTTGGACAGGTGTATTGCCTAAATTAAAGTGGCGTCGTGAGTGTATGTTATTTTTTAATTGGTTTATGAAATTCAAGAAAATGTTGAAATATAAAAGCTGAGGTAGAGGGGCATTCATCTATATCAAAGGAAACTTCCATTAGGGATATACCAATGAGGTAGATCCAATGGTAAGGTCCTAATATCTGTTTCATTCAAGTATTAACCTCTTCTTTATGTAAATATATTGTGTAGAAGAAGAAAAAATGTATCTTTTATTTTTGTAAATGTTATTTTTCCACAGGCTTACGTGGGCGTGGATAGCCTTTGTGGAGGCAGGAGAGAGGCTATTCCACTCTCCATAGCGGCGCGATCCCGCTCCAGTAATTGTGCACTGAGTGCTCTTCTTCTTTCCTTCATTCAGCATTGTGAAGCCACAAAAATACGCATTACATAGATATTATTCCAACATATCTCTATCCACTCCGGGTGTTTACAATTTTTAGTTGCCCTAAATCCAACCATAATCTCTCACTATGTTTGGATCTTTTAAATAATAGTTTCTTATGTGCACACGCAGCCACTCCCGCGCTCCTGCCCCAGCTTAGACACGGCATTTCTGCGGCAAGCACAAGCACCGGCAGACTACTCTATAAGCTAAAGACAAGTTTAACAGTCTTTAATCCCGAGGGGGAGGGAGGCATAGCAGTGCTGACTGGTGTGTTATACAATAGCAGAGCTGACTGTTTCATTGTGTGTTATATCATTCATGGGATCTACATCATCTCATTCTGATCTGTCTCATCCTCTTGATGAAAGTGTTAGATAACCGTTGCCCATAATCTCAGTGATCAGAGGGGATCTGAGTGTCTGTTAGAGAGTCTCGCCACAGTGTTGGGAGATTATACCACTTCCCAAGTGATAGGTACTTCAAAACTCACAATAAAGCTGAGTAAAAAAAATTCTAAAGTACAGGGTTTAAAATGATCTTTATTGCCGGTAAGCTGCTTTTATTATCACCAAGGGGTTTCAGGCGGTACTTTTATATATGAACTGCTTATAAATACTGCTGACATCAGGTGTTTTATTGATATCTCGTACATCCATGGCTTATTCATTATACTGCTAGATACGCTCATATATCCGCTAACGGGTGCTTTCTTTCATATATACTTACGCTTGCAAGTGTGCACAGTAACTCTATCATGGTGTGTGCTCTTCATTAGATAGCTGCTAATGAGATCAAGGTGGTGCTTATTCAGAATACTTGCTATGACATCAAGCTCATTAACGCTGAATACAGTGTTTATCTGTAATTAATTTTATGATTAAAGTGCATGTCGATTTTGTTATTAGATATACTGCTTTAGAGCAACAGGTGTGCTTCATTCAGCTATAAACTGCTTATGATCATAGGTGGCTCATTCTAATGCTCTATGACATCAGGTGTGCTTCATTCAGATCTATATGCTATTGACATCAAGGTGTGCTTCATTCATTATTATACTGCTATGAACATCACAGGTGTGTCTTCATGTCATGATATAAATATTAGATATATTATATTGCTATGACATCCATGGTGCTTTCGATTCAGTATATATGCTTGAGCATCCACAGGTGTGCTTTCATTCAGATAACTGTTTGACATCTAGGTGTGATCTCATTCATATATACTCTATACATCATGGGTGTGCCCTTCTATTCCGCTATGTTCACATTCCTACATAATTCTTGCTAGATGACACACGGTGTGTACAATTCAGTTACATATACTCGCTATGAAATCACAGGTGTGCTCCATTCATATAGACTGCTTAAATGGCACACAGGTGTGTGCTTCATTCATATACTTCATGGCATACAGTGTGCTTCTTCATTTCAACTGCATGACTCATCAGGTGTGCTTCATTCAATAAGTTTATGCGGATGACATCATGAAGGTTGTGTTCATTAATATACTGCTATGACATCAAATGCACTCAGATATATGCTGGCATTCAGTTTCTATCATATAACTGCACGACAGCACAGGTGTAGCTTCATCTGCTACGCTCACGGGTGCATATTACTGCTTTGGAACATCACCGGTCGATTCATATACCAGGAGTGTTTGTTCCGTCAGATAAATGTATACATCATAGTGGTACATTCATATGTTGCAAGTGTGTCTTCTCATATACTAGTATAATACGGTCATCAATGTACACTGTTCCTATATATATGACCATCGGTGTGCTTCATTCCTATACTGCTAGACATACAGTGTGTACTGTTCATTATATTAACTGCTATGACATCATCAGGTGTGCTTCATTCAGATTACTACTGCTATGACACACAGGTGTGCTCATGATTCTGATGATAAGTGTATATATACTGCTATGACATCACAGGTGTGCTTCATTCCTATACTGCTATGGCATCACAGTGTGCTTCATTCATATATACTGCTATGGCATCACAGGTTGTGTGCTTCATCAGATAAACTGTATGACATCTAGGTTGTGCTTCATTCATATATACTCTATGAATCATGGGTGTGCTCATTCAGATATACTGCTATGACATCCCAGGTGTGTACATCAGTATATACTGCTATGACATCACAGGTGTGCTTCATTCATATATACTGCTATGAAATCACAGGGTGCTTCATTCATATATACTGCTATGATATACAGTGTGTTGCTCATTCATATAGACTGATGCATCACAGGTGTGCTTCATTATTATACTGCTATGGCATCACAGGTTGCTTCAGTCAGATAATCGTTATGACATCAGTCGTGTGCTTCATCATATCATACGCTATGAACACCAAGGTGTGCTCTTCAGATATACTGCTATGACTCACAGTGCTTCATTCAGATTTTTTATACTGCTAGGACATCACAGGTGGTTCTTCATAATATACTACTATGACATCACAGGTGTGCTCATTCATATTACTGCTATCCCAGTGTACTCATTCAGAATGTATGATCAAGGTGCTTCATTCATATATACTGAGCAGCATGGGTGTGCTTCATTCGATATATCTGCTATGACATGCACAGGTGTGCTACATCAGATATACTGCTATGACATACAGGTTTTCTTCACATTCATATACTGCTATGACATCACGGTGTGCTTCATGTTCGCATGATGATGAATCATTAACTATGGCATCACAGGTGTGCTTCATTCATATATACTGCTATGGCATCACAGGTGTGCTTCATTCAGATAACTGTTATGACACACAGGTGTGCCCCCTTCATAGATACTGCTAGGCCTCACAGTGTGCTTCATTCACGATATGAAACTGCTATGCATCACAGGTGTGCTCATTCAGATATACTGCTATGACATCACAGGTGTGCTTCATTCATATATACTACTGCTATGACTCACAGGTTGCTTCATCTCATATACGACTGCTAGGATGCAGTCATCATATCTCCAGGGTGGTGTGCTTCATTTTCATCTAACTGCTATGGCACTCACGTGTGCTTCATTCCAATATACTGCTATGGCATCACAGGTGTGCTTCAGTCAGATAACTGTTATGACATCATAGGTGTGCTTCATCATTATCGTTGACACAAGGTGTGCTTCTCAGATATACTGCTATGGAATCACAGGTGCTTGCTTCATTCAGAATACTGCTTGACTCACAGGTGTGTTTCCTTCTTAGACTACTATACATCACGTGTGCTTCATTCATAAATGTTATACATCAAGGTGTCTTCATTCATATATACTGCTATGACATCACAGGTGTGTTTCTTCTAGATACTGCACTATAGACATCACAGGGGTGTTCATTCATTATACTACTATGACATAACATGTGTCTTCATTCATATATACTACTGGACATCACATGTGGTTTCTTTATTATCAGATATTCTGCATGACATCACAGGTGTGTTTTCCTCATATATCTGGCTATGACATCACAGGTGTGTCTTCTTCAGATATACTGCTATGACACTCACAGGTGTGTTTCCTTCACTATAACTACTTGACATCACAGGTGTCTTCGATCAGATATGACTGCTAGACATCACAGGTGTTTTCCTTCATATATACTACTATGCAAATCACAGGTTGCTTCATTCATATATACTACTATGAATAACTTTGTGCTTCATCATAGTACTGCTATGGCATCACCGGTGTCTTCATCATATATACTGCTATGCATCACAGGTGTGTCTTCACAGTCAGATAACTGTTATGACATCATAGTGTGCTTCATTCATATATCTGCTATGACACAACAGGTGGCTTTTTCAGATATACTGCTATGACATCACAGGTGCTTCATTCAGATATATGCTATGCATCACAGGTGTGTTTTCCTCAGATATACTACTATTACACACAGGTGTGCTTCATTATATATACTGCTATGACATCACACAGGTTACTCATCATATATACTGCTATGACATCCCAGGTGTGGGTATTCCTTCATATATACTACTATGACCATCACAGGTGTTTTCATTCTATCTACTTACTATGACATGAACAGGTGTGTTCATTCATATATACTACTATGACATCACAGGTGTTTCTTTATCAGCTATATGCTATGACATACAGGTGTGTTTCCTATTATATACTGCTATGAATCAACAGTGTTCTCATTCAGATATACTGCTATGACATCACAGGTGTGTTTCCTTCTATAATACTACTAGACATCCACAGTGTTTTCTTCATCAGATATACTGCTATGACATCCAGGTTGTGTTTCCTTCATATATACTACTATGACATCACAGTGTTCTTCATTCTATCTACTACTATGACATACATTGTGCTTCATTATACTACGATGATCACAGGTGTGCTTCATTCATATATACTACTATACATTAACATGATGTGCTTCATTCATTATCCTCACTGACAAATTTTGATTCACCACTATACTGCTATGGCATCACAGTGTGCTCATTCATTATACTGCTATGTGCACACAGTTGTGCTGCGTCAGTATAAACTGTTTGACATCATAGGTGTGCTTCATTCATATATACTGCTATGCACAACAGGTGTGCTTCTTTCAGAATATACTGCTAGACATCACAGGTGCTTCTTCAGATATACTGCTAGACATCACAGGTGTGTCCTTCATATATACTACTATGCATCACAGGTGTGCTTCATTTATACTGCTATGATCACAGTTACTCATTCATATATACTGCTATGACATCACAGGTGTGTGTTCCTTACATATATACTACTTGACTCACAGTGTGTTTCATATCATATCTACTAGCTATGACAAACGGTGCTCTCATTATTACTAGACACACAGGTGTTCTTATTTAATTACTGCTATGACATCACAGGTGTGTTTTCCTTCCATATATACTCTATGACATCACAGGTGTTCTTCATTCCGATATATGCTATGACATCACAGGTGTGTTTCCTTCTTATATTACTACTAGACATCACAGGTTTCTTCAGTCAGATATACTGCATGACATCACGTGTGTTCCTTCCTATAGACTACTATACACACAGGTGTTCTCATCATATATCTACTGAATATGGTCTATCATATATACTATGACATCACAGGTGTGCTTCATTCATATATACTACTATGACATAACATGTTGGCTTCATTCATATATACTACTATGACATCCACAGGTGTGCTTCATTCATATATCTACTACTATGACATCACAGGTGTTCTTCATCAGATAACACTGCAATATGCAACATCACACATGGTTTGATCAGGTAAGCGACAGTGATGTTGCAACAGTTTACTAGAACATCACAAAACTACATGGGAGTTCACATATATCAGCTGCATCAGTATCAGTTTTGTGTCCCTGAAATCACTACTGGAGGCTAAATTAATGTTGCTTTAATCACATTTTCAAAAACGTCTACTACTAAACCATCATTTGGTCCTTAATTTTATATATAGATCAATCCTGTCTGCTCTTCTACACATCAGAGCTCCTCGTCCCCTAAATGCTCAGTGCCTGTGTGAATACACACATAGTAATCCATGCCGCTTGATGTCACAAATGTTTTCATTGCTTGTATGGAAAAGACGTTTGCTAAATAAAAGCCTCCTGTTGAGTTGAATGATCTGCGAATTGGTCGGACTAGTAGATAGTGAGCACTAAAATGCTTGAGTGATCGTTACGCGTCAAACTTTTCCCGATGCTCGAGTGCTCGTCTGATAACGACCCATTGAAGTCAAAGGAGACTCGAGCCTTTTTCAAGGGACCAAGGCTCTGCACAGGACGCCTTGGCTAAACACCTGGGAAGACCTCAGAAAAGTGATGGACACACGGAAATGGACAGGAACACGCAGGGGCAGCATAGCAGAGGATGCCTCTGAGGCTGTTAATCGCACCATTATGCCAAATTAGTGCAACAATCATGGCCATGGACAGAGTGACGAATGAAGCTAGATAGCATCTAAAACATCAATAATGACCCTGACACTATACGGAGCGGAATGCGTGTTAAATATTATTGATGAACAATCTTTCATTGGGTGTGAAATGTACTCAAGAGTACAAAATACAGGGAGTAAGTGGGAAATATCATGAGTGAAGATCAGACCATATATGGGCAGCAATTGGATTTTGTATGTACATTCTTGACATATACCTAACAAAACCATGGAAGGAACGACCTTCCCCCCAACCACATCCTATCCCATGGATTAGTGTATCCTGTACCATATATGGTCTCTGTGGTGTTAGCTGGTCATAAAGGAATGTTACCATATATGGTTATGGACAAAGGCCAATGGATGAGTTTGGCTCACAATGTAACTCTATAGGACTGTACTCTTTATAAGTGACTCGGTCCAAGGGGGATGGTACATTGAGCATATCACACACACCAAGCTCGCTCACACACGCTGACATATGGAGGAGATTTAAGGACACAAGATGGAGATGAAGAATGGAGGAGGAAAGACCAACGAAAGATGATGAAACCTTCACCAGAACATAATTTCATGGACTGACTGACTGTACCACATGACTAATAATCTGCACAAGTATTCTGTATTCTACAACCTGGACGACGACAATAAACGTAACTTTTTATAATAATTATCCTGAGTCCTTCTATTTTTGGAAGAACGTATTAAAGTACGCGGGAAAGATATAATATTCAATACGATTTTTATTACAATGCGGAGGCAGCGGCAGCAGCATCAGGCTAGAGAGTGGCATACCCCAAATGGACTCAGGCTTCAAACCAATTAAAAAAATTCCTTTTGGCAAGGATAACGTGTAGCACTGTACGTATCAGTATTTGGCCTGGTTATGGCGGCAGAGAGGAACCAAAGGAGGAGAGCAAGAAGCGCTGAAATGATTTCCTATGTGAACAAAAGGTTGACGGTATATTTAGTCGATAACACAGCATGGTGGCGACATAGTGACCAAGTTCCATAACGTAACTGATGAAACGCCTGAAAAATGAGCTCATTTGCTAAGGGGACGACATGTGGAGGCAGCTATGGAGACGACATTTGGAGGCAGCTATGGAGACAACATGTAGAGGCAGCTATGGAGACAACGTGTGGAGGCTTCTGTGGAGACAGCGTGTTGAGGCAGCTATGGAGACAACGTGTGGAGGCAGCTATTAAGACGACGTGTGGAGGCTGCTATGGAGACAATTAAATTTGGATAGTGCCTGTATGTTGTAGTCTAAAAAAGTTTTCAAAACAGAGGAGCGGGTAGGTGGCCCTCCAGAAAAATTAAATAGATAGAGTACCTGTATGTGGCACTCCCAAAAATTGTTTAAAACAGAGGACCGGGTAGGGGGCCCTCCAGAAAAATTAAATACATAGAGTACTACAGCTAGAGCCAGTTGGCCCTGGCAAAAAATAGCCAGTTGCCTCTGCTTTAGTGTACAAAGAGGAGGAGAATGAGGAGGAGGAGTGCATACATTATTCAGGTTGAGCTGCTTTCACCTGGTGGAGAATGGAAATCCTGAGAAATCAAGGCTTTATTCATCTTGATAAGCGTCAGCCTTTCAGTGATGTCAGTCAGCTGCACTGAAAACCTGCTCTGACAACATGCTAGAGGCAGGGCAGGCAATAACCTCCATGTCCAGCTTTGAAACCGTGTAGTTGTAGGGAGCTGTGTGATCATTTAGGACGATATTATGGTCATAGTATCATAGTATGTAAGGCTGGAAAAAGACGCAAGTCCATCAAGTCCAACCTTTAAGAATTAAATAAATGTTTTATTCCCATAACCCGTGATATTTTTGCTCTCTAGAAAAGCATCCAGGCCTCTCTTGAACATGTACATAGAGTCCGCCATAACAACCTCCTGCAGCAGAGAGTTCCATAGTCTCACTGCTCTTACAGTAAAGAACCTTTGTCTATTTTGATGGTAAAATCGCCTCTCCTCTAGGCGTAGAGGATGCCCCCTTGTCCTGGTCACAGGCCTAGGTATAAAAAGATCTTTGGAGAGATCCTTGTACTGTTCGGTATTTGTACATTGTAATGAGGTCTCCCCTCAGTCGTCTTTTTTCTAAACTGAATAATCCCAAATTTTGTAATCTGTCATTGTATTCTAATCCCCCCATTCCCCTAATAATCCTGGTTGCTCTCCTCTGCACCCGTTCCAGCTCTACTATATCCTTTTTATACACTGGTGCCCAAAACTGTACACAATATTCCATGTGTGGTCTGACCAGCGATTTGTGTAAGGGCAAAACTATGTCTTTATCATTAGAATCTATTCCTCTCTTGAGGGAGTACAGAAGTCATGCGAGGGGGTTATATACAGGAGAGGGCACATGCCATGTGAGAGGTTATATACAGGAGAGGATACATGCCATACAAGGGAGTTTTATACAGGAGAGGACACAAGCCATGTAAGGAATTATATACAGGTGAGGACATAAGTCATGTGAGGGGTTAATTACAGGAGAGACAAAAGCCATGCGCTGGGTTTAATATAGGAGAGGCTACAAACCATGTGAGGGGTTATATAAAGGTGAGGACACAAGTCATGTGAGGGAGTTATATAGAGGAGAGGATACAAGCTAAGTGCGGGGGTTATATACAGGAGAGGATACAAGCCATGTGAGGGGTTATATACAGGAGTGTATTCAAGCCATGTGAGGGGGTTTTATAGAAGAGAGTACACAAGCCATGTGTTTGATTATATACAGGAGAGGATTAGAGATGAGCGAGCACTAAAATGCTCGGGTGCTCGTTATTTGAGACGAACTTTTCCCGATGCTCGAGTGCTCGTCTCGAATAACGATCCCCATTGAAGTCAATGGGAGACTCGAGCATTTTTCAAGGGGACCAAGGGTCTGCACAGGGAAGCTTGGCCAAACACCTGGAAACCTCAGAAAATGATGTAAACACCACGGAAATGGACAGGAAACAGCAGGGGCAGCATGTATGGATGCCTCTGAGGCTGCTCTAGCGTCTGGGGTATAGAGAGTTGAAAGTTGTGCATGGAGACATGGGGGACGCGGTGGAGGATTGTGGAGGCAAAATGGACAGGAAACAGAAGGGGCAGTATGCATGGATGGCTCTGAGGCTGCCTAATCTTGGGATGGAGCTGGCGGTCCGCTGCCGGGCGAGCTTTCGCCTGTCCAAGCCCCAGTCTCTCGGCTTCTCCCCACCCAAAATGGGCCTTGGGACCAGAAGCGTTTACTTTGAAAAAATTATAATTTTCAAAGCAGGCGGGGTTGTTTGAATATTTCACCTAGGAATAATGGAATAGCATAGTGGTTCTATTTTTAATTGTTTTTTCGTAAATGGTTCCATGATTAAGAGCGACAGTATGGGGAATCCATATTGCGCTTTTATGATCGCAACTTCAGGTCTCCAGCATGGCGGCGACAGATGGGCCGAATTCCATTATGTATCTGGTGAAACACCTGAAAATCTTGGGATGGAGCTGGCGCCAGTTCGTGCCACATGTCTAGCTTTGAAACCCAGTAGTTGTAGGGAGCTGTGTGATTATTTAGGACGCTGGTATGGTCAGCTACGTACTCCCTCACCATCTTTCTGTAAAGATCAGCCCTACTCTGCCGAGACTGGGGACAGGTGACAGTTTCTTGCTGGGGTGGCATAAAACTGGCAAAGACCTTGTAAAGCGTACCCCTGCCAGTGCTGGACAAGCTGCCTGCTCGCCTACTCTCCCTCGCTACTTGTCCCGCAGAAGTACGCCCTCTGCTGCTAGCGCTGTCAGAAGAGAAATACTGTTTCAGCTTGTGCACCAGGGCCTGCTGGCATTCATGCATTCTCACACTCCTTTCCTCTCCAGGGATGAGAGTGGAAAGATTTAGCTTGTACCGTGGGTCCAGGAGAGTGAAAACCTAGTAATCGGCGCTGGAATACATTCTTTGAACGCGAGGGTCACGGGATAGGCAGCCTAGCATGAAATCTGCCATATGCGCCAGAGTCCCAACACGCAAGAATTCACTCCCCTCACTGTTTCCTCCTCCTCCAACTCCTCTTCTTCTGCCCATACACGCTGAACAGTGAAGGACTGAACAATGGTCCCCTCTTCTGTCTCGCCAACATTCTCCTCCTCTTCCTGCTCATCCTCCTGGTCTCTACCAGCCTATAGGGCAGCATCTCCAGGCTAAGCAACTTGGAGATGTGGACGTTGAGGGCTTGGGCGTGTGGGTGGGTGTGTTGCGCTATACTTCCTTTTGCGCTCCAGCGTCTGGGGTATGGAGAGCTGAACGCTGGTGGATGCTGTGGAGGATCGTGGAAGCGAAGATGGGGTTTTCGCACAGGAGGTGTTTGGACCGGGGTCCTGGGCAGGGGGCTGACTAGCAGATGACACAGGGGAAGGAGCAGTGGTGTGCCCGGCCGGAGGTGAACGGGCTTGGTGCCATTGAGTGGGGTGTTTAGCATTCATATGCCTGTGCATACTGGTCGTAGTTAAGCTAGTAGTGGTGGAACCCCTACTGATCCTGGTGTGGCACAGGTGTTTCTTTAAAGAACCTCCAGACTTCTGAAAATCTAGCCTTCGCCACGGGAGCTTGACTACAGGCAACATTTGGCGCTGATGCACCAGCTCTAGCCCTGCCTCTCCGTCTGGCCCCACCACTGCCTCTTCCAACCTGTTCTGCTATAGGACTCGCCTCCCTCTCAGAAGCACTGTGTTCACCCGGCCTATCAACCCAGCTTGGGTCTGTCACCTCATAATCCTCCGATCCCTCAGTCTGCTCCCCCCTCGGACTTCCTGCCCTGACAACAACTTCACCACTGTCTGACAACCGTGTCTCCTCATCGTCCGACACCTCTTTACACACTTCTTCCACTACGTCAATAATGTCATCATCACCTACAGACTGCGACCGGTTGAAAAACTGGGCATCGGAAAATAGCTCAGCAGCAACCGGACAAGTGGTTTGTGACTGAGGAAAGGGTCCAGAAAACGGTTCCTCAGAGTATGCCGGTTCAAATGCCAAATTTTGCTGGGAGGGGGCAGACTGGGGGGAAGGAGGCTGAGGTGGAGGACCTGGAGGAGTGCTGATTTCGGTGACATGGGTGGACTGCGTGGAAGACTGACTGGTGGACAAATGGCTAGAAGCATTGTCCGCAATCCACAACATCACCTCTTCGCACTGTTCTGGCCTCAACAGTGCTCTACCACAAGTCCCAGTAACTTGAGACATGATGAACCTAGGGAGTGTAGCTCTGCGGCGTTCCCCTGCTCCCTCATCAGCAGGTGGTGTCTCACTCCACCCTGGACCACGGCCTCTGACCCCTGCAGTAGTTGGACGCCCACGTCCACGCCCTCGTCCTCTACCCCTAGCCCTCGGGTTAAACATTTTTAAAATTAAAGTGTAAACATCAAATTTTTTTTGTGTGTGTTTTTTGTGTTTTTTTTTTAAACAAAACGATGCTATCCTATTGCTATGGCTAGTTTCTAACCTACACTGACAGCACACAACTGGATTTTGTGCTGTGCCTGATGACTTTGAGTTATAAAAAGAAATAAACGTAAAAAAATATAAATCAGCAAACTCTGCCTAATTCAAATCAAACCCCTAATAAATTGTCCCACTTCGGTGTTTGAGGTGGATATGTGTGTCACTAAGAGCTAAACACAATGGTCGCAAGTATCCCAGCAAATTCCTCACAATATGGTACTAGCTGCACTACTAATGCCAGCAAGCCCAGCCACAAGCAAACAAAAAAAAGGAAAATATAACGCTATTGTAGGCCTAAGTAAGCCGTTGGGGTTCTCCTATGGCTATTTTCTAGCCTACACTGAAAGCACATTGCTTTGCCAGATGACTTGGAGTTATAAAAAGAAATAAACGTAAAAAAAAAATAAATACACAGCAGGGTGGCGACAAAGTTAACAAGTTTGATGTGGAAGCCATGAAAACAACCCAAAATTCTGCCTGACACAGCTCATTTGATAAGGGGACCATGTATGGAGGCAGTGAATTAGTAGTAGATTAAAGGTGCTGCAGTTAAAACTATGTTAGTTGGATCTTGGGATGGAGCTGGCGCTCTGCTGCCAGGCGAGCTTTCGCCAATCCAAGCCCCTGTCTCTCGGCTACTCCCCAAACAGCACTTCTAAGAACCTTTTGTATAAGATCAAGTGTAGTAGTGTTCTTATAAGTTTGGGTTATGGCAGGTGAGTAGTTTGTTCTGTTAATGGCTCCTCAGGTATTAAGCAAATGGTCACTTAGAGATTGAGCGAACATGCTCGTCCGGCTTGATGCTCGGTCGAGCATTAGGGTACTCGAAACTGCTCGTACTCGGGACGAATACTTCGCCCGATCGAGAAAATGCAGCTCCGCCGTTTTGTTTGGCGGCCAGAAACGAGCCAATCACAAGCCAGGACTCTGCCCCCTCCACCAAGCATGAAGTGGTACCCTGACACGTCGGTAGCAGTGGTTGGCTGGCCAGATCAGGTGGACCCTGGGGATAGACTAGCGCTGGCTCGCGCTGCTCGGATCATTCGTCTCTGGATGCCGCTAGGGAGAGAAGCGCTGATGCGTCAGGGCAAGCGTTAGGTGTTCTATTAGCTTATGTTAGGCAGGAGTGATTCTCAAAGAACCCAACCAAGCCCTTCTAGGGCTACAAAACGTTCTACTTTTTTATGTTAATTTGCATCTTTTACCATTTTGTGAGGAATAGCAGGGGGACTTGCTTACGTTGTGTTAGCTCTTAGGGAACACCATATCCATAGCAAAGAACGAAGTGGGAAAATTCAGTAGGGGTTGGGATTCGATTAGAGCAATAACTCAGTGTCATACTCATCTGGCCATAGTAGGGTGTCCTTTGATACTTGGCTAGAAAATGCCATAGGAGGATACAAACAGCTTCTTGAAGCCTACGTATCGTTCTATTATAGTTGATTTCTGGTTGTTTGATCGCTGGTGGATTTAGTTTCTGCAGTGCAGTACTTGCCATTCTGAGCATTTGTAGTGAGACTTGCGACCGATGGGTTCTCGCCTTAGTGGCGCACATAGCCATAGCAAGAGCTGAGTGGGAAAATTCAGAGGGGTTGGATTTCTATTAGGCACTAACTAAGTGTCATCTCATCTGGCATAGTCGTGTGCTTCCTTGATTACTTGGCTAAAAAAAATAGACATAGGAGAATACCAACCGCTTCTTGAAGCCTACAGTAGCGTTCTATATATGTGATTTCTGGTTGATGCTGGTGGCTTTAGTTTATGCAGGGCATGTACTGCCAAATCTGAGCAATTTGTAGTGAGGACGTGCGACCGCTGTGTCTGCCGCTTAGTTGGCGCAAAATACCATAGCAAAGGCGACGTGGCAAAATTCAGTAGGGTTGGATTTCTATTAGGGCAATAACTCAGTGTCATCTTCATCTGGCAAGTAGTGTGCTTTCCTTTGTACTTGGCTAGAAAATAGCCATAGGAGAATACAAACAGCTTCGTGAAGCCTTACAGTAGCGTTCTATATATTTGATGTCTGGTGATCGTGATGGTGGCTTTAGTTTTGCAGTGCATGTATTGCCAATTCTGAGCAATTTGTAGTGAGACTGCGACCGCTGGGTTTCTGCGCTTAGTGGCGCACATATCCATAGCAAAGGGTGAAGTGGGAAAATTCAGGTAGCGTGGATTTCTATTAGCAACAATCAGTGTCATCTCATCTGGCATAGTAGTGTGCTTCTTTATCCTGGTAGAAAAATTAGCCATAGGAAGAATACAAACAGCTTCGTGAAGCCTACAGTAGCGTTCTATAATTTGATTTGCTGGTTGTTGATCTGATGGTGGCTTTAGGTCTGCAGGCATGTACTGCCAATTCTGAGCATTTGTAGTGAGACTTGCGACGCTGGTCTGCGCTTAGTGGCGCACATATCCATAGCAAAGGATGAAGTGGGAAATCAGTAGGGGTGTTGGATTTATATTAGCACTAACTCGTGTCATCCATCTGCATAGTAGTGTGCTTCCTTGGATACTTGGCTGAAATAGCCATAGGAGAATACAAATAGCTTCTTGAAGCCTACAGTAGCGTTCGATATATTGATTCTGGTTGATCTGCTGGTGGCGGTTAGTTTCTGCAGTGCATGACTTGCCAATTCTGAGCAATTTGTAGTGAGACTTTGCGACCGCTGTGTTTGAGCTAGTGGCGCACATATCCATAGCAAAGGCTGAAGTGGGAAAAATTCAGTAGGGGTTGGATTTCTATTAGGCATAAACAGTGTCATCTCATCTGCATAGTAGTTGTGCTTCCTTGATACTTGGCTAGAAACTAGCCATAGCATTAGGATAGGAGGTTTGGTTCTAAAACTCAAAAAAAAAAAAAAACACAAAAAACAAAAAAACAAAAAAACCAAAAAAAAAAAAACCAAAAAAAGTAAAAAAAAAAAAAAAAAGTGAAACTTCATTTTAAAAATTTTAACCCCAGGGCTAGGGGTAGAGGAAGGGGCTGGGTGGGGACGTGGGAAGCGTCCAACTACTGCAGGGGTCAGAGGCCGTGGTCCTGGGCGGGAGTGAGACACCACCATGATGATGAGGGAGCAGGGGAAAACGCCGCAGGCTACACTCCCTAGGTTCATGTCTGAAGTTACTGGGACTCGTGTATAGAGCAATGTTGCGGCCAGACAGTGCGAACACGGTTGATGTGGGATTGCTGACAATGCTTCGAGCAATTTGTCCACCAACAGTCAGTCTTTCCACGCAGGTCACCCAGTAACCGAAATACCCCACTCCTCTACAGCTCCTGCACCTCAGCTTCATCCCCCCAGTCTTGCCCCTCCAGGGAAAATTGCATTGAAACGGCATTACTCTGGGAGGAACTGTTTATGGACCCTTCCCCACAGTCACAAACCACTTGTCCGGTTGCGCTGGAGGCCCAAATTTTTTCCGATGCCCAGTTGTCCACCAGTTCACAGTCGGGGTGATGATGACCTTCTGGACGTAGTGGAAGTGTTGTAAAGAGGGTGTCCGGACGATGAGAGACACGGTTGTCAGACAGTGGGGAAGTGTTGTCAGGGCAGGAAGTCCGAGGGGGGTAAGCAGAATGAGGGATCGGAGGATGATGAGGTGACCGGCCAAGCTGGGTTGAGAGGCAGGAGTGAACACAGGCTATGAGACGGAGGAGAGTCTCGACCTGAACAGTTGCGCAGAAGAGGCAGTGGTGGGGCCACAGACGGATAGAGGCAGGCCAGAGCGGTGCATCAGCGCCCTGTCAACTAGTGAAGCTCCCGTGGGTGGAGGCTTTGCGGCGAGGGCTAGATCTTCAGAAGTGTGAGGTTCTTTAAGGAAACACCGGATGACGACGGACTGTGGGTGCAACATGCCAAACCAGGTCAGCAGGGGTTCCACCACTACTAGCTAAACTACCACCAGTATGCGCAGGCATATGAATGCTATGCACCCCACAGTGGCAACACGCCGTTCCCTCCGGCCGGCCCACCACTGTGCTCCTTCCCCTGTGTAGCTGCTAGTCAAGCCCCATGCCAGGACCCTGGCCAAAAACCCCATCGTCGCTCACATCCTCCACAGCATCCCCAGCGTTCATGCTCTCAATACCCCGACGCTGGAGCGGAAACGCAAATATAGTGCAACCCACCCGCCGCCCACGCCCTTAGTGTGCACATTCAAGATGCTTAGCCGGGAGAGTGCTGCCCTATAGGCTAGAGAGACAGAGGCCTTTCGCAACCTCCTGGCGGCGGCCGCCCTCGGATTCGGCCCCAGCCGCCACACTTGTTTCCGATGTGCCGTCCCAGCCCGCCACCAAGCATTCTCGTGTCAGACAACATCATCCGTGCCCGACCAACGCCGTTTTCTGACAAGGTCCACCTGACCACGGACACGTGACGAGGTGCTGCCGGCAGGGCCACTATATTAGCGCTGACGGCACTTGGGGTAACTTGTGGCGGCTGGTGGACCGAGCCTGACCCTGGGGATGCTCATATACTTGCCGACGCCGAGGATGGATTGCGGGGCCACCTCGTGCAAGGTGTTTCAGGCCTACTATGCCTTCCTCCTCCTCCAACCACTCCTCCACCTCCTCCTCCGAACTACATTCCGTGGGCACGGCGCCATCAGTCGGTAGCTTAGGCACAGCAGCTAGGTCGTCGTAAGCGACAGCAGGCGGTGCTCAAACTGCTTGAGCTAGGCGACAAAAAGGGCACACCCGCCCAAAGATATACAGGGCACACGGCGCAGGATGATATGTGGCTGGCACGCTGACCCTCAAGCGGGAATGGTGGGTGTGACAACGGCCGAACCTGTGGCGGCTCTGCAACTCGGCAGACTGACACAGTGCCATGCATGGACCCATGTGTTAAAATAATGATAGTGCGCGTTTCTCAAGACATACCCCAATCTGTCTGAGTTGCTCACGAAGGTGCGCCGCATCTGTGCGCATTCAGGAAGCCAGCCCGATGCTGCCACTCTCAGGGGCAGCGGCAGCGCGGCCCCAACTGCACGCTCACCGGGGGGGGGGACTGTTGTGCGACGTGGCCCCGAGGGGGGAATTCAACACTGACCATGGTAGCCAGGTTTACAGCATCGCGGCGATTGTAGACTGCCAGCGATGTCAACTTCAACACAGAACTGGTTAGTCAGGTAAGTCAGCTTCCTCAAGTCTACAATGGAGGAGTGGACGTGGATGTCTTTGGGAATATCTGTCAGGTGCTGAGTAAACTTGAGGAGTCCACACAGATGGTCAGTGGCGATGCCGCCATCATCGCCTCACCATCCCAGCTGCTTGGCCTGTTGAAAAACTTCTGGTCAGCATGAAGTCGGAAGCTTTGCGCTCGTCACAAGAGACGTGGAAGAATATTCCCTGTGATAGCCAAAGCACCCTGAGGTCTTGTTTCTCAGAGAATATCGGAGAGGTGGAGTGGAGGAGGATGAGGAGGAAGAGGAGGAGACTGTTGGCGAGACACAGCGGGGACATGTGAGTCCTTCCACTGTTCAGCGGTATGGGCAGAAGAAAGAAGAGAGGAGTTGGAGGAGGAGGGAAAGGCAGTCAGGCCAGTGAGGGGAGGAATTCCTTACGCGTTGGGGTACTCTGGCGCATATGGCAGATTTCAGCTAGGCTGGCCTATCCCGTGACCATCGCGTTCAAGAATTATTCCAGCACCGATTACTGGGTGTTCACTCTACTGGACCCACGGTACAAGCAAAATCTTTGCCACTCTCATCCCTGCAGAGGAAGGAAAGGGTGTGAGAAGCCCCCCCCCCCCCCCCCATGAATCCAGCGGCACTGGTGCCACAAGCTTGAAACAGTATTTCCTTCTGACGCGCTAGCGGCAGAGTGCGTGTTCTGCGGGACAAAGTAGCGAGGGAGGTAGGCGAGCAGCAGCTTGCCAGCACTGGCAAGGGTACGCTTTACAAGGCTTTGGCAGCTTTATGCACCCCAGCAAGACACTGTCACCTGTCCACAGTCTAGGCAGAGTAGGGCTGATCTTACAGAAAAGAGGTGAGGGAGTAGTAGAGACCATACCATCGTCCTAAATGACCACAAGCTCCCTACAACTAGGGTTTCAAAGCTGGACATGTGCACGAAACTGGCGCTACGCCTTTGGAGGTTCTGCCTGCCATGACGCTAGCGTCTTGTCGAGGGGGTTTACGTGCAGCTGGTGGCATCATCACGATACGCGTACACGCCTGGTCGACTGACAGCGCTGACAGGTGACGTTATACAATGAAATAAGGCGGATTTCAGAATTTCCCAATCTCCCCGGTGAGGAAGCTCAACCTGAATAATTGATCACTCCTCCTCCTCCCCTCATTTTCCTCCTTCTCATCCTCTATTGTACAGTAAAGCAGAGGAAAATGGCTATTTTTGGACAGGGCCACTGGCTCTTGCTATAATTCAGCATTAATTTTTTATGGAGGGCCAACCTACCGTCCTCTGTTGAAACATTTTTGTGAGTGCCACAGACAGGCACTCAATCTATTCCATTTTCTGGAGGGCCACTACCAGGTCTCTGCGTTGAACAATTTTCGGGATGCCACATAAGGCACTCAAATCTATTCCATTTTACTGGAGGGCCCACCTACCTGCTCCTCTCTGGTTTGAGAATTTTTGGGCTTGCCACATAAGGCAACTAAGCTATCCATTTAACTGGAGGCCACCATTACCTGTTCCTCTTGTGTTGAAGAATTTTGGGACATGCCACATACAGGCACTCAATCTATTCCATTTAATGGAGGGACACCTACCTGCCTGCTGGTTTGAACAATTGTTGGGACTGCCACATAAGGCACTCAATCTAGTCAATTTTACTGGAGGGCCACCACCTGCTCTATGCGTTTTGAAGAATTTTGGGGACTGCCAATACAGGCACTCAATCTATTCCATTTAATGGGGCCACCGACCTGCTCCTCTGACGTTTTGAAAAAAATGTTTGGGACGGCCACATAAGGCACTATCCAAATTAAATTGCTCCTAGCAGCTCACACGTGTCTCATTGCTACCTCCACAAGTCGTCCATGAATAGCTGCCCTCCATACAATCGTCCTTTATCAAACGAGTGTGTCAGGAGACATTGGGTTGTTTTCATGGATTCCAACATCAAAGTTGTAAAACTTGTCGCCACCTGCTGTGTATCCACAAAATATACTGCAAACCTTTTACAATTTAGGGATATATTTCAGCGCTTCTTGCGCATCTGTTTAACATTTCCCCTCACCGGCATATCCTAACTTATAAGAACGTACTACACTTGATCTTATACAAAAGGTTCTTAAGAAGTGCTGTTGGGGAGTATCTTTAGAGAAAGGGGCTTGGATTGGCGAAAGCTCGCCTGGCAGCGGAACGCCAGCTCCATGAGCCATTCATGCGCTCTTTGCGCATCTGTTTACATCCCCTAACCCGCCATATCCCAACTTATAAGAACGCTACTACCACTTAACTTGGTGGCAGGCGGGACCGAGTCTGACCCTGGGGTGGTCATTACTTGCCGGACGCAGAGAATTGCGGGGCTACCGCGGTCCAGGTCTAAAAGGCCCCACTATACCTCCTCCCACCCCTCCTCCACATCCTCCTCCTCCGAAGTACCATACGTGGGCATGGCGCATCAGTCGTAGCTCTAGGCAAAAGCAGCAGCTGCGCGTCGTAAGCGACCGCAGGCGGGGTGATGAAACTGTGAGCCTAGGCGATAAAAGGCACACCGCCCAAGAGCTATTACAGGGCATTCCACATCAAAGTGGTTAACTTTGTCGCCAACCCTGCTGTGATCCACAAATATACTTGCAACTTTTACCCATTAGGGGATATATTTTCAGCGGCTTCTTGCGCATCTGTTACATTCCCCTCACCGGCCATATCCTAAACTTATAAGAGCTACTACACTTGATCTTATACAAAAGTTGCTGTTTGGGGAGTAGCCTAGCGACCGGGGCTTGGATTTGCGAAAGCTCGCCTGGCAGACGGAGCGCCAGCTCCATGGCGCATAATGCGCTCTTGCGCATTCTGTTTACATTCCCCTCACCCGGCTAATCCTAAACTTAAAACGCTACTACATTGATCTTATACAAAAGTTACTGTTTGGGAGTAGATAGAGACAGGGCGCTTGGATTGGCGAAGCTCGTCTGGCAGCGGACGCAGCTCCGCCAGATCCAACTAAAATAGTTTTAACTGCAGCACCTTTAATCTACTACTAGTTACATGCCTCCATACATGTCCCTTATCAAACGAGCTGTGTCAGGCAGATTGGGTTGTTTTTCATGCTTCCATGTTAACTTTGTCGCAACCTGCTGTGAATCCACAAAAATATGGCCAAACTTTTATCATGTACGATATTATTTGAGCACTTCTTGCTCACCTCCTTTGGTTCCTCTCTGCAACCCATGGTTTGAAGCTGAGTCCATTTAGGGTATGTGCCATGCCACTCTCTAGCCTGCTGCCGCTGCCTCCTGCAGGCCTCCCCTATAGTGTCAGGGTCAATTATTGCATGGTTTATAATATCTAGCTTATTTGTCACTCTGTCATGGCCTGCTGTGCCCATAATTTTGGCATAATGTTGCGTTTAAGCAGCTCAGAGGCATCCGCATGCATGCTGCCATGTGTTTCCTGTCATTTCCGTGGTGTTTTCCATCCTTTTCTGAGGTTCCCAGCGGTGTTGGCCAAAGCTTCCCTGTTGCAGAGCCTTGGTCCCTTGAAAAATGCTCGGAGTCTCCATTGACCTTCAATGGGGTTCGTTATTCGCGACGAGCACTCGAGCATCGGGAAAAGTTCGTCTGAAATACGAGTACCCGAGCATTTTAGTGTTCGCTATCTATAGTCCACAGCATGTGCATGCATGTTCTGTGTATGGGAATATTTAATATTAAGAAACACAGCCCATTCAGGATCTCATATGTTTGGTAGGTATACCATGACACTAGGTAAAATAACAGCAACCCCCAAGAAGGTCCTGGTTGCACCCAGACAGGTATGTGAAAGTACACAATTAAATGTATATAACACCTTCTAGAGAAATATCTTCTTGAAGTGAACAGCTTTAACAGGACCAGAAATGATGTTGTCTTAATATATGGACAATGCATTGTGAAAGTTCTTGGCTCTCATTAGAAGCCTTCCACGGCCTTGGTTAAGGTCTATCAATGCTGTACCACTATATTATCATTTTTATTCATTTGGAACAATAGGTATACGAACAGAAACGGATAAAACCGAACTTAGGAAAGATATGTCCATTTTATTTTTAGACATGTCATCTAGGAAGTGAAATTCAACGAGAACTATTTGGACAAGCAGCTATCAAAAGTCATGGCAAAAGTGAACATTACCTGATGTTTTCAATTAATTGCAGCCTTTTCAGCATTCCTGTTACTATACTTCAGCGGGACAATTTCAATTGCTAGTTGCAAGGTATCGATTTAACAATCATCATTAGGTGACCAATTAAATCATAAGCGTTGACAATCAGCCACCATTTCTATTGCGCATTACAGTAGAGATAGTAGTTAACACAACCTTCACAAACTCTTTATGACAATGAGTTAAATACTTGATATGTAAAAATTAGAATACATTGGAAATAAGCTTTTTAGCTCTGTGGAATCTAGATTGAGGACAATAATAAAGCGGTACATGCCAATCTACCAATTACTAGGCATAAGTATGTGATCGTCAGTAAGTTCAGTAAGTGATCCAGAAGGTCACAAGATCTATAAAAAAGACCATATTATTAGTCATAATTATTGTCTATGCAATTTTATAATCATTATCATCTAGTCATTTCCCCTTTGCATTTACTAGCTAAACAAATTATTGAGTCCCAGAGAATGTCAAGCAATGGGTAAGTGTACTGATAAGGGTCCTTCTTCAAGTGGATGTTCTTACAGAAAAAACACTTGCTATTAGCCAAAAACCCCCGCATGTTTCACAAGAACAATATAAATGATAACATAGCGGCACTAAGAATGTTGGAGATTAGAGGTTTCTGATATCGCAGCAGAACATCAATATTTTACCTTTAAATGGGAATAAAAGGACTTATTAAAAATGTTTACACGCAGAAAAGCAAGATTCACCATTATGGGTCTCCAAGGAAATTTGTCTCGATACGGTTTATTTATCAATGTCCGTATTCTTGTATAATGAAAAAAATGTTTTAAACTTTTGCTGATGAAATTAAAAGTAGAATTGTACTGAAATTAATTTTTTTCAATTCATATAAATATAAAAGTCAGTCGAACCATTGATGATTGTGCTCGTCTAAGGACCTGACACACACTACAGTACACGGCTCATGGCTGGTGTCATCTGCTCTTTCCTTCTGTATGGAAAAGGTACAGTATGAGGAAAGAAGGAGAACAGTGTCGAGCGGGCCCTAATGTCAAAGTTGGAATTTATACCAAACTTTGTCGGTTTTGGTACCTTGGCCTTTTTCAGAAGTTCGGGTCCTGGTTCAGCTCAATCCTCAGCCATTAACACCTACAATCAGTGCTGGAAAAATCTAAGGTTATATTTAAATGGTTCGTGGACTAGAGATGAAGCGAGAGTATTACTCGTCCGAGTATACTGCTCGGTGGAGTATTAGCATACTCGGACCGGCCGTACTAACGGAGAGGATCTCGCAGGCTCGAGTCGAGCATAAATTAATAAAAGACAGTGAAAGAACAGTGTGTACACTGTTCTTCAACACAGAAACCACCGGTTTGCAGATATGTTAATGGTAAAAGAATTACATTAATGAAAACACTATTCTTCACTTTACAGGTGTCGCTGTATCTCCCGCTAAGTTCGGAGATGTGCGCGAACATCAGCAATGTAAAGAATAGGTTAGTTTGAATGGGTGCTGCAATCGGCACTTAAAATGCTAGTGTTTTCAATGGTTTTATCTATTCTTAACTGCCTGATGTTAGCGCGTATCTCCAACTTAGCGGGAGGGACATGCCGCGAAACATCGCAAAAGTGAATAATAGAATAAAAAACAGTAACAAACTGGAATGAAAACAAAGAGCATTTAAGTTGCAGAACAATTCAAATAACACTATTCTCCACATTGCTGATGTGCGCGCACAATCTCCGACATTATCGGAAAAGACTTGTGCTAACATCTGCCAAGTGAAAGAATATAATAAAAACAGTTAAAACAGTGTGAAACAGTGAACACAGGACCATTTAATTGCAGAACAATTGAAAGAACACTATTCTTCACATCCAAGATGTTCGAAGCACATATCCGAACTTAGCGGGCGAGGAGACACGCCGCGACACTGTAAAGTGAAGAATAGTGTTTGTTTAAATGTATTCTTACAATTAAAATCTGGAAACATTGTGGGAATGTGTTATATTTACTGTTTATTTTAAATGTGTTGTGTTAGTGAAAAAAAATGCTCGGGTCTCCCATGAATGTATGGGGCTCGTTATTTGGTACGAGCACCGAGGCATCGGGAAAAGTCGTACCGAAAACGAGCACCCGACATTTTTAGTATCGCTCATCTCTATTGTGGACACTTTCACCGGCACAAAATACAATGCCTTTGGGGAGGGTTGGTGCTGTCAGTTGATGTCATCAGGGCACGATCCTTACCAAAGGGGCGGTCCGGTTCTTATAGAGTGTGCAGTGAGGGGAATGAACCATAGAATTAGACGTTAACCATTTCTGTTAGAGGAGATATTATGGGTTGCCAAGGACAAAAAACAGTATATGAAAAAAGCTTGGCTATTACATGAAAATAGTGACCGCCGCATCATTTGTAGTAATGGTGAATGAAAGTATGAAAAACTAGAGAGGTGCTTGCCAACTACATATGAGGGGACTTAAAGGGAAACCTACCACAGGTTAGAACGGGGGTGGTAGGGGGAGGTAGGGACGGGAGGATATACATTTTAGAAATAATCCTCACGTCCCGCTATGCTCTTTAAAACTTTAAGACCCCTAATATGTTCATTTTCTTAAGTGGCTATGGGCGTGGAGTAGCCGGACATGAGGCTACAGTCGAAGCTACTCCACGCCCAGTAGCCCTCCGTTTCTCTCTACCTGAAATCTTCGGTGTGAGCTCCTGTAGCTGCGGCCATACCTCAGGGCAGTGGGAATGCAGCCGCGGGCCGGCGTTTGTGAATGCGCAGAACGCCAGCTTCCGAGATGAGGCGCCGCAGCTACGAGAGAGTTGCATGCTGAATGAAGAGTAGGGTAGGAGGATAAAAGAGGCTACTGGAGCAGGGATTAGCCGCAACGTGTTAGCTCATGGTCGGCTACTCCACCGTATAGTAGAGTCATGTGGTAAGTTCCCGTGAAGTTCAAAGGAGGAAAGAAAAAAGTCAGCACTCACCATCCAACAAATAATCTCGTCTTCATCTCTTTGTAAAAGAAGTTCACGCACTTATCCCCTGCTTGTGTTTATCCCTCCCTGGAAACGTCTGAGCACCACCACCTACTGCCACACGCCACCTAGGCTACAAGACCCACAGTGATATATAAAAATGTTCTCGTGTAGAGACAGTGCCCCTCTTTTTTCCTACTATGGATATATCAACATATGGGCGGGACGATATTCAATGGGGCAATTAGTACTCAGCCTGACTAATTTGTGTACTATTATGCTGTAAAAAACATTATTTATAACCTTTGTTCTTGAGTAACTATGATGTTCTGTGTTGTGTTCTGCCTACAAATGGATGGGAAGCGCTGGAGACACACCTCTTATAAATATTACATTCCAAAGCAGGTATTCCCATCTACGCTGTCTGACAGCTTTAGGGAGGCTGTACAGAGGGGCTCTATTTATTCATGGCAGCTTCACATTCCCTGCATGGGAGAGCGGTCATGCATGGTAGCATGAAGAGCCGGTTAGGAGATAGTAGCACTTGAGAGAAACAGAAAAGTCATGAAAATTTCATGTGTTACCAGGACACAACTAAATGAGATTCTTGCATCCATTTTTAAATACAAAGGACTTGGGTTTTCGGAATTAACTTTTCTTTTAATCAGTTTGTAAAGGTAGTAGAGGACAGGACAGTGAGCCCTGATTTAAGGACCACTAAACTGTCACTGCCTGTCACCTTTCTTACGCCTCTGCATAGCCTAGTGATACGGGAACAACCAAAAGGAAAAGCCCGTTCTAGTGTTCACAGGGCAGACACATAATAAAACAGACAAATAAATAAAAAGGAGGTAAAATCCTAGTCAACCACTAGGATAGCAAGTAAAGTACAGAATCAAAGCGGATGAGAGAATAGTCGGGATGTAGCCAATATGAAAAAAAAAAACAAGAGAAAGCAAAAGGGCACCAGGAAGCTAGAAATACAAGCTTTGACCAGCAAGGAAGGATGTGTGTCAGCTCTATCAGCGGAGGAGTTTAAATCAGGGGTCCAGGTGTGAGAGGAAAAAAAACTCTGAAGCCTTACTGGTCCTGCAACCTTAAGCCTACTGGTCAAGAGCAAAGTGGCCAATTGCAGCAGTCCCAGCAATAGAGCGCCAGTTCAGACTGCCAACTGATAAGCAAGATATAGAATAATTTAGGGCCTTCTCAGCCAAAGAAGAAGGACTGGCCTGACTTCACAGTCTAGCTCATCTCCCTCAAACTTTGTTGTTAAACAGAGTTTAGCAGCGACCCTGACCCACTCGCTAAGCGGTCCAAGCTGGATTGGGTATGCTGGTTGATGTGAAATAAGTATAGTTTTTTTTATATGAATTACCACTTGGGTAGAAAAAAAAATAAAGAAAATTACCGTATATACTAGTGTATCAGCCGAGTTTTTCAGCACAAAAATGTGCTGAAAAACGTCCCCGCGGGCTATTACACGAGTCAATATACAAAAATTAATTAAAAATGGACTAAAAAATATAAATTATTCTCACCCTCCGGTGGCCCCGATGCGCAGCGCTGCCCCCGATGTCATCGCGGCTCTCTTCTGCTCCGGCTTTTGCTTTCTTCTTGCGTCAGCGTGATGGGCGACGCCATGTCTTCTAGCGGGTGGCGCCTAGTTATAACGTGCCGCGGCGCGTATACTAGGCGCCCCGGAAAGAACGATGGCGGCGCACAGAACGCTGAAGCAAGAAGGGCTAGCCGGGAAGAGCCAGAAAGAGAGGAGCCGCGATTACATCGGGGGGAGCAGCGCTGGAATTGGGGCACCGAAGGGTGAGTATATAAGTTATTTTTTTTATTCTGGGGATGTGCTTGGTATAATACGGGGGCAGGATGGGGACGGCTGTATATATGGCGGCAGGCTGGGAAGGCTGTATGCTACTGGGGCAGTGCTGTATGCTATGGGGGCAGGCTGTATACTACTGGGGGCAGGGCTGTATATTATAGGGGACTGGCGGACTATATACTGGGGGGGGGGTCTGTGACCAATGCATTTCCACCCCTAGGCTTTATAGAGGGCAATAGGTTTTCCGTTTTGGTGGTAAAAATTAGGGTCTCGTGTATACGCGGGTCGGCTTATAATAGGTGCTAAATTCAACTTAAGATTATTACACAATTCGGGATTCATAATATAATCAACCTACCAGTATGTTTTTTGAGTATTGGAGGAAACCGGAAGGAAACCCAAGCGGAAACAGGGATGAGAACATACAAATTCTTTGCAGATTTGACCTTGGGAAGTGAAA
This sequence comes from Engystomops pustulosus, assembly GCA_019512145.1. NCBI lineage: Eukaryota > Metazoa > Chordata > Amphibia > Anura > Leptodactylidae > Engystomops > Engystomops pustulosus. Next base: position 179,982,855 of record CM033642.1, on the reverse strand, counting down.
CCAGGTCCAGCACGGCAAGGCTATAATGCTAACCACTAAGCCACCATGTGCCAGTATTGTTTCAGATACAGAGGTTAAAAGCTATTGGTATGTAGAATAACAGTAGTGATCAATGATGTATAATATATGGCTTTCATTTATTGGCTTTCATCTCTTTTGAAATTATGCATTGTGCCCCTTTCACATTATTATGACATTAGTTATGACGCAATTTTGTGATCTGTTTATTTTTTTTATAAAAGAATTTTGGAATAAATGACATTGGAAGAAAACTATATATGGTTATTTTGAAAAATTTGGAACATTATGAAATAAACAGAGGCTGAAACACTGAAATTGGTTTATGTGAGAAGTCAAGGTTTTTAAACACATGTTAAAATGTTAGGTCAACGGGCAGGCAAAAGAGTGTCCTTTCCAAGATTCCAATTAGGGAGGAAATTAAAAAAGTCAAAGTGAGAATAAATTACTTGGTGCGTACTGACATAAAAACCACACATTAAGAGCACAATGTTTGGGTCTATTTAATGTCTGCAACTGATGAACCCTAATGCCTACTACTTATTACAATTACATCAAAATTACAAAAAACTCAATCACTGTAGAAATGATCGTTTGCGGGTTATATATAAGCCTTTAAAGGCAATGGGTCAAAGGAATACTTAGCAATTAAATAAGCCTCGGTAGTAGAGTTTTCACAACGTCACATTTTATGCAACTGTCTATAGATGCTTAGAAATCTTATTAAAGGGGCCACCTAAAGGACTGTCAGGGCGTACCTGGCAGTATCTTACGTTAAAGTACATACACGTTCTGTGCTCTGTAGGGTTGTTCTGAAGTTGAATTTGTAGTGTATAGTTCGGCAACTGTATATTTATAATTGTTGCCCAAGACAATTTTTTTTTGGTCTCTGAGGACAATGAATTGTAAAAATGTTCCTCATTATAGAACCCGGATAAAAATAAACCTTATTGCGACACCTGTTGATAACTGTTATAGCTATATCTGTTTTTAGTAGGGGCCGCTGTACGGTGTCCTACACAATGGAAATGTCTTGGGGAGTTACATCACTTAAAATGTTATCCAAGCAATAAAAGGATCACCATGTACTTCTATATTCGGAGATGTACTTCATGAGAAAATTATTTGAAAAAAACACTATCAAAATGACCCTGAGGAGTTTTAGGTGGAAGAGTGGTTGATTATACCCTTTGTATCAATTGATCCTTTAGTACAGGGGTAAATCTTCACAAAGCCATGAGAGTGAGGTCACGTGGAAATTTTTCGCCAATCCATGTGCATCAATGAGTCCTTAATATACAGATGTGATATTCAGTGTAATTGCTGAATATCCCAGAATATTGAATTCATAATGTAATTCACACGTCCTGCATAAAAGCTTTGGAACAGCTTGTGGACCCCAACCTCAAGGAAAACAAGGATAACATGGAAAGGAGGGTGTCCTCAGCAGGCAAGTGTAGAGACCTGCTTTAGGAATTTGCTTACTGTATTGTCCTACTTGAGCATTTTGGAAAACTGGACCACCAATGTACCGAACTTGGCAGGTTGGTTTGGGCCCCCAAGCCTCATCATAAGTTCAGGTTATGGGTTGGGGTCTGGGGTGGCTCAATCTTCCCACCATTAACACCCATGATTGGTGCGACACCAATTGGGGGGGGGCGTTAGGCTCTTAAATGCTGCTGGCATTGAAATTGTTGTGGCCGCACTAGTACTGGTAAAAGCAGAGTGCTGCCATTTTAGGGAAGATTGTCACGGCCTTAATGACAAATGGACCTAGTAACCACACTGTGCAGATGTGGAAACAAGAATTCTAATTGCTGTTGGTTGATTGAAAGGGTATCCCACAAAGACAAGAGTTAAAGATGACTTCTTCTCATGAATATCTTCTCTAGGTGCAGTGGCAGTTGGCTTATGCATCAGCTCCTCCCCGACATTACAAGGACCCAGCCAGACACTCACAGACCCTTCCTGCCAGCAAGCAGCGTGAAAGAATGCTCTCTAAAGCTACAGGTTAAATAAGTCTTTGATTTAATGGAAATAAAATAAGCAGGTTGACTGGTGTTGTTTATAGACTGAGATGTAGCAAGTTGAGAATGTTCCACAGTTGAGTGTTTATATACGTTATCATATGATTATCCTCATCTCCGATCTGTCTAATCTCCTTTTTCTATGTCCTCAGACCTCTGGGGAAAGTTTCAGAAGCAAATAAAAGTGTAGTAAAAATGGACCTTGTAATCTAACCAAATTGTCAGCACACAGCAAATCATAGCACAGAGGAATCATCGAAGTTGTTGCCTTAGTGTCGTGTGGCCTATAAGAGTGTCGCGGCCAATGAAAACTGGACCATCATGAATCATAGGGGTAAAATTTAATAAAAATGTTTTATTAATACGGGGTTTTTTTAAAATGATCTGATCTGACACTTTCTTTCAGGGTAAAACCCTAGAACTTGTGATCGGTGCCAGCACCTATTCGGGGTTGTTAAGGATGGAGGTTCCCACAGTCTGGGGTTTGGTACCTGCACTCAAACAGATCAGTAAAATTTGTTGAAAAGGAATGTTAAGGGGTGCTCATCATTTAATTTTGGCAAAAACCCTTTATCCTTCTGAATATTTTTCATGTCCTGCTAATTTGTTGGCCTAAGTACAACTCTAGGGCAATTGAGGTTTAGAAGATCATACCGTGCCAGAGGTTATTTAATTGGAGAATAATATTTCTAACAATGTAGGATAGAAGATTGATAAGCGCCTCAGTAGTATTTATTAAAGCATAGTGTGCTTTGGATGGGAAAAAAGTATTTTGGATGGAAAAAGTGTGAGGAGATTAAAAGCCAAAGTTGGATGCTGTTATGGGGACACTTCGACATCTATGACCCAGTTATATATTAGATCAAACAAATTTAAATGTGATCGAACATCCGTGTTTGATGGGAGGACCAGGACGCCGCAGACGTGGTTACCATGGAAAATCATTCAAAATTCCACAACATGATACTCGCGATCAACGAGAAGTGCGCAAAGTAGCAGAGGTGGAGGCGTGTCGACGGAAAAGATGCCAATTAATACTTTAACTGATAGTTGGCGATGAAAAAATTGCTTGGCCCGATATGGGTCCGCGTGTGATCACGGGCGATGGACAACAGCGGTGGACAACAAGCAATTTAGCAAGATCTCGGAAGGAACCTTTGCATTGAGTTGTCACCATTGATGAACCTGGATTCATCATTAAACACCAGACATAAGCAACATAAAAACAATGGATTTCCCCGGTTGAATAGCTCTGAAAAAGGTGAAGACAGTCCCATTGCTGGAAAGGTCATGGCACAGTTTTTGGGGATGCAAAGCAGGCGTCATCCTCATGGATTTTAGAAAAAGAAATAAGAACGAATCACTGGACAATACTAAGTGAGTAATTGTAACTTTGGGCAAAAAAAATTGAAGGAGAAACGGTCGCATTTGGTTGCAAAAGAAGGTGCTTGTTTCAACACGATGATGGACAGCACCCTTCCAATCTGGATGTTGTCGCCTCCAAATGCATGAATTGCTTTATGAATTGCTGCCCCACCGTATTCACCCGATCGGATCTCTGACCGACTTTTTTCTTGGCGTTACAGAAGAAATGGTCACGGGGAAAAAAATTTGCTTTGAAAACCGAGGAAAGTGCATTGCAGAGACACCGGCGTATTTGGAGGGTGTGGGGTTAAAAAAAATGGCCAGGACCTTGGGAGAGTGTATTTTCTCGACGATGGGGGACTACGTTGAAAATAAAAAAAATTTTTTGTTTGAAAAAATGGTGTCTCTTTCTAACACGGGTACTATTGAACCACCCTTATCCATCATCAATTCAAGCTATTTACCAGAACCATTATACACGAAATGTGAATTGATTGAAGTCAGAGTTTGGAGTAGTAATACGGCTGGGAAATTGTAGTCTATGTGAGGTTGGTTGAAAACTAAACCACAATTACAATTCTCAAGAAATACAATAGACAGGCACTTATGAAAATAACATTGCAGAGCACAAGACATCAGGTGTATAACAGGAAAGTGGTATTTCCATTTAATAAAAACATAGGCTCATTCAGTTTACTGCGACACACATATTTACATTTGACAAAGTCAATGATGACAACATTTTACCTTAATGAGCTCTTCTCTAGAGGCAAAACTTGTGAAACAAGCAATTTTCTATGCTTTTGGAGTTTGTGATTGATACGTTAGAGGCGCTTCTCAGAGCTTATCTCATGTGCCCTGAGCAGTAGATCGCTTTCTATGCCCTCCCTATGGCAAAGAAATGATAAACATTATCATATTTAATTATTTAAGCGTTGCAATTAACTATTTAAAAGGTGTTCTGCATCAGCTGTAGCGTTCGAGGAAGAATGCCCTTTATTACATTCCCATTGTCGTGTGAATGTGAAAGAATAAGCATCTGAGTCTTCGGCTGGTAATGAAAGGCTACGGCACCAAGCGATAATCTTTCTTGTTTATACTCTCAAAAAAAGCAATGTTCTGTCATATTTGCTTGCTCACTTAAGTATTTCATAAAATCATATCGTGGTTTAACCAATCCAGGAAAATCTCTTCTAAAAATCTTCCGAGAATGCGTAAAGGAATCCTACTTCCTTAAAAGCCAAAGAGAAATGATAGTTTTACTGACAATTTCATATATGTTGAATGCAAATGGCATGGAAAATAGCAAAAATAGAACAAAAAAAAGACACAACAGATGAGCGTACAGAAAAGGTTACATTAGGAACATCTGTGCAGTTCTTGTCTGGTACAGTGTCTACCAAACCAGCCAGATGTTGACATGAAAAACAATGGGGAATCTGAATCATATTAAAAGGTGTGATTCTAACCTGCAGACTAATGCTAACATTTTACTATATATTAGTGTATATTTAGCTGTGAATGCATTGGATATCACCATCTGTGGAGTGTGAGGCTGGTGGATAGCCATAAAATAGCCTTTTAATTAATTTTAACGAATAGGGGGCTAGAAATAATGTGTTAATTTAAAGCTAAATATGCCTGAAGCCTGGATCTATTTCATCCAAATGCTTGATGTCAATTTATAGTATGTCTTGGATATAGTGGGAGAGCGGGATTATATAGCAAAAGTTCAGATCTTAAAATTGCAACAAAACCTGCCAAAAGTCAACCAACGGGTGGTATAAAGTTAGTCATTAGGGTCTTCTATGTCTACAAGAGAGTGTTGGGACTCAGGTATAATGGGGCCTACAAAAGGTTGCTGATAGTGGAAGCCACTCAATTTATATAAAATACCAGGTACGCAATCATCAATAATCTAATATTCCATAATATTTGTGATTGCCTCCATACATCCAAATGGGTTTTTGTCCAATCCCAAGGGCAAGAGCCTACTAAAAGAATGTCTCATTATGGTTGTGTCAGGTAATTTTTGATGTATCCCTCTTTATTATAAGGACTCAAAGGGGCAACGGGTTATTAAAGGTCATATTACCGAAGAGAAAAAGAGTCTACTGTTCACTAAAACACAGGAAATACGTGTATTTTTATTCTAATTATTACTAAGGCTACAGATTCACACTGCGCATGCGGGACGTTTATGTGTTAAGCCGATATATGTCCCCATTAGATGACAATGTGTGCCACGGCACCATAAAGGAGCGGTACGGTGCAGCACCGTAACGCTCTGTACCGGAAAAAGATAGGGACATGTACTATCGTTTCCGTATTACGGCGCCATGCACCATACATCCTGTGGAGAGGGAGCGCTCACCTCATCCTTCCCCGTGCGCTGCCGTGATTGTTCTGCCGTGCTATGGTAATGCGGGCAACGCAGTGTGAATACTTGGGTATAACCTAAACATTGGGATTAAAGGAAAACTAAACATTGAAGGTGGGGTAGGCTGTAAGTACCGAGCACCAGACTCAGGAGTGAAGCTGCGTGCCAGGTACTTACTTTCGTTAGTGTTATAACGCGGTATCGCGGTTTTAACACTTTTTACAACTTAGAGCAGAAGGGCTCGGCCGCTGCGCGCGACCAGTTGCGGCGCGACAACATCTCCGCGATTCCTATGTAGGCGCATGCGATCGTGCGCACGCAGCGACAAACCTCTGCTGCGTCTAAAGTTTAAAAGTGTAAAATGCGATTACCGCGGTTTATAACACTAGCAAAAGTAAGTACCGGCACAGCTCACCTAAGCTGGTGCTCGGTACTTACAGCTACCCCTACCATTCTAAATGGTAGGTTCATTTAAGTACATATATTCAAAAAAGACATCAGTCCTCCGAGTATTAAGTGCTATCGTATAAGTCCAAGTTCAGGGCAGGCATACATTAATTAGACCAGTGTCTTACCCATAGCGGGACCTCCCCCACTCATCATTGGGGAAATCTACCAAACAATCTGATCTCGAGCTGTGTGGATGAATCTTTACAATAGCTCAGAACTAATGTTATTGAATGATAAAAAGCCCGAAATAGTGTTACTGAAGTGACCCTTCCCCTCCAGCCTATAAAGTGACTAGTCTAAGCATTTCATCCACTTAATTTGCAAATAGGTTGTGAAGGTTTTTTTTTTTTAATAAATAAACAGACAAGATTTAACATGAATTTGGGAATGTTAGAAAGGCAGATGTGATTATCAATTATTGCCAAGTTATACCTCTATGTTACATCTAAAGAGACCCTGATTTCCGACAACACACACTGGTCACCTTGGAATCAAGTGAATAGGACAGGCCCCCCACCATGGTCAAGACCAGCTATACTTGTAAGAAACACCGTGTATATTAGTAGTGCCATTTATGTTAATTTATTCCTTTGAAATGTTCCCCCACCCGAATTATACTGTATAATGGGAACCATTTACTGCCTAATGACAACTGTTCACTTTTATAGCAGATAATGAATGATACATTAACGAATGTTGAACACGGATATGACTCACTGAACAGCAGACATGATTTTTCTCTTTTGTAGATCCAGGAAAAAAAACTAATATTTGATCATCTGAAATTTGGTAAAAGATTAAAAAAGTCATGGTACGATTTTTTTTTTTTTTGCAGCCAGTAAAATGAAATGTATTTCTAACTATTATAAAGCAATTCTACTTAATATTTATTTTTTTTTATCTGGCTGGTTTAGAGGTTCTGCGGTTTTTATATATAAGACGATCCCGGCAGAAACAAAAGGTACGTCATCGTGGGTGGTTGTGATCTTGTGCCATTCAGGGAAACTTTCTTACAGAAATTACCATCAAAAAGAAGCAAGAATATATAAACCATGGATTAAACCAGGGACACTTAATCATAGATCCAGGCAACTGTGTTATCTTCTTAAGGTATCATCCATGGGTATCTATGCATTCAAGAATCTATTGTAAAATAGGGCTAATATTTATGGCAAAAAAAGCTCAGAGGGATAACAAGAGACCCTCGATGCTCTGTTTTCACAGGTGTTTCACTGTCTCACTGCCCTGATATAATTCTAAATGAATGCTAGGAAGTTCAGCAAACAAGTGGGAGGGTGCCAGTGGCTCTTGTACAGTGTAACAGCCTGGGAAGATAATCAAGTCTTGGAACAACCCCCTGAAACCTTCCTCAGTAGCATATTATTAAAAGGTTGTTATCAAGAGGAAGGAGGCCATGAAAATAATATAAGAAGATACCACAGTTTATGGTGCCTGGAATCTATGAGTAACTGTCCCTGGTCGTATCATGGCTTGATTTTGTGTATGTTCCTTCTGTTACCTATAACCTTCCCAAATTTTCCATCATACTTCATTGGACCCCAGAATCTTTGTCAGATTTTTTTGATTATTTCTAAAAGCTTTGAAGGCACTGGAAATTCCTGATGATGCCAAGGTTATAGATACTGTAGTACAAAGAGAGGACAGGTTCTTTGGATTTCGTGTTAGAAGAATAAGAAATACACAGTCAAACAATATTTAAAAAGGTTTATTGCATACAAAAGTATAGAAAGAGGTTTAATATCAAAAGATTATAATCACAAACACTGTACTTTCATGATGGGCTCCGGCACCAAAAGTTTCACGGGCTTATCAACTTAACAAACTCTGTCCAGCATCAGTGATGACCTCGGCAGGGCAGGGTATTCACGGACTATCACCAAGCAGTAGAAGACAGGTATTGAAAGGTAGCATCAGTCTTTGAGGCGGTACCACAAGTACCCAATCAGTACAGCTCAGTCAGTAGCTACTCTCAATTCTCTTAATCCCTAACGCTAGGTGTGATAGGAGGAAGTTTTATACCCCATGTTGTGCGTCACCAAACTATATGGAAAACATATGTATGCCTATGGGTTCATCTCATTATTCTCCAATGATATTAGTTTCCCATGAAAGTGGCCCGTTTTCATTGGAAGAAACAATCCCAGGAGATGAGCGCATCCCAAAAGATAGGCGCATCCCAGCAGGTGTGTTAAATGGCCTAAAAACAAGAGTGCCAAATAGGATAGAATATGTGCAGACTTAATGAGAATAAAAATGTCAAATATAATGAGGATCCAAAATTGTTGATTTGGGTTCATTCACAGTTGAAATAAGGTACATTGAACTGTCTTTATCTCAAGAGCAGCCATGTTGTATCTCGACTCCATGGGTTTTCCATTACAAATACATAAACAAAGAGGGGTCAGATATTTAAAATCTATTCTAAATAGGTAAGACTTAAGAGAACCTCACCAGGGAAACCACAAAACACACACAGTACTTGTTAGATGGGTCCTTTATAATGTTTCACTGATGCCTACCTTTATCTACACCCATAAGAGCCATAAAGACACTTTTATTGATTCCACTGTTCCAGTTATTAGATTGCGGTGCTTCAGGGTACAGGTCAAGCTTAACCCCCTCCCCCTCCTTCAGACTCTGGACATTATGAGTATCTTCCACTGCTCAACAGCCCCCACCTTTCTGAAGGAGTGGTTATGATATGAAGAAACCTGGAAACATAGGTCCACTGTTCCCCCCCCCCTCAGAATATTCATCAGCATAGCTGTTTTTGTCAGTGAGGAGGGAGGAGAGGGGGGATAGGTGACTGTGTACTGCCAGCATCCCAACTTCCATGACTGGAACTAGGAATAATAAAATGCTGGCTCTATCAATGGATGAGGGCATCAGTGGAATATATATAATACATCTCACAGGTTACTATCTGGGTTGTGGATGGGCTCTCTAAGAAATGTGTAGTGATCGGTACTAAAATTATCAAGTGTTTTCTGTGACTAACAGCAAAAGGTCCATTAAGGGGCTTCAGCCAAAAGAGAGAGCCTGGTTGTACCAAAAAAAGAAGCTAAAAGTGGTCCACCATGGGATAGAAAGTAACCAACTAATAAGAAAGGTATGTGCCAGGCCCCCGACTATAATGCAATAGTCTTATCATATGGGAAGGGCACCATACGGGCCCCATATAACCTCTTGGGCCTGGGGCGACCGAAACCTCTACTCACTCAAGTTAGACCATGGTAAACAGTTGTATATTATACTTAGGGGATATATAGACTTTTCCATATTTTTCATCCAGCGTCAGATACGTGTTTGTGTTGGTATATCATCCACCATAACTTAGCAACCAATCACAGATGTTAAAATGTTATGAATATAAAGTTATAAAATAAAAATAATATTACAAACCTATCTATACATTAAGTCATGCCAATGGCTCCAGTGACTCACCCCCCTTGGTCTGTCCTGCAGTGATAATTGGGGCACACATGACCTCCAGCATCCTCCCTAATAGATGATATGAACAGCAGGGCACATACCTGCTACTCACCCACTGGTGAGAAATGGGGAGATCTGTCTCTGGATTTCTGGGATCTAAGGTCATGATCTAAACTTGCGGACAATCCCTTTAAATCAGGCACTCATACCTGAGTACCATGTATCACTATACATAGACTATACGCTAATCTGTATGGACAGGTTTGTATGGTACTTATAAGTGCATTAGAGATTTTGAGTTAGTGGAATTATCACTCATTTAACACAGAACATTAAATTCACGGTTAACTAGTGAATCGGTCAGGAAGACTGATAGATGTATCTACAAATACTTTGTCAGGCTGTCTGTATGAATTCTCACAGACTCTATTTTTCTGGCGCTGTTAAAAAACTGTAGCAACCAGGGATCCAGCTGAGCCCCAGCAAAGGACCTTCACAGTATCAGCAGCTTCTGGCCATGTTTTATAAGAGGCAGATGCTGCCCCCAAGTGGTAAATCCCAAGAAAACCAACCTAGGCAGCGCAAAGGACAGATGATCAGATGCTTCATTGTGTCCTATAAACGGCGACAGCGAATTAGACCGTTGTGCATCTGTAGTATATTTAAGTAGGGTTCTCAATGTTAGGGTGTCAGATATCATAATAATTTATTGTTTCTTTTATGTGGAATTGCATGAAAATAAGAATGTGCGTACATGTGTGATAGAAGGTACTTCATACTTTGGCTGGGAAAAACATGGTGAGGAAATATTCAATTAGCCTCAGTAAGCAGTATGATTAGCAGTGGGGCACATTCACAACACTGTAGATAAGAATATTTGGCAATATTGATGACCCTATACTCATTTATAACGGTTAATGTTTGGTGCACATACTAGTTTAGGCTCTGGGTCTAGAGGAACACATTACACATTTCATCCTGCGTTATTGGCTCTGATAGAAGGGAAGAAACACAACAGACCTGTTAGAATCTGTTGCTATCGTTAGATCAGGGTTGGCACTTCCAATTGTTTGGTTGTTTTGGTATTTCTTCAAGAGCATCAGAACAATGGTACACCAAAGAAGGTTGTAAAGAAAGGCATTTCCTACATCTATGGATATTCATGGTTGTGGCATGAGGATACCATATCCCCTTCATATCGGCATTTCTTAGGGGCAATGGATATCAGTCATATAGTATTAAACACAGGCATGTGCATTGATTATTAGAAAAAAGCCACTTATGGTAAATGCCTTTGGAGTATAGGGTACTGCATGTGTTTTATATTTGAATAATACTTCATACCACTTAAAGGGGTTGTCCACGTTCAGGAAATGATTGCTCTTGTTTGTGTATTCAATGTTCATGTACAATTTTCCTGTATCACTTCCATTTGGTTTCTGGATAGAAGCTTATATATTACTTCGAAAGGAGAGGAAATCTGTCCAGTGATGTGATACACACAGGGGCACGACTCTGGGACACAAAGCTCCCATTTCTCTCTGTGATATGACAAGCCTTGCACCTGTGTGACATCACATGACCACATTTTTATCCTCTTGTAGCAAACAATGAAGCTTTCTATAGAAAGCAGATTTCTATAGAAAGCAGAGATCAAGGAAGGAAACCGGAGGAATTGATAAGGAAAGTATTGTATGACGTCTCATTACAAAAAACCATATAATTATTTGATGAAAGTGGACAACCCCTTTAAAAATTAACTAACATTTTGCCCTTTTTTATTGGAACCTGAATTATATGTATGAAACCTGTGGCTGAATAATAATAAATTCAAAAAACATGTATTCTGTTGTATAATGAAATATTTGATAGACATATCTTACATATTTTTTGTAGTCCTATGGTAACTCCTAGTGTTTGTCTAAAGTATTTCTTCCAGGCTGGCAGAGAAAGGTCGTGTAAGCAAAATCGATTACAATAAATTGGTTACATAGAGGCAGGATGCAAATTTAAAGCAAGCTTTGCGGCTTTGTAGGCTGCACTCCTCCCCTTTCCAACACAATACTGAGGAAAAATGTGTCACAGGGCGGCCTGTGCCGCTCCATCCAGCCAGAGTGCAGATTCCAGCGCGCTGCAGCAGGAAACATTTGTTATTCCAGGACCTCTGACCTTTTCTCTTATGCCATAGAAACCAGGAAGGATTTTTCTCTCTCGGCCACGCCTTCCTTCCTAGTCACCACCAATAACCCAAAAGAGAATTAATTTATTTTGGAAATCCAATAAGGAGGCCAGACTCATTCGCGATGCAGGCTCTATAGAAAAAAAAATGCCCCCTGTCCTTCAGCCTGGAGCTAAGCTGCTTATTCAAATTCGGATATCTTGACCTAAAGCTACCTCTAAAAGCCTCTTTTTTCCTTCTTTCTTTTATCGACACATTTGGTCCAGGGCTACAAAAAGCCTGCCTGTATAGTGCGGCTTTCACTTCAGGTCCCTGCAGATATATATCATGGCCATGCTGTCACAGACTTTCAATTAGAATTTCAGAGCTCACAAATACATATCACCTTTTTTGCATTACACAGAGAGAATCCTATCATACTGAGGATTATTCACGGATGTCTATGTTAATTCTCTCGGCTCTGACACATATAGTAATCCCAGATACACTCACTACAATTCGGTGCTGTAGAGCACGCATTTGTGAGTTCTTTCTAGGCCGCCACAGTCAGAGAGACATGAATGGCAGGCAGATTTTATTACCCAGAAGCTTGTGTTAACAGCAAGGTAATGCAATGAAACACATTTGCTACTGTTTGATCGCACGAGAGGTTGGGGAAGAATTGCTGGACTTAGCATACTGTTAATGGAGTGGAATTGGCTACAATTTACAGAGTTTAATGTTCTATTAAGATGACACCAGCTATGGAGGCTGTGAAGATTGAAAAATGTTTTAAAAATCTATCCACATTCATGTTCTACTTGTAAATGTGTTATACTGATCCAAGAGAAGGGCAATTTTAAAAAGGAAGGGGCACTTCCACATGGACATGTATGAGTGCATTAAGTAAGCTTAGAGGGAGCCCCACAGTTGGGGGGGACATGGCATGAGGGACATTATTTACTTAAAGGGAAACCTGTCGGGCACATTTAGACTCCCAAACCAAATTCTTACTCAATGTAGTAAATTGCTCTGCATGGATGTAGTGAAATGAGTAAGTGTTTCCTGTGATATATGAAAGTAAAGCCTACCACGCTTATTACACTGCTTTAATCTGTGAAATATGTCATCTTGTAACTCGCCACTGCCAGCCCCCTGCGCACAACCCCTGCGCAAAGCCGTATAACAGCAGAAAGGGTGTCAATGACTGTGCAGGGGTTGTGTTTAGAAGAGACCAAGAGGAGGGAATGGAGTGTGCAGTCTGACTTCAGGTCAGTTCAGAACCACCCATCTGACTCAATTAAATCACAGGAGCCACTGACTCATTTCAACATAATAATGCAGGCCAACTCACTAAGAAAGGACCTTGTTTGGTGAATAAATTGTGCCTGAAAGGTCCCTTAAACATTGGCATATTGATGTCCATGTGTCATACACATGGCATTATTCTTCAGACAATGATGATGGGAAGGAAGCAGATTAAGACCTTTAAAAAGGTGTTTGAACTTAAATGACTACATGTAGATCAGGATTCCAACAAGCGTATATAGGCAATTATGTGATAGTTTACCAGGTGGTTCACCAATTTAAAGAACAGAACACTAAGGGCCATGCACACTAATGTATGCCGCCATCGCGAGGCTCGGCAGGCACACGTTGAAGAGCAGGAGGAGAAGGAGGGGGTGAGCACACATCGATCACTTAATACATTAACATTACTACTATCGCTTTCCTACTGCGACCCCCCCACCCTCCACCTCACCCCTCAGCCCCTCTCCAGAGAAAATAGAGCAAACAGCTGTCGATTGGTCAAAGATGGAGCAGGCTCTATCTTTTTTTTTGGGGGCTACATTTAGAAAAGTACCAAGCCTGGTGCGCAAAGCTTCTATGGAGGAAGTATGTATGGCCACAAGCTTGACCCCTAATGGTCGTGGGTATGCAGCCTTATACTGATAATCTGCGTTCAAACCAACTCAACAATGCATTGACTATACGTTATTCATGCCTTGTACACCAGTGTCCTGGAATGAAGGATGTGAAAAAAGTAGACATTTCTGGTGCCAAACCATGATGAAAATATTACTTTTGGGGTGTGTTCACACCTTACGTCCTAGTCTCTAATTGATTTGGGTTGTCATTTATACAAAATGATATATTGTTTCCAGAAGAGTAAGATTACCTACTGTAGTATGTACTAAAATAGTAGGGGAAGCATTGTATTTTGTTTCTAAATTTTATGTAAAAAAAATTCATTAAAATAACATAATAATAAAAGGCTTAAAGAAGAAGATCGCCTCTAGGAACCCAGACTTGAACAGCTTGGCGTGGTTGTCGGTGTTTTATTGAAGGAACATTTAAGTTTGTTCATGAGTACATTTTAATAAATAAACGACGGTATGTATAAATTTACTGCACTATATACGCTCAATCCTTCCAGGGTCATATAGACCATAGAAAGTGATCGCTTGCCGAAAACATTAAGACACGTGTGAAAAGGACGCAAAAGGGGGTGAACATAGAGATACCGATTCTCATATTTCCTATTGTTTGTGAAATAGAAAAAATCATTAGGGTATGGACGGTTTGATCTGTGAAAATGACATTCTAAGTTGAGTTCAGGACCAAGGCTTTATCTATAAAGGTTAATGGCACATATTATTACAAGCTCAGGGCGATTCTAGCATATTGATGCCTGAGGTGAATATTAAAATGCTGCCCCCACTCCGGTTCCATTGCCCACTCTCTGTTCAGAATGCCAAAAACTTTACTAACAATTAACATCCACAAAGACGGCTCACTGACACTGTGTGACTGGACTACAGGTTCTGAGAGTGAGTAGTGGATTTAGTTACCTAAATAGATGACAATCTCTTCCATCAGGAGGACTTTATACGGGTTCTCAAGACATGATGGTATTCACGGTGGAATCCGGCAGATGTCTTCAGCCTCTGTGCAGCATGTCCACCCGGCATCCCTAAAAATACCAAAGCTTACTACAGTATGAAGTCTCCGGATAACAACAACTGTGCTTCCAAATAATATCGGAACCCTCACAACACAACTGATCACACTTCTCCCCACATACAAAACATCCCTTCATTATATATATAGATTCTACTGAAATTCATAGCATGCACAGCACAACCACTAAATTAAACAACAGCCCTTATTTATTAATTACAGACCCCCAACATTGGTGTCATGATGCAAAGTTAATCGAGTGTATTCTATAACTAATGTATCCAACCCTGTTATTATGTACATTAATTTTATATAAAGGGCTCCCTGATCCAATGTAAATAAGTGCACCCGCTAATGAATATAATTTATTGATTTTCATAAAAACCCTGCTCTATAATTAAAAGCCTCAGATTAACCCCCCAAGTAAATAATTACCCCCCCCAAAGCTCCCATATAAAGATCCCTCCAGATTATTAATATCCGTATCCCATATACAGCCCCCTGATGAGTAATATACTGTATCCCATATACCTTCCCCAGCTTAGTATGATACTGTTATCCATAATACAGCACTCCCGCTTAGTATATACCGTGTCCCAGATACGGCCCCTCCCAAGCTTAGTAATATACTATCCCATATACAGACCCCCCAGAGTAGTAGATTACCGTATCCCATATACAGCCCCCCAGATCAGCTTAGTTAATAACTGTATCCCATATACAGCCACCCCCGCTTACTATATACTTGTATACCATTAACAGCCCCCCCCCCAGCTATATGTAGTATAACATACAATAGAACCATATTTACGCCCCCCAGCTTGGTATATACTGTAGGACAGAATATCACAGCCCCCCGCAGCTTAGTAATATCCCCATATCCCATATACAGCACCTCCCCAGTTTAGTAATGTACGTATCCCCATATACAGCCCCCCAGCTAGTAATATACTGTGATCCCACATACGCCCTCCCCGCTAGTAATATACTGTATCCTATTTACAGCCCTCTTAGCTGGAATTTGGCCCCAATTTAATAATACACAGCCCACCCCCCACACCTGTCCCCAGGAAAAAAAGAATCTGGCCCGATATAATATATACAGACCCCCCGTATAAAATGATTCTGGCCCCATATAATACATAAAGCCCCCAATCCAAGTATAAATGATTTCCTGGCCCCCAATAATACAGACAGGCCCCCCACCCCCCCCACTATGAAAATGATAAGTAGGGGACCGCCTGTATTGGAGAAAATCGCATTGTTTTTACTATCAGGGCCATAACTTCTGTGTTTTCTGTTGTCAGATTGGTTGAGGGCTCTTATTTTTAGGAAAAGAGTTGTTCTATTCAGTCGTATATATTAGGGAACATAGCTTTTTTTGATCACTTTTAAGAACATTTTTGTGATGGTGTTGATGAAAAATTGTATATACGGAAGTTTTCGTCTTTATTTACGTTGTTCACGAGCACGTTCAATATTGATTTAGATTTATTGTAAAGATTAATACGCTGGGTGTACCAAAATGTGTACTTTTTTTGGTTTATTACTTTATTTGCAATATATGTAAAACAGGGGAGATATGAGACTTTTATTTTACTTATTTATTTAATTATTATTATAAAATGATTTAATCTTTTTTTTTACATTTTCCATCCATTGGCTTGAACAAGCGATCATCCGAGAAGAGGAGCCGGGAGCCTCGGGGCACTCGTCGGACCCCGCGGCAGGAGGGATAGGATCCCCGGTAAGCACCGGGGGGGGGGGGGGTCCGATCCACGTGGTACACGCTTACACCCCGCAGTAAGCGTGTAAGGAGTTAATCACCCGGGATTAAAGTTTTTCTGATCCCGGGTGTTAGTGCTCGACATCTTCTTCTCATGCCCCGCCGTAGAATAGAAAGGCATAAGAAGTGTTAGAAAGAAGTTAGGATCAGTCGTCCTGATCCCTTAAAGGAAATTTATGATTTGGGTCTGTTTCTCTGCAACCATGACGAGTTGTTTTCTACCAACAGTTCTACTTGATTCATCTGAATATAAGACCTAAGATTGTGTTTTCACTTTTGGCTCTCATAGATGATGTTCATTACAGGCCTCTCTCATATTTGCAAGTGGGAGAATCGGTGGTTGACTATATACTTTTTCCCCCACTGTATAACTCAAGGAATAGGACCATAGAGAGGTTTAACACGGGCTGAGCCCTCTCCATAGCCGTTAAGTCTTTGCTGCATATTGCAGCAAAAGACTTACCGGTTAGCACCCGCGATCCCGGGTGCTATGGTCGATAGCCATGGGCGGCCCCCATCTTGCAGAGGATCGTCGCTCAACGTGACATCATCGGGGAGCGGCCGATCTGTGACCAATGACAGCCTCGGGTCTTTTGAAGACCCCAGGCTGTCTCTTTTTTAACCTTTCATTGTAATGAATGAATGAAAAAAAACCTCCAAAAATCAAATCACATACCCTTTCCCTAGAACTGATATAAATATAAATAAACAAATAGGTATTGCCGCGTCTGAAAAGCGCCGATCTATCAAAATATAATAAAAACGGGGGTTTTTCCGTACCTTTAACACCCTTAACGGAAAATAGCTCCCAAAATCGAAAATGGCACTTTTTTGCCATTTTCAAAAACTATTAAAAATCTATAAAAAAGTGATCGAAAGGTCGTACGTCCTAAAAAGGGCAGGATGAAAACGTCATCAAAAGTCGCAAAAAAATACATTAGCCACAGCTCCGTACACCGAAGTATGAAAAAGTTATTGCGCCAGAATATGGCAAAATCAAAACAAATTTAACCTATTAAAGGACACCTATCATCAGGTCTGTGTCACTTGTCCTGTCACTACTACCTGTTGGAGCAAGCTCACAAGGATCCATCCCGGCCTTTAATCTAGTCAAGTCATACATTAATCATGTACAATATATTTTCTTTATTAGTAAATGAGGTGGTCACATGGTTAGAGGCAGTGATGTCACCCTGTGACCCTCCCCTCTCATCCCCCGTCATGTCTGTGTGTAATGTATAGTAAAGCATGTGGTGTGTGTGCTGCATCTTTTCATGCTGCATCCCCTAAACACATGTAAGAGACACAGACATCAGCTACACAAGTACCTGACATGTTACTGCTATACACATGGCGCCTGGAGCTGTTGTATCTCTCCATCACACACAGGCTGCAGGGGGGTGCAGCACCAGGAAGCACATTCAATACAGCCTACACCATTATACAGGCGTCACCATTATACAGGCGTCATGGGGGTATGGCTGTGCCTCCCACTCACGAATAAGCTGAACAGCATGGAATATGCTAATGATTCATTGGACATTTCACAGGTCATTTGCATACAGCTTTAGGACCTCATTGCTTAGGTTTACAGGATTTAGAGGGACAATGAATGGATAGAGGCAATGCTCTCTAATGGCAGGTTTATGAAAATATATTTAGTTTAGGGGGTTATTTTGATGACGGGTTCTCTTTAAAAGCCAAAGCCACTTTTCACCTTCCTGACACGGCCCATTTTTTCAAATCTGCCCTATGTCACTATAAATGGTTATAACTTTGAAACGCCTTTTTTAACATATCCAAGTGATTTTGAAATTGTTTTCGTGACACCTTGTACTTGTGTTAGTGAAAAATTTTGGTGGTATGTTTGCATTATTAAGGAGAAAATCAGATATTTGGTGAAAATTTGGAAAAATTATTTCGAACTCAAAATGGTTCTAATCTTTCCACAAAAAACTTAATAACTAAACATTCACTGAAAGTCTACTTTATGTGGATATGTTTTTTTAATGCATACTCTCATTTTGTAGGACGTTGGGGGTCTTTGAACGTTAGGTGCGATTTTCACATTCATAGAAAAAGCAAAATCCTGCTATTGAGGGACCTGTCTAGGTTTCAAGTCACTTTGAGAGGCCTAAATAAAAGTAAAACCCATTAAATTATTATAATTATTATAGAAATATATCCCTCAATGTACGGTTAAAACAACTTTTATGAGAGTTTGTTAACCTTAATTGTTTTACAGGGGTTTTAAAACAAAATCAGATGCAATTTTGAAAGTAAATTTTTTTTTGTTTAAATGATATGTGTTTTAATAAAATGTACAAATTCTCGGTGGAAAAAAATACCGAAACGCTCCACAAAATTTGAAACCCAATCTCTCCCGCGTATAACACCTACCCCATAGGTGGTGGTAACCTGCTGTATGGGCACATGCAAGGGGATCGAAGGGAAGCTGCGCCATTCAGAGCAGATTATGCATTGGCTAAACAATCTTTTTTTTTTGGGTTAATTTGGACATATAGGGATAGTTTTTGCGACATGAGATGCACTTTACAAATATTTCATTTTAGTGGGTCATAGCTTATTGATGAGATTTATTAATTCTTGATGTATGGTTGAAAGAAAATTGTTCAATTTTGGTGCCCTTCTTTTAGTATTTTTGGGGGTCGTACAATGAGAATACTTATTATCTTTATTCTATAGATCACTACGATTACGGTGATATATATCATTTATATAGTTTTTCATTTATTTTACAATTTTACTGGAAAAAAAAAATAATATAGAGGAAATCTCATTGTTTTTGCATCGCTATTCGAGACATAACTTCATATTTTTTGGTTGACAGAGTAGTTTAGGGCTTATTTTTACGTGCTGAGTTGTCATTTTCAGTGGTACCATTTTGGCGCATATAACTTTTTTCGATACTTTTTAGAACATTTTTGTGAAGAGATTTTATGAAAAATGTTTCTCGGGTTGTGTTTTTTACACCGTTCAACGAGCAGGTCCAATAATGTTCTGAGTTATTGTAGGGGAGTGTTACGGAAGCAGCGATACCAAATAGGGGTTTTTTGGCGATTTTGTTTTTTTTTTTTACTTATACATGTGTATAGGGAATGTTTGTTGTTTAGGGGACTAACTTATTGATTTAATTAATCCTTTTTATTAAGGTGCCTTTATTTAATGTTTAAAAAAGAAGAGCTTGTTCAAGCTCTTCTTCACCTTACACAGTGTAATACAGATGCTGCGCACGCTAGTGTTTGCAGCGGCAGGACCCGGCTCCGGGTTAAGAAGATCGCGCAGGCAGGGAAGGGGGGTGTGTCGATTCCCGCTAAATCTGTCGCGATCTTTGATAACGGGTGTAGAGGCATGTGTCGGCTGTATACATAGCTACAGCTATAATTCAGCTTCTGGCAACGTAATATTACTGCATAATGCGGGAACGCCACCTCCCACCATGCAGTAACTTTACGTCAAATGTCGGTAAGGGGTTAACACTGCATTTTCCAAAGAGGCATATCAGCTTTTGTATCAGTGGAAATGAGCTACAATTTTGGCCGCTTTCTGACATGAATTGTTAAATCTGTGGAAAGGGGAAGAGTGGAAGTCGCAGGAAGCTAATATGGACCAGAAAGTCATAAGATGCAAGTAATGGCATAGGTGATGTTCCTCAGTTGGCCATTTTGTACCCAATGGAATTGATTATTGCAATTTCCCTAAGTAATATAAATGAAAATCAGAAGTGCCATAACTGGTTTGCATTTTGGGGTCTAAAGGGACGCTTAGGCCTGATTTGAGGCCTGGCGGGTGCCCCATACCAATTTACCGGTGTTAGAAGGTAGCTCTTTGAAAAAAACTTCTGGGAAATAGAGACTGCAGAAGTTAAGCACTTAGAGACATTTGGGAGGATTATCAATTTGACTAGTTTTTACGACCTGACGACAAGACTGGCAAAAATTCCAAGCTTTGTATTTTGTTGTGATAAGCATTAGTAAGGTATTCAGTGATGTTAAGGGTCTATGGGGTAGTGCACCACCGTACCACTGCGAGGGATGACCGTAAACGGGACACTTGGGAGTGGAGTCTAAGTGGTACTGGTTTTCACCAGGCCTGGCACAAAGCAGAATTGTCGTTGGGGACAGGCAGGAGATCAGGACAAGCAGCACGGGATCAAAGTCAATGGTAGAGCAGAGGTTAGGGCAGGCAGCAGAGGAACGTGTCAGGAACAGAACCAGCGTCACAACATGAAAATCACAATATAAGCGCAGGACATAAAGAAGTAAGCTTTCTCTACGGCACAAACATTCGGCAGAGGCCGGACTATTAATAGGTCAGCGTCTGAGAGCCAGACAGTAAGGGAGGGTTCCTCTGTGTAAAAGGAATTCTGGAGGAGTTTACGATTGTTTACTCTTTGGGGATTGGCACATGCAGGACTGAATTTGAATTTCTGCAGGACCCCATTAAGGAAAGGCCATTCAACAGAGTTCGAAGGCTTTCCTGTGTAGAGAGACGCCAGAGTCCAGTTCTCTTCATACACAATGCAGACGTAAAAAGCCGCCACAGCCCAATGGTCCGTTTTGAGCTTAAGGAGGTAAAAATATAGTAGCTACTGCTAGGGATTCAGGCGAGGAGACCGTCACAGGAAGGAGTCATTGCAACATATATAACCGTTAAGAAGTGGAAGAAGCAATTTCTTTTATACTATTGTAAAACCAATGTAGAGGAGGCCAATTGCCCGGTGGGCTTTTTGTATGTTTAGGGTCATTAGAGCCTCTGCCCCTCCTTACTGGATATGGGGGGCATCTAGACCCTGCTTGCCTCATCAGATGAGGGAGGGGAAGAGTCTTAACCCCTCAAAGGATTGTATCTTGCATGTTGATTTGGTCTATTGTGGAGATGTTGTAGGTGTGTTGTATAGAATGCTTAAATCTGTCATTTATAGCTCTGTCATGATCTTATAACAAGAAAGAAGCGATCAAAGAGTTTTGCTTGGCCATGTGGGCTAAACGGTTTGCAGATTGATTCCCTAGTTCAAAAGCTGTTTGTTTATAATATAATAATTTAGAGTGTTACTCTCACTTGATAACATCAGCCGTATAAGATTGGCTTACTGAGGATCGAAAATGCACTGCTTGTTCAAGACCTAATCGTAGTTTTGATCACTTTCGATGGATCCTTATTAATGAAAGAAATTGGAGGCCATTCTCACGGAAGCCTTGACGAGGTATACCTTGCCCTCTCATGTTTTGTATATTTGGGTGGTGCTTTACTAGGAAACCTGCAATTGTGGAGATCACTATCCTGTGTGTGTCTATAAGGGCAAGCCAGCGGAATGCACCTCTGATCTTGTGCTTACCACTGACCTGGTAGGTCCTCTATAAGGCACAGCATTCGGAAGAGAACCCAAAATGTAATCGGGGAAAGGAACGCAAAGTCGCGGAATCTCTGACAGGAATAGAGGGGATGTAAGGAATTCCTCTCCCATAATCTACCCAGCCCCTTTTTAGCAGAATAACCCCCAAGGGTGGCTGGCGAGGAGGATTAGCTTGGACTATCCCATGAGTTGACTGTTCGAGTTGTTGGTCAGACTAAGTTCAGGCCCCCATACATATAGTCCGGTGGTGCATTTGAAGATGGCTTAAAAAGAGTGCAAGTTTTTTTCCAAACCCCCTGCTGGAACCATAGTTGAGTCTGTATATTTTGTATGGAACCCCATTACGAGCACAGACCATTGATGGCCCAACGGTTCCAGCTCAATGGCCATTAAGGAGACCTCTCTTTATGACATGGTGGAGTTCTGTGAGGGTTGTGACTTCTAATTTGGTCACACACCATGATGTCTGTTCTGTGGGCGCGAAAAAAAAAACCACAAACATTCTAAGAAAATTACTTGTATATCAGGCATATCCGCCTAAAGAAGTTAAATGAAAAGACATCCCGGCGGAGAGCCTTAGGGGTAGGAGGGCACTCTAGTAGGTGACATGGACGACGCTACAAGAAATGGGCATTGTGGACAGTGACAAGCATCAAGTCTAGAAAACGACACCCGGTCTCTAACATAAACAATAAAACATTAATCGAACAGTGAGTTCGATGTGCCCCCTAGATATTTCGGGGATGATCCCTTGCCCAAATGATATAGTTGGCCAAAGCGTATGAGTTCATAAGCCACAGTGGACTTATTGCAATACGTACACAGTGCATAATAAGTGGTTGACACATGTAACACAGTTATGAAAAAAAAAAAAGAAAATAAACATAATTTTAAACCTGGTTGTCGGACCACTGACCGCTAAGTCTCTCAGATCAACCAGTCCTGCACATATAACCACTAAACATTTTTTCAAACCTGGCAAGCGACACGCCCACATGGCGGCTGCTAATACACCATTAAATGCTACCATGATTGCAACGGGATCCTGTAGCGGTAGTGGGATAAGCATCGGCCACCGTTTCTAGTGGCGTGTGTGCAGTGCCACTGCAATCACCTTCCTGCCAGGCCGTTATACCCGATATATGGCTGACGGATGGGGTCACTCTGAGACTCTCCGGAAAGGCAGGGATGGCCTGTGGGGGTACTCCGGAGGAGGCAATACAAATGCCGTAGAAACTTGGATGGGCTCAGGATGGTGACAGAATTTGGATGGGCAGTTAGCGGAGCTCATCAGTTGCGTTGCGGACATGTTGGCTGCTAGCCACTTGTCCTCAATTGACAGATGTCAGCTAGTTCATTATGCATACATATGAAGGTCTGTGAGATAATAAGGGTAAAAAAATGAGTGGAAAATATCTTCATAACACAGTACCATGTTTGTTGCTATGCTCATCCTTATGGCAAAAACGGGATCTTCAATACATATTGTTGTTATATCTTACGTGGTTTGTAAGGTGCACAATTAAGTTGTCCGAGGACTGGATGTATTTATCATCTGTGGATGTCACTCAAGAAGAGGCATAAGAGATGTAATCAGTGATCCATATGGCATTGACCAGTTTGCTCCAATCTAAAGGTCCACTGGGCCTCTTTTTGTAAAATGATTGATTCCAGTTCCACTCTAGCAGTGGTTAACTATTTCTTGGTCTGGGGAAACAAAAAGACTTAGGTATCCATTATGCTTTTGCCAGACATGGTTTGCGATTAGGGAGTATCCCATCGATGTCACAATATCACCCACATGTTCATGAATTCTCTTATGGGTATACAAAGTCTTTCCCACATGTTTGGCGGAGAAAAGGAGAGGAAACAGGATGAAGAGGTAGACACGCCCTAAACCATGGTACGTCTTTTCAGACTCACTTGAAAAAGGTCTCTTAAACATTTAACATTTTACAGCTTGCTACAATTGCCACACTAGTAACAGCTCATTTGGTTCCTATCAAGGATGCTTAAGGGGAAACCCTTCAGTTTTTAATTTGATCCTTTTCAACATTTCAGTGGGAAGACAATTGAACAGGGCGAGGAAAGTTATTAAGTGCTGTTCTTTTTTGTGGATAGTCATTTGCAGTTGTGCCTGATTTTGAAATGAATCTTAGTCAAGCTTGATCACAAATTCCTCAAACATGTATTTGGATGACGTCCATATAAGGCCATTGTCTATGTATCAGTGCCTAGAGGAAAAAGTAATTGCTGAGTACACAGTGAAGAAGATCTACCTCTCTTCCTTCAGTTAGGATAATACCAAACTACGGGGGTCCCCTCCTACTTAAGGACACCCGACTTACAGACAACCATAGTTACAGACAGACGACCCTCTGACTCTGGTGAAGCTCTAGGATGCTTTACTAAGTCCCAAATTGTAATAATCAGCTGTGTAAAGGTCTGTACTAAGGCTTATTGATAATCCTTGGTCCCATTACAGCAAAAAAAGTTTTTTTTTAAACTCCAATTGTCACTGGGGGCCAAAAATTTTTTGTCTGGAACTACAATTATAATACATTTTTGACCTTACATAAAATTCAACTTTAAGAACAAACTCCGGACCCTATCTGGTACGTAACCGGGACTGCCTGCTACTAAACTTTCAAAGTTACCCTTGGAATTCACTTGCACAACATACCCTACGACTCATGTAGCTTTCACTTTCTTTTCTTAAACCTCCTCTGTTATGTAATCCCTCATAATTGATACCGTAAAAAGGCTATCGCAGACCAAGCACCCTCAAGTTTTGTTAATATCAAAAGTCCAGCTTCATTAAGCATTATTATCTATTGGAGGCACAATACTATATCCTTATATAGATAGAGGATCAGCAAGGAATTATAACACTTATATTCTTATCCTACAGCACGCTTTTTAATGGTCAATAATGTCAGGTTAGTTAACCTACATCACAGGTCTTGTGGTGAGCAGCAAGTAGGAAGCAAAGTTCGGAACAAAAGTCAGTTATTCGGTGTCAACTGACTCGGGTAACATGTATCCATAGAGCTTGAGATAGGGCTGATGAGACAAAGGGTAAAAATGTAGGTGGGATGTCTGCCTAACAGTGAAAGTATGGCACAGGAAATGCAGTGTTTTCCAGCTTCAAGGGAACTTATGGAAGTCATAAAAATGAATTGATTGTGTGATAGTTTTAATCATGAGAAGGGCTCTATTCCAAGACACGGTTAGTGCTTCTGCCTACAGGTCGCTTTTTGGGGGGGGCCGGGTCCACTTTTGAAAAACCAAAAACAACAAAGTTTTTTGAAAAAAAAAAAAGAAAAACCCCACACCCCCCCAGGGGGGGGGGGGGGAGGGGGCCGGGGTTTTTTGTTGGTTGGGTGGGGGGGAGGATAAATTGTTAAACCAGCAACAAATAAAATTCAGTTTAGGGTATCCAGGGAGTTTCCTTGAAGCTGAACAAACATTGATTTCCTATGTTGTACTGTAAAACAGAAGGGGCATTTATTAAAGCAGTCAGATTAGGTGACCTGACTCTCCGTTTGTATGTTTCAAAGGGCGAATATATGGTATAATTTAATGTTTATGCAGTGGATTTGGAAGTGGCATATTGAAAATAATGTATGATGCTATAAAGCTATTGGAATGCGACGGCACCCAGTCCCACGGAGAATACCAGAAGGCGGGGTTGTGTGTGTTCTTAACGAAGTTCTCCCAGTCCGTGACAGCAAGTTAGTCCTATCCTGTGGATTTAAACTTTGCTGATTGGTAGGGTGTCTGGAGTGAATATGAGAATCAGTGAATATATACTCTATTCATCAAGGTGTGTGAGAGACCCCCAGGATCACGTAAGGAAGGGGTTATTGGAACCTGTTGGTAACAGATGAATAAAGCAATTAGTAGAGCATTTGTACCAGCGCTATATTCATCACTCATATTAACTGATTGATCAATCTAATCCTCAGCACTAAAGATAAATAAAGCAAAGCCGGCTGGGGCGTTATCATTAGATTTTACTCATGGCTGAGACCACACCCGTGAGCAAGTTATCCCCTTTCCTGTGTGGGGCTGTCTCTGTTGTCACTGGAGAGCCCTATGTTGAAGGGAAGTAAGAATAGGATATTTCGAGTGTAAGCGTTACCAATAAAGCTTCATAGCAGAAAATATTACAATTGATCAATGCAGCCTGGGGGACAAATAATAGTCAGCCGCCTGTTGACATTCATGGGGGGTGCGCTACATTGGGACACACTATGATTTCAGCAAGCGGCTGATGTCATGGGGTGTGCCGGAAGCCCACAGGGAACGGAGCTGAGTATCGCAAAGAAAGAAGAGAAACCCTGTGCGAAGGTGTCAGAAAGTAAGAAACAGGTTTTTTTTTTTTTAAAGGACTAAACAAAGTTAGTTTTTTGTGATGAAAAAACTCAGCTTATAATGAGTATTACTGTAATTAAAACAAAAGCTGCATTCAGAAACAATATTATACGCATTTCTTATGATGGTTGGTTTGTTGCATCCATTTTATAAACTGAAACTTAGCTACATAAATAATGACCATCTCCTACTTAAACATCCAGATATATTCAAGGCACACCCTGAATCAAGTCAGAAGAGGATACAGAGACGATGAAGAGCATCACTTTGATCTGGAGCTTCTGGTGTCATTTGGAAAGACAAACAAGGATGCTCATCACTGAAAGGGCCACCCAAAAGACCTGTAAGCAATAAAGTTTGTCATTAACATACAAAAATACATCTAGTGCTCCAGTAAGATGTCCCATGATTATTGAGCCGAAATAATGAACAAGGCAAATACTCTGAGCACTTAGAGTGTCGCTCACAGGACTTTATACCTAATGTTGCCTCTGTAAAATACACTGATAAAAAAAATGCAAAAAACCTTAGGGCTTTTTTTGTGAACATTTGCTGAGATTTGAATCACGCGGAATAAAACTCTCAGTGAAATTTGCAGCTTGTAAAATGACAAAGTTGCAAATTTATAACATGCTACTAGTTGACCATGAAGGATCTGCGTAAATCCTGGTGCAGGGAACGAAACTCAGCTTGACAAACCACAATGATCTTGCCCAGGTTCCACTGTTGCTTGGTCACACTGTCTCTCTGGAAGAAAATAAAAGTGCAATAGTGCAACAGAGTTCTTTGAACACATAAACACTTTGTGTTGTGGCACTCAAAAAGTTATAGACAAAAAAACCTTAGACGAACATTCAGGCTTCTTCCGGGTATCCTGTGAGCCAGATGAACATGCGTCAACTAGTAGTGTTATTCGACACACAGGGGCAGATTACTTACCCGGTCCATTCGCGATTTCCAGCGGCGGGTTCTTGCGCTGGATTAGGCGCCGGCCGGGATTCATTAAGTAGTTCCTCCGCGTCCACCAGGTGGCGCTGCGCCAATTGAAAGAGCATCGCAACGCACTGGAGTTACGAGTGGGCTGAGTGAAGGTAAGTGCAAAGCTCCACAACAGATTTTTTTTTTTAAATGCGGCGGTTTTTCCCAATCAGTTGGGTTGCGTTTTTCAGCAGGAACCCATGATTTCCGTCGGTGCATGCCAGGATGATGCGCCACAAATCGATAGCGTGCACGAAAAATCCCGGGGCCAATCAGGGGAAATCAGCGCAAATCCAAATATTCGGCTAACACGGGGGGTCGGGGGAAAACGCGAATTAGGGCCATAGTACATGACCCCCAATGGGTTTTCATAGAAGTAAGTATACATCTCTATTCCTAAAATTCTGAATTCTGAATCGGTTGAACAGATCTTCTCTCTATTATGTGCTACCTTTGCCAATTGTTAGGAGACATCCTGAAGCGAAGGATATATTGATTAATCTAGGACTGTATAATAAAGTACTTTTTTGGGACTTTTGCTCCATTTTTTTTCTTTTTGCGCCTTGTCTTCTGTAGTGTGGTTGTTTACAGTTATCAATTGCCCTTTGCAGAAGCCATGATGATAAGACTCAATTAAATACACTTTAATGAAGGGTTTGCGTACAATATATAATAAATGTTAACCTGGGGATTCTGTATATATAATTATTATGTTTTACTACTTATTAGTAAATAAGGATGATGCCAACTGATTAGTAGAAATTGTCCAAAATGTTTTTGATTGTTAATAAGATCATAGAGATGGTGCAAGTATCGGAATAAATCTCTTGGTTGACAAACGTTTCATCATATAAATTCTCTTTGCCTAGATTTGATTGATGGTCTTTTTCAGGCATTGTGAAGTTTTGCCTGGAAGATTTCCAGCATCTTCATTGGACATACGTACATTTATTGGATGTCCAAACATAAACATATAATGTGTTTTTCTGTTCTCACACTTTCTATCACAGTTAACAATTTTCTATACACACATTTTACAACATACAAAGATTTGTAGAATGTAAGAAAAAGGAATAAAATAATTAAGTATAACATGACTAATGTCCATTGGTTTGCTTTGATCTATATGACGCTCCTTCCTCCTATTACAGAATTAGCTGCGGTTAGACAACATACAATTGTTTACACCTATCACGTCGCCCCACTCTCCCTGCTGGATGTCCTTTTAAAGCTCAGCGGGACAGTGCACACTCCCTTATGAATCAGGATTGCATCCACAAATCCTGTCTTGCTGATATTTTCTGGGTAGATAAACCAACCAGAAATGTAAATACAAGAAACTTGAACTGGTTATTGTTAAAGTACACACCACACATTAAGTAGCCACAAAGAATGTGGTTATTTTATTGGTAAAAGCACTTTAGGCACTCCCACATTTGACAGGTGCAGAATATCAATTCACAGAGCTAATGGATTTTACATTGTGAAGCTGGGGTGGTTAAACCTAAAGGCCGAGAACAATGTCCAAAGTGGTTGCCATTTGATGACATTAAATATAGGTTCCGTGGATCTATCTGGATTTCTGGACTGCCGGTATCCATTAGCGAATGGTCGGGCAAACTCCCAAGAAATTTGTTCTCTTTCTGGTCAAACCTGAATTTTTGTTTGTACTAATGGGATATGATTACTGTGATATCCAATTATGTTTAGTTATGGGAGCCTCGGAGAGACTCCCAGCCTTCCACGCACGATTCATCCCCTGAACAGCACGATCCAAGCCAATATGGCGGCACACTGAATTAACACCAGCGATTGGTGCCAGCACTCAACAAAAGGGATTAACAGCAGGTGTTGTTGTATATGCAGCAGACACCACCATGCCACTTTGTTTTTCCATATTTTTTAAAGTTTACCTTAAAAGATATGTAACATTATAGTTTTAAATATATAGTCGATATTTATTACCTACCGTACTTGTTGAAATACGAAAAACAAACTAAACTTAAAAACCAGTATATCTCATCAAGTATATATCCTCAACATTATCCAGTCAGCTCTTTTTCCGCACCTGAACACTATTTAGAGACAAGATAGGAAATGACAATGGACATTTATAAGTTGTACCCACTGAGGATGGAGCAGCAGATCTTTAGCATACGTATACATTTTCGATCCCGCGGGTACCTCTATGAATGCAGCGACATTGAAGTGGAACTATTCTAATATCTAAAACTTGTATTAGTTGTCTAAAAACATATACAACTCAAGAAATTCTTATATTCTAGATACAAGACTGATGTCGTTGCATTTACAAACTACTCACAACTTTCTTATAAAAATATATACAATGCAGTGGCATACCAGGGTATGTGAGTAACTCGGTGGATGAGGTCAGCAACTATGCGCCAGTACGGACTAATTGAACGCCGACAGACCACGTCGAGGTGTTTACGGTAACCATATGTTTTGTACTTACAACAGCTACAGATCTTTGGAAAAATAATATCAGAAAGAAATTATGTGCAATATGGTCAATTTATAAGTGCATTACTGGTTTTCTAGAAATGCATGTTGGAGGTATTATTTTTTTAAAAAACAAGGGCCCTTGTGTATACATGCTTTGCTGATTTTAAAGTTGCAAGTAGTATGAAATCCGTATAATAAAGAGACTATACTTGATGCGCTATACTACTGTTCATTTTTACCAGCCCTTGTAGTATATAGCAGCCAGCCCTGTAGTATATAGCCAGCCAGCCCTGTTTTATATAGCCTTCCAGACCCCTCTAGTATATAGCATGCAGCCCTCTAGTATATAGCCTGCCAGCCCTGCCCCCAGTAGTATATCGGCATCGGCTCTGTGTACAAGCGCGGACCGTCGCAGGCATCATGAAGTCAGCCGGCATGCTTGCGTCTAGTGTGTGCACTGACATTGGCACACACTATGAAGTCAGCAAGCTGCGACGTCATGGTGCCGCTGACGGAGCCCGGGGGAGACAGAGCCGATAACCGTAGATCGATCATAGACATACTGGGGCGCGGAAGGTGAGTACATGTTTGTGTGTTTACTTGAACTCTAAAAAAGTTCAATAGTGCTCCTTCCCTTCTCGCCCGCCATGTGCCCAGACAGTAGGTTACTCCACATAAAGGGGTTCCTTGTTCAAGAAGAAAACTGCACAATATTTTGTAAATGGATTCATAATTTTATTCAGTTCTATGTGGGTACATTTTAGGGCTTTAATGAATTGTATTATGATTAAATATGAGTAAATACAAATGAAAGGTTGAGTGGTGAAGTTAATCAGAACGCTGGGTGATATGCTGGGAGGTTTCTATTAACAGACCTCCCAAAACCCCTATAGAAATAAAATGTTCCTTAAAATCATGATTTATAATTTTTCTTAAAAAAATTAAGAGAATGCTTGTTCGAGGTTTGATTTTTCTAGAATGTAATAAAACAAAGGAATACGCTCCCGCCCTATACTCACCCCTTCCTCACCACCTTATTACTACTCCATCTCCCATACTGTACCTTATAGTAGTATTTGGCTGGGGAGGCACTTTGGGGGTACTCTGCAGAGTCCCACCTGGACCCCCTTGGTTCGGGTCTTTAACAACTACAAAAAAAGGGGCAGGAGAACAAGGGAGACTGGACGTGAACACGTTGAAGTAACACTAAAGTGATTTTATGTAATATATACCATCATTTGTGATTCTGATGTTCTTTTGTTTGACTTTTTTTTCTACCTCTTCAAGCATTATCAATGTGACAAGGAATGTTGTTCCGATTTTCTTCTTATAGTATGGCTACCAATAAAAAGCAAAATAATACAAAACAAAAAAAACAAAAGGAGGACTTCTAAAATTACGCAAAAAAACAAGCTGAGATAAGGAAATATTAGTTAGTAACTATTAGGTAATAAGCTGTTCAGTTTGAAAAAAACAGAACCAAATTCACCTTTTTCATAAAAATGCTAAATATATGAACCATATATATAATATATATGATAGTCCACTAACTTGAAGTACAAAATTGTCATGTAAAAAAAACCCCAAAACATTAGGTAAGCTCAAAGTGTTCTAAACTTATACCAGAAAAAACAGTGAACACTGTGGTTTTGAAAAATAGGCCCTGGTCATCCCAAGGCACAAATGAGCTTGGTCACTAAGGGGTTATCATTCAAAAATACACATCATTGGAGCAATGGAGGCAGGTCATGAAACATTATTCTTCAGGAATAACTCTAATGTCGACAACTATTCTCTGAACAAGGAGACTCTTTCCAACCAAAGCATGAATTTTAATTTTATCAATTTATTGCAATGCATAGTTTGTAAAATCCATTTCTACACACTGTAAATAATAAGAGAGAAGCTACAGAAATCAGATTAGTTGTATCAGGGAAATGTACATAAAAGACAATGCTTGTATACCTTTCATTGCAATATTATTTTACACAGTACAACAGATTTCATTTGGTCAGTCGACGGGAGCACCAATGATAAAGGGCCAGATTTACTATGTGTGCAACACTGTGAACTGGGTTCAAGGGGAATAGCCACATTTTCTGTGGACTTGCCGACATAAATATGGAAGGCGGGTACGAATAACACACCGGAAACACCATTTAAGTGCACAGTATTAGGTTGCGACGGGCATAGTGCAGCCGCAAGACAATCCTAGCGCAAACACTTCATAAATAACAGATGCAACTAGTTTACACATGTATTTATGTTGCAGGTCTATGCCAGCATTGGCTCAGGCTGCATAGTACATCTGGGTATTAATGTATTCATATTAAAATAAAGTGTCAGTTGTTAAAGAGAACCCGTCATGCAAAATAACCCCCCTAAACTAAATATATTGCATTAAACTGCCATTCGAGAGCATTGCCTCTATCCTCATTGTCCCTCTAACATGCCTGTCAACCTAAGCAATGAGGTCCTAAAAGTGTATGCAAATGACATGTGAAATGTCAATGAAGCAGTGGCATATTCAAGCTGTCCACCTTATTCTGAGTGGGAGGCACAGCCACACCCCCAGTCATGCTGACAGCCTATGGGACGTGGCCGGGGAAGGGGTGTATAATGTGTGCGTCCTGGTGCCTGGAGCACCCCCTGCAGTCGCTGTGTGTGCATGTGTGTGGTGTTTAGGAGAGATACAGAGCTCCAGGCAGCCAGGTTATAGCAGAAGATGTCAGATTCATGTGTAGCTGATGTCTGTGTTCTCTCACCGGTTATATAGGGATTGATGCAGCATGTCAGCAGATGGCAGCACACACACTAGCATGCTTTACTATAAATTACACACCAGGACATGATCAGGGGGTGGAGGATGAGGGGAGGGGGGTAACGGGGGGGGACATCACTGGCATCTGACCATGTGACCAGCCTCATTACATGATAAAAAAAAGATGATTTTACAATGAATAAGTATGACATCAACAGATAAAGGTGGGATTGGATCCTGTGCAGATGCTCCAAAAGGTAGTAGTGACAGGACTGTGACAACAGAACTGAGGACAGGTGTCCTTTAAGGAAACAAACTGCAGAGGGATAACGTGAACCAATAAATTAAATGTATAAACAATATGGCCTACTTTTAATTTTATATAAATAATAATAACTTTCCATATCTGTTTGCAGAGAACCGACAAACACCTCATTAAAAAATAACACATTTTAGATAATTACTATGAGGAAACTATTGTATAGTAAAAAAAAAGTTTATTTTTATTATTATTCCAAGTCTATAACTTATACTTTACTTTGTATCTATCAATATATTATATAGGTTGATATATACACAACAAAAGTTTACAACATACAGGTGAGTCATGGTTCTGTGTAAAAGGCCTCAGTGCTGGGCAGTTTTTACCACAATTAATATTGCCACAGTAGGAGGACTGGTGGAGAAAGGAGGGTTCTCTCACCCCATGGCCCAAAAGGCAATCCCCAGGTTCAGGGTGTTGAAAAGGCAGCCAGAGGCACAATGTTACCAAGTACTAGAGCCTAATAGCAACAAATATGAATGCTGAGTCAACAGGGCAAATATTCGTGAAAATCTGAACATCGCAAAACAGTTACAGAACAACTATGTCAAAATGGCCATTTAGTACCTCTGATTCCTAAAAATATACAATAAAAAGTCAGATGGTCTCAAACAGTACCAATCAGTGGAACTGTATAAGCATATATTGTTAAAAAAGCGCAAAAATACTAATCCGAACACATGCAGGACATCGGGTGGGGGCACGTGGTAGTGAATGCGGCCGGTGCATTATTGTCGGGGATGCACCTCGGGATCGTGCAGGGCAAGGTACGTAAATGTTGCCCCCAATGTTTTTCCATTGTGTTAAAATTAGGGTATCGCTATACTCGGGTCGACTTATTACTCAAGTATATACAGTATATTATTTTTATGGTACAGTGTACGGCCCCAGAGAGGAATGATGCAGGAAGGGGTAAAAGGGCAGACTAATGCGTATATGGTAATCTTTTCCAAAAAAACCATCAATCAGCGACGGACAGGTCATTTTGTCTGCCAGGTTGCGCGCAGCTGCTTTATTCGGCACATACGAACAACACAGCGTGATTTTGCATATAACGCTGTGTTCTATTGTATTCTATGTTGTAATGCTTCTGAACATAAGGCGTAATCTAAGGGGAGGGGAGATGCTCTTTCACAGTGGCCTGAGGAATGTCTTCTCTGACAGGTTACGCTGATTGGATGGTGTCAGAGAAGATTAGATCTGCCACACGCCCCCACCCCTGCTGCAGCCGCCCCTATATGCATCTGGTATATTGAAGGGTCAGAGAACGGTGGACTTTCTTGGTACCAGTGGGGGCGAGGAACACAAACACAAAGTGCCCGGAAATCAGTGAGCAAGCCCCTACACTTTGGATGGTTAATTTAATAAGTTGGGGGGACGTTCGTTAAGATAAGTGGTAATGGTTTATGTTTATAATTTATTTCCCTTGCTTTACCAATTAGTTAGCCAAAGAGAAAAAGATGGATTCCCAACCAGATTCCGTTGTGGTCCTTGCCAGACCTAAAGCTGTTTGTGTCTGCAAGTGACAAGGGTACAGTCTTCTTAGAATAGCCATTGACAAAAGTAAAATAAACATAATTCTATGACATAAAACTTTGTATTTTTTTGTAATAGAACAAACCTGACCAACCACATTTTTGTTTAAGCTCCACACATGATGTTTTCACAGTAAACGCATTGTTTCTACACAAGTACTTGCTGCACAAGATGCTCCATAGAAAAAAGCCAATAACTGTAGGTAGTTTAAAAGTACCACAGAAAAGCCAAAATATTATTTTACTTATTTTCAGTGGATAGCATTCTTGTTTTTGCTGATGACAACATGCAAGACGAAGGGCTGTAATATAATAAATGTGTGGCCCATCCAAAAAAAAACTAGGACAGCGATGGTGGTTAAAAGTTACAAACTGTTCATAACAGCCTCTCATGTAGGCGTCGGCTACACAAAAGCTTTTTGTTGATCCACAACAGTGTTCCCCCTTGCATATAACTCTTAAAATCTAACGCAACTTTTACACAAAGATACACTAATAAATTAGTTTTATTTCCTCTAAAGAGGGAGGTTATTCTGGAAAATTACACTATTACACAATATTGGGCCACGATCAAAAGTGCTTAAGGTATGACAAAGTCTTAATATGCACCAGAAACAGGAGTCTGATACTGTATGATAAATTGAAGTGGTTTAGCATTCTATTTGGCGTACCTGACGCCAGAAAGAAAAGTCACCATATTTAACACACTTTGGTGCTCCTTTTGCGGGCCACTACCTTTTGCACTTAGGAGCACACACGTGTGAACAAAAAAAACTTCCATAACTGTGTGAATGAAAGGTGTTTTACACATTTATTTTGGCACACATTGGGCCAAGATTTATAAAGCTGTCTGAAACTCAGAATGTTTCAGTTGCCTTATTTATAGCAACCTAGCAACCGCTCCCTCTTTCAATAGTCATGAGCGGCTAGAAAATGAAGCTGAGCTTGTGATAAATCTGCCCCAATATGAAATAATTATGTAGTAAACAGATGTGATTTCTCCCTACATTATTGTTAAAAAAATGGCCATTATATGTGATCAATCAGAGATTTACCCGTATATACTCGAGTATAAGCCGACCCTCATTTTACCACACCAAAAATGGGAAAAACCTAGTGACTCGAGTATAGCCGAGGGTGGGAAATGCATTGGTCACAGCCCCCCTTGTATATAGCAGACAACTCCCAGTAGTATATAGCCTGCTGCCCATGTTAGTATTACAACCAGCCTTCCCCTGCCGTATACAGCCAGCCCAGTCTTCCCATGTGCTATAACAGACAGCCAGCCTGCCCTGTGGTATACAGCCAGCCAGCCTGCCCCCTGTGGAAAACTGTATATTTTATAATTGTAGTTCTAGACAATTTTTTTTCTTTTGCCCCAGTGACAATTGGAGTTTTAAAATTTTTGGTGTAATTGGACCAAGGATTATCAATAAAGCTTCATTACAGACACCTTACAGCTGATCAGTGCAGCCTGGGACTATAGTAACATCCAGAGAGCTTCACCAGAGATCACAGTGGGCAGAGGGGTCCGTCTGTAACTATGGGTTGTCTGTAAGTCGGGTGTCCTTAAGTAGGGGACCGCCTGTATTGGAGAAAATCGCATTGTTTTTACTATCAGGGCCATAACTTCTGTGTTTTTCTGTTGTCAGATCTGGTTGAGGGCTTATTTTTAGCGAAAAGAGTTGTTCTATTCAGTCGTATCATATTAGGGAACATAGCTTTTTTTGATCACTTTTAAGAACAATTTTTGTGATGGTGTTTGATGAAAAATTGTATATTACGGGAAGTTTTTCGTCTTTATTTACGTTGTTCACCGAGCACGTTCAATATTGATTTAGATTTATTGTAAAGATTAATACGCGGTGATACCAAATGTGTACTTTTTTTTTTGTGTTTTATATACTTTATTTGCAATATATGTAAAACAGGGGAGATTATGAGACTTTTATTTTACTTATTTATTTAATTATTATTATAAAATGATTTATCTTTTTTTTTACTTTTCCATCCATGGCTTTGAACAAGCGATCATCCGAGAAGAGGAGCCGGGAGCCTCGGGCACTCGTCGGACCGCGGCAGGAGGGATAGGATCCCCGGTAAGCACCGGGGGGGGGGGGGGGGTCCGATCCACGTGGTACACGCTTACACCCCGCAGTAAGCGTGTGTAGGAGTTAATCACCGGGATTAAAGTTTTCTGATCCCGGGTGTTAGTGCTCGACATCTTCTTCTCATGCCCCGCCGTAGAAAGAAAGGCATAAGAAGTGTTGAGAAGAAGTAAGTAGGATCAGTCGTCCTGATCCCTTAAAGGAAATTTATGATTTGGGTCTGTTTCTCTGCAACCATGACGAGTTGTTTTCTACCAACAGTTCTACTTTGATTCATCTGAATATAAGACCTAAGATTGGTTTTCACATTTTGGCTCTCATAGATGATGTCCATTACAGGCCTCTCTCATATTTGCAGTGGGAGAATCGGATGGTGACGATATACTTTTTCCCCCACTGTATAACTCAAGGAATAGGACCATAGAGAGGTTTAACCACGGGCTGAGCCCTCTCCATAGCCGTTAAGTCTTTGCTGCATATTGCAGCAAAGACTTACCGGTAGCACCCGCGATCCCGGGTGCTATGTCGTCGATAGCCATGGGCGCCCCCATCTTGCAGAGGATCGTCGCTCAACGTGACATCATCGGGGAGCGGCGATCTGTGACCAAGACAGCCTGGGGTCTTCAGAAGACCGCATGTGGTAAATCACTTGTTCCCAAAAAGCCCCAACGTAAAGATTGGCAAAGCTAGGGGCGAATTTGCTCCCAATAGCAGTGCCACGTTTTGTAAGAAGATCTTATTAAGAAAAAGAGAAGTATATTATGTGTTCCAAGATCTGAAGTTGAGTTGCTCGCATCAAGAGGAAGTTGGCCTGGGTTTTCCAATGTTTGGATTCTTGTCTATGAAACTATGATGGTAGATTATACCCCAGATCATGGGGCTATTCGTATATATGAGGAAATATCCATTGTGAGATAATAAGAATTGAATCCTCCCATTTTTGTGTGTAATTATTGGTTTATTAAATCCGAGGAATCCAAATAAAAAGGCCATCAGAGAAAAGTCTTACGTTATTTTGCAGGTGTATAAGTCCACATAATGCGACATATTCGAAGTTAGTGACTATGCCGGCAATTAATGGTTCTCCCTGGGGGTTTCGTTGATTTTGTGCACTTGGTAAATAATAAAAGGGGGGCCGTAGCAGGTTCTTGCTATTTCAAATATTGGATTCTTTTTTGTTCAAGAATTCCAGTTTGCAAGACTTCAGTACAAGGAGATTGTATTAATCCCTTTTTGAACTAGGCGTGGGATCAGAGTTCTAGTTTAAATAGAACTCGTATCTGATACAATCTCGTAGTTAGCTATATAGTCTTCCCGATTTTGTTTTTTAGAACAATGCCCCCCTCCTTATCGGCTGACTTGATAATCATGTTATCAAGTTTAGACAAATTTTTAAGTGCTGTCTTTCTTGTCTTAGGTGGAGATTGTTTGCTTTGGAATGGATTGTTTGGTGTATCATCTGGAATTACATATTTTGGCATTCTGTTGAGATAAGGTTGTAAAAGGTTTCAACATAATTGCCTTTGTGATGAAGGGTAGGAATGTAGACTTAGGTCTTAGGTTGGTATGTATTGCATCTATGTTATCGGACTTATTTGTAGTAGGAAGGAATTGTGTCGTTGGTATCATGATATGAATTATCTTCTTATTATGATTTAACGTAGATTTAAAAATGTCTCTTGAGTGTAAGACTTCGTATTAAATTATTTAGTAAGATCGATGAATAGTTCAAATTCATCCGAACGTTTTGTTGGGACAGTAGATAGTCCTTTTGAATATTTTGTCTCGTCTATAGACAATGGATGCGAGGAAATGGTTGAAGAGATTTTCACAATGTCGGTATTCTCTTTTGGTTCTCCAACCTCTGGGATCCTTAGTATGGTGTGTTGCTTATCTTGAATTCTTGTTCTGGGGGTTCTCGACTAGGGAGTCATCCTCTGATGAGTTATTTCGGGGGATGCTCATTTCTCATCGGGTTCCTCTCCTGACTGCATTTTTCTTGTTAGGGATAAAGGAGGTGCGGGAGGCTTATTTCTTTTAGAGTGGGTTTATGCATATTTTGTAAGGGGTAGTTCATCATTCCCCTGGAATCCTAAAAAAGACACAGTTTCATTAAATAGATAACCCTCTGGGTTTTGTGGTATTCCCATGGTGTGTTCTTCATTTACTCCCAATTAAGGGTGGTAAAAAAATGTGTTGTGGGGGTGGGGTGGGGGATCATCAACTAGACTTGTGGGGGTGCGACAGATTTTCATGGGTAGTTGAAATAGACTCATTGAAATCTCCTGATGGGAATTTTCGATGGTAAGTTGGGGTCTAGGATTGTTCTTTATCAGATCCGTTAATACCTATGGTTGGTGGCGGGGATTTTCTAAAAGGGCCAATGTAGACAAATGGTTTGTTTCTTCTCTGGTGTCCTACTTTATTCTGTTTCTGATTAAGGATGTGTGTAGAAATAAATGTTCTGGTGTGCATTAGTGTGTATGAAAAATCTTTTTTTGTAGTGTCTTTCATTGCGCGTATTAGGGGTGTGTTTGGGTCCATATTTGGCTTGTGTTTTGGATGGAGGATGGAGGGAATCTTTCTTTAGTGTAGTATTCTGTCGCAGTAGTTAATTCCGGATTTACGATTATTGTGGACGGAGTCTTCAGGACGGGGGTTTCATTTATATTTTTGTTTTTGACCAAATATTAATATTTTCCGGTTTGAAGTCTTTCTGTCTCTCTGCCAATTTCCTAACTTTTTTCTCTAAAACTTCTTTTCAAATATTCTAGTAAGTGTCAGTTTATTGTGAAGTCTATGTAGATACTGGTTTTTTCAAAGGGGTGAAGTTTAGATAGGATTTCATCTATGGTAGGTTGCACAATTCTTGGTAAAGAGAGTCGTTTACTACAGAGGGGACCATTTCAATAGAGAGATGGAGCATTCATGTTAGTATGTTATCCCATTCATTTACAAACCAATGGATCATTTTTTTTTTTTTTTTTTGTAAAAGGCCGGGATCATGGGGGTAATTGTAATCGTAAACCTCTGGGTATGATTATTCTCTGTAGATAAGTGTCCACAAACAGTTTGTCTAGATGGTGTTGAGATTCAGTATTCATATGTTTTCTAAGTCATTAGATAGTGTTCAATACATTTTTCATCTTATGGTGGTTCACTCACTGTTTCGAAAAGTTCTAGTCGTTTCCTATTGAAGTGCTTTGGTTATAGATGGAAAAACACTTGTTCTCTGTCGCGGAATCTTCTTTTCCAATCTTGACATGGTTATTATTTTTTTTAGTCAAAAGGTCTCCAGAATCACCCTTGCAGCCGAGCTCATCTCGGTGCCCCTAAATTCGAGTCAACAAGTGGTAAAACCGGTACAGTACTGTAGGGCCAAGGAAGACAAAAAAAAAAACGGCGCGCAACACACACAGGCGCGCGCCCTCGGGTGATAACGTTTTGGAGACAAGTGATGTTTAAATGGGTTTTTTTTTTTGTTAGAATAAGGGTGCTGGAACCTGGAGGATCTTTAGTCATAGGCATATAACATATATGGAGTCAGGAATGAGCTCCCCCCAATTTTCCAGTGTGGATGTGTTCAGTGGATATCCAAATCTCAGTTGTGTTTGTAGGGTATATTTCTAGGGCTAGTACACTATGTGCAGCTCACACAGCTCAGATGCACAGGGGGCCCCCAAACGGGTCCGGAAAAACAGATAGCCAATGAAAAGGTTCGACAAAATATAGACAGAGTTGGGAGCGCTTACGCTAATAGTAGTACTTTTCCCAATAATTTAAAACAAAAAAAAAAAAAAACTATACAATAGCAGTGCCAGTGGTTTAAAACAAATTAGCTCGTTATTAGTTCAAAATTATTTAAAAATATTAAAAACGGGTTTTACCCAATCTCTATAAGGTCCACATAACGCGTTCGGGCTCGCACACCCGTTTCAAATAAGGACAAAAAACAATGCATCAATACACAGAGATAACAGGGTTTTTATAATAAAGAAACACTATCTTAACTTACAGTTGCAAGCTGTGGTGTGTGTAGGAGGAAATGGCCGCCAAAAGGGGAATTGGCTGCGATACATGAATCCGGCGGGTAGCGCATGCGCAGTCCCGTAGCTCGTGCCGGGAGAAACGGAAGTGCGGAGTGACTTCCGGCGGGGATCGTGAGTGTCGGCCGGAGAGCAATGGTATATTCAGTTATTACGTATGTGATATGGGAGGGTTATTTGTAGTGAAATTAACGGAGGAAATACACAGTAGTGGCCCCATAGTAAAATAAACAGCCACCAGAGATAAGTAAAATGTTCTTATAAGTCGAGACATGGCTAAAAACCACGATAGATGTAAATCAAATAAATAAGGAAATCAAACTAATACATAGATTACCCGTCGGCAAGGGAATTTAAGAATAATATAGGGTAGTATAAGCATCAAAGTGCATAAATGGGAGTACATCGATATGAATACATTAGGAACTTGATATAAAAATATATATAAGATATAAATATATATAAAATATATATATATAAAAAATATATATAGTAAAAAGATGTACATTGTAAAAATTTCCTATTTCAGAATATATCTTACTTAATCAATATCTTGTGTATATAGTATATAATCATAATTAAATATATAAAAACATATAAAAAAAACATATATGAAACATAAAAGTGTATAATAAATACCAGGATGTGGAATGGAATGGAAGGGCCGAAGAAAAGTTATAAATAAGATCAAATTTGGTTTCTTTTTAACAAAATTATTAGAAAACATTATCCAAAGCTTTCATTTAAACAGCAGGTGGTCAGGGACATGAGTTAAAAAGCCAATACATTCTCTTCTTTTAAAAACTAAATCTCTGGGGTATTATGTTTGGTTTAATTGCTCTATTAGGTGGCATAAATTTAAAATCTTTCATGTTGCAGACTAGATGGGTAGCGCGTGTCTTGAGACACTGTGCAGAGCAAAACCTTTTTCTATATTTTGTCTGTGGGCTATTTAGTCTCTCTCTCAGAGGTGGGATAGTGCGTCCTATGTACTGGAGTTTGCAACCTGCATCAATTAGGTTATGATTGTATTTAGAACCGCAATTTAAAAGTTTTTTATTGGGAAAACAACTTCGTTGTGATAGTGGAAAGAGAGAAAAATTCTGTTCTGTCCTGTGTGTTATTGACTCCACAGCATTTGCAAATATTGTGCCCACCATTTTAAAGACTTCCTAGCATTTTCGGGAAGAAGGATCGCTCCTCAATCTCCTACCAGATTCTATTGGTCGGAGGCCGACTTGGTGCAGATGTTTTTCAAGGTTTCGGATCTCCTGAATGTCAACTGATGGCTTCTTGGGGATCGATTCTCTTAAATACGGGCATGGCATTAATACACCCAATGTTTTTTCAGAATCGTCCGAAATTTTCTGGACAATCAGTGAATAAGTTGTATAAAATTAATGTCACATGTGGTAGTCTCTTTATTTTTGTCTATAGAAGCAAACATATTTCTTTGTTACGACACCTGCCTTTATTTGCTGCTGTTGGAAAGGGAAGTGGATAGTTTTTTGGCTCAAAGGTTTAGTTAAAACTCACTTGCTGCTGATAATCGTTCGATCAGTTGCAGTGCGCAGGATGTCTCTTGTATTGCCGTATTTATGTACATTGGTGAGACCATTTCTTAAAAGACTGCTATTAAATCAAAAAAACTGTGCTGTCTAACTTGTGTTAAAGAATGTTTTGGGGTTTTTTGATATTCCATCAGGATTATGGAATATAACTAACTAAAAATCTGACGTGTGGTTTTTGGTTGATTGTTGCATGTAAATTCACAGCCCCCAAGAGTTTTCATTGTATCATTAATGAATTTTTAATGCTTCTTCCTCTGTGCCATTCCAGATAATACAAAATGTCATCTATGAATCTTTTGTTAAAATGACATTGTGCCAAAATCGCATGTTGGTAAATCACTTGTTCCTCAAAAAGTCCACGTAAAGATGGCAAAAGCTTGGGGCGATATATTTGTCCCATAGCAGTGCCACGTTTTTGTAAGAAGATCTATATAGGAAA
This sequence comes from Engystomops pustulosus, assembly GCA_019512145.1. Lineage (NCBI taxonomy): Eukaryota > Metazoa > Chordata > Amphibia > Anura > Leptodactylidae > Engystomops > Engystomops pustulosus. The sequence continues at coordinate 179,940,277 of CM033642.1, read as the reverse complement.
AGAGAAGTAATTAGTTTTAAAGATGAGTAGTTGACTAGCGCAGTGGAAGTTGGCCTTGGTGGTTTCCAATGTTGGAAATCTTTGCTAGAAATATGATAGAAGGTAGCATATATCCCAGATCATGGTGGATATTCGTATATAGTGAGGATATATCCATTGTTATAAATAAGATGAATCCTCCCATTTTGTGTAATTATTTGTTTTATAAATCCGAGGATCCAATAAAAGGCCATCAAGAAGTCTTACGATTTTTGCAGGTATATAGTCCACATATCGTGGACATATTCGAAGTTAGTGACCCTATGCCTGCAATAATGGGTCTCCCTGGGGTTCGTTTGATTTTTGGCACTTTTGGTAAATAGATAAAGTGGGCCGTTAGCGGGTTTTTATTTTCAAATTGGTATTCTTTTTGGTTCAGAATTCAGTTGCAAGACCTCATCAAGAGAGTTGTATAATTCCTTTTTGAACTTTAGGCGTGCGGATCGAGTCTAGTTTTGAATATAGCACCGGATTGATAACATCTCTGTAGCTTCTTGCGCTATATAGTCTTCCGATTTGTAGAACAATCCCCCCCTTATCGGATCGACTCGATAATATGTTATCAATTTAGGAAATTTTTAAGTGCTGTTTCTTTCTTTCTTAGTGAGATTGTCTTTTCTTTGAATGGATTTGTGGTGGGTTATCATTCATGGGAAGGCAAACCATTTTTTTATTTTGGAAGTCTGTTGAGACTAAGGTGTAAAAGGTTTCAACATAATTGCTTTGTGAGGGGAAGAGGTTCGAATGTAGACGTTTGTAGCGTTTTTTACTAAACGCTTTAGAGCCAAAAAAACATTCTTTCCCTTATCCAAAAGCAGCTAAATAAAGCAGGTGCCTTAACACAAAAATATGTTTGCTTCTAGAGACAAAAATAGCCAAGAGGACTACACAGTGACATTAATTTTATTACAACTTATTCAATGATTGCCAGAAAAATTCGGACGATTCTGAAAAAAAAACATTGGGATGTATTAATGCCATGACCCGTATTTAAGAGACTCGATCCCCCAAAATGAAGCCACCAGTTGACATTCAGGAGATCCGAAAACCTGAAAAAACATCCTAGACAACCAAGTCGGCGTCCGACCAATGAGAATGTCGTAGGGATACTGGGAGCATCCTTCTTCCCGAAAAAATGCTAGGAGCTTTTTCATGTGGGCACAATAGTGCAAATGCTTGAGTCAATAACAACACAGGACAAACAAATGTTTTCTCCCACTATCACAAACGAAGTGTTTCCATAAAAAACTTTTTTAAAGTGCGGTTCTAAATACATCATACTACATAATGAATGCAGGGTGCAACTCCAGTACATAGGACGCACATCCAACTACTGAGAGAGAGGACTCCTAATAAGCACAGACAAAAATTAGAAAAAGGTTTGTGTCTGCCAGTGTCCAAGACACGCAGCGGGGGGACCCATCATAGCCTGCAACACATGAAAGATTTTAAAATTACCACGATAGAGCAAATTAAAACAAACAACACCCCAGGAGATTTAGGTTTTTTAAAAGAAGAGCAAAGTATGTGGGATTTTAAAACTACCATGTTCTGACCACCTGCTGGTTTAAATGAAAGCTTGGAGAATGTTTTAATAATTTTTGTTTGTAAAACCCAAATTGATATTATGTATAACTTTCTTCGGACCTGCCATTCCATTCAGCCTATTTATTATACACTTTTATGTTTCAATATGTTTTTGTTTGTATATGTTTTATATTATTATTATCATTATATACTATATACAAAGATATTGATATAGATATATTTGGAATAGGGAATTTTAACAAATGTACATCTTTTATATATATATATTTATTTATATATATATATTTTTATATATTTATATATTTATATTATTATATTTATATCTAGTCCGTAATGTATCACAATCGAGTACTCCCATTTATGCATTTTGATGACTTATACAGTCCCCCATATTATTCTTAAATTCCCTTTGCCGAGGTAATCTATGTATTTATTTGATCCTATTTATTTGATTTACAATTTCTATACATGGTTTTAGCCATGTCTCGATACTATAAGACTTTGACTTATCTCTGGTGCTGTTTATTTACATGTGGCCATACTGGTTATTTCCTCCGTTAATTCACTACAAATAACCACTCCCAATATCATCGCTACGTTTAATACTGAATATACAAGTGCTCCGGCCGACCATCACGATCCCCGCCGGACAAGTCAGACTCCGGCACTTCCGGTTTCTCCGGCACGGAGCTACGGGACTGCGCATGCGCTACCGCGGAGGTCAGGTAGCGCGGCCAATTCCCCGTTGGGCGCCATTTCACTACACCACACACACAGCTTGCAACTGTAAGTTAAGATAGTGTTCTTTATTATAAAACTCTGTTATTCTCTGTGTATTGATGATTGTTTTTTTGTCCTGTATTGAAAAGGGGTGTGCGAACCCGAAACGCGTTGATGTGGACCTTATAAGAGATTGGTAAAAAACCCGTTTTTATTTTTTAATAATTTTGAACTAATAAACGAGGCTATTGTTTTAACCAACTGGCACTGCTATTGGTATATTTTAAATTATTGGGAAAAGTAGTACTATTAGCGCTCCACTCTGTCTCATATTTGCGAACCTTTTTCATGCCTATCTGTTTCCGGACCCCGTTTGGGACCCCGGTGCATCTGAGCTGTGTGAGCTGCACATATAGTGTACTAAGCCACTAGAAATATACCCTTACCAACACAAATGAAGATTTGATATCCCAGCTGACACATCCACAGTGGAAAATTGGGGAGCTCATCCTACTCCAATATGTATATATGCCTATGACTAAAGAAGAATCTCAGGTGAGCACCCTTATTCTACCATTTAATTTTACATCACTGTCTCAAACGTTATCACCCGAAGGCGCCGCCCTGCCTGTGTGTGTGCCCGTTTTTTTTGTGTCCTTGGCCTGAAATACATATAAAGGTAAGGCAATATAATTTCATTTTATATACATCATAATTTATTAGAGGCCAAATTGTACTGATGGTTTCAGTTAGTTACATACCGTATTTTTCGGACTATACGGCGCACAAAAAATCCTTTGATTTTCTCAGAAATCAAAGGTGCGTTTATAGCCAATGCGCCTTATATAAGAAACGTCTTACAGTCAACAGCTGCCTGAACTTGACACAGGTTGCCACCTGCTGGTCATTCATCTTGTAATTAGGAGCCGCCTATAATCGGTGCGGTTTATATATGAAACTAGATGTTTTAGCAGGCATTATTGATTTAGTGCGCCCTTTATAGTTCGAAAATACTGTATTTTGTTTTTTTCATATAAAAGTTTTATTGAGTTTTACAGTGTAAAAAAACAAAACAAAAGTCTCACATATTATTATGTAGAGATGAAAATACAAGAAAATCTAGTACAATAAGCGGGAGCCATTACAACCGATGGATTATGCCATATAGATGTAACCATTAAGGAGGATCAACCCTCCAGCTAGTTAATCTAGTGTTAATTGACACGTCTCTATAAAAGTTATCAGAAATGTACATTCTTTCACTTTCCTGATATATTACTATAAGGAAGAGTAGGAGGAGCCTTTTGTAGTTATAAAATACAGGATCATTGAAGTGGTCTCCCAATACCTATCCACAAAATGTCTGGCAAAAGTAAAGATTTTTTTTTAGCTTCTATACAAAGACTAAATGCATCTAGACTGAACATCTGACTTGCATTGGTTGTTTTCACACGTTTTGTGACATTTGGACAATAAAAAATAGTATTTTTTTTTTAAAATCATTGTGATTTGTGTTACGGACAAATCAATGTAAACTACTCTTGTTAATATTTGAATTATGATATTTTTTTTTACACAGTGTTAACCCTCTGGGTCATATGGCATTTTAATTTTATTTTTGTAAATATTTTCGATTATAATTACAGTAATGGTGATACCAAAACATCAGTTTATTTATAAAACAAAATACAACCTTTTTACTATAGATGTTGTTACTAAGTGTAAGTGTATTTTTTTTTTACAAAATTATTTAAAATAAGCTTCACAACGGAAGGTATTGTAAGCTTTTTTTTTTTTTTAAATCCGATAATGTATTACCAGTGGTCCCCAATGAACAGGTGAAGATACAAAAATTGTAAATAATAAGATGCAGATCACAGTAGGATCTACAGAAATATAGCCAGTCTTATAAATCCCATCATTTATGAATCCAGCTCCCTACCTCGAGGAAAAAAAAATCCCTCTCAGGTCTGGCACTTACATTTAACCTCAGCCTGCCAAATTCTATATCATTCGCATTTAGCTTGGGGATTATCTGTCCTTTTTCCATTGTCCCTGTAGAATTCAGCTTTGTCGGGCTCCTTCCATTGCCAAGTCCTGGGCTTTCCTCCACTTAGCCCATTGTTTCACAAACTTTTTTCAGAGCCCATTTTCAGTTATCCTTTAATTTCTATCCGATTGTATGATTCATCATCCAAGTCACTTCATTCTGTGCTATACATTTCTCATTCCTTGTTCCTTGGTATTCTAAAATCATATACCCTTTGGGCATATTATCAGGACCTCTGAGCAATGCACAGTGGAGCAGAGGCCCTGAAATAATTGCAAATTCTAGCTCAATGCTAGCACTTGCAATTTATTTGCCCCGTTCCGCCACTTCACGCAAGGTGGGTGGGAAGGGTGGGGGGATGGGAGAGGCCGCGGCGCTCTGAGCGAAGGACGCGGCTGGGCGGGAGAGGGCCGGCGGCTGCCGCCGGCGACTTTTCATATGTGGCGTAGGATAAACGCGTGCTCACAGCGGCTGCCACGATACATCGTGAGGCTGAAGCCTATTGATGTATCCTGCTGCGAACATACAGCGGCAGGGCTATCATACGCGGCGCACGAGCACCAGTGTATGATAAATATGCCCCTTGTATTAATACAATCGCCTCACTCCACAAGACTCTCAATTCACTATATCTCCACAACATATTTAGGTCATCCACTCTGTCCTGGCATACACCTTGTACACTTTGTATCCATTCTTAGTTCACTTGTCAGTGCACCCTAGGTGTATTATACTCCCTGAATATCAAAATTAATTGCGTCTTTTGTGCCACTTAATAGACAATGGGGCAGATTTAATAAGCAGATTAAAAGTAAGAATGTTCTGAGTTGACCATGGCAGCAGCAATTACAGACAGCTTGATAAATCTGACCCAATTTCCAGGGAAAAGATGTCATTCCCCCCAGTTGCAATCTGTAAAGGTCCTCGGAATGTCTTCACATTTTTCCCAGTCACCACCAGTGGGTTTCCCTACTCCTTGGATAAGGAAGGGAGCATATAGGAGAGAATTATACCTCCAGTCCTTCAGCTCTATTATGCCTCTAACACTTCCAAGGAGCATACGGTATATACTCGAGTACAAGCCGAGACCCCAATTTTACCACAAAAACTGGAGAAAGGGAGAAAACTATGGAATCGAGTATTTAGCAAGGGTGGGAAAGGCATTGGTCACAGCCTCCCCAGAATATAGCCTGCCAGCCCTGTAGTATACAGCCAGTCCCCTTGTAGTGAGGTAAGCCAGCCAGTATTAAACTAAATACTCATCATTCCGACGGGGAGCTCCTCTTGTATCTTCATGTTCGCAGCAGGTCGGCAACAGCTCCCTCTGCAGCTCTCCTGCCAGCTGCAGGTCCGCAACATCTCTATGCGCATGGCCCGGGCGGCGCACAACTGTGATGTCAGCATGATAAACATGACAATGAGCAATAGGACCATACAGAGTATTCACATATCAATATGAGGATGGGTCAATACAAAAACCTCAAATTCTGTTAATGTCCAAAATGTCAGTATATGTCTGGATCACAGCTTGGTTAGACAAATCTTTTGAGTGTATGGTATGAAAAACACATTAAACAAATAACCCCTTATCACCAACACTAGTTTTCAGCTCAATGACCAGACTCGATTTTTCAAATCTGACATGTCTCAAGATAATTGGTTATAACTTCGGAACGCTTTAACATATCCTGGTGGGTGATTTTGAGACTGTTTCTGGTGACACATTGTTTTCATGTTAGTGGTAAAATTTAAGTGATAAGTTAGCATTTCGTTCTGAAAAAAAAAAAAAATGAAAAATTTGGCAAAAAGTTTGTTAAAAAAAAAAAATTCTTCATTTCCAAGTTTTGAAATGTTCTGCTTTCCAGACAGGAAGTAAAATACCCAAAAAGCTTGATAATTAACATTTACGGAATGTCTTCATTATGTTGGATGATTATCCTAGGCGTCTCTCATTTTTCTAGGATGTTATGAGGGCGCAGACTTTAGGTGCGGTTTTTCTCATTTCATGGAAAATTCCAAAACTCACATTTTGAGGGACAACTCGACTTTCAGGTGACTTGTTGAAAGGCCTAAAAATAGTAAAACCCAATAAATTACCCCGATATAAAAAGTTCACCCTCAAACATATGTAAAAAAAACTTCTATTGATTCTATTAACCCTTAAGTATTTCACATGGGTTTAAAACAATATGGAGCTGCGATTTAGAAACTTTTGAATTTTTGGGGGAAAATACATTAATTTAGGCCAAAACTGACAAGTTTCATAATAAATTAAATGATGAAATGCTCTGCAACGTTGATGCCACCCAATTTCTCCCGAGTGTACTGATACCCATATGTGGTGGTGTCCCTGCTGTATGGGGACGCACGGCCGCTATGGATCAAAGCAGCGCTATTCACAGCAGATTTGTATTGTCACATTGTACAAACTATAAATTTGATTTTTTTATTAATATGAACGTATGAGGGTTATTATATGCAGGATGAGATTGCAATGTATAGATAATTCATTTTGAGGGGTCTTAAGCTAAGTCATGAGATTTTATTAACTATTCAAGGGGGGCACAAACAAAATAATCAAATTTTTATGGGATTTTAGCACTTTTTCCCCCACTCACCGTAAGTAAAAATAATATTTTATCTTTATTCTCTGGTTCACTACGATTGCGGTGATACCTCATTTATATCGTTTCTTTATCTTGCTCAATTTTACGAGCAAACCAATACAGGCAGTCCCGGGTACGTACAGATAGGGTCTGGAGGTTTGTTCTTAAGTTGAATTGTATGAAGTCGAAACTGTATATTTTATAATTGTAGTTCTAGACAATTTTTTTCTTTTGCCCCAGTGACAATTGGAGTTTAAAATTTTTGGTGTAATTGGACCAAGGATTATCAATAAAGCTTCATTACAGACACCTTACAGCGATCAGTGCAGCCGGGACTATAGTAAACATCCAGAGAGCTTCACACAGAGATCACAGTGGGCAGAGGGGTCCGTCTGTAACTATGGGTTGTTGTAGTGGGGTGTCCTTAAGTAGGGGACCGCCTGTATTGGAGGAAAATCGCATTGTTTTTACTATCAGGGCCATAACTTCTGTGTTTTCTGTTGTCATGATGGTTGAGGGCCTTATTTTTAGGAAAAGAGTTGTTCTATTCAGTCGTATCATATTAGGGAACATAGCTTTTTTTGATCACTTTTAAGAACATTTTTGTGATGGTGTTGATGAAAAATTGTATATTACGGAAGTTTGTCGTTCTTTATTACGTTGTTACACGAGCACGTTCAATATTGATTTAGATTTATTGTAAAGATTAATACGCGTCGGGTGTACCAAAGTGTACTTTTTTGGTTTATTACTTTATTTGCAATATATGTAAAACAGGGGAGATATGAGACTTTTATTATTACTTATATTTAATTATTAATTATAAAATGATTTATCTTTTTTTTTACATTTTCCATCCATTGGCTTGAACAACGCGATCATCCGAGAAGAGGAGCCGGGAGCCTCGGGTGCACTCGTCGGACCCTGGCAGGCAGGGATCAGGATCCCCGGTAAGCACAGGGGGGGGGGGGGGGGGTCCGATCCACGTGGTACACGCTTACACACCGCGAGTAAGCGTGTGTAGGAGTAATCACACGGATTTAAAGTTTTCTGATCCCGGGTGTTAGTGCTCCCGACATTCTTCTTCTCATGCCCCGCCGTAAGAGAAAGGCATAAGAAGTGGTTGAAGAAAAAGAAGTAGGAATCAGTCGTCCTGATCCCGTTAAAGCGAAATTTAGATTTGGGTCTGTTTCTCTGCAACCATGACGAGTGGTTTTCTACCAACAGTCTACTTGATTCATCTGAATATAGACACTAAGATTGTGTTTTCCACAGTTTTGGCTCTCAAGATGATGTCCATTTACAGGCCTCTCTCCTATTTGCAAGTGGGAGAATCGGGATGGTTGACATATACTGTTTTCCCCCCACTTGTTAGCACTCACGGAATAGGACCATAGAGAGGTTTAACATGGCTGAGCCCTCTCCATAGCGTAAGTCTTTGCTGCATATTGCAGCAAAAGACTTACCGGTAGCACCCCGAGATCCCGGGTGCTATGTCGTCGATAGCATGGGCGCCCCATCTTGCAGGGATCGTCGCTCAACGTGACATCATCGTGGGAGCGGCGATCTGTGACCATGACAGCTCGGGTCTTCTGAAGACCCCAGGCTGTCTCCTTTTACCTTTCATTGTAAGAATGAATGCATACAAAAACCTAAAAAAATCCAAAATCACACTACTTTCCTAGAACTGATATAAATATAAATAAACAAAATAGTTATTGCCGCGTCTGAAAATGCCCGATCTATCAAAATATAATAATGTTTTTTCAGTGCCTTTAACACCTTAACGGAAAATAGCTCCCAAAATCGAAAATGGCACTTTTTTGCCATTTTAAAAACTATTAAAAATTCTATAAAAAGTGATCGAAAGGTCGTACAGTCCTAAAAATGGCAGGATTGAAAACGTCATCAAAAGTCGCAAAAAATTACATTAGCCACAGCTCCGTACACCGAAGTATGAAAAAGTTATTAGCGCCAGAATATGGCAAAATCAAAACAAATTTTAACCTATTAAAGGACACCTATCATCAGGTCTGTGTCACTACTACCTGTTGGAGCAGCTCACAAGGATCCATCCCAGCCTTTATCTAGTCAATTCATACATTAATCATTGTACAATCATATTTTCTTTATTATGTAAATGAGGCTGGTCACATGGTTAGAGGCAGTGATGTCACCCCTGTGACCCCTCCCCTCTCATCCCCCTGCTCATGTCTGTGTGTAATGTATAGTAAAGCATTGCTAGTGTCTGTGCTTTACTTGCTGACATGCTGTTGCTGTGCCTCCCACTCATGAATAAGCTGGACAGCTTGAATATGAGCATTGCTGGTGTGTGTGCTGCATCTTCTGTCATGCTGCATCCTCCTAATACACATGTAAGAGACACAGACATCAGCTACACAAGTACCTGACATGTTCTGCTATACACATGGCTGCCTGGAGCTGTTGTATCTCTCCTATACACACACAGGCTGCAGGGGGTGCCAGCACCAGGAAGCACATCATTATACAGCCTCACACCATTATACAGGCTGTCACCATTATACAGGCTGTCACTGGGGGTATGGCTGTGCCTCCCACTCACGAATAAGCTGGACAGCATGAATATGCTAATGATTCATTGGACATTTCACAGGTCATTTGCATACAGCTTTAGGACCTCATTGCTTAGGTTTACAGGCATTTAGAGGGACAATGAATGGATAGAGGCAATGCTCTCTAATGGCAGTTTATGAAAATATATTTAGTTTAGGGGGGTTATTTTGCATGACGGGTTCTCTTTAAAGCCAAAGCCACTTTTCACCTTCCTGACACGGCCCATTTTTTCAATAGGCCTATTCACTATAAAGGTTATAACTTTGAAACGCTTTAACATATCCAAGTGATTTTGAAATTGTTTTCTCGTGACACCTTGTACTTCGGTTTAGTTGAAAAATTTTGGTGGTGTATGTTTTGCATTATTAATGAGAAAATCAGATATTTGGTGAAAATTGGAAAAATTATTTTCGAACTTCAAAATGTTCTCCTTTCCACAAAAAAACTTAATAACAAACATTCACTGAAAGTCTACTTTATGTGGATATGTTTTTTTTAATGCATACATCATTTTTGTAGGACGTTGTGGGGCTTTGAACGTTAGGTGCGATTTTCACATTTCATAGAAAAAGCAAAATCCTGCCTATTGAGGGACCTGCTCAGGTTTCAAGTCACTTTGAGAGGCCTAAATAAAAGTAAAACCCATAAATTATTATAATTATTATAGAAACTATATCCCTCAATGTACGTAAAACAACTTTTAGAAGTTTGTTAACCCTTAATTGTTTTACAGGGGGTTTAAAACAAAATCAGATGCAATTTTGAAAGTAAATTTTTTTTTGTGTTTAAATGAATGTGTTTTTAATAAAATGTACAAATTCTCGGTGGAAAAAATACCAAAACGCTCCACAAAATTTGAAACCCAATCTCTCCCGCGTATAACACTACCCCATAGGTGGTGGTAACCTGCTGTATGGGCACATGCCAGGGCATCGAAGGGAAGCTGCGCCATTCAGAGCAGATTATGCATTGGCTAAACAATCTTTATTTTTTTGGTAATTTGGACATATAAGGGATAATTTTTTGCAACATGAGATGCACTTTACAAATATTTCATTTTAGTGGGTCATTAGCTTATTGATGAGATTTTATTAACTCTTGAATGTATGGGTGAAAAGAAAATTGTCAATTTTGGTGCCCTTTCTTTTAGTATTTTTTGGGGGTCGTACACTGAGAATACTATATTATCTTTATTCTATAGATCACTACGATTACGGTGATAATTCATTTATATAGTTTTTCATTTATTTTTACAATTTTACTGGAAAAAAAATAATATAGAGGAAATCTCATTTGTTTTTGCATCGCTATTCAGAGACATAACTTCAATATTTTTTGGTTGACAGAGCTAGTTTAGGGCTTATTTTTTACGTGCTGAGTTGTCATTTTCAGTGGTACCATTTTGGCGCATATAACTTTTTTCGATCACTTTTTAGAACATTTTTGTGAAGAGATTTTATGAAAAATGTTTCTCGGGTTTTGTTTTTGCATGTGGTAAATCACTTGTTCCCAAAAAGCCCCAACGTAAAGATTGGCAAAGCTAGGGGCGAATTTGCTCCCAATAGCAGTGCCACGTTTTGTAAGAAGATCTTATTAAGAAAAAGAGAAGTATATTATGTGTTCCAAGATCTGAAGTTGAGTTGCTCGCATCAAGAGGAAGTTGGCCTGGGTTTTCCAATGTTTGGATTCTTGTCTATGAAACTATGATGGTAGATTATACCCCAGATCATGGGGCTATTCGTATATATGAGGAAATATCCATTGTGAGATAATAAGAATTGAATCCTCCCATTTTTGTGTGTAATTATTGGTTTATTAAATCCGAGGAATCCAAATAAAAAGGCCATCAGAGAAAAGTCTTACGTTATTTTGCAGGTGTATAAGTCCACATAATGCGACATATTCGAAGTTAGTGACTATGCCGGCAATTAATGGTTCTCCCTGGGGGTTTCGTTGATTTTGTGCACTTGGTAAATAATAAAAGGGGGGCCGTAGCAGGTTCTTGCTATTTCAAATATTGGATTCTTTTTTGTTCAAGAATTCCAGTTTGCAAGACTTCAGTACAAGGAGATTGTATTAATCCCTTTTTGAACTAGGCGTGGGATCAGAGTTCTAGTTTAAATAGAACTCGTATCTGATACAATCTCGTAGTTAGCTATATAGTCTTCCCGATTTTGTTTTTTAGAACAATGCCCCCCTCCTTATCGGCTGACTTGATAATCATGTTATCAAGTTTAGACAAATTTTTAAGTGCTGTCTTTCTTGTCTTAGGTGGAGATTGTTTGCTTTGGAATGGATTGTTTGGTGTATCATCTGGAATTACATATTTTGGCATTCTGTTGAGATAAGGTTGTAAAAGGTTTCAACATAATTGCCTTTGTGATGAAGGGTAGGAATGTAGACTTAGGTCTTAGGTTGGTATGTATTGCATCTATGTTATCGGACTTATTTGTAGTAGGAAGGAATTGTGTCGTTGGTATCATGATATGAATTATCTTCTTATTATGATTTAACGTAGATTTAAAAATGTCTCTTGAGTGTAAGACTTCGTATTAAATTATTTAGTAAGATCGATGAATAGTTCAAATTCATCCGAACGTTTTGTTGGGACAGTAGATAGTCCTTTTGAATATTTTGTCTCGTCTATAGACAATGGATGCGAGGAAATGGTTGAAGAGATTTTCACAATGTCGGTATTCTCTTTTGGTTCTCCAACCTCTGGGATCCTTAGTATGGTGTGTTGCTTATCTTGAATTCTTGTTCTGGGGGTTCTCGACTAGGGAGTCATCCTCTGATGAGTTATTTCGGGGGATGCTCATTTCTCATCGGGTTCCTCTCCTGACTGCATTTTTCTTGTTAGGGATAAAGGAGGTGCGGGAGGCTTATTTCTTTTAGAGTGGGTTTATGCATATTTTGTAAGGGGTAGTTCATCATTCCCCTGGAATCCTAAAAAAGACACAGTTTCATTAAATAGATAACCCTCTGGGTTTTGTGGTATTCCCATGGTGTGTTCTTCATTTACTCCCAATTAAGGGTGGTAAAAAAATGTGTTGTGGGGGTGGGGTGGGGGATCATCAACTAGACTTGTGGGGGTGCGACAGATTTTCATGGGTAGTTGAAATAGACTCATTGAAATCTCCTGATGGGAATTTTCGATGGTAAGTTGGGGTCTAGGATTGTTCTTTATCAGATCCGTTAATACCTATGGTTGGTGGCGGGGATTTTCTAAAAGGGCCAATGTAGACAAATGGTTTGTTTCTTCTCTGGTGTCCTACTTTATTCTGTTTCTGATTAAGGATGTGTGTAGAAATAAATGTTCTGGTGTGCATTAGTGTGTATGAAAAATCTTTTTTTGTAGTGTCTTTCATTGCGCGTATTAGGGGTGTGTTTGGGTCCATATTTGGCTTGTGTTTTGGATGGAGGATGGAGGGAATCTTTCTTTAGTGTAGTATTCTGTCGCAGTAGTTAATTCCGGATTTACGATTATTGTGGACGGAGTCTTCAGGACGGGGGTTTCATTTATATTTTTGTTTTTGACCAAATATTAATATTTTCCGGTTTGAAGTCTTTCTGTCTCTCTGCCAATTTCCTAACTTTTTTCTCTAAAACTTCTTTTCAAATATTCTAGTAAGTGTCAGTTTATTGTGAAGTCTATGTAGATACTGGTTTTTTCAAAGGGGTGAAGTTTAGATAGGATTTCATCTATGGTAGGTTGCACAATTCTTGGTAAAGAGAGTCGTTTACTACAGAGGGGACCATTTCAATAGAGAGATGGAGCATTCATGTTAGTATGTTATCCCATTCATTTACAAACCAATGGATCATTTTTTTTTTTTTTTTTTGTAAAAGGCCGGGATCATGGGGGTAATTGTAATCGTAAACCTCTGGGTATGATTATTCTCTGTAGATAAGTGTCCACAAACAGTTTGTCTAGATGGTGTTGAGATTCAGTATTCATATGTTTTCTAAGTCATTAGATAGTGTTCAATACATTTTTCATCTTATGGTGGTTCACTCACTGTTTCGAAAAGTTCTAGTCGTTTCCTATTGAAGTGCTTTGGTTATAGATGGAAAAACACTTGTTCTCTGTCGCGGAATCTTCTTTTCCAATCTTGACATGGTTATTATTTTTTTTAGTCAAAAGGTCTCCAGAATCACCCTTGCAGCCGAGCTCATCTCGGTGCCCCTAAATTCGAGTCAACAAGTGGTAAAACCGGTACAGTACTGTAGGGCCAAGGAAGACAAAAAAAAAAACGGCGCGCAACACACACAGGCGCGCGCCCTCGGGTGATAACGTTTTGGAGACAAGTGATGTTTAAATGGGTTTTTTTTTTTGTTAGAATAAGGGTGCTGGAACCTGGAGGATCTTTAGTCATAGGCATATAACATATATGGAGTCAGGAATGAGCTCCCCCCAATTTTCCAGTGTGGATGTGTTCAGTGGATATCCAAATCTCAGTTGTGTTTGTAGGGTATATTTCTAGGGCTAGTACACTATGTGCAGCTCACACAGCTCAGATGCACAGGGGGCCCCCAAACGGGTCCGGAAAAACAGATAGCCAATGAAAAGGTTCGACAAAATATAGACAGAGTTGGGAGCGCTTACGCTAATAGTAGTACTTTTCCCAATAATTTAAAACAAAAAAAAAAAAAAACTATACAATAGCAGTGCCAGTGGTTTAAAACAAATTAGCTCGTTATTAGTTCAAAATTATTTAAAAATATTAAAAACGGGTTTTACCCAATCTCTATAAGGTCCACATAACGCGTTCGGGCTCGCACACCCGTTTCAAATAAGGACAAAAAACAATGCATCAATACACAGAGATAACAGGGTTTTTATAATAAAGAAACACTATCTTAACTTACAGTTGCAAGCTGTGGTGTGTGTAGGAGGAAATGGCCGCCAAAAGGGGAATTGGCTGCGATACATGAATCCGGCGGGTAGCGCATGCGCAGTCCCGTAGCTCGTGCCGGGAGAAACGGAAGTGCGGAGTGACTTCCGGCGGGGATCGTGAGTGTCGGCCGGAGAGCAATGGTATATTCAGTTATTACGTATGTGATATGGGAGGGTTATTTGTAGTGAAATTAACGGAGGAAATACACAGTAGTGGCCCCATAGTAAAATAAACAGCCACCAGAGATAAGTAAAATGTTCTTATAAGTCGAGACATGGCTAAAAACCACGATAGATGTAAATCAAATAAATAAGGAAATCAAACTAATACATAGATTACCCGTCGGCAAGGGAATTTAAGAATAATATAGGGTAGTATAAGCATCAAAGTGCATAAATGGGAGTACATCGATATGAATACATTAGGAACTTGATATAAAAATATATATAAGATATAAATATATATAAAATATATATATATAAAAAATATATATAGTAAAAAGATGTACATTGTAAAAATTTCCTATTTCAGAATATATCTTACTTAATCAATATCTTGTGTATATAGTATATAATCATAATTAAATATATAAAAACATATAAAAAAAACATATATGAAACATAAAAGTGTATAATAAATACCAGGATGTGGAATGGAATGGAAGGGCCGAAGAAAAGTTATAAATAAGATCAAATTTGGTTTCTTTTTAACAAAATTATTAGAAAACATTATCCAAAGCTTTCATTTAAACAGCAGGTGGTCAGGGACATGAGTTAAAAAGCCAATACATTCTCTTCTTTTAAAAACTAAATCTCTGGGGTATTATGTTTGGTTTAATTGCTCTATTAGGTGGCATAAATTTAAAATCTTTCATGTTGCAGACTAGATGGGTAGCGCGTGTCTTGAGACACTGTGCAGAGCAAAACCTTTTTCTATATTTTGTCTGTGGGCTATTTAGTCTCTCTCTCAGAGGTGGGATAGTGCGTCCTATGTACTGGAGTTTGCAACCTGCATCAATTAGGTTATGATTGTATTTAGAACCGCAATTTAAAAGTTTTTTATTGGGAAAACAACTTCGTTGTGATAGTGGAAAGAGAGAAAAATTCTGTTCTGTCCTGTGTGTTATTGACTCCACAGCATTTGCAAATATTGTGCCCACCATTTTAAAGACTTCCTAGCATTTTCGGGAAGAAGGATCGCTCCTCAATCTCCTACCAGATTCTATTGGTCGGAGGCCGACTTGGTGCAGATGTTTTTCAAGGTTTCGGATCTCCTGAATGTCAACTGATGGCTTCTTGGGGATCGATTCTCTTAAATACGGGCATGGCATTAATACACCCAATGTTTTTTCAGAATCGTCCGAAATTTTCTGGACAATCAGTGAATAAGTTGTATAAAATTAATGTCACATGTGGTAGTCTCTTTATTTTTGTCTATAGAAGCAAACATATTTCTTTGTTACGCACACCTGCCTTTATTTGCTGCTGTTGGAAAGGGAAGTGGATATTTTTTGGCTCTAAAGGTTAGTTAAAACTCACTTTGCTGCTGATAATACGATCGGTCAGTTGCAGTGCGCAGGATTCTCTTGTATTGACCCGAATTTTATGTACATTGGGATGACCATTTCTTAAAAGACTGCTATTTAAAATCTAAAAAAACTGTGCTGTCTAGACTTGTGTTAAAGAAGTTTTGGGTTTTTTATATTCCATCAGGATTTGGAATATAACTAACTAAAATTCTGACTGTGGTTTTTGGTTGATGTGCATGTAAATTCCACAGCCCCCAAAGAGTTTTCATTGATATCATTAATTGAATTTTTAATGCTTCTTCCTTGTGCCTTCCAGATAATAACAAAATGTCATTCTATGAAATCTTTTGTTAAAACTGACTTGTGCCAAATCCGGCATGTTGGTAAACACTTGTCCTAAAAAAGTGCCAACGTAAAGATGGCAAGCTGGGGCGTAATTTGCTCCCATAGCAGTGCCACGTTTTTGTAAGAAGATCTTATTAGGAAAAGAGAAGTTAATTAGTGTTTAACAAGAGTGAAGTAGTTGACTGCCAGTGAAGTTGGCCTGTGGTGTTTCAATGTTTGGATCTTTGTCAGAAAATAGAGGTAGCTAGGGTAGCATATATCCCAGATCATGGTGGATATCGTATATAGTGAGGATATATCCATTGTGTTATAAATAAGATGAATCTCCCATTTTGGTTGTAATTATTTGTTTTATAAATCGAGGCAATCCAATAAAAGGCCATCAAGAAGTCTTACGGATTTTTGCAGGTATTAAGTCCACATACGTGACATATTCGAAGTTAGTGACCTATGCCTGCAATATATGGGTCTCCCTGGGGTTCGTTTGATTTTGGCACTTTTGAGTAAATAAGAAAAGTGGGCCAGTTCGCGGTTACTTTATTTTCAATATATGGTTTCTTTTTGGTTCAGAATTCCAAGTTGCAAGACCTCATCAAGGATTGTATATTCCTTTTTGAACTTTAGGCGGCGGATCGAGTCTAGTTTTGAATATAGAACCCGGATGAAACAATCTCTGTAGCTTCTGCGCTATATAGTCTTCCGATTTTGTAGAACAATCCCCCGATCCCTTATCGGCTGCTTGATAAATATGGTTATCAATTTTAGAACAATTTTTAAGTGCTGTTCTTTCTTTCTTAGTGAGATTGTTTTTTTTGAATGGATTTGGTGGTGGGTTATTCAGTTCATGGGAAGCATACCATTTTTTATTTTTTGGAAGTCTGTTGAGACTAGGTGTAAAAGGTTTCAACATATTGCTTTGTGAGGGAAGAGGTATCGAATGTAGACGTTGTAGCGTTTTGTTTAACTAAACGCTTTAGAGCCAAAAAAGTATCAATCTTTCCCTTATCCACAAAGCAAGCCTAAATAAAGACAGGTGCTTTAACAACAGAGAAATATGTTTGCTTCCAGAGACAAAATAGCCAAGAGGACTACACATGTGACATTAATTTATTACAAACTTATTCAACTGATTGCCAGAAAATTCGGACGATTCTGAAAAAAAAACATTGGGATGTAATTAATGCATGACCCGTATTTAAGAGACATCGATCCCCAAAGAAGCCACAGTTGACATTCAGGAGATCCGAAACCTTGAAAAACATCCTAGCACCAAGTCGGCGTCCGACCAATAGAATCTCGTGTAGAGGATACTGGGAGCATCCTTCTTCCCGAAAAATGCTAGGACAGCTTTCATGTGGGCACAATAGTGCCAAATGCTGTGAGTCAATAAACACAGACAAACAAATGTTTTCTCCCACTATCACAAAACGAAAGTGTTTCCATAAAAAACTTTTTTAAAGTGCGGTTTTAAATACATCATATACCTAATTGAATGCAGGGGCAAACTCCAGTACATAGGACGCCACTATCCAACCTACTGAGAGAGAGGGACTATAATAAGCACAGACAAAATTAGAGAAAAAGGTTGTGTTGCACAGTGTCTCAAGACACGCAGCGGGGGACCCATCATAGCCTGCAAACACATGAAAGATTTTAAAATTACCCGATAGAGCAAATTAAACCAAACATACCACCCCAGGAGATTAGTTTTTTAAAAGAAGCAGACAAGAGTAAATGTAGGATTTTAAAACTACCAATGTTCTGACCACCTGCTGGTTTAAATGAAAGCTTGGAGAATGTTTCTAATAATTGTTTTTTAAAACCAAATTGATTTATGTATAACTTTCTTCGACTCCATTCCATTCAGCCTATTTATTATACACTTTTATGTTTCAGTATATGTTTTTTTGTATATTGTTTTATATTATTATTATGCATTATTATACTATATACACAAGATATTGATATTAGATATAGTTGTGAATAGGGAATTTTACAAATGTACATCTTTTATATATATGTATTTATTTATATATATATATTTTTATATTTATTTATATATTTATATTATTAATTTATATCTAACGTCCGTAATGTATTCACATATCGAGTACTCCCATTATGCATCTTTGATGTTATACATGTCCCCCATATTATTCTTAAATTCCCTTTGCGAGGTAATCTATGTATTTATTTGATCTATTATTGATTTACAATTTCTATACATGTTTTAGCCATGTCTCATACTATAAGAAACTTACTTATCTCTGGGCTGTTTATTTACGTATGTGGCCAACTACGGTTATTTCCTCCGTTAATTCATACAAATAACCCTCCCAATATCATCGCATACGTATAATACTGAAGATGACAAGTGCTCCGGCCGACACACTCAACGATCCCCCGCCGGAAAGTCAGCTCCGGCACTTCCGGTTTCTCCGGGCACGGCAGCTACGTGGGATGCGCATGCGCTACCGCGGAGGTCAGGTAGCGCGCCAATTCCCCGTTTGGCGCCATTTCCACACCACACCACAGCTTGCAACTGTAGTTAAGATAGTGTTCGTTATTATAAAAACTCCTGTTATCTCTGTGTATTGATGATTGTTTTTTTGTCCTGTATTGAAAAGGGGTGTGCGAACCCGAAACGCGTTGATGTGGACCTTATAAGAGATTGGTAAAAAACCCGTTTTTATTTTTTAATAAGTTTGAACTAATAAACGAGGCTATTGTTTTAACCAACTGGCACTGCTATTGCGTATATTTTAAATTATTGGGAAAAGTATACTATTAGCGCTCCACTCTGTCTCATATTTGCGAACCTTTTTCATGCCTATCTGTTTCCGGACCCCGTTTGGGACCCCGGTGCATCTGAGCTGTGTGAGCTGCACATATAGTGTACTAAGCCACTAGAAATATACCCTTACCAACACAAATGAAGATTTGATATCCCAGCTGACACATCCACAGTGGAAAATTGGGGAGCTCATCCTACTCCAATATGTATATATGCCTATGACTAAAGAAGAATCTCAGGTGAGCACCCTTATTCTACCATTTAATTTTACATCACTGTCTGCAAACGTTATCACCCGAAGGCGCCGCCCTGCCTGTGTGTGTGCCCGTTTTTTTTGTGTCCTTGGCCTGAAATACATATAAAGGTAAGGCAATATAATTTCATTTTATATACATCATAATTTATTAGAGGCCAAATTGTACTGATGGTTTCAGTTAGTTACATACCGTATTTTTCGGACTATACGGCGCACAAAAAATCCTTTGATTTTCTCAGAAATCAAAGGTGCGTTTATAGCCAATGCGCCTTATATAAGAAACGTCTTACAGTCAACAGCTGCCTGAACTTGACACAGGTTGCCACCTGCTGGTCATTCATCTTGTAATTAGGAGCCGCCTATAATCGGTGCGGTTTATATATGAAACTAGATGTTTTAGCAGGCATTATTGATTTAGTGCGCCCTTTATAGTTCGAAAATACTGTATTTTGTTTTTTTCATATAAAAGTTTTATTGAGTTTTACAGTGTAAAAAAACAAAACAAAAGTCTCACATATTATTATGTAGAGATGAAAATACAAGAAAATCTAGTACAATAAGCGGGAGCCATTACAACCGATGGATTATGCCATATAGATGTAACCATTAAGGAGGATCAACCCTCCAGCTAGTTAATCTAGTGTTAATTGACACGTCTCTATAAAAGTTATCAGAAATGTACATTCTTTCACTTTCCTGATATATTACTATAAGGAAGAGTAGGAGGAGCCTTTTGTAGTTATAAAATACAGGATCATTGAAGTGGTCTCCCAATACCTATCCACAAAATGTCTGGCAAAAGTAAAGATTTTTTTTTAGCTTCTATACAAAGACTAAATGCATCTAGACTGAACATCTGACTTGCATTGGTTGTTTTCACACGTTTTGTGACATTTGGACAATAAAAAATAGTATTTTTTTTTTAAAATCATTGTGATTTGTGTTACGGACAAATCAATGTAAACTACTCTTGTTAATATTTGAATTATGATATTTTTTTTTACACAGTGTTAACCCTCTGGGTCATATGGCATTTTAATTTTATTTTTGTAAATATTTTCGATTATAATTACAGTAATGGTGATACCAAAACATCAGTTTATTTATAAAACAAAATACAACCTTTTTACTATAGATGTTGTTACTAAGTGTAAGTGTATTTTTTTTTTACAAAATTATTTAAAATAAGCTTCACAACGGAAGGTATTGTAAGCTTTTTTTTTTTTTTAAATCCGATAATGTATTACCAGTGGTCCCCAATGAACAGGTGAAGATACAAAAATTGTAAATAATAAGATGCAGATCACAGTAGGATCTACAGAAATATAGCCAGTCTTATAAATCCCATCATTTATGAATCCAGCTCCCTACCTCGAGGAAAAAAAAATCCCTCTCAGGTCTGGCACTTACATTTAACCTCAGCCTGCCAAATTCTATATCATTCGCATTTAGCTTGGGGATTATCTGTCCTTTTTCCATTGTCCCTGTAGAATTCAGCTTTGTCGGGCTCCTTCCATTGCCAAGTCCTGGGCTTTCCTCCACTTAGCCCATTGTTTCACAAACTTTTTTCAGAGCCCATTTTCAGTTATCCTTTAATTTCTATCCGATTGTATGATTCATCATCCAAGTCACTTCATTCTGTGCTATACATTTCTCATTCCTTGTTCCTTGGTATTCTAAAATCATATACCCTTTGGGCATATTATCAGGACCTCTGAGCAATGCACAGTGGAGCAGAGGCCCTGAAATAATTGCAAATTCTAGCTCAATGCTAGCACTTGCAATTTATTTGCCCCGTTCCGCCACTTCACGCAAGGTGGGTGGGAAGGGTGGGGGGATGGGAGAGGCCGCGGCGCTCTGAGCGAAGGACGCGGCTGGGCGGGAGAGGGCCGGCGGCTGCCGCCGGCGACTTTTCATATGTGGCGTAGGATAAACGCGTGCTCACAGCGGCTGCCACGATACATCGTGAGGTGAAGCCTATTGATGTATCCTGCTGCGAACATACAGCGGCAGGGCTATCATACGCGGCGCACGAGCACCAGTGTATGATAAATATGCCCCTTGTATTAATACAATCGCCTCACTCCACAAGACTCTCAATTCACTATATCTCCACAACATATTTAGGTCATCCACTCTGTCCTGGCATACACCTTGTACACTTTGTATCCATTCTTAGTTCACTTGTCAGTGCACCCTAGGTGTATTATACTCCCTGAATATCAAAATTAATTGCGTTCTTTTGTGCCACTTAATAGACAATGGGGCAGATTTAATAAGCAGATTAAAAGTAAGAATGTTCTGAGTTGACCATGGCAGCAGCAATTACAGACAGCTTGATAAATCTGACCCAATTTCCAGGGAAAAGATGTCATTCCCCCCAGTTGCAATCTGTAAAGGTCCTCGGAATGTCTTCACATTTTTCCCAGTCACCACCAGTGGGTTTCCCTACTCCTTGGATAAGGAAGGGAGCATATAGGAGAGAATTATACCTCCAGTCCTTCAGCTCTATTATGCCTCTAACACTTCCAAGGAGCATACGGTATATACTCGAGTACAAGCCGAGACCCCAATTTTACCACAAAAACTGGAGAAAGGGAGAAAACTATGGAATCGAGTATTTAGCAAGGGTGGGAAGGCATTGGTCACAGCCTCCCCAGAATATAGCCTGCCAGCCCTGTAGTATACAGCCAGTCCCCTTGTAGTGAGGTAAGCCAGCCAGTATTAAACTAAATACTCACCATTCCGACGGGGAGCTCCTCTTGTTCTTCATGTTCGCAGCAGGTCGGCAACAGCTCCCTCTGCAGCTCTCCTGCCAGCTGCAGGTCCGCAACATCTCTATGCGCATGGCCCGGGCGGCGCACAACTGTGATGTCAGCATGATAAACATGACAATGAGCAATAGGACCATACAGAGTATTCACATATCAATATGAGGATGGGTCAATACAAAAACCTCAAATTCTGTTAATGTCCAAAATGTCAGTATATGTCTGGATCACAGCTTGGTTAGACAAATCTTTTGAGTGTATGGTATGAAAAACACATTAAACAAATAACCCCTTATCACCAACACTAGTTTTCAGCTCAATGACCAGACTCGATTTTTCAAATCTGACATGTCTCAAGATAATTGGTTATAACTTCGGAACGCTTTAACATATCCTGGTGGGTGATTTTGAGACTGTTTCTGGTGACACATTGTTTTCATGTTAGTGGTAAAATTTAAGTGATAAGTTAGCATTTCGTTCTGAAAAAAAAAAAAAATGAAAAATTTGGCAAAAAGTTTGTTAAAAAAAAAAAATTCTTCATTTCCAAGTTTTGAAATGTTCTGCTTTCCAGACAGGAAGTAAAATACCCAAAAAGCTTGATAATTAACATTTACGGAATGTCTTCATTATGTTGGATGATTATCCTAGGCGTCTCTCATTTTTCTAGGATGTTATGAGGGCGCAGACTTTAGGTGCGGTTTTTCTCATTTCATGGAAAAGTTCCAAAACTCACATTTTGAGGGACAACTCGACTTTCAGGTGACTTGTTGAAAGGCCTAAAAATAGTAAAACCCAATAAATTACCCCGATATAAAAAGTTCACCCTCAAAATATGTAAAAAAAACTTCTATTGATTCTATTAACCCTTAAGTATTTCACATGGGATTAAAACAATATGGAGCTGCGATTTAGAAACTTTTGAATTTTTGGGGGAAAATACATTAATTTAGGCCAAAACTGACAAGTTTCATAATAAATTAAATGATGAAATGCTCTGCAACGTTGATGCCACCCAATTTCTCCCGAGTGTACTGATACCCATATGTGGTGGTGTCCCTGCTGTATGGGGACGCACGGCCGCAATGGATCAAAGCAGCGCTATTCACAGCAGATTTGTATTGTCACATTGTACAAACTATAAATTTGATTTTTTTATTAATATGAACTATGAGGGTTATTATATGCAGGATGAGATTGCAATGTATAGATAATTCATTTTGAGGGGTCTTAAGCTAAGTCATGAGATTTTATTAACTATTCAAGGGGGGCACAAACAAAATAATCAAATTTTTATGGGATTTTAGCACTTTTTCCCCCACTCACCGTAAGTAAAAATAATATTTTATCTTTATTCTCTGGTTCACTACGATTGCGGTGATACCTCATTTATATCGTTTCTTTATCTTGCTCAATTTTACGAGCAAACCAATACAGGCAGTCCCGGGTACGTACAGATAGGGTCTGGAGGTTTGTTCTTAAGTTGAATTGTATGAAGTCGAAACTGTATATTTTATAATTGTAGTTCTAGACAATTTTTTTCTTTTGCCCCAGTGACAATTGGAGTTTAAAATTTTTGGTGTAATTGGACCAAGGATTATCAATAAAGCTTCATTACAGACACCTTACAGCGATCAGTGCAGCCGGGACTATAGTAAACATCCAGAGAGCTTCACACAGAGATCACAGTGGGCAGAGGGGTCCGTCTGTAACTATGGGTTGTTGTAGTGGGGTGTCCTTAAGTAGGGGACCGCCTGTATTGGAGGAAAATCGCATTGTTTTTACTATCAGGGCCATAACTTCTGTGTTTTCTGTTGTCATGATGGTTGAGGGCCTTATTTTTAGGAAAAGAGTTGTTCTATTCAGTCGTATCATATTAGGGAACATAGCTTTTTTTGATCACTTTTAAGAACATTTTTGTGATGGTGTTGATGAAAAATTGTATATTACGGAAGTTTGTCGTTCTTTATTACGTTGTTACACGAGCACGTTCAATATTGATTTAGATTTATTGTAAAGATTAATACGCGTCGGGTGTACCAAAGTGTACTTTTTTGGTTTATTACTTTATTTGCAATATATGTAAAACAGGGGAGATATGAGACTTTTATTTTACTTATTATTTAATTATTATTATAAAATGATTTTTATCTTTTTTTTTACATTTTCCATCCATTGGCTGAACAAGCGATCATCCGAGAAGAGGAGCCGGGAGCCTCGGGGCACTCGTCGGACCGCGGCAGGAGGGATAGGATCCCCGGTAAGCACCGGGGGGGGGGGGGGGGTCCGATCCACGTGGTACACGCTTACACCCCGCAGTAAGCGTGTGTAGGAGTTAATCACCGGGATTAAAGTTTTCTGATCCCGGGTGTTAGTGCTCGACATCTTCTTCTCATGCCCCGCCGTAGAAAGAAAGGCATAAGAAGTGTTGAGAAGAAGTAAGTAGGATCAGTCGTCCTGATCCCTTTAAAGGAAATTTATGATTTGGGTCTGTTTCTCTGCAACCATGACGAGTTGTTTTTCTACCCAACAGTTCTACTTTGATTCATCTGAATATAAGACCTAAGATTTGTTTTCACATTTTGGCTCTCATAGATGATGTCCATTACAGGCCTCTCTCATATTTGCAAGTGGGAGAATCGGTGGTTGACATATACTTTTTCCCCCATCTGTATAACTCAAGGAATAGGACCATAGAGAGGTTTAACACGGGCTGAGCCCCTCTCCATAGCCGTTAAGTCTTTGCTGATATTGCAGCAAAGACTTACCGGTTAGCACCCGGATCCGGGTGCTATGTCGTCGATAGCCATGGGCGCCCCCATCTTGCAGAGGATCGTCACTCAACGTGACATCATCGGGGAGCGGCGATCCGTGACCATGACAGCCTCGGGTCTTCTGAAGACCCCAGGCTGTCTCGTTTTAACCTTTTCATTGTAATGAATGAATGAATAAAAAACCTAAAAATATCCAAATCACACCTCTTTCCCTAGAACTGATATAAATATAAATAAACAAAATAGGTATGTGCCGCGTCTGAAAAGGCCGATCTATCAAAATATATAATAACGTTTTTCAGTACCTTTAACACCCTTAACGGAAAATAGCTCCCAAAATCGAAAATGCACTTTTTTGCCATTTTCAAAAACTATTAAAAATTCTATAAAAAGTGATCGAAAGGTCGTACGTCCTAAAAATGGCAGGATTGAAAACGTCATCAAAAGTCGCAAAAAAAAAATACATTAGCCACAGCTCCGTACACCGAAGAAGTATGAAAAAGTTATTGCGCCAGAATATGGCAAAATCAAAACAAATTTTTAACCTATTAAAGGACACCTATACATAGGTCTGTGTCACTTGTCCTGTCACTACTACCTGTTGGAGCAGCTCACAAGGATCCATCCCAGCCTTTATCTAGTCAATTCATCATTAATCATGTACAATCATATTTTCTTTATTATGTAAATGAGGCTGGTCACATGGGTTAGAGGCAGTGATGTCACCCTGTGACCCTCCCCTCTCATCCCCCATCTATGTCTGTGTGTAATGTATAGTAAAGCATTGCTGGTGTGTGTGTGCTGCATCTTCTGTCATGCTGCTCTCCTAATACACATGTAAGAGACACAGACATCAGCTACACAAGTACCTGACATGTTTGCTATACACATGGCTGCCTGGAGCTGTTGTATCTCTCCTACACACACAGGCAGCGGGGTGCAGCACCAGGAAGCACATCATTATACAGCCTCACACCATATACAGGCTGTCACCATTAACAGGCTGTCATGGGGGTATGGCTGTGCCTCCCACTCACGAATAAGCTGAACAGCATGAATATGCTAATGATTCATTGGACATTTCACAGGTCATTTGCATACAGCTTTAGGACCTCATTGCTTAGGTTTACAGGCATTTAGAGGGACAATGAAATGGAAGGCAATGCTCTCTAATGGCACAGTTTATGAAATATATTTAGTTTAGGGGGGTTATTTTGCATGACGGGTTCTCTTTAAAGCCAAAGCACTTTTCACCTTCCTGACACGGCCCATTTTTTCAATCTGCCCTATGTCACTATAAATGGTTATAACTTTGAAACGCTTTAACATATCCAAGTGATTTTGAAATTGTTCTCGTGACACCTTGTACTTGTTTAGTTGAAAAATTTTGGTGGTATGTTTTGCATTTATTAATGAGAAAATCAGATATTTGGTGAAAATTTGGAAAAATTATTTCGAACTTCAAAATGTTCAACTCTTTCCACAAAAAACTTAATAACTAACATTCACTGAAAGTCTACTTTATGTGGATATGTTTTTTTTTAATGCATACATCATTTTTGTAGGACGTTGTGGGGCTTTGAACTTAGGTGCGATTTTCACATTTTCATAGAAAAAGCAAAATCCTGCTATTGAGGGACCTGCTCAGGTTTCAAGTCACTTTGAGAGGCCTAAATAAAAGTAAAACCCCATAAATTATTATAATTATTATAGAAACTATATCCCTCAATGTACGTAAAACAACTTTTATGAAGTTTGTTAACCCTTTAATTGTTTTACAGGGGTTAAAACAAAATCAGATGCAATTTTGAAAGTAAATTTTTTTTTGTTTAAATGAATGTGTTTTTAATAAAATGTACAAATTCTCGGTGGAAAAAATACCGAAACGCTCCACAAAATTTGAAACCCAATCTCTCCCGGTATAACACTACCCCATAGGTGGTGGTAACCTGCTGTATGGGCACATGCCAGGGCATCGAAGGGAAGCTGCGCCATTCAGAGCAGATTATGCATTGGCTAAACAATCTTTATTTTTTGGTTAATTTGGACATATAAGGATAGTTTTTGCGACATGAGTGCACTTTACAAATATTTCATTTTAGTGGGTCTTAGCTTATGATGAGATTTATTAATTCTGTGAATGTAGGGTTGAAAAGAAAATTGTCAATTTTGGTGCCCTTTCTTTTAGTATTTTTGGGGGTCGTACATGAGAATACTATATTATCTTTATTCTATAGATCACTACGATTACGGTGATAATTCATTTATATAGTTTTTCATTTATTTTACAATTTTACTGGAAAAAAAAAAATAATATAGAGGAAATCTCATTGTTTTTGCATCGCTATTCGAGACATAATTCAATATTTTTGGTTGACAAGAGCTAGTTTAGGGCTTATTTTTTACGTGCTGAGTTGTCATTTCAGTGGTACCATTTTGGGCATATAACTTTTTTCGACACTTTTTAGAACATTTTTGCTGAAGCCCTTTTTGTGAAGAGATTTTATGAAAAATGTTTCTCGGGTTTTGTTTTTACACCGTTCACCGAGCAGGTCCAATAATGTTTCTGAGTTATTGTAGGGAGTGTTACGGAAGCAGCGATACCAAATATGTGGGTTTTTTGGCGATTTTGTTTTTTTTTTTTACTTTATTACATGTGTATAGGGAATGTTTGTGTTTAGGGGACTTAAACTTGATTTAATTAATCCTTTTTATTAAATGTGCCTTTATTTAATGTTTAAAACAAGAAGAGCTTGTTCAAGCTCTTCTTCACCTTACACAGTGTAATACAGATGCTGCGCACGCTTAGTGTTTTGCAGCCGGCAGGACCCGGCTCCGGTAAGAAGATCGCGCAGGCAGGGAAGGGGGGTTGTCTGATTCCCGCTAAATCTGTCGCGATCTCTGATCACGGGTGTTAGAGGCATGTGTCGGCTGTATACTATAGCTACAGCTATAATTACAGCTTCTGGCAACGTAATATTACTGCATAATGCGGGAACGCACCTCCCACCATGCAGTACTATTACGTCAAATGTCGGTAAGGGGTTAACACTGCATTCTTCCAAAGAGGCATATCAGCTTTTGTATCAGTGAAATGAGCTACAATTTTGGCCGCTTTCTAGACATGAATTGTTAATCTGTGTAAAGGGGAAGTGGAAGTCGCAGGAAGCCTAAAATGGACCAGAAAGTCATAAGATGCAAGTAATGGCATAGGTGATGTCCTCAGTTGGCCATTTTGTACCCAATGGAATTGATATTGCAATTTCCCTAAGTAATATAAATGAAAATTCAGAAGTGCCATACTGGTTTGCATTTTGGGGCTCTAAAGGGACGCTTAGGCCTGATTTTAGGCCTGGCGTTGCCCCATACCAATTTACCGGTGTTAGAATGTAGCTCTTTGAAAAACTTCTGGGAAATAGAGACTGCAGAATGTTAAAGCACTTATAGACATTTGTGGAGGATTATCAATTTGACTAGGTTTTTACGACCTGCGACCAAGACTGGCAAAAACTTCCAAGCTTTGTATTTTGTTGTGATAAGCATTAGTAGCGTATCAGTGATGTCAGGGTTCTGGGGTAGTGAACCCACCGTACCACTGCGAGGGATGACGTAAACGGACACTTGGGAGTGGAGTCTAAGTGGTACCTGGTTTTCACCAGAGCCTGGCACAAAGCAGAATTGTCGTTGGGGACAGGCAGGAGATCAGGACAAGCAGCACGGGATCAAAGTCAATGGTAGAGCAGAAGGTTAGGGCAGGCAGCAGAGGAACGTAGTCAGGAACAGAACCAGCGTCACAACATGAAATCACAATATAAGCGCAGGACATAAAGAAGTAAGCTTTCTCTACGGCACAAACATTCGGCAGAGGCCGGCTATTTAATAGGTCAGCGTCTGGAGCGCAGAGGTAAGGGAGGGTTCCTCTGTGTAAAAGGAATTCTGGGAGAGTTTACGATTGTTTACTCTTTGGGGATTGGCACATGCAAGGACTGAATTTGAATTTCTGCAGGGACCCCATAAGGAAAGGCCATTCAACAGAGTTGAAGGCTTTTCCTGTGTAGAGAGACGCCAGAGTCCAGTTCTCTTCATACACAATGCGACTGTAAAAGCCACAGCCCAATGGGTCCGTTTTGAGCTTAAGGAGTAAAACTATAGTAGCTACTGCTAGGGATTCAGGGAGAGACCGGTCACGGAAGGAGTCATTGCACATATATAACCGTTTGGGAAGAAGCAATTCTTTATACCTATTGTAAACCTATTTAGGGAGGCCATCTGATCCTGGGGCTTTTGTATTGTTTAGGGTCATTAGAGCCTCTGCCACCTCCTTCATGGATATGGGGGCATCTAGACCCTCTGCTTGCTCCACAGAGAGGGAGGGGAAGTCTATACCCTCCATATAGGATTGTATCTCTGCAGTTGATTTGTCTATTGTGGAGATGTGTAGGTGTGTATAGAATTGCTTAAATCTGTCAATTATAGCTCTGTCACTGATCTTATAACCAAGAAGCGATCAAAGAGTTTTGCTTGGCCATGTGGGCTAGAAGGTTTGCGGATTGATTCCCTAGTTCAAAAGCTGTTTGTTTATAATATAATAATTTAGAGTTTACTCTCTCTGTGAAGTACAATCAGCCTGTATTAAGATTGGCTTCTGAAGGATCCGAAATGCACTGCTGTTTCAAGACCTAATCGCTAGTTTGATCACCTTTCGATTGGACTCCTTATTAATGAAAGAAATTGGAGGCATTCTCACAGGAAGCCCTTGAGAGTATACCATTGCCCTCCTATGTTTTGTATATTTGGGTGTGCTTCTAGGAAACCTGTCAATTGTGGGGAGATCCTATCCTGTGTGTCTATAAGGCCAAGCCAGCCGGCATGAACTCTGATCTTGTGTACCACTGACCTGGTAGGTCCTCTTATAAGGCACAGCATTCGGAAGCAGAACCCAAAATGTAATCGGGGAAAGGAAGCAAAGTGCGGATCTCTGACAGGAATAGACTTGGGATGTAAGGAATTCCTGTCTCCATTAATCTACCCAGCCCTTTTCAGCCAGAAATAACCCCAAGGTGGTGGCCGGAGGATTAGCCTTGGACCTATCCCATGATGTTGACTGTCGAGTTGTTGGTAATGTACTAAGTTCAGGTCCCCCATACATATAGTGGTGGCATGTTGATAGATGGCTTAAAAAAGTGCAGTTTTTTCCAAACCCCCTGCTGGAAGCCATAGTGAGTCTGTATATTTTGTATGGAACCCCATTAACGCACAACTTGACTGGCCAACGGTTCCCAGCTCAATGGCCATTAAGGAGACCTCTCTTAATGACAAGGTGGAGTTCTGTGAGGGGTTGTGACTTCTAATTTGGTCACACACCATGATGTCTTTTCTTGGGGCGCAAGAACCACAAACATTCTAAGAAAATACTTGTATATCAGGCATATCCGCCTAAAGAAAGTTAAATGAAAAGGACACTCGGCGGAGCCTAAGGGTAGGAGGGCACTCTATTAGGTGACATGGAAGACGATTACAAGAAATGGGCATTGTGACAGTGACATAGCATCAAAGTCTAGAAAACGAACCTGCTCTTAACATAAACAATAAAACATAATCGAACAGTGAGTTCGATGTTGTCCCCCTAGATATTTCGGGGATACCCTTGCCCAAATGATATTAGTTGGCAAAGCGTATGAGTTCATAAGCCCACAGTGACATTATTGCAATACGTACACAGTTGCATAAATAAGGTTAACATTGTAACACAGTTATGCAAAAAGAAAAAAATAAAATAAAATAATTTTAAACCTGGTTTCCGGACCGCTGACACGTAAGTCTCAGATCAACAGTCCTGCAATATAACCACTAACATTTTTTCAAACCTGGCAAGCGACGCCCACATGGCAGTGCTAATACCACCATTTAAATGCTACATTGATGCAACAGGGATCTGTAGCGAGTGGGTAAGCATCAGGCCACCTTTCTAGTGGCTGTGTGCAGTGCCACTGCATCACCTTTCTGCCAGGCCGTATACCCGATATCTGCTGACGGCTGGGGTCACTCTGAGCTCTCCGGGAAAGGCAGGATGGCCTGTGGGGTACTCCGGGAGGCACTATACATGCCTAGAACTTGGATGGCTCAGGATGGTGACAGAATTTTGTGGGCAGTTAGCGGAGCTCACTCAGTTGCGTTCGGACATGTTGGCTGCTAGCCACCTTGTCCCTCAATTAGACAGATGTCAGCTAGTCATTATGCATACATCTGAAGGTTGAGCATAATAAGGGTAAAAAAAGAGATGGAAAATATCTTCTATTACACAGTTACCATTGGTGTATGCTCATCCTTATGGCAAACTGGGCTTTCAATACATATTGTGTTATTCTTACGTGGTGTAAGGTGCACAATTAAGTTGTCCGAGACTGGATGTATTTCTCATCTGTGGATGGTCACTCAATGAAGCAGGCATAAGAGATGTAATCATTGATCCATATGGATTGACAGTGTCCAATCTAAAGGTCCACTGGGCCTCTTTTTGTAAAATGATTGATTCCAGTTTCCACCTCTAGACAGAGGTTTCACTATTTCTTGGTCTTGAAAACAAAAAGATCTTAGGTATCCATTATGCTTTTGCCAGACATGGTTTGCGATAGGAGTATCCCATCGATTGTCAATATCACCCACATGTTCCTGAATTCTCTTTATGGGTCTAAAAGTCTTTCCCACATAGTTTTGAGGGCAGGAACAGGTGAAGAGGTAGACAACGCTAAACCATGTACTTCTTTGCAGTCCTCACTTGAAAAGGTCTTAAACATTTCAACATTTTTACAGCTGCTACATTGCCCACTAGTAACAGCATCATTTGGTTTCCTATCAAGGATGTCTAAGGGGAAACCCTTCAGTTTAATTTGATCCTTTTCACATTTCAGTGGGAATGACAACTTGACCAGGGGAGGAAGTTATTAATTGCTGTCTCTTTTTTGTGGATATTCATTTGCAGTGTGCCTGATTTTGAAATGAATCTTAGTCCAAGCTTGATCACAAATTCCTCAAACATGTCTTTGGATGACGTCCATATTATCAGGCCATTGTCTATGTATCAGTGCCCTACAGAGGAAAAAGTAATGGCTGAGTACACAGTGAAGAAGATTCTACCTCTCTTCCTTCATTAGGCTAATACCTAACTACAGGGGGTCCCCTACTTAAGGACACCCGACTTACAGACAACCCATAGTTACAGACAGACTCCTCTGACCTCTGGTGAAGCTCTATGGATGCTTTACTATAGTCCCAAATTGTAATAATCAGCTGTAAAGTGTCTGTACTAAGGCTTTATTGATAATCCTTGGACCCATTACAGCAAAAAAATGTTTAAACTCCAATTGTCACTGGGGCCAAAAATTTTTTTGTCTGGAACTACAATTATAATACATTTTCGACTTACATACAAATTCAACTTAAGAACAAACCTCCGGACCCTATCTTGTACGTAACCCGGGGACTGCCTGTACTAAACTTTCAAACGTACCCTTGGAATTCACCTTTGCACACATCCCCTAACTGCATGTAGCTTTCACTTTCTTTTCTCTAAACCTCCTTCTGTCTATGTAATCCCTCATTAATTGATACCATTAAACAGGCTTATCTGCAGACCAATGCACCCTCAGGTTTTTGTAAATATCAAAAGTCCCTGCTTCATTAAGCATTATTTATCTATTGGAGGCACTACTACTAATCCTTCATATAGATAGAGGATCAGCACGGAATTATAACTCTTATATTCTTATCCTACAGACCGCTTTTTAATTGGTAATAATGTCAGTTAACTTACATCACAGTCTTGTGGTGGCAGCAAGTGAAGCAAAGTTCGGACAAACTTCAGTTCTTCTGTGTCACTGCTCGGTAACATGTATCCATTAGAGCTTGAATAGGGCTGATGAGACAAAGGGTCAAAAACTGTAGGTGGGATGTCTGCCTAACAGTGAAAGTATGTCACAGGAAAATGCATTGTTTGTCCAGCTTCAAGGAAACTTCATGGAAGTCCATAAAACTTGAATTGTATTGTTGAATAGTTCATCATGATGAAGGCTCTATTCCAAAGCACGTAGGCTTTGTGCTTTCTGCCATTACGGATACCTGTTGGAGGATAAATTGTTTTAACCATGCAACAATAAAATTCAAGTTTTATGGGTATCCATGGAGTTTCCTTGAAGCTGGACAAACATTGCATTTTCCTATGTTTTACTTGTAAACAGAAGGGGAATTAAAGCATCAGATTAGGTGACCTGACTCTCCGTTTTTATGTTTCAAACCGGAATATTATGGTATATTTAAGTTTATGCAGTGGATTTGGAAGTGCATATCTGAAAAATAATGCTATGACTGCTATAAAGCTATTGGAATGCAGGCAGTCCCCGAGTTACATACAAGAAGGTTCTGTAGGGGTGTTCTTAAAGAAGTTCTCCAGTGACAGCAAGTTAGTTCCTATCCTGTGGATAACTTGCTGATTGGTAGGGGTCTGAGTGAATATGAGAATCAGTGAATATCTCCTCTATTCATCACTGTGTGATGAGACCCCCATGGATCACGAGAAAGGGGGTTATTTGTATACCTGTTGTAACCAGATGAATAAAGCAATTAGTAGAGCATGTACCCGCTGCTATATTCATCACTCTATTAACTGAGTGATCAACTATATCCATCAGCACTAAAGATAAATAAAGCAGCCGGCTGGGGGTATATTAGGATTTTCTCATGGCTGAGACCCACCACCGTTGAGCAAGTTATCCCCTTTCCTGTGTGGGGCTGTTCTGTTGTCACTGGAGAGCCCCTTTATGTTGAATGTGTATGCAAGTAAGAATAGGCATATTTTCGAAGTGTAAGGATTACCAATAAAGCTTCATAGCAGAAATATTACAATTGATCAATGCAGCCTGGGACTAAATAATAGTCAGCCGCCTGTTGACATCATGGTGGGTGCGCTACCATTGGTGACACACTATGATTTCAGCAAGCGGCTGATGTCATGGGGTGTGTGAAGCACAGGGACACGGAGCTGGAGTATCGCAAGAAAGAAGAGAACCTGTGCGAAGGTGTCAGAAAGTAAGAACAGAGTTTTTTTTTTTTTTAAAGGACTAAACCAAGTTAGTTTTTTTGTGCTGAAAAACTCAGCTTATACTTGAGTATATACTGTACATTAAAACAAAAGCTGCATTTCAGAAAAATATTATAAGCATTTCTTATGATGGTTGGTTGCATCCTATTTCTAAACTGAAACTTAGCTACATAAATAATGACCATCTCCTACCTTAACATCCAGATAATATTCCAAGGCACACCCTGAATCACTGTCAGAAGAGGATACAGTAGACGATGAAGATGCATCACTTTGATCTGGAGCTTCTGGTGTCATTTGGAAAGACAAACAAGGATGCTCATCTACTGAAAGGGCCATCCACAAAAGCCTGTTAAGCAATAAAGTTTGTCATTAAAATACAAAACTTACATCTAGTGCTCCAGTAAGTATGTCCCATGATTATTGAGCCAGAAATTTAATGAACAAGCAATTACTCTTGAGCACTTAGAGTTTTCGCTCACAGGACTTTTACCTATGTTGCCATCCTGTAAAATCCACTGATAAAAAAAAATGCAAAAAACCATCTAGGGCTTTTTTTGTGCACATTTGCTGCAGATTTGAATCACGGGAAATAAAACTCTCAGTGAAAATTTGCAGCTTAAAATGACAAGTTGCAAATTTATAACATGCTACTAGTTGACCATAATGATCTGGCTTATAATCCTGGTGCAGGTAAAGAAATCTTCCAGCTTGACAACCACAATGATCTTGCCCAGGTTCCACCTGTTGCTTGGTCACACTAGTCTCTCCTGGAAGAAAATAAAAGTGCAATAGTGCAACAGAGTTTCTTTGAACAAATAAAAACTTTTGTTGTACTCAAAAAAGTTATAGACAAAAAAACCTTATGACGAACATTCAGCTTCTTCCGGGGCTATCCTGTGAGCCAGATGAACATGGTCAACTAGTAGTGTATTATTCCGACACACAGGGGCAGATTTACTTACCCGGTCCATTCGCGATCCAGCGGCGGGTTCTCTGCGCTGGATTAGGGCCCGGCCGGGATTCATTAAGGTAGTTCCTCCGCCGTCCACCAGGTGGCGCTGCTGCACTGAAGAGCATCGGAACGCACTGGAGTTCACGAGCTGGGCTGAGTGAAGGTAAGTGCAAGCTCCACAACAGATTTTTTTTTTTTTAAATGCGGCGGTTTTTCCCAATCCGTTGGGTTTTCGTTCAGCCAGGAACCCTGATTTCCGTCGCGTGCATGCCAGCGCTGATGCGCCACAATCCGATCGCGTGCACGAAAATCCCGGGGCAATTCAGGGGAAATCAGCGCAAATCAGAAATATTCGGCTAACACGTCGGGAAAACGCGAATCGGGCCCTTAGTAAATGACCCCCAATGGGTTTTCAATAGAAGTAAGTATACATCTCTATTCTAAAATTCTGAATCTGAATCGGTACAGTATCTTCTCTCTATTCTTGTGCTACCTTTGCCACATTGTAGGAGAACCCTGAAGCGGAAGGAATATATTTTATTTAATCTAGGACTGTATAAAGTACTTTTTTGGACTTTTGCTCCATTTTTTTTTCTTTTTGCGCCATTGTCTTCTATTTTAGTGTGGTTGTTTTACAGTTAATCAATTGCCACTTTGCAGAAGCCATGATGAGTACTACTCAATTAAATATCACTTAATGAAGGGTTTGCGGTACAATATATTAATAAATGTACCTGGGGATTCTGTACTATATAATTATTACTGTTTTACTACTTATTATTAAATAAGGATGATGCCAACTGATTAGTAGAAATCTGTCTAAAAATAGTTTTTGATTGTTAATAAGGATCATAGAGATGGTTCAGTCATCTGGATAAATCTTCTTGGTTGCAAACGTTTCATCATATAAAATTCTCTTTGCCTAGATTTTATGATGTGTCTTTTTCAGGCACTTGTGAAGTTTTGCCTTGGACGATTTCCAGCATCTTCCATTTGGACATACGGTACCTTATTGTTATGTCCAAACATAACATATAATTGTGTTTTTCTGTTCTCACACTTTCTATCACATTTAACAATTTTCTATCACACACATTTTACAACAATACAAGATTTGTTAGAATGTAATAAAAGGTATATTATAAATAATTAAGTATAAATGACTAATGTCATTGGTTTGCTTTGATCTTATATGACGCTCCTCCTATTACAGAATTAGCTGTCGGTTAGACAACATACAATTGTTTACACCTCTCCCAGTCGCCCACTCTCCCTGCTGGATGTCCTTTCAAATGCTCAGCTGACAGTGCACACTCCCTTCCTGACTCAGGATGCATCCACAAATCCTGTCTTGCTGATATTCTGGGGTAGATAAACACACCAGAAACTGTAAATACAAGAAACTTGAACTGTTTATTGTTAATGTACACACACACATTAAGTAGCCAACAAAGACTGTGTTATTTTTATTGGTTAAAAGCACTTTAGGCACTCCCACATTTGACAGGTGCAGAATATCAATCACAGAGCTAATGGATTTTACATTGTGAAGCTGGGGTGGTTTAAACCTAAAGCCGAGAAACAATGTCCAACAGTGGTGCCATCTTGATGAAATTAAAATAATAGTGTTCCGTGGATCTATCTGGATTTCTGACTGCCGGTATCCATTAGAGAATGGTCGGCACACTCCCAAGAATTTTGTTCTCTTTCTGGTCAACCTTGCATTTTGCTTTGTACTAATGGCATATGATTACTGTGAATATCCAATTATGTTAGTTATGGGAGCCTCGGAGAGACTCCCAGCTTCCATAGCAACGATTCATCCCCTTAACAGCACGATCCAAGCCAATATGGCGGCACACTTAATTAACACCAGCGATTGGTGCCAGCACTCAACAAAAGGGGATAACAGCAGGTGTCTGTTGTATAGTGCAGCAGACACCTACCCTGCACTTTGTTTTTCCATTATTTTTTTAAGTTTTTATCCTTAAAAGATATGTAACATTATAGTTTTAAAATATATAGTCGATATTTATTACATAAAATTACTTGTCTGAAATACTAAAAACAAACTAAACTTTAAAACCAGTATATCTCATCAAGTATATCTCCTCAACATTCATCCAGTCCAGCTCTTTTTTCCCGCACCTGAACACTATTTAGAGACAAGATAGGAAATGACAATGACATTTATAATTTTGTACCCACTGAGGATGGAGCAGCAGCTCTTCTAGCATACCGTATAACATTTTATTAATCCCGCTGTTACCTCTATGAATGCAGCTACATTGAAGTTGGAACTATTCTAATATCCTAAACACTTGTATTAAGTTGTCTAAAAACATCTACAAACTCAAGAATTTCTATATTCTAGATACAAGACCTGATGTTCGTCTGCATTTACAAACTACTCACAACTTTCTTATAACTATAATACAATGCAGTGGCATACCAGGTCTGGGAGTAACTCCGGTGGATGAGGTCAGCAACATGAGCAGTACGGACTAATTGATGCCGACAGACCACGTCGAGGTAACCATATGTTTTTGTACTTACAACAGCTACAGATCTTTGGAAATAATATCAGAAAGAAATGTGCAATATGGTCAATTTATAAGTGCATTTTTACTGGTTTTCTAGAAATGCATTTTTTATGTATTTATTTTTTTACAAGGGCCCTTGTGTATACATGCTTTGCTGATTTTAAAGTTGCATTAGTATGAATCCGTATACTAAAGAGATATACTTGATGCGATATACTACTGTTCATTTTTTACCAGCCCTTGTAGTATATAGCCAGCCAGCCCCTGTAGTATATAGCCAGCCAGCCCCTGTTTTATATAGCCTTCCAGCCCCTCTAGTATATAGCCTGCCAGCTCCTCTAGTATATAGCCTGCCAGCCCCTGCCCCCCAGTATATCGGCATCGGCTCTGTGTCCCAGCGCGGACCGTCGCAGGCATCATGACGTCAGCCGCATGCTTGCATTCTAGTGTGTGCACTGACATTGGCACACACTATGAAGTCAGCAAGCTGCTGACGTCATGGTGCCTGTGACGGACCGCGCGGGGAGACAGAGCCGATACCGTAGCATCGATCAATAGACCTACCTGGGGCGTCGGAAGGTGAGTACACTGTTTGTTTGTTTTCTTGACTCTACAAAAGTTCAATAGTGCTCCTTCCCTTCCTCGCCCGCCATGTGCCCAGACAGTAGGTTACATCCACATAAAGGGTGTCCTCTTGTTCAGAAGAAACTGCACAATATTTTTGTAAATGGATTTCATAATTTTATTCAGTTTATGTGGGTACATTTTAGGGCTTAATGAATGTATTAATGATAAATATTAGTAAATACCAAATGAAAAGGTTGAGTGGTGAAGTTAATAGAACGGGGTGATATGTGGGGGTTTTCTATTAACAGAACTTCCAAAACCCCTATAGAAATAAAATGTTCCTTAAAATAATTGATTATAATATTTTCTTAAAAAATTAAGAGAATGCTGTTCGAGGTTTGATTTTTCTAGCATTGTAATAAAACAAAAGGACTACGCTCCCGCCCTATCCTTCACCCCTTCCTCTCACCACCTTATTACTACTCCATTCTCCCATACTTTACCTTATAGTTAGTATTTGGCTGGGGAGCCCTTTGTGGGTACTCTGCAGAGTCCCAGGACTCCCCTCTGGTTCTGTTCTTTAACACTACAAAAAAAGGCAGGAGAACAAGGGAGACTGGAACGTGAACACGTTGAAGTAACACCTAAAGTGATTTTATGTAATATATACCATCATTTGTGATTCATGTATGATCTTTTGTTGGACTTTTTTTTCTACCTTCTTCAAGCATATTATCAATGTGACAAGGACTGTGTTCCTGTTTTTCTTCTTATATTCTGGCTACCAATAAAAGCAAATAATAAAAAAACAAAAAAAACAAAAGGAGACTTCTAAAATTACGCCAACACAAAGCTGAGATAAGGTAAATATTAGTTAGTAACTCATTTAGGTAATAAGACTGTCAGTTTGAAAAACAGAACCAAATTCACCTTTTTCATAAAAAATGCTAAATATATGAACCATATATATATATATATATATATTCCACTAACTTGAAGTACAAAATGTCATGTAAAAAAACCCAAAACACTTAGGTAAGCTAAAGTGTTCTAAACTTATTACCAGAAAAAAGTGACACATGCTGGTTTTGAAAAATAGGCCTTGGTCATCAAGGCACAAATGAGCTTGGTCACTAAGTGGTTAATCATTCAAAATTACAACATTAATTGGAGCAATGGAGCAGGTATGAACATTATTCTTCAGGAAATAACTCTTAATGTCGACACGATTCTCTGAACAAGGAGACTCTTCCAACCAAGCATGAATTTTAATTTTCTCAATTTTTATTGCAATGCATAGTTGTAAATTCCATTTCTACACACTGTAAATAATAAGAGAGAAGCTACAAGAAATCAGATTAGTTGCATCAAGGTGAAATGTACATAAAAGACAATGCTTGTATACCTTCATGCAATATCATTTTACACATTACTACAGATTTCATTTGGTCAGTAGACTGGAGCACAATATAAAGGGCCAGATTTACTATGTGTGCAACACTGAACTGGGTTCAAGGGGCATATGCCACATTTCTGTTGGACTTGCCGACATAAATATGGAGGCGGGTACGAATACACACCGGAACACCACTTTAAGTGCACAGTATTATGTTGCGACGTGCATAGTGCAGCCGCAAGACAATACTCGCGCAAACACTTCATAAATACATGTGCAACTAGTTTACACATGTATTTATGTGCAGTCTATGCCAGAATTCTGGCTCAGGCTGCATAGTACATCTGGGTCATAATGTATTTCATATTAAAATAAAGTGTCAGTTGTTAAAGAGAACCCGTCATGCAAAATAACCCCCCTAAACTAAATATATTTTCATAAACTGCCATTCGAGAGCATTGCCTCTATCCCTTCATTGTCCCTCTACATGCCTGTAAACCTAAGCAATGAGGTCCTAAAGCTGTATGCAAATGACCTGTGAAATGTCCAATGAAGCATTGGCATATTCAAGCTGTCCACCTTATTCATGAGTGGGAGGCACAGCCACACCCCCAGTGCATGACTGACAGCCTATGGGACGTGGCCGGGGGAAGGGGTGTATAATGATGTGCTTCCTGGTGCTGGCGCCCCCTGCAGTCTGTGTGTGTGCATGTGTGTGTGTGTTTAGGAGAGATACAGCAGCTCCAGGCAGCCATGTTATAGCAGAACATGTCAGATTCATGTGTAGCTGATGTCTGTGTCTCTCACCTGTATATTAGGATGATGCAGCATGTCAGCAGATGCAGCACACACACTAGCCATGCTTTACTATACATTACACACAGACATGATCAGGGGGAGGAGAGGGGAGGGGTAACAGGGGTGACATCACTGCATCTGACCATGTGACCAGCCTCATTTACATGATAAAAAATAGATGATTTTACAATGAATAATGTATGAAATAACTAGATAAAGGCTGGGATGGGATCCTTGTGAGCTGCTCCAACAGGTAGTAGTGACAGGACTAGTGACACAGACCTGATGACAGGTGTCCTTTAAAGGAAACAAACTGCAGAGGGATAACTTGAACAATAAATGTTATAACAAATGGCCTACTTTTACTTTTATATAAATAATAATATACTTGTCCATATCTGTTTGGCAGAACCGACAAAAACCTCCATTAAAAAATAACACATTTTTAGATACTTACTATGAGGAAAACTATTGTATAGTAAAAAAAAAGTTTATTTTATATTATTTCCAAGTCTATAACTTATACTTTACTTTGTATATATCAATATATTATATATATATATACACAACAAAGTTACAAAATACAAGGTGAGTCATTGTTCTTGTGTAAAAGGCCCTCAGTGCTGGGCAGTTTTACCACAATTAATATTGCCACAGTTAAGGAGGAAGGTGGAGGAAAGGAGGGTCTCTCACCCCCATGGCCCCAAAAGGCAATCACAGGTTCCAGGGTGTTGAAAAGGCAGCCAGAGGCCACAATGTCTACCAAGTACTAGAGCCTAATAGGCACAACTAGATGCTGAGTCTAACAGGGCCAATATTCGTGAAAATCTGACATCGCAAAACAGTACAGAACAACTATGTCAAAATTGCCATTTTAGTACCTCCTGATTCCTAAAATATTCCATAAAAAGTCAGATGGATCTCAAAACAGTACCAACTGTGAACTGTATAAGCATATATTTAAAAAAGCTGCAAAATAATAATCCGACACATGCAGGACATCGGGTGCACGCTGGTAGTGAATTGCGGCAGATGTGCATTCTTGTCGGGGAATGCACCTCGGGGATCGTGCAGGGGCAGGTAAGTAAATGTGCCCCAAATGTTTTTCCAGTTGTGTTAAAATTAGGGGTCTCGGCTTATACTCGGGTCGACTTATACTCAAGTATATACAGTATATTATTTTTATGGTACAGTGTACGGCCCCCAGAGAGGAAATGCTGCAGCAGGGGTAAAGGCATGCGTATATGGTAATCTTTTCCAAAACCATCCAATCAGCGACGGACAGTGTCATTTTGTCTGCCAGGTGCGGCGCAGCTGCTTTATTCGGCACATAGAACACAGCGTGATTTTGCAATATCACGCTGTGTTCTATTTGTCGTTCTATGTTGTAATGCTCTGAACATAAGGAGTAATCTAGGGAGGAGATGCTCTTTCACAGTGGCTGAGGAATGTCTTCTCTGACACTGTCACCGCTGATTGGATGGTGTCAGAGAAGATTAGCATATGCACACGCCCCCACCCCTGCTGCAGCGCCTCCTATATGACGATCTGGTATATTGAATGGTCAGAGAACGGTGGACATTTCTTGGTACCAGTGGGGGCGAGGAACACAACACAAAGTGCCCCTGAATCAGTGAGCAAGCCCCTACACTTTGGTATGTTAAATTTAATAAGTTGGGGTGTTAATGCTTAAGTGGTTAATGGTTTATGTTTATAATTTATTTCCTGCTTTACCATATTAGTTAG
Source organism: Engystomops pustulosus (assembly GCA_019512145.1). Taxonomy (NCBI): domain Eukaryota; kingdom Metazoa; phylum Chordata; class Amphibia; order Anura; family Leptodactylidae; genus Engystomops; species Engystomops pustulosus. Next base: position 179,898,254 of record CM033642.1, on the reverse strand, counting down.
CCAAAGAGAAAAAGCATGGATTCCCAACCAGTCTTCCGTGTTGGTCCTTGCCAGACCTAAAGCTGTGTTGTGTCTGCAATCTGACAAGGTACATTCTTCTTAGAATAGCCATTGACAAAAGTAACATAAACATAATTCTATGACATAAAACTTTGTATTTTTTCTTTTAATAGAACAAACCTTGACAAACCACATTTTTGTTTAAAGCTCCACACATGATGTTTTCACAGTATAACTGCATTTTTTATACCAATTACTTGCTGCACAAGATGCTCCAATAGAAAAAGCAAATAACTGTAGGTAGTTTAAAAGTACCAGAAAGCCAATAAATATTATTTTACTTATTTTCAGTGCTAGCATTCTTTGTTTTTGCTGCATGACAACATTGCATAGACGAAGGTATGTAATTATAATAAATGTGTGCCCATCCCAAAAAAAACTAGGACAGCGATGGATGGTAAAGTAACTATTTCATAACAGCCTCTCATGTAGGCCGTGGCTACACAAAAGCTTTTTGTTGATCCACAACAGTTTTCCCCCTGCATATCACTTCTTAAAATCCTAATGCAACTTTTACACAAAGATACACTAATAAATTCGTTTTCTTTCCCTCTAAAGATGGAGGTTATTCTGGAAAATTACACTATTAAACACTATGGGGCAGATCAAAAGTGTCTTAAGGTATGACAAAGTCTTAATATGCACCAGAAATCAGAGTCTGATACTGTATGATAAATTTGAAGTTGTTTAGCCTTCTATTTGGCTTACCTTACGCCAGAAAAGTACACCATATTTTAAAACACTTTTGGTGCTCCTTTTGCGGAGCCACATACCTTTTGCCACATTAGACACAAACGTGTGAACAAAAACTTCATAAATGTGGTGAAAGGTGTTTTACCCATTATTTTGGCACACATTGGGGCAGATTTATCAAGCTGTCTGAAACTCAGAATGTTTCTAGTTGCCTATAGCAACCTATCACAGCTCCCCTTTCAAATATTCATGAGCGCTAGTAAAATGAAAGCTGAGCTGTGATAAATCTGCCCCAATATGAAATAATTCTGTAGTAAACAGATTTGATTTTCTCCCTACATTATGTTAAATAAATGTCCATTTATATGTGATCAATGCAGAGATTTACCGTATATACTCGAGTATAAGCCGACCCTCATTTTACCACCAAAAACTGGGAAAAACCTATTGACTCGAGTATAAGCCGAGGGTGGGAAATGCATTGGTCACAGCCCCCCTTGTATATAGCCAGACAGCTCCCAGTAGTATATAGCCTGCCTGCCCCTGTAGTATACAGCCAGCCTTCCCCCTGCAGTATACAGCCAGCCCAATCTCCCCCCTGTGCTATACAGCCAGCCCAGCCTGCCCCCTGTGGTATACAGCCAGCCCAGCCTGCCCCCTGTGGTATACAGCCAGCCCAGCCTACCCCCTGTAGTTTACAGCCTGTCCAGCCTGCCCCCTGTGGAATGCAGCCAGCCCAGCCTGCCCCCTGTAGTTTACAGCCTGTCCCCTGTAGTATACAGCCAGCACTTTAAAAAAAAAATTATTTACTCGCCCTTCGGCAGCCCCGATGCTCAGCGCGGCTCCCCAATGTCCGTGCGGCTCCTCTTCTGTCTTCCCCGCAGCTCCTCTTCTTTCTTCCGTCTTCTGTACAGCCGGCAGGGATACGGCCATGTTATCTTCCTGGCCAGAGCATACTATGATGTCATCAGCTACCACATGGGCCATTATAACTGCATTATGTCAAATCTGAACAATGTCATGATTTTTCAGCAAAATCCACAAGAATAACACGCTGCAGCTTAAAAACTTGCAGCAGAAATCCGTTTTTCTGCATGTGAATGAGATTTACATCTCATTTTATATTTATTATCTGGAGTAATATGTGGCCGTGACGTTTTTTTGTCACGTTTCTTCAGCAATTTTGAACAAATTGAAAAAGCATGCATTTTTTAAATGTTTGCTTGCGTTTGCGTTCTTAAAAACGCAATGCTTGATGTGTGTTAATTGCATATAGCTGTGTCTCTTAGAATTTGTAAAAACGCAGTGACATTCTTCCCCCTGCTATTTTTGAATGTTATCACATGTGTTTCAAAATGCATGACCACAAACGCATGCGGTTTCAAAAATGCAACAGTTTTGAAAAACGCAGCTCAAAAACGCAGGCAAACGCATAGAAAAAGCCAATACGCAAATATGTTGCGCTTATCAAGGATGCCGGCTTAAAAACGGGTTCAAAACGCCACGTGTGCCACCACCTTAAGGCCCCTTCCACACTTGCGAGTGTGATGCGCTGAACTCGCATCACTCTCACAGCGAGTGCTGCTTGGATCGCGGCTTGGAACGCTGCAAATTGGAACTGAACTGACATGCTGAGTTCACTTCCGGTTTGCAGCGTTCAGGCACACTTTCAAGTGTGGAAGGGGCCTTAGGGTGTGGTCACAAGGTACGTTCCCAGGCCGAAGGGTGGTGGCACACGTGGCATTTTAAACGCGTTAAAAAAGCATGCGGTTTTGAAAACGTATCCGTTTTTGTCTGGTTTTCCCAATTATCTTAATTAAAAACAGACAAATACGGACTAAACGGCCTAAAAACGGGTTCAAAACGCCACGTGTGCCTCCTATTTTAGACCTACTATCAGTTGGTCTAGTAATTGTCAGAATTTTCAAGTGCCTGGGCTAGGCCACGCCTCATTTTGGACAAGTCAGAAAACTGCCCTAAAATTATCTAAAACCCTTATTAAATGTGGTGCACAGCATTCCAGGAAAATACTCCAGAATACTTGCTTTATCTCCCATCTAAACCGCAAGTGTAGCCAATGTTTGTTTGTCACAAGGTACTTACAGTCTCATTATATCACAGTGTGTCTGCTGAACCGCAAGAGTTTCATTAAATTAAGCAGTAACCTGACATTTATTGGATCTACTTGTTCTTACTAATTAGTTTATGTCACAATGATAGTGCCCGTTCCCCAGTTTTTCTGGGAATGGCAAAAATTGGCTAAAATAATTAAAGTTCCATTACCCAAATATAAAAAAAGACATGTAAATGTCCATATCAATGCAAATTTTATCACAAAATTTGAATGAAGTGATCAAAAGGGTAAACAGACCCTAATATGATATTAAGCAAAACTACATGAAAAAGAAATGGATATTTTTTTAAATGTATTGCAAAATAACAAAGCTATATAAATTTGATATCTCTTGCCCAAATAATAAAGGCGAAGTGACATTTGGACCACACGGTCAAAACGAAGCCCAGAAACGATGCTGTTGATTCCACTGCACTTGTAATTTTTTCCAGCTTCCCTCTACATTGCGCAGAATATTAACCACTAGGAAGGACAACTGTCCTGCAGATAACAAGCCCTCTAATGGCTCTGTAAGTGGAAAAATAAAAAAATATGGGAAGTGAAAATTGGAAACACAAAAACTGAAAAGAGCTTGGACCCTAAGGGGTTACATTTTCTGGACCTACCTGTAACTCTCCTGTACTGTAGCAGGTCTGGTCTATTACAGTTATCACAATTTAGCAATGCTGACATAACAGAGCTGCTGTGTCTTATAGGGATCATTTCCCCCCCTATATAGTGGGCTGTGTTACCCTGTAAAGTGCCCAGAACAAGCCCTGGCATTATCAGCCCCTGCTCTATTCCTACAGTAATGTCCTGCAGTGTCCACTTCCTGATACTCTGCACCGCCCAATGACCTATAAACAGGTAGAAGAGAATAGCCTAATGTACAAGCACCAGGGAGACAAGGAGCGGTGCCCGCAATGCTGCCAGGCTCAGCACACTGGTCACCGGCTGATCTTATCAGTGAGATCTACATGACAGTAGGGGGAAGTTAATGACCATGACAATACCATACAATGCCAGCCTGTGTGGTGCCAGGACAAAGGGCAGTATTTACCAGGCGTTCGGTGCCCCCTCTCACCACTTCCTCACGATGAATTCTGTCTAGGTCCTAGTCGACACTCTCACAATTTCAGAAAGATTTACTGACCTGAATGCAGAAGATACCACAGACAGTGTGCTGACAGGATACCCTGCTGTCACCGGAGAATGGCAGCTCTATGAGGGACAATGAGGAAGCACAGCTACCTGCCTGCCCCTCCTCACAGAGACTCCGCCAGCCAATGGTAGCGGAGGGCGGGAGCTGCCAGCACCGTGCTGGCTTCCTTCCTCACTGTCGCTCCCTCACCTTCCTTAGTACGCTGCTCTTTGTTTAGTGGCTAGGGTGAGGCGCTATGGCTAACTTACCCTTGTAGTCAGTGGCGTAACTAGGAGTGGCTGGGCCCCATAGCAGATTTCTGCATGGGGCCCCTTCCCCTTTAAAAGATATATGCAGATTTATACACACATATTTACACACATATAAAGTTCTACACTCATACATTCACTTTTCTATACTTGCACCCACATACATACATTTATACACTTATACGCACACATTTATGTACTCATATATACATTTATACACTAATACATTGAGTATATACAAACTCATACAGGACACATACAGTTTAGACACATCAAATTTGCACACATACTGTATAGTACATACACATTATATACTTATAGTATGTATATGTATACTTATGCATACAGTATAAACACACCATGTACATACATACTGCGTTTACACACATTCATTTAGTATATATAGCATGTACACACATATACAGCAAACGCATACATTCACATACATACAGTACATGCATCAGCATATACAAAAACACACACAGCATTATATGTGTGTGTTTATATATACACACACAGACAAGCATACACACACAAAGACAAGCATATATACACACACACACATAAGCATATATATTCACACATAAGCATATATATATATACACAAATACACACATAATCATATATATACACACATGCACACAAGCATATATATGTATGTATTTGTACATAGATACATGTTAATAATGTAACTTACTTTTTTGATGTCCAGAGTGGCGACTGTGTGGGTCAGCAGGCCGGTGTTGTTGGGGCGTGCCATCAAGTGGGTGCTTCGGTGTTCGTGCGGGCGGGCGGTAAGTCCGGCAGGCGGCGCTTGGCAAGTGCGGTGGGCGGGTGTAACGGGCGGCTAGTGCGATGGGCGGCAGGCAAGTGAGGTGGGCAGGCAGCAAGTGAGGTGGGCGGGAGGTCGGACGGACGGACGGACAGCAAGTAAGGTCGGCGGGCGGACGGCATGTGAGGTAGGTGGGCGGGCGGACAACAAGTAAGGTGGGCGGGCAGGTAGCTGGAAGCGCGGTGGATGGGCGTAATGGGCGGCAAGTGCGATTGGCGCGTGAGTGGCAGGCAAGTGAGGTGGGCAGGCGGCAAGTATGGTGGGCGGGCGGTCGGACAGCAAGTAAGGTGGGCGGACGGACTGCATGTGAGGTGGGCGGGTGGCTGGCAAGTGTGGTGGGCGGGCAGTTCAGTGGGCGGTTCGTTGTGCGGGCGGCTGTGAGGAAAGTTCAGTGTTGCTGGCGTGTGGGAGGCTCAGCTGTTTGGGAGGCAGTAGGCGGGTTAGACACATGCAGCTGTGCGTCCCCGGGCCCCTAACCTCACGGGCCCCGTAGCAACCGCTACGGCTGCTACGGCGGTAGTTACGTCACTGCTTGTAGTGGTGGTTGGATGTGAAAATTACATGTTTGTGCTCCACTACGTGCATTACAGAGTTGAAGTTGCAGTGAACTGTGCACATAAAAACCTTATTTTCCTCAACCATTCAATATTTATAAGTATAACACAAAGATTTGTGCATCATCTGTGCTATAGATCCATTTCCTCTTTGGGTTCCCAAATACTGACTATAATGCTCCAATGTAAACCTGTCACAATGGAATTTAGATAAAGCGTTAATGGAAATCAACCAGTTGCACAAAGTGAGCAAACTTACATATTGCTGCATCTGTGCTGATGTAAGATCTTTATCATTCCCTGGACGGTCCCATTGCTGGGATAAACGCTGTTTATGGGTGTTAAGGAGGTTGCACTGGTTTCAGACGCTATCTTGACTACTGTCCCAGGGCCGCATCTGCCATGAGGCGAGATGAAAATCTCGCCTCGGGCGGCAGAATGCGGGCCTCTTTAAAAGCGGCATTTTGCCGCTCCAATGTGGGCGATTCGGGCGCACATCTGCGCCCGAATCGCCCTCCAGATAAATCGCACTTGTCTCTTTAAGAATCAGGTGCGATTTACATGCGGAGCAACACAGCGCCTTTCCAGCTGCTGGCGTCGCTCCGTACAATGCAGTGACACAGGCCCGCCGTAATGATGCGTCACCCCGCTGTGGTCACTCAGTGTAGCCGCGGCTGCCAGAAGACGCGGGAAACGCGAGACGCCGCCCCAATATGACACCTGCCACGAGTGGCAAGTATAGCCTTTATTTATTTTTTTATTATTCCAATCAATTATTCAATGTGGCCTACATATATTAGGGGCGATTTTCTGCTGTAACGGGGGGGGGGGGGGTTTCTATATATACTATGAGGCCAGATTTCTTTTTTTAACTTGGGAGGCTGTGTACATTTATAAGGGCCAGATCCCATTTTAACATGGGGGGCTGTAATATATTTATATGGGGGCCAGATTGTGTTTTATTCTAGGGGGGTTGTATATATTTTATATGGTGGCCATATTCTGTTTATTCTGGGGGGCTGTATATATTTATATGGGGGACCATACTCTGTTTTATTGGGCTGGGTGGCTGTATATATTATATGGGGGCCATATTGTTTTTTAATTCTGGGGGCTGTATATATTTATGGGGGGCTGTATATATTTATATGGGGGACCATACTCTGTTTATTCTGGGGGGCTGTATATATTTATATGGGCCAGATTGTTTATTCTGGGGGGGGGGGCTGTATATATTTATATGGGGCCCACATTCTTATTTTCCTGGGGAGGGGGGGGGTTGTATTTTTATAGGGGCCGATACTGTTTATACTGTCCCATGTAACATAATACAGAGTGGATATATTGTTATAGATACAATACTTTGCATCATGGGGGATCTGTATTAATAAATTATGGGTGTTGTATATTGATTGGTGGTTGTGCATGCTATAATTCCAGTAGACTATATATATATATATATATATATATATATGAAGGGATGTTTTATATGTGTGGATCATGTGGTCAGTTGTGTTGTGAGGGGTATATGTCTTTTAGGAGCACAATGTTGTTATCCAGGAGACTTTATACTGTAAGTGACTGGTATTTTTAGGGACGCCGGGTGGAGATGCTGCACGGAGCTGAAGATATCTGGCCATGAATTCACCTGTGATACGTCATGGATTGGAGAACCTGGAATAAAGTCCTCCTGATGGAAGAGATATTCATCTATAAGGTACTAGATGCCACTAATGACTCCCAGAACCTGTAGTCAGTCACACAGTGTCAGGGAGCTAGAATCGTCCCTGTACTGTTCGCCATCTTAGATACAGAGGCCATGTTCCCTGACCATTGTCAAGTTAATGTCATGATTCAAACTTCATTTTATGTAACCTGTTTGCTTGCCTGTCAGCTAATACCCTTTGACATTTAATGAGAAGCCTGTCTGTCCTTGATTATATTATGATTCTGGAGTCCACTTATCTTATTCTTCTCAGCATTAGTATAAACAATATCTGTGTACAAGGTCTCTGAGAACTGAGCACAATTAATTTTTTTTCCCCCCAGAATGTGCTGATGACCAATAACTTTACAGTATACTATTCACGCCTACTCTTCTGTCTGTGATATTATGATTTTGAGATATTAAAACGGGAGAAGATCTTTACATACACTAAGAGATTGACGTGTCTTAGTTTTGTGTTAAAGTTTATGAAAGGACTCACCTTACAAAAGTCAAGAGGGCTGTTGGGGCCCTGCATAAAAATCCCTATCAATGGGTCTGTCAAGGGATTAATAAAGATAAGGGGGAGCTTTATCGTATGCCGACGCTCATGCCTCTTGATGTATCTGGAGGTCCGGGCTGCAAAGCCTTTATTTCTATGCCAGGTCCTACTTTCACTTGTAAAAGTTTGCTTGCTGCACCAAGGGCGCGGGGACAGGAGCGACCCACACTGACACATTCAGCCAGACAAGCCCCCTTCACGTCCCTCTACGCCTTCCTGGTGTTGAGATGGTGCACATTTATTAGAAATAATCAACAATTGCTGACAGGCTAAGTCTAGCTAAAAAAAACACCTTGTGAAAGTTGTTGATTTCCTTTAAATAGCTACCCTTGTGTTTCACAGTTGGGATGTTGTTCTCTGGCTTGCAAGCTTCTCCCTTTTCCATAAGGCCCCTTTCACACTTGCGTTGCAGATCACGTCAGAGTTTGATCAGGGTGAGATCAGGGTTTGGTCAGTGAAAAACTGACATTTTTCATCAGAGTTCAATCAGTTTTTCAGGCCCATTTTCAATGCGTTTTCCACGCACAAGTAACGTGCATGAAAAGGACTCAACACTGAGGTCTATCTTTTCTATGGCAATCGATGCGTTAAAAAAGCATTGCACTTGCAATAGACTTGCATGTTTCTCAGACGCAATGAATTTTTGATGCATCTCCATAGACTTGCATGGTGCGTTTTTCACTTGCGTGACCTGCAAAAGAAGAGCATGCATGACAAAAAATGCAAGCCTGAAAAAGCCTGTTGATTAAAATGGGTCAGCGTGCAATGCAAGTTCTGCAGTACTCATTTTACTGTGGATAATGACACACATATCACACAGGTCTTTTACTTTTGTTCTTGGGATAATGTGCACATTTCGGACCAAAGCATGTTCATCTCTGGGACACAAAACCTACTCCTTCCTGAGGGGTATGATGGCTGGACATTCCTATCTTTTTTCTACTTGCGTATAATTGTTTGTACAGATGAACAAGGCAACTTCAAGTTTCGGTAACTTGCACCCAAGGATGAACCAGACTCATGCAAGTCCACAATTCTCTTCCTGATATTGGCTGATTTATTTAGACTTTCCCATGATTTTATACAAATAAGTAGTGTGTTTTAGATGCACCTTTAAATACATCCATAATTGTGTCTTTAATTAACTACAAATTTCAGAAACTTTAAAAGATATGACATCAAGGCCGGCTCCAGGTTTAAGAAGGCCCTTGGGCGACAGCGCCTTAGTGGGCCCCTATTCCGTAAACTCACGTCCCGGGACAACACTGTCTACGCCCCCCCCCTCGCAGTAGCCACACTCTACCCTATCCCAGTAGCTACACTATTTCCCCAGTAGCCACACTGTCCCCCTTAACCCTGTAGCCACACTGTCTCCTCTTCCCCAATAGCGACACAATACCCCCTCAGTAGCCACACTGGCTCCTCTCCCCAGTAGCGACACTCTTCCCCCTACCCCAGTAGCCACATCATTCCTCCCAGTAGCCATACTGCCCTCCATATACCCAGCAGCCACACTGTTCCCTCCCCAGTAGCCACACTGCCCTTACCCCTCCCCATAAGCCCCACACTGTTGTCCTCCCTTCCTCAGTAGCCACATTACACCCCACTCTGGGAAAGAAAGAAATTCCTCACCTTTCCACACTTCCCTGAAGCAGCGCCAGCATCTGCCTTCTCTCTTCAGCAAGCGCACGCTGTACGCACCAGCCCTGAAGCCGGCACATGTGATGTGATGACATCATCATGTGTGTCGGCTTTAGAACCTTCGAGTGCACCTGGGCTCGATGGTTTGGGGGAGCGAGAAAAGGTCAGTTTTGCACTGTGCCTCTATGCTGCGCTCCAAACAAATGCAGCATAGGGGCAGATAACAAGAGGAGCCGGAAGGTGATCATTTATTGCAGTGTCTTAAAGTGACACTGGTAAAATTTGATCCAGGGGCCTAAATCTTTTTTACACGCCCAAGTGGGCCCCTTTAGCAGCCTTTGGTCCTGGCATTTGCCCATGTAAGGCAGGTGCTGGCGTCAGGCCTTTATGACATTATTATATGTGCGGTCCCAAATTTTTTAAAGGGAACCTGTCAGAGATGTGAGATGTCAGAGATGTGTGAAAAAAGCTAATTTGCATATCAACAAAACGTCTGTAATTAAGGTACAGTGCCCCACTGGCAGCTAATTTTAGGTGATATTGGGAGTGACTTGTAACCCATTATCAGCAGGCATTGTTAGTCAGGGGGTATCAAAATCTGGTAACAGGTCGTCTTTAAAGGCATAGCAGTCTTAATGTATGTAAACTTTATTCTATTTTACATAAATTCATCACACAGTCATAAAAGTGCCTTAAAGGGGTTATCCGGCTGTTAAAAATTACTTAGGGCCGGTCTGGGGTGGGCTAGTTAAACATAATAAACATGTACTTACCTCCTCCGGCGCCACCGATGTCACGCACCATGGTCCCTTTGATCCGTGCCCCTGTTTGTTTACAGGGGCACAGAAGCCGCACACAGGGAGCTTCAGGTCCACGATGTGGCCGGCTCCTCCCATCCGTCCCTGTCTCTCAGCATTGTAAGCGCTGGGAGATGGTGTCGGATGGGAGCTTCTGGCCGGCCGGCTGAGTTTTGTGATGTAAAATAAAATAAAGCTTTGCCTATACTCTTTGTCTCTTTGCATTTATAGGAAAGGTTTATTCACGCCGGATAGTAAGAAAAACATAAATAAGTGTCTTATTGAATAGTGTATGTAAACCTCTGGTTTCAACTGTACATGTATACTGTTTTTAAGACCTCTGTAAATATTTCACTCTTTGCTTCATTGCAGCAAATTGATAAGTTCTTTTCTTTGCTCATTAATGTACACTTTTACTAATTTATTAAAAAAGAAAAACTGAAATACACATGGTCATAAGTATTTCGACCTTTTCTTTGGTATTGAGTAGAAGCACCTTTTGAGCCAGTACAGTCATGAGGCTTCTTAGGAAAGATGTAATAAGTTTTTCACACCTGGATTTAGAGATCCTCTGCCATTTTTCATTGCAGACCCTCTCCAGTTCCCTCAAGTTGGATGGTAAACGTTGGTGGAAGCCATTTTAAAGTCTGTCCAACTGGGTTTAGGTCAGGGCTCAACTGGGTTTAGGTCAGGGCTCTGACTGTGCCAGTGAAGAATGGCCACTAAGTTGTTCTGAAGCCACTTTTTATGTTATTTTAGCTGTGTGCTTATGTTCATTGTCTTGTTGGAAGTTAAACCTTTGGCCCAGGCTGAGGTCCAGAGCACTCTGGAAGAGGTTTTCATATCTCTGTACTCCATTCATCTTTCCTTCAATTGCAACTAGTTGTCCCTGCATCTGAAAAATACCCCAATAGCGTGATGTTGCCATCACCATGTTTCACAGTTTTTGATGAGCAATGCCTCATTTTCTCCACACATACAGCTGAGAATTAACAGCAAAAAGTTCTATCTTCGTCTCATCAGACCAGAGAATTTTATTTCTCATAGTCTTGAAGTCCTTTATATGTTTTATTGCAAACTGTATGCAAGCTTTCATAAATGTTGCACTGACGGGAGGCTTCCCTTGGCACAGTCTGTCATAAAACCCTGACTGGTGGAGTGTAGTGATAGTTGACTTTGTGGAACTTTCTATTATCTCCCTACAGCATCTCTGGAGCTCAGCCACAGTGAACTTTGAGTTTTTCTTTTCCTCACCAAGGTTCTTCTCCTACGATTATTTAATTTGGCTGGATGGCTGTCACGGGAACCTTGGCGCTCCAGTGGACTTACTTCTCCTGGTTCCCGCTCCAGTCCAGACTAGGAGGTACTTCAGGGTTTAAAGGGCCAGCGCACAGGTGATTGGCGCTGGCCACTTCCAGGTCCATATTTAATCCGGCGGCTCCCATCATTCCCTGCTGGATCTTCAAGCCATTTCATCTTCAAGCCTGCGTTCCTGTCCTGTGTGCCACTCCGTTCTTGTGTTTTTGATCCATGTGGCAGCTCCTGTGTTTCCTGACGTGAGTCCTAGTGTGACTTCCTGTGCTGTTCTCTTGCTGTCACCCCGGGTACAGACTGTCTCCTGCATTACTACCTTGGCTGCCACCGCGAGCTAGTCGAAGCTGTGGAACGACCTGGTGGTACATCCTGCTTTCCGCGGAGCTCTGGTGAAGACCAGGTGCCACTTAGACTCCAGTCCCAGGTGTCGGCTAGTACCATCTCCCGAGGTCCTTGAGGGTCCACAGACTTACAGTCCTGTCAATGGCCAGATGTAGGAAGAGTTGTGGTCATCCCAAATTTCTTCCATTTAAGGATTATGGAGGCCCCTGTGCTCTAAGGAACATTGGGGCACATTTACTAAAGGTTTTGTGCCGGTTTTCTGGTGAAAAAGGTGAAAACGGCTTGCACAGGTATTCAAGAAGTGTCCGTGCCATTATTGTGTCGCACACAACCCTTTTGTGGCGCAGCTGTTCTAGCCACCATGCGACACAAATTAGGCCAGATCGAGCGACAGGTCAGACCGAGCTCCGTATTTAACATGCAAAGTTTGTTGCATGTTTACATGTTAAAGGTGCACCACAAAAAAGTTGGTGAACTTTGTCGGGCCAGTGCAGGGAAGCGACAGATTCATGATTTCTGGCATATGTTCTTACTGAATCAGTTGCACCCAGCATTACACACAGACAGAGCCCTTTTAGTGCAGTTTCCGACTTTCTTAGTAAGTATTCCCCATTGAGTGCTGCAGAAATTCTTTTGTAACCTTGGCCAGATCTGTGGCTTGCCACAAGTCTGTCTCTGAGCTCCTTGGGCAGTTCCTTGGACCTCATGATTGTCATGAGCTCCCTCAATGCAGTGTGAGGTCTTATATTGACAGGTTTCTGCCTTACAGAAAGAGTATAACAGGAGTCTAACATCTGAATGAGGATCAGAATGAATTGGACAGCAGGTGAGTTAAGTATGAGTGTCCCAGCAAAGATTTTATTAATTGGCAAAAATCACTACATTTCTGTTTTTTCTGTCAATTTTGTGTGTAGAGTGTACATTATCGAGCAAAACGAAGTACTTTTGTGTTCTTTACCCACACAGCTCAGTATTACCAGCACCAATACTATATTCCTTACACACACAGCTGAGTATTACCAACACCATACTGTATCTATTAACCACACAGCTCTGTATTACCAGCACCGTACTGTATCTATTACCCACACAGCTCTGTATTACCAGCACCAATACTGTATCCATTACCCACACAGCTCTGTATTACCAGCACAAATACTGTATCCATTACCCACACAGCTCTGTATTACCAACACCAATCCTGTATCTATTAACCACACAGCTCTGTATTACCAGCACCAATACTGTATCCATTACCCACACAGCTCTGTATTCCCAGCACCAATACTGTATCCATTACTCACACAGCTCTGTATTACCAGCACCAATACTGTATCTATTACCTACACAGCTCTGTATTACCAGCACCCATACTGTATCCATTACCCACACAGCTCTGTATTATCAGCACCAATACTGTATCCATTACCCACACAGCTCTGTAATACCAGCACCATACTGTATTCATTAATCACACAGCTCTGTATTACCAGCACCAATACTGTATCCATTACCCACACAGCTTCTGGCCATCCTGGAAAGAGATCAATGTCCACAAGCATGTATTCATACGTACCACTTTTTGGTAGCCGGATAAAATCCATCTAAAGTCTCTGGAAGGAATACAGTGGCTTGGGTGTCACCATCTGTGGGGTCTTTACCACCTTACCCGGGTTGTGGCGGGGGCAGACTATACAGGCTTTCACTAGTCTAGTGACAGGGGTAGTAATGCCCAGGGCAAACCATTGGCGGTTTATGAGCGCTAGCATTGCCATTTTGGATGTGTGTGTGTCCATGGGCTATTTGACTGCTGGGTACAGGGCTCTGGGCAGACAAATCCTCTCTCCCAGCATCCAGGTCCCATCAGCATCTGGGCCCCAGCTTTCCTCCACACCTCCTTCTCATCTGATGACACTCAAGCCACCAGGGACTGGGTTCCATCAGACAGAGCTCTGTCAACCACATACTTGCCCTTGGCTTGTGGGGTTGGCAATTTTGTGTCTTCTTTTACTTTTATTATCCCCACCTTTTGTGGACGTAAGAGAACATCCATGTGCCATGCTTAAAGGGGGTCCCTGCAGTGGTGCGGAAATCTCTAGCCTTCCATATGGGTCCATATTCGTGTTTAGACCCCAAGACTACACCTAGGGTTGGTACAGTGGTTTGTCCTTTTACCTTCCGCCGGTTGTAGAGCTTCCTTGAGTGCCATCAACTCAACCCTCCTGTGCAGACCGACGTGGAGGGAGTGGTTCTGCTTTTAGTACCTCATGTGTGCCACTAATCACTGCATATCCAGTGTAGCACCGTTGTCTGTAGACCTGGAGCCATCTACAAAAAGAAATTAACATCTGGGTTAAGCACTCAAACATGGAGTCTGGGGACCCCTCTCTTCTCCGTTCTGAATCTTGTAAGGCTGGCAACAGAATGGCAGGATTCAGAGTTGTGCACCTTGTCAGTGTGACGTTCTGGGGCATCAGGAGTGTACACTGGAGTCTGAGCTGTCTGGCCATGCTCAGATGCTTGGGCTGTACTTGGGTGAGGACACTATGTAAGATATGTGGGGTTTGCAATGTGACTGGGTGATCTAGGATCAACTCACTGTCCTTGCTGTGCGAAGTGCTAATTGTTGCTACTGCTCTGACACATGAGGGGCTTCCCTCACTACCGAGTCTAGTATACCGGGCTGAATATTAGACATCTGGGGAGGCCACCATGTTCCTGAACTAGGACAACTGTGGTGTGGCCTAGATACTCAGTGCAAAACAAAACAAAAGGTTTAGTGTAGTGGGGTGTACCTAGGGCGGGGGCAGACAGGATTGACAGCCTAAGGCTGTGCAATGCATCAATTGCCTCTTGACTGTCAGGATCAATGGTAGTGGATCCTCTGTACCACTGAGGATGATGATGTAAGCCGACACATGGGACCGGAGTTTAAGTGGCACCTGGTTTTCTCCAAAGGCCACCGCAAAGCAGATTGGACTTTTTGCTGGTACCACCAGGTTGTTCCATAGACGCAACTTTGTCCGTGGTGCCAGCCATGACGAAGTACAGAATCGTAAGGCAAGGTCGTGGTTGGGGACAGGTGGGAGGTGGAGACAGACAGCAAAGGATCAAGGTCAGAACGGGTAGCGCAGGTGCGAGGTCAGGAACGCAATTGAGGTCACAACTGCAAATCAGGATAATAGCACAGGGCATCAGGAACAGCTTTCTCTAAGGCTATGAGGCACAAAGATCTCGAAGGGGTTACAGGAAGGGGCTGGATTTCAGCAGGGCAGGCAGAGGCAATTATCAGCGCGGGCATTGCAGAGACCGCCCTGGAGCCGAAAAAGGTGAGTTTGCGTTCAGGCTGGCTGGAGCATACGGAAGTACACAGGTATGCCTGCGACCCGGCATATGGGTTGCAGGGGCATCCATGACATTGACTAAAGGCAAATGAGGAAGAGGCAATGCAGTCATGAAGGGGCTGCTTCAGGCTGGAGGCAGACCTTATCCCAGCATATTAATCATCACTGGGCTAACAGGGGAGGAGCCAGTTTTAGTTTTTACACAAAAAGTTTTGGAACTTCATTTCCTATTCTGTCATTAAAGGGAACCTGTCACCAGCTTTATAAAGCCCTTATAAACTACAAAATGTACCTTATATGGCCAATTGCATGTGCTCTGGTGGTGTCTTTAAATTTGCCCAACCATGGCACATGCAACTGGCCATATAAGGTACATTTTGTAGTTTATAAGGGCTAAAGCTGGTATCATATTATCATATTTTCTACGGTTGAAAATAGACACATGTCCATCAAGTTCAACCAAGGAAGGGAAGGGATTGGATGAGGAAGAGATCTTTAGAAAACAATTCTATATAACATCTATAGCCATCAATCTTATAAACAAGTAAAAAGCCATCAAGACCCGTCTTGAAGCTCTCTGCTGCCCCTGCTGTTACCAGCGCCGGAGGCAGGCTATTCCACAGATTGACAGTTCTTATAGTAAAAAAAACCCTGTCGTCTCTGGTGATTAAACCTTGATTTCTACAGATGGAGAAAGTGTCCCTCGTCTTTTGATTTGATTTAATCTGGGATACTATATTTTTTGTATGGACCATTCATATATTTATAGAAATTAAAAATGTCCCCTTGTAGTCGTCTCTTTTCCAGACTAAATATGTCTAGTTGTTCTAATTTTTCCTCATAACTGAGACCCTCGACACCTTTTATCATTTTTGTGGCTCTTTGTTGAACCCTCTCCAGCTCCAGGGCATCCATTTTATGGACCGGAGCCCAGAACTGGATATTCTAGGTGAGGCTGAACCAATGCCTTGTACAGTGGTAATATTACATCCCTATCATGAGAGTCCATACCACTTTTGATACATGACAAGAACCTACAGGCTTTAGAGACAGCTGATTGACATGGCATGCTGTTATTTCATTTATGATCTACTAGTACCCCCAGGTGCTTCTCAACAAGGGACTCTTCCACTGGATTGCCTGTGCGTTATTAGCCCCCAGGTGCATAACCTTACATTTATTCACATTGAACCTCATTTGCCAAATGGCTGACCAAACACTCAGTTTGTCCAAGTCACCCTGCAGCCTATGAACATCCTCCATAGACTGTATTACACTACACAGCTTAATGTCATCTGCAAAAATAGACACAGTGCTATTAATTCCTACCTCTTTATCATTAATTAATAAATTAAATAATAGTGGGCCAAGCACAGTACCCTGGGGTACACCACTCATACCTGGTGACCATTCTGAGTAGGAATCATTGACCGCAACTCTCTGGATACGATCCTTCAGCCAGTTTTCAATCCATTTGCAAAAAAATTCCTGCCAAACTAATACACCTTATTTTACCCATTAGGCGTCGAGGACAGTGTTAAATGCCTTTTTAAAGTCCAAGAACACAATATCCACAGCAGCTCCTCCATCCAGGCATCTGCTCACCTCTTCATAGAAGCAAATCAGGTTAGTCTGACAACGTCTATCCTTAGGAAACCCATGCTGGCTGTCATTTATTATACTATTTGATGTCACATACTCCAGTATATAGTCTTTTACTAACGCTTCCAATATTTCCCCACAATGGAAGTTAAGCTTACAGGCTTGTAATTGCCTGGCAAAGTTCTACAGCCTTTTTTAAAATGTTGGCACAACATTTGCCTTTTGCCAGTCACTTGGCTCCACACTAGACATTATGGAATCCCTGAAGATTTTAAATAGTGGTATATCAATAACAGAACTGAGTTCTTTAACCCCTTATCACCCACACTAGTTTTCTCACGATAACTGATTATAACTTCGGAACGCTTTAAAATATCCAGGTAATTTTGAGACTGTTTTCTCGTGACACATTGTACTTCCCAGTGTTACAAAACATACAATTTTGTTCTAAGTAATAACAGGTTATTATAAATCATTCACGTATACATGACAATGTCATTGGTTTTGCGTTGATCTGCTATACTGGCTCCTCCTATTACAGAATTCTGCTGTCCGGTTAGAAAACACAATTGGTTTCACCCTCTCCTCGCCCACTCTCCTGCTGGTGTCCTTTAATGCTAAGACTGACGTCACACTGCCTTCTGACTCCCCAGGCTGCATCCCCAAATCCTCTGTCTTGCTGATATTCTGGGTGGTAGATAAAACACCCAGTAAATGTAAGACAAGAACTGAACTGTTTATTGTTAATGTACACACAACACTTAAGTAGCCCAACCAAGAGACTGTGTTATTTTGATTGAGTTAAAAGCACTGTTAGGCACTCCACCATTGACAGGTACAGAATATCAATCACAGGCGCTATGGATTTTACATTGTGACGCTGGGGTCGGTTTAACACTAAGCCGAAAACATGTCCACAGTTGTGCCACTGTGATGAAATATTAACAATGAATAGTGGTTCCGTGAGATCTATCTGGGATTCTGACCTGCCCGTATCCATTAGAGAATGGTCGCACACTCCCAGAATTTGTTCTCTTCTTTCGGTCAACCTTGCATTTGCTTGTATAATGCATATTGATTATCTGTTCATACCATTATGTTATTAGGTGGCTAGCCTCGGCGTTATGACTCCCCGTCTTCCATAGCAACGATTCATCCCTTACAGCACGATGCAAGTCAATAGGATCGGCAACACACTTTAATTAACCCAGCGATTGGTGCCAGCACTCAACAAAAGGAGGATAACACAGGTTGTCTGTGTATAGACACAGCGAACTACCCTGCACTTTTTTGTTTTACCATTATTTTTTTCAGTTTTTATCCGTAAAGTATTAACATTAAGTTTTAAAATAATAGTCGATTTTATTACATAAAAGTATATTTCTTAAATCCTAAAAACACAAACTAAACTTAAAAACAGTAATCTATCATCATGTATATCTCTAACATTCATCCACCGCAGCTCTTTTTCCCGCCAACTGAACACTATTTAGAGAAAGATAGAAAATGACACATGACATTTATAATGTACCACTGAGGATGGGCAGCAGCTGCTTTTCAGCATACGTTATAACATTTTATTAATCCCCCCGCTGTTCCCTAATGTAATGCATGCTCATGACGATGGAACATTCTATATCCTAAACACTGTATTACGTTGTCTAAAAACATCTACAAACGCAAGAACTTTCTATATTCTAGATACAAAGACTGTGTTCGTCTGCATTTACAAACTATAACAACTTTCTTATAACTATATACAATGCAGATGGCTAACAGGTCTGGGGCGATACTCGGTGGATGAGGTCAGCAACATGCGCAGTACGAATGAATTGAACGCCGACAGCCCACGCGCGGTAACATATTTTTGTACTACAACAGCTACAGATCTTTGAACATATATCCGAACAGAAATTTGTGCAATATGGCACTTATAAGTGCATGTTTTAAACTGGTTTTCTCGAAATGCCTTTGTTTATGTATGTATTTTTTTAAAAGGCCCTTGTGTATAATGCTTTGGCTGATTTTTAAAGTTGCATTGTATGAATCCGTTACTAAAGAGAATAATCTGATGAGACGAGTATACTACTGTTACATGTTTTTATTCCAGCCTTGTATGTATATGACCAGCCCAGCCCTGTAGTATATAGCCAGACCAGCCCGTTTTTTATATGCCTTCCATCCGCCCCTCTAGTATATAGCCGCCAGCTCCTCTAGTATATAGACTGCCAGCCCACTGCACCCCCCAGTATATCGGCCCATCGTCTCTGTGTCCCAGCGCGGACTTCGGCAGGATCATGACGTCAGCCGCATCTGCTTGCATTCTAGTGTGTGCACTGACATGTGGACACACACTATGAAGCAGCAGAGCTTGCTGCGTCATGGTGCCGTGTAGGACCGCGCGGGGGAGACGGCCGTACCGTAGCATCGATCATAAACCTACCTGGGGCGTCGGAGGTGAGTACAACTGTTTGTTGGTTTTTCCTTTGACTTCTACAATCAATGTGCTCCTTCACTTCCTCGCCTCGCCATTGCCCCAGACAGTAGGTTAACATCCACATAAGGGTGTCACTAGCTTGTTCAGAAGAACTGCACAATATTTTTGTAACTGAGATTTCAAATTATGATCAGTTTTATGGGGTACATTTAGGGCTTTAATGAATGTATTAATGCATTAATATTAGTAAAACCAAATGAACGGTTGCGGTGTGGTTATAGAACGGGGTGATATGTGGGGGGGTTTTCTATTGAACAGACCCTCCAAAACCCCTATAGAAATAAAATGTTTCCTTAAAATAATTGATGGAAAGATTTTCTTAAAAAATTAAGAGAATGCTGTTCGAGGTTTGATTTTCCTACATTGTAATAAAACCAAAGACTATACCTCCCGCCCCTTCCTTCACCCCTTCCTCTCCACCCCTATTACCTACTCCATTCTCCCATACTTACCTATTGTGTTCGTATTTGGCGTGGAAGCCCTTGTGGGTACTCGCGAGTCCCATGCTCCCTCTTGTCTGTTTCTTTAACACTACAAAAACAAGGCAGGAGAACCAAGGGAGACCCTGGAACGGTGAACACGTTGACGTACACTCAAAGTGATTTGATGTAATATTACCATACATTTCGTTGATTCATGTAAATGAGTCTTTTGTTGGGGACTTTTTTTTTTTCTACCATTCTTCAAGCATATTATCAATGCTGACAAGGACTGGTTCCTGTTTTCTTCTTAATTCTGCTACCAAGAAAAGCAAATAATAAAAAACAAAAAAAACAAAAGGAGACTTCTAAAATTACGCCAACACAAAAGCCTGAGATAAGGTCAATATTAGTTAGACTCATTTTAGGCTAATAACTGTCATTTGAAAAACAGAAACAAATTCACCCTTTTTTTTCATAAAAAATGCTAAATATATGAAACCATATTATATATATATATATATTTCCATAACTGAACGAGTACAAAATGTTCATGCCTAAAACAAACCCAACAACTAGTAAGCTAAAGTGTTTCTTAAACTTATTTACCAGAAAAAGTGACAATGTCTGGTTTTGGGGGGGGGAAAAATAGGCCTTGGTCATCAAGGCACAAAATGAACTTGCCGTCACTAAGTGGTTATAATTCAAATTGACCAACATTTAATGAGCAATGGAGCAGTATGAACATGAATTCTTGCAGGAAATAACTCTTAATGTCCGACACGATTCTCTGAACAGGAGACCTCTTCCAACCAAGCATGATTTTAACTTTTTGTTCTCAATTTTATTGCAATGCATAGTTGTAAATTCCAATTTCTACCCTACTGAAATAATGAAGCGAAAGAAGCCTACAAGAATCAGAATTTAGTTTTGTATCAAGTGAAATGTACAGTAAAAGACAATGCGTTATACCTTCCATGCAATATCATTTTCACATTACAAACAATACAGATTGCTTTGCAGTAGACTGGAGCACAATATAAGTGGCAGATTTCTATGTGGTTGCAACACTGAACTGCGGTTTTCAAGGGGCTATGCCACATTTCGTTGTGACTTGCCGCATAAATATGAGAGCGGGTACGAACACCACGGAACACACTTTAAGTGACACAGTATTATGTTTGCGACGTGCATAGTGCGCCGCAAGACACTACTCGCGCAAACACTTCATAAATACATGATGCACTGTTACACATGTATTTAGTGCAGTCTAATGCCAGAAAATTCGCGACTCAGCCTGCAATAGTACATTGGAGTCATAAGTAAATTCCCATATTAAAATAAAGTGTCCAGGTTTAAAGAGACCCCTCATGCAACATAACCCCCACTAAACTAAATATATTTCATAAACTGCCATCGAGAGCATTGCCCTCTATCCACTTCATGTCCCTCTACCTGCCTGTACCCCACCCCCAAGCCAATTAGCGGTCCTAAAGCTGTATCAAATGACCCTGTGAATGTCCAATGAACATTGGCAATTCAGCTGTCCACCTTATTCATGAGTGGGAGCACAGAAACACACCCCAGCATCTGAACTAGCCATGGGACGGTGCCGGCGGGAATGGGGTGTATAATGGATGTGCTTCCTGGGCTGGCGCCCACCTGCACATCTGTGTGTGTGACCTGTGTGTTGGTTTAGGAGAGATACAGCAGCTCAGGCAGCCTAGTTAAATAGCAACGAACATGTCAGATTCATTAGACTGATGTCTGTGTTCATCCTGTATATTAGGAATGATGCCAGCATGTCAAGCATATGCAGCACACACACAGCCTGCG
Organism: Engystomops pustulosus; assembly: GCA_019512145.1. NCBI lineage: Eukaryota > Metazoa > Chordata > Amphibia > Anura > Leptodactylidae > Engystomops > Engystomops pustulosus. Next base: position 179,876,533 of record CM033642.1, on the reverse strand, counting down.
TTACTATAATTACACACAGACATGATCAGGGGGATGAGAGGGCAGGGGTAACAGGTGTGACAGCACTGCAATCTACCATGTGACCAGCCTCATTTACCATGCATAAAATAGATATTTTACATGATATGAATTATGAATAACAGATAAAGCTGCGGATGGGATCCTTGTGAAGCGGCTCAACAGGTAGTAGTGACGGACTAGGACACCAGACCTGAGGACAGCGTGTCCTTAAAGGAAACAAACCCGTCAGAGGGATAACTTGAACAATAAATAGTTATAACAAATGCCTACCTTTTCTTTTAATATAACATTATACTATACTTGTCCATAATCTGTTTGGCAGGAACCGACAAAAACATCCATTAAAACAATAACACATTTTGATACTTACTATGAGGAAAACAATTGTATAGTAAAAAAAAAGTTATTTTATATTATTTCCAAGTCTAATAACTTATACTTACTTTGTATATATCAAATATTGATAATATAATACACAACAAAGGTTTACAAAATACAAGGTGAGTCATTGTTCTTGTGTAAAGGCCCTCAGTGATGCGGATTTTACACAACAATTATATTGCCACAGGTAGGAGGAAGAGTGGAGCGAAAGGAGGGTTCGCTACCCCCCATGGCCCCAAAAGCGCAATCACAGGTTCCAGGGTGTTGAAAAAGGCAGCCAGCAGGCCACCATAGTTCATCAAGTACTAGAAGCTAATAGGCCACAACTAGATGCTGAGTCTTAACAGGGCCAATATTCGTAAAATCTGACCGCAAACAGACAGAACAACTATTTCAAATATGCCATTTTAAGTACCAATCCTGATTCCAGAAATATACCATAAAAAGGCAGCATGGATCTCAAAACAGTACCCAATGTGACTGTAATAAGCATATATTTTTTTTAAAAAGCTGCCAAAAATAATAATACGACACATTGCAGACATCGGGTGCAACGCTGGGTAGTGATTGCGCATGATGCTGCATTCTTGTCGGGGAATGCACCTGCGTGGATCGGTCAGGGGCAGGTAGTAAATGTGCACCCAAATGTGTTTCCAGTTGTGTTAAAATTAGGGCTATCTCGGCTTATACTCGGAGTCGACTTAACTCAAGTATATACAGTTACTATATTTTTATGGTACAGTGTACGGCCCCAGAGAGGAAAATGCGGCCCAAGCCAAGGGGTAAAGGCATGCGTATTAGGTAATCTTTTCCAAAACCATCAATCACGTGACGACAGTGTCATTTTGGTCTGCCAGGTTGCGGCGCAGTGCTTTATTCGGCATCCTAGAACACACGGTGATTTTGCAATCTCACGCGTCTTTCATTTGTCGTTTAGTTGTATGCCTGAACATAGAGATTTTTTTTTTCCTATAGTAGGACGAGGAGCTCTTCAAAAGTGGCTGAGGAATGTCTTTCTCGACACTGTCACCGCTGATGGAGGGTGTCAGGAGAAGATTAGCATCTTGCACACCTCCCCACCCCTGCTGCAGCCGCTCCTATATGAGATTGGTATTTGATGGCCTCAGAGAACGGGGACATTTCCTTGGTACCAGTGGGGGCGAGGAAAAACAACCAACACAAAGTGGCCCCCCCTGAATCAGTGAGCAAGCCTCCTACACTTTGCGTATGTTAAATTTATAAGTTGGGGTAATGCCTTAAGTGGTTAATGTGTTTAGTTTATAAGTTATATCTCCTGCCTTTACCATATTAGTTAGCAAAGAGAAACAAGCGATGTTCCCAAGGGGCCACATTGCTTCCGTGTGGTCCTTGTCCAGACCTAAGCTGTGTTGTGTCTGCAATTCTGACAAGGTACATCTTCTTAACAATAGCCATTGACAACAATAACATACACATAATTCTATGACCATAAAACTTGTATTTTTTTCTTTTAATCTAAACAACCCTTGACAACCCATTTTTTTTTAAAAATGCCACACATGAATGTTTTCACAGTAATAACTGGCATTTTTTATACACAATTACTCTGCATGCCACAGATGCTCCACTAGAAAACGCAAATAAACTGTAGGTCTTTTTTCTGAGAGTAAGTACCAGAAAGCCAATAAATAATATTTTACTTAATTTTCAGTGCTAGCATATCTTTGTTTTGCCTGCTGCAACATTGCAAGTAGACGAAGGTATCGTAATTATAATAACTGTGTGCCAATCCCAACAAAAACTAGTAGGACAAGATGGATGTAAAGTAACTATTTCAAACAGCCGCTCAGCTTAGGCCGTGGCTACACAAAAGCTTTTTGTTGATCCACAACAGTTTTCCCCCTGCCCTATCACTTCTTAAAATCCTAACGCAAACTTTTACAAAAGATTAAAACTAATAAATTAGTTTTCTTTCCCTCTAAAGATGAGGTATTCTGCGAAAATTACACTATTAAACACTATGGTGCAGATCAAAAGTTCTTAAGGTAGACAAAGTCTAAGATGCACCAGAAATCAGTCTGATACTGTTGATAACTTTAAGTTGTTTTAGCCTTCTATTTGGCTACCTACCTACGCCAGAAAAGTACACCTATTTTTAAACAACTTTTGGTGCATCTCCTTTTGACGGAGCCACATCTACCTTTTGCCCACTTAACACCCAACGTGTGAACAAAAACTTCTAAATGTGGTGAAAGGTGTTTACACCCACCTTTATTGGCACCATTGGGGCAGATTTATCAAGCGTTGAAATCAGAATGTTACTAGTTGCCTATACCAGCCTATCACAGCTCCTTTCAAATATTCATGAGCGCTATAAAATGAAAGTGAGCGTTGATAATCTGCCCCAATAGAAATATTCTGTAGTAACACAGATTTGATTTTCTCTCCTCACATTATGTTAAAATGTTCGCATTTATAATGTTATCCATGCCTAGATTTACCGTATATACTCGAGTATAAGCCTGACCCTCATTTACCCACCAAATAACTGGCGGGAAAAACTATGACTCGAGTATAAGCCGGGTGGTGAAATGCATTGGTCATTCAGCCCCCCTTGTAGTATATGCACAGACCACTCCCAGTAGTATTAGCCCTGCCCCTGTATATACACCAAAGGCCTTCCCCCTGCCAGTATCAAAGCCAGCCCATCTTCCCCCCTTGCCATACAGACCAGCCCAGCCTGCCCCCTGTGTATACAGCCAGCCACAGCCTGCCCCGCTGTGCCGTATACAGCCAGCCCAGCCTACACCCTGTAGTTTACAGCCTGTACACCTGCTCCCTGTGGGATGCATCCAGGCCCAAGCCATGCCCCCTGTAGTTCAACAGACCATGTCCGGCTGCCCCCTCGTAGTATACAGGCCAAGCACTTTAAAAAAAAAATATTACTCGCACTTCGGCAGCCCCGATGTCAGCGCGGCTCCCCAATTCATGCGGCTCCTTCTGTGTTCCCGCAGCTTCTCATTCTTCTTTATTTCCGCTTCTGTACAGCGGCCAGGGATCGCATGTTACTCTTCCAGCCAGCCGCAATCTTATGAATGTCTCAAGCTACCACCATGGGCCATAGTAATGCATTATGTCAAATCTGAACAATGTTCATTAATTTTTTCAGCAAATTCCACAGAATAACCCCTTGCAGCTTAAAAACTGCAGCACAGAAAATTCTGTTTTTCTGCACTGGAATGAGATATTTACATCTCCATTTTAATATTTATTGTCTATCGAGTAATATGTGGCGTGACGTTTTTTTTGCCGTTTCTTTTCAGCAATTTGAACAAATTGAAAAAGCATGCATTTTTAATGTTTGCTTTGCCGTTTGGTTATCTTAAAAACGCATGCTGATATGTGTATTGCATAGACTGGTGTCCTCTTAGAATTTGTTAAAACGCGTGACATTTCCCTTCCTGCTATTTGGGAATGTTCTCATTAGGTGTTTTTTCAAAATGCATGACCACACAAGCATATGCCGTTTCAAAATGCAACAGTTTTTGAAAAACGCCATATAAAACGCAGCTCAAAACGCAGACAAACGCATAGAAAAAGTCAATAAACGCAAATATGTTGCCGCTTATAAGGATGCCGGCTTAAAAACGGGTTTCAAAACGCAACGTGTGGCACCACTTAAGGCCCCCTTCCACAACTTGCGGTGTGATGCGCTGAACTCGCCATCATCTCCACAGCGAGTGCCTGCTTTGATCGCGGTTGCGAACGCATGCAAATTGGAACGTGAACTGAGCTGCTGAGTTCACTTCCCAGTTTTTGCCAAGCGTGTCAGGACACATTTCAAGTGTGAAGGGGCTCGAGGGTGGTGGTCCACAAGCTACGATTTCCAGGCGCGAAGTGTTGGCACAGCGGGCATTTTAAACGCGTTAAAAAGCATAAGCGGTTTTTCGAAAACGTATCCGTTTTTGTCTGGGTTTTCCCAATTAATCTTTAATTATAAAAACAGCAAATACGGACTAAACGGCCCTAACAAAACCGGAGTTCAAAACGCCACGTGATGCTCCTAGTTAGACCACTACATTGTCCTAGTAATTTGTCAAATTCAAGTGCCTGGGCCTAGTGCCAGCCCATTTTGGACAGTCAGAAAACTGCCCTAAAATTAGCTAAAACCCTTATTGTAGACTGTGGGTTGCCCAGCATTCCAGGAAAATACCTCCAAATACTTCTTTATCTCCCATCTAACCGCAAGTGGTAGCCAAGTGTTTTTGTTTGTCACAAGTAACTTCAGTCTCATTATTCACAGTGTGATCCTGCTGAAACCCAAGAGTTTCATTAAATTAACGCAGTTACACTGAACATTTATTGATCTACTTTGTTCTATTAATTATTTTATGTCACAATGATATGCCCGTTTTTCCCCAGTTTTTCTGGAAATGCAAAAAATTGGCTAAAATAGATTAAAGTTCATTCCCAAATATAAAAAAAGACATGTAAATGTTCCAATCAATGCCAAATTTTATCAACAAAGTGTGAATGAGTGCATCAAAAGGCTAAACAGGACCTAATATGCATTATCAGCAAAAACTACAAATGAAAAAGAAATGGATATATTATTTTCCATGTAATTGCAAAAATAACAAAGCTATAATAAATATTGAATATCTCTTGCCCAAATAATAAAAGGCGAAGTTTCTCTGTGGACCACACGGTTCAAAACGAAGCCCAAAACGTTGCCTGTTGATTCCACTTGCAACTTGTAATTTTTTTTTCCAGCGTTTCCTCTACATTGCGCAGAATATAACCACTAGGAAGGACAACCTGTCCCTGCCAGATAACAAGCCCCCTCTAATGCTTTCTTGTAGGGGAAAAATATAAAAAATCATGGAAGTGACAATTGGAAAACACAAAACTGAAAGAGAGTGGACTCCTAAGAGGGTTTTAATTTCTGGACAGAATGTACCTCCTGTACTGTAAGGTCTGGTCTATTACAGTTTATCACAATTTTAGGCAATGTGACATAACGAGACTGCTGTGTCTCTAAGCGATATTTCCCCCCTATATAGGGGGCTCCGTGTACACCTGTAAAGTGCCAGAACAAGCCCTGGCATTATCAGCCCCTGCTCTCGTTATTCCCATACGAATGTCCTGGCAGTTCCACTCCTGATACCTTGCACCCGCCCAATGACCTATAAAACAGTAGAAGAGAATAGCCCTACAGTACAAGCAACCGGAGAAGACGGAGCGGTGCCGCAATGCTTCCAGGAATCAGCACACTGGTCCGGCTGATCTATCCAGTTGAGATCTAACTGACAGGTTAGGGGGAAGTTAGACCATGACAATATTACCAAACAATGCCAGCCTGTGTGGTGCCCAGCACAAAGGGCAGTTTACCAGGCCGTTCGGTGCCCCCTACTCACACACTTCCTCACGATGAATTCTGTATACGGTCCCTAGTCGACATCTCACAATTTCAGAAAGATTTTATGACCTGAATGCGAAGATACCACAGACAGTGGTTGAGCAGGATACACCTGACTGTCAGCGCACCGGTGAGAATGGCAGCTCATGAGGGACAATGAGGAGTCACAGCTACCTTGACTGCCCCCTACTAAAAGAGACTTGTTTTTTTTCTTCTTTGTTTTGTTACGCCAGCCAATGAGTAGCGAGGGCGGGAGTGCACAGCACGTACTGTTTTCCTTGCTCCTGTCCGCCTCCTCACCTCCTTCGTTAGACGCTGCTACTTTGTTTTTACGTGGCTAGAGGGTGAGGCGCTTAATGGGCTACTTACCCTTTAGTGGTGGTCTGGATGTGAAAATTACATGTTGTGTGCTCCACTACGTGCATACAGATTTGAAGTTGCGGGAACTGTGCACATACAAACCCTATTTTCCTCAACCATTTTCCAATATTTATAAGTATAACACAAAAGATTTGTTGCATCATCTGTGCTTATAAATCCATTTCCTCTTGGGTTTCCCAAATACTGACTATATGCTCCAATTGTAAACCTGGCACGACTGAATTTAGATAAAGTGTTATGAATCGACCCGTTCCACAACAGTGAGCAAACTTACATAATGCTGCATCTGTGCATGATGTAAGATCCTTTATCATTTCCCTGGAACGGCCCATTGCCTGAGGATAAACGCTGTTTATGGGTTGTTAAGGAAGTTTTTGCACCCTGGTTTCGGACGCATCTTGACTACTGTCCCAGGGAGCATCTGCCATGAGGCGAGATGAAAATCTCGCCTAGGGCGCAGAATGCGGGCCTCTTAAAAGCGGCCATTTGCGCCCTCCAATGTGGGGCGATTCGGCAGCGCAATCTGCGCCGAATCTCCTCCCAGAAATCGCACCGGTTCTCTTTAAGAAAAAGTGATGCGATTTACATGCGGAGCGACACAGGCCTTTCCAGCTGCTGGCTCGCTCTGTACAAGATGCAGTGACACAGGGCCCGCGTAATGATGGCGTCACCCCGCTGTGGTCACTCAGTGTAGCCGCGGCTGCAGAAGCAACGCGGGGAGAACGCGTAACGCCGCCCCATATGGGACACCTGCCACGAGGGCAAGTATAGCCTTTATTATTTTTTTCTATTATCTTTCCAATACAATTATTCAATGCCCTAGCATATATTAGGTCTTTTTCCTGGCGCGATTTTGCCTGCTGTAACGCGGGGGGGGGGGGGGCTTTCTATAATTATAGTGAGGCCAGATTTCTTTTTTTACTTGGGGAGGCTGTTGGTAACATTTTAATAGGGCCAGATCCCCATTTTAAACATGGGGGGAGCTGTAATAATATTATAGGGCCAGATTGGTTTCTTTCTAGCGGGGGTTGTAAAATATATCTTTATATGGTGCGCCATATTCTGGTTTATTCTGGGGGGCCGTATATATTAAATGGGGGACCATACTCTGTTATTATCCGGGTCTCTGGGGGGCTGTATATATTATATGGGGGCCATATTGTTTATTTAGATTCGTGGGGCTGTAGATATATTTCTATGGGGGGCCCTGTATATCTTTATATGGGGGACATACTCTGTTTTATTCTTTGTGGGGCTGGTATATATTTTATATCCCCCCCCCCCCGGGGCCAGTATTGGTTTATTTGGAGCGGGACGGGTGGCTGATATATTTATATGAGGGCCCCTTCTTATTGTCCTGGGGAGACGGGGGGGTTGTAATATTTTATATGGGGCCGGAGTACTGTTTATACTGTCCCACATGTAACAAATAAAGAGTGCGGATATTAGTTATCGATACAAATTGACTTGCATCTGGGGGAATCTGATTAATAAATTTATGGGTGTTGTATATTGGAATTGGTGGTGTGCACAATGCTATATTCCAGTAGACTATATATATATATATATTATATATATATGAAGGATGGTTTTATAGCAAATGTGGATATGTGCGTCGTTGTGTTGGAGGGGTATAGTCTTTCGGAGCACAAATGTGTTATCCGATGAAAACTTTATACTGTAAGTGACTGTTATTTAGGGACGCCGGGTGGAGAATGTGCCCGGAGCTAGATATCTGGCCATAATTCACCTGGTGATACTAATGCGATTGGAGAACCTGGAATAAAGTCCTCCCGCTGATGGAAGAGATATTCATCTATAAGGTACTAGATGCCACTAAGCTCCCAGAACCTGTAGTCAGTCCACACATGTCAGGGAAGCTAGAAGTCGTCCCTTGTGACTGTTCGCCATCTTAGATACAGAGGCCATTCCCCTGAACCTTTGTCAAGTAATGTCATGATTCAAACTTCATTTTACTGAAACTGTTTGCTAGCCTTGTCCAGCTAATAACCCTTTGACATTAATGAGAAGCCGTCTGTCCTTGCTATATTATAGATTCGTGGAAGTCCACTTATTCTATTTCTGCCTCAGCCATTATAAACAATAATCTGTGACTACAAGGTCTCTGAAACTGCAGCCACAATTATTTTTTTTTTTTCCCCAGAATGTCTGATGACCCACATACTTTACAATACTATCTCACGGCTACTTTCTGTCTGTGATATTATGATTTTGAGATTAAAACGGGGAGAAATTCTTTTCATACACTAAGAGAATTGACGATGTCCTTAGTTTTGGTGTTAAAGTTTTATGGAAGATACCCACCCCAACCCCCCCCTCACATTACAAAAGTCAAGAGGTGAGTTTGGGGCCCCCTGCCATAAAAATCCCTATCCAATGGGTCTGTCCAAGGATTATAAAGAGTAAGGGGAGGCTTTTCGTATGGCCGACGTCATGCTCTTGAGTGATCTGGAGGTCCGGGCCTTGCAAAGCCTTTATTTCTATGCCAGGGTCCCCCTACTTCACTTGTAAAAGTTTGCTTGCCTGTCCCAAGGGAGCGGGGACAAGAGCTACCCACATGACCATTCAGCCAGCAAGCCCCCCTTCACGTCCCTCTCCTTCGAAACGCTACGTGGTTTTCTTGTTGCTTTTTCTGGGGGTTTTTGCTGAATGGTGCACATTATTAGAAATAATCAACAATTGCTGACAGGCTAGTCTAGCTAAAAAAAACACCTTGTGAAAGTTTGTTGATTTCCTTTAAATAGCTACCTTGGTCTCACATTTGGGATGTTGTTCTCTGCTTGCCAACTCTTTCCCCTTTGTCCATAAGGCCACTTTTCAACCTTGCGTTGCAGATCACGTCAGAGTTTGATCAGGGGGTAGCCAAAGGGTTGAGTCAGTCATTGAAAAACTGACAATTTTATCAGAGTTTTCAATCGTTTTTCAGGCCCCATTTTCAATGCGTGTTTTCCCACGCACAAGTAACGTGCCATGAAAGGACTCACCACCTGAGGTCTATCTTTTATATGGCCAATCGCAGCATTAAAAAAAGCCTGCACTTCGCAATAGAACTTGCATGTGTTCTCAGAAACGCAATGAATTTTGATGCATCCCATGACTTGCATGGTCGTTTTTCACAATGCCGTTGACCTGCAAAAGAAAGAGCATGCAATGACAAAAAATGCAAGCCGAAAAGCTGTTGATAAATGGGACAGCGTGCAATGCAAGGTCTGCAGACTCATTTGAATGTGGATAATAACACCCATTCACAACAGGTTCTTTACTTTTGTTTCTTGGGAATAATGTTGACATTCCGACCAAAGCATGTTTTCACCTCTCTGACGGAACACAAACCTACTCCTTCCTGGAGGGTATGATGGCGACATCCTATCTTTTTCTACTTGCGTATAATGTTTTGTACAGCAGGAACAAGGCAACTTCATCCAAGTTTCGGTAATGCACCCAAGGGATGAACCAAATCATGCAAGTCCACAGATCTCTTCCTATATTGGCTGATTTTTATTTAGACTTTGCCCATGATTTTTATACAAATAAGTAGTGTTTTAGATGCACCTTTAAATACATCCATAATTGTGTCCTGTTAATTAACTACAAATTTCCAGAAACTCTTAAAAGATATGAAATCAAGGCCGGCTCAGGTTTAAGAAGGACCTTGGGCGACCTACGCCTTAGTGGGCCCCTATCATAAATGACGTCCCGGCACCACTGTCTCCACGCCCCCCCCCCACTCGCAGATAGCAACACTCTACCCTATCCCCAGTAGCCTACACCATATTCCACCATTAAGCCACAACTGATACCCCCTTAAACCCTGGTAAGCCACACTGTTCCCTCTTCCAATCGCGACACAATAACCCCCTCAGTGCCACACTGGCTCCTCTCCACAGTAGCGACATCTCCCCCTACCCCAGGTACCAATCATCAACTTCCCAGTAGCCATACTGCCCTCCATATACCCAGTACAAGCCACGACTTTGTTTTTTCCTCCCAGTAGCCACACTGCCCGCTACCCCTCCCCATAAGCCCCACACTGTTTTGTCTCCCTTACCAGAGACACATTACACCCCCCACTCTGGGAAAAAAAAAGAAAATTCCTCACATTTCCACAACTTCCCGAAGCCAGCGCAGCACTCCTGCCTTCTCTCTTTCAGCAACGCGCACGCCTGGTACGCACCAGCCCGAACCGGCACATGTGTATTTGTGATGAATCTCATGTGTTGTATCGGTTGTAGAACCTTCGATGCCCAACCGGGCTGCCGGTTTGGGTGAGCGAGAAAGGTCAGTTTGCCACTGGTGCCCTCTATGCTGCGCTCCAAAACAAATGCGCATAGGGCCAGATAACAAAGAGGAGCCGGAGTGCATCATTTCTTGCAGTGTCTTAAAGTGACACTGGTAACTAATTTGATCAGGGGCCCTAAACTTTTTTACAACGCCAAAGTTGAGCCGCTTAGCGCCTTTGAGTACTGGCATTTGCCCATGTACGGCAGGTGCCTGGAGTCAGGCCTTGTATGACATTATTAATGTGGGTCCCCCAAATTTTTAAAGGCGAACCGTGTCAGAGAATGTGAGATGTCAGAGATTGGTTTGAAAAAAGCCTCAATTTGCATATCACAAAACGTCTGTAATTAAGGTACATGCCCACTGGCCAGCCTAATTTAGGTGATATTGGAGGACTTTGTAAACCCCATTATCGCAGGCATGTTAGTCCAGGGGGTAAAATAAACTGCGGTAACAGGTCGTCTTTAAAGGCCTAGCCTCTTAATGTATGCCTAAACTTTAATTCTATTTTTACATAAATTCCTCACACAGTCTAAAAGTGCCTTAAAGGGGTATCCGGCTGTTAAAATTACTTAGGGAGCCGGTCCCCCCTGGGGTGGGTAGTTAAAACCATAATAAACATGCGATATCTACCTCCTTCCCGCCACCGATGTCCCGCACCATGGCTCCCCTTTGATCCGTGCCCCTGTTTTGTTTACAGGACGGCACAGAAGCCCCACAACAGGAGCGTCAGGTCCCACTATTGTGGCACGGCTCCTCCAGCACCCGTCCTATCTCTCAGCACTGTAAGCGTGTGAGATGTGTCGGATGGGGCCTTGCCATACTCTTTGTCGTCCTTTGGCATTTATAGGAAACGGTTTATTCACAGCCGATAGTCAAGAAAAACATAAAATAGGTCTAGAATAGTGTAAATGTCAAACCCCTGTGTTTCACTGTACATGTATACTGTTTTTCCATACCTCTGTAATATGCATTGCACCTTTTGCTTCAATTGCGCCAACTTGATGAGTTTCTTTTTCTTTGTCATAAGACACGTTTACTAATTTATTAACAAAGAAAAACTGAACATACCACATGCGTCCATAAGTATCTTCACCTTTTCTTGGTAGTGAAGTATAAGCACCTGTTTGAGCCAGTACAGTCATAGGCTTCTTAGGAAACATGCTAATAAAGTTTTTTCACACCTGGAATTTAGAGATCCTCTGAACAATTTTTCATTGCAGACCCTCTCCAGTGTTCCCTCAAGTTGGAAAATTGGTTAAACGTTGGTGGAAAGCTCCTCCGTTGCGCCGGCCCCGCTCCAGTGGACGCTACTTCTCACTGAGCTTCCCGCTCCAGTTCCCAGACTAGGAGGTACTTCAGCGGTTTAAAGGGCCCAGCGCACAGTGTTATTGGCGCTGGCCACTTCCAGGTCCATATTTAATCCGGCGGCCTCCCATCATTCCCTGCTGGATCTTCAAGCCATTCATCTTCAAGCCTGCGTTCCTGTCCTGTTGCCATCCGTTCTTGTGTTTTTGATCCATGTGGCAGCACCTGTGTTTCCTGACGTGAGTCCTAGTGTGACTTCCTGTGCGTTCTCTTGCTGTCACCCCGGGTACAGACTGTCTCTCCTGCATTACTACCTTGGCTGCCACCGCAACCGCAAGCTAGTCGAACTGTGGAACGACTGGTGGTACATCCTGCTTTGCGCGGAGCTCTGGTGAAGACCAGGTGCCACTTAGACTCAGTCCCAGGTTCGGCTAGTACCATCTATCCCGGTCCTTGAGGGTCCCACAGACGTCCTCGTCATGGCCAGTGTAGGGAAGAGTTGTGGTCATCCTAATTTTTCCATTTAAGGATTATGGAGGCCCCCTGTGCTCTAAGGAACATTGGGGCACATTTACTAAAGTTTTGTGCCGTTTTCTGGTGAAAAAAGCTTGCACAGGTATTCAAGAAGTGTCCGTGCCGTTATTGTGTCCCCACACAACCCTTTTTGTGGCGCAGTGTCTAGCCACCATGCGACACAAATTAGGCCGATCGAGCGACAGGTCAGACCGAGCTCCGTATTTAACATGCAAAGTTTGTTGCCATGTTTACATGTAAAGGTGCACACAAAAAAGTTGGTGAACTTTGTCGGGCCAGTGGCAGGAAAGCGAAGATTCATGATTTCTGGCATATGTTCTTACTGAAATCGGTCCCGCACCCAGCCATACACACAGACAGAGCCCTTTTAGTGCAGTTTTTCCGACTTTTCTTAGTAAGTATTCCCCTTGAGTCTGCGATTCTTTGTACCTTGGCCAGATCTGTGGCTTGCCACAATTCTGTCCTCTGAGCTCCTTGGGCAGTTCCTTGGACCTCATGATTGTCATGAGCTCCCTCAATGCAGTGTGAGGTCTTATATTGACAGGTTTACTGCCTTACAGAAAGAGTATAACAGGAGTCCTAACATCTGAATGAGGATCAGAATAATTGGACAGCAGGTGAGTTAAGTATGAGTGTCCCCAGCAAAGGTTTTTATTATTGGCAAAAATCACTACATTTCTGTTTTTTCTGTCAATTTTGTGTGTAGAGTGTAAATTATTGAGCAAAACAAAGTACTTTGTGTTCTTTACCCACACAGCTCAGTATTACCAGCACCAATACTATATTCATTACACACACAGCTGAGTTATTACCAACACCTACTGTATCTATTAACCACACAGCTCTGTATTACAGCACCGTACTGTCTCTATTACCCACACAGCTCCTGGTATTACCAGCACCAATACTGATCCATTACCCACACAGCTCTGTATACAGCACAATACTGTATCCATTACCCACACAGCTCTGTATTACCAACACAATAATGTCTCTATAACCACACAGCTCTGTATTACCACGCACAATACTGTTAATCCATACCCACCCAGCTCTGTATTACCAGCACCAATACGGTATCCATTACCCACACAACTCTGTATTACCAACACCAATACTGTATCTATAACCACACAGCTCTGTATTACCAGCCACCAATACTGTATCCATTACCCACACAGCTCTGTATTCCCAGCACCAATACTGTATCCATTACTCACACAGCTTGTATTACCAGCACAATACTGTATCTATTACCTACACAGCTCTGTATTACCACACCCCATACTGTATCCATTACCCACACAGCTCTGGTATTATCAGCACCAATACTGTTATCCATTACCCACACAGCTCTGTAATACCAGCACCATACTGTATTCATTAATCACACGCTCTGTATTACCAGCACCAATACTGTATCCATTACCCACACAGCTTCTGGCCATCCTGGAAAAGATAGATCAATGTCCACAAGCATGTATTCATCGTCCCCTTTTTGGTAGCCGGATAAATCCATCTAAAGTTCTCGTAAGTCATACGTGGCTTGGGTGTCACCATCTGTGGGGTCTTTACCACCTTACCCGGGTTGTGGCGGGGGCAGACTATACAGGCTTTCACTAGTCTAGGACAGGGGTAGTAATGCCCAGGGCACAACCATTGGCCGGTTTATGAGCGCTAGCATTGCATTTTGGATGTGTGTTGTCCATGGGCTATTTGACTGCTGGGTACAGGGCTCTGGGCAGACAACATCCTCCTCCCCGCAATCCTGTCCATCAGCACTCTGGCCCCAGCTTTCCTCCACACCTCCTTCTCATCTGATGACACTCAAGCCCACCAGGGACTGGGTTCCATCAGACAGAGCTCTGTCAACCACATACTTGCCCTGGCTTGTGGGGTTGGCAATTTTTTGTGTCTCTTTACTTTTATATCCCCACCTTTTTGTGACGTAAGAGAAAATCCATGTGCCATGCTTAAAGGGGGTCCCTTGCAGTGGTGCGGGAAATCTCTAGCCTTCCATATGGGTCCATATTCGTGTTACACCCAAGATACACCTAGGCTGGTACAGTGGTTGTCCTTTTACCTTCCGCCGGTTGTAGAGCTCCTTTAGAGCCATCAACTCAACCTCCTGTGCAGACCGACGTGGAGGGAGTGTGTTTCTGCTTTAGTACCTCATGTGTGCCACTAATCACTGCAATATCCAGTGTAGCACGTTGTCTGTAGACCTGGAGCCATCTACAAAAAGAAATTAACATCTGGGTTAAGCACTCAAACATGGAGTCTGGGGACCCCTCTCTTCTCCGTTCTGAATTCTTGTAAGGCTGGCAACAGAATGGCAGGATTCAGAGTTGTGCACCTTGTCAGTGTGACGTTCTGGGGCATCAGGAGTGTACACGGGAGTCTGAGCTGTCTGGCCATGCTCAGATGCTTGGCTGTACTTGGGGTGAGGACACTATGTAAGATATGTGGGTTTGCAATGTGACTGGGTTGATCAGGATCACTCACTGTACTTGTCGTGCGAAGTGCTAATTGTTGCTAGCTCTGACACATAGGGGCTTCCCCACTACCGAGTCTAGTATCCGGGCTGAATATTAGACATCTGGGAGGCCACCATGTTTCCTGAACTAGGACAACTGTGGGGTGGCCTAGATACTCAGTGCAAAAACAAACAAAAGGTTTGTGTAGTGGGGTGTACCTAGGGCGGGGGCAGACAGGATTGACAGCCTAAGGACGTGCAATGCCATCAATTGCCTTGACTGTTCAGGACAATGGTAGTGGATCCATCTGTACCACTGAGGATGATGATGTAACCGACACATGGACCGGAGTTTAAGTGGCAACCTGGTTTTCTCCAAAGGCCACCGCCAAAGCAGATTGGACTTTTGCTGGTACCCACCCGTTTGTCCATAGACGCACTTTGTCCGTGGTGCCAGCCATA
This sequence comes from Engystomops pustulosus, assembly GCA_019512145.1. NCBI lineage: Eukaryota > Metazoa > Chordata > Amphibia > Anura > Leptodactylidae > Engystomops > Engystomops pustulosus. The sequence continues at coordinate 179,861,273 of CM033642.1, read as the reverse complement.
CGAAGTACGAATCGTAAGGCAAGGTCGTGGTTGGGGACAGGTGGGAGGTGGAGACAAGACAGCAAGGATCAAGGTCAGAACGGGTAGCGCAGGTGCGAGTTCCGAACGCAATTGAGGTCCACAACTGCAAATCAGGATAATAGCACGAGGGCATCAGGAACAGCTTTCTCTAAGGCTATGAGGCCACAAAGATCTCGAAGGGGTTACAGGAAGGGGCTGGATTTCAGCAGGGCAGGCAGAGGCAATTATCAGCCGCGGCATTGCAGAGACCGCCCTGGAGCGAAAAAGGGTGAGTTTGCGTTCAGGCTGGCTGGAGCATACGGAAGTACACAGGTATGCCGCGACCCGCGCATATGGGTTGCAGGGGCATCCATGACTTGACTAAGGCAAATGAGGAAGAGGCAATGCAGTCATGAAGGGGCTGCTTCAGGCTGGAGGCAGACCTTTAATCCCAGCAATATTAATCATCACTGGGCTAACCAGGGGAGGAGCCAGTTTCATTTTTACACAAAAAGTTTTTTGGAACTTCATTTCCTCACTCTGTCATAAAGGGAACCTGTCACCAGCTTTTATAAAGCCCTTATAAACTAACAAATGTACCTTTATATGGCCCAATTGCATTGTGCTCTGGTGGTTGGTCCTTTGATTTGCCAAATTGCCCAACCATAGCACCTGCAATTAGCCATATAAGGTACATTTTGTAGTTTATAAGGGCTAAAGCTGGTATCATATTATCATCTTTTCTACGTTGAAAAAAAGACACATTGTTCCATCAAGTTCAACCAAGGAAGGGAAGGGATTGGATGAGGGAAGAGATCTTTAGAAAACAATTCTAATATAACATCTATAGCCATCAATCTTATTAAGATGTAAAAAGCCATCAAGACCTTCTTGAAGCTCTTGCTGCCGCTGCTGTTACCAGCGCTGAGGCAGGCCTATTCCACGATTTGACCAGTTCTTATGTAAAAAAACCCTGTCGCCCTTCTGGTGATTAAACCTTGATTTTCTACAGATGGAGAAAGTGTCCCTCGTCTTTTGATTGATTTAATCTGGGAAATACTATATTTTTTGTAGGACCATTCATATATTTATAGAAATTAATAATGTCCCCTTGGTAGTCGCTCTTTTCCAGACTAAATATGTCTAGTTGTTCTAATTTTTCCTCATAAACTGAGACCCTCCGACACCTTTATCATTTTGTGGCTCTTGTGTTGAACCCTCTCCAGCTCCAGGGCATCCATTTTATGGAACGGAGCCCAGAAACTGGATATTTATAGTTGAGGCTGACACAATGCCTTCTACAGTGGTAATATTACATAATCCCTATCATGAGAGTCATACCACTGTTTGATACATGACAAGAACCTACAGGCTTTAGAGACCAGCTGATGGAACATGGCACTGTTTATTTCATTCTATATTACTAGTTAACCAGCCGGTGCTTCTCAACAAGGGACTCTTCCACTGGATTGCCTGTGGGGTTATAGCCCCCAGGTGCATAAACCTTACATTTATTCACATTGAACCTCATTTGCCAATGGCTGACCAACACACTCAGTTTGTCCAAGTCAACCCTGCAGCCTAGAACCTCCATAGACTGTATACACTACACAGCTTAATGTCATCTGCAAAAATAGACACAGTGCTATTAATTCTACCTCTTTGTCATTAATTATAAATTAAATAATAGTGGGCCAAGCACAGAACCCTGGGGTAACACCACTCCTAACTGGGACATTCTGAGTAGGAATCATTGACCGCAACTCGCTGATGCGATCCTTCAGCAGTTTTCAATCCATTTGACAAAAAATTCCTGCCAAACTAATACACCTTATTTACCCATTGAGCGTCTAGGACAGTGTTAAATGCCTTTTTAAAGTCCAAGACACCAATATCCACAGCAGCTCCTCCATCCAGGCAGCTCACTCTTCATAGAAGCAAATCAGGTTAGTCGACAACGTCTATCCTTAGGAAACCCATGCCTGGCTGTTCATGTATTATACTATTGATGTCATCATACTCCAGTATATGTTTACAACGCTTCCCATATTTCCCCACATGGAAGTTAAAGGGGTATCCCATCTGGCATTTACATTTAATTAAATGCATTTGCCTTATGTAAACATTTCTTCAATTGGATGTTATTAAAAAAAATGTTCCTGTGTGAAGATACTTTCCATAAATGAAGTTATTCCTGTCCCCTTAGAACGAGAATGACTTTCTCGGTATACGACACTCATTAAACTCCCTGGGCAGTGGCCAGACGTGCGCTCTATAGAGTCCTGCCAAACCACCAGGATTCAGCAATCATTACCACAGGACGGCTGTGCGACATGTAGTAACTCCCGGACATTTTATATACAATAACCTTTTGTTTCTTTGTGCACTCAATCTATCAGATGTGGTCGTATCTTAGGAAGCTATCTCGTTTCTAAGGGACAACATGGTTACATTTATGAGAAATTATCTTCACACAGGAACATTTTTTTTAATAACATCCAATTGAACTAATGTTTATATATGGAAGATTAATGAAACTGAATGTAAGTGCCCAGATGAGAATACCCCTTTAAGCTTACAGGCTTGTAATTGCCTGGCAAAGTTCTATAGCCTTTTTAAAATGTTGGCACAACATTTGCCTTGCGCCAGTCACTTGGCTCCACACTAGACATTATGGAATCCCTGAAGATTTTAAATAGTGGTATATCAATAACAGAACTGAGTTCTTTAACCCCTTATCACCCACACTAGTTTTCTCACGATAACTGATTATAACTTCGGAACGCTTTAAAATATCCAGGTGATTTGGAGATTGCTTTCTTGTGACACATTGTACTTCATGTTAGTTACAAAATTTAAGTGATGAGTTTTGCGTTTCGTTCTAAAAAAAAGTGAAAATTTGGCAAAAGTTTGTAAAAATTCTTCATTTTCCAAGTTTGAAATGTTCTGCTTTTTTAGACAGAAAGTAAAACTACCCAAAAAGCTTGATAATTAACATTTATGGAATGTCTGCTTTATGTTGGGATGATATTTTATGCGTCCTCTCATTTTTCTAGGATGTTATGAGGTGCAGAACTTTAGGTACCATTTTTCAAATTTTCATGAAAATTGCCAAAACTCACATTTTGAGGGACAACTCAGCTTTCAAGTGACTTGGAAAGGCCTAAATAATAGTAAAACCCCATAAATTATAATAAGTTCACCCCTTAACGTATGTAAAGCAACTTCTATTAAGTCTATTAACCCTTTAAGTGTTTCACATGGGTTAAAACAATATGGACCTGCGATTTAGAAACTTTTTGATTTTTTGGGGAAAATACATTCATTTAGGCCAAAACTGACAGTTTCATAATAAATTAAATGATGAAACACTCTGCAACGTTCGATGCCCAATTTCTCCCGAGTGTACTGATATCCGATATATGGTGGTAAACTGCTGTATGAGCGCACGGCCCGGCAGAACAGAAGCTGCGCTATTCACAGCAGATTTGTATTGTCACATTGTACAAGCTATAAATTTTTATTTTTTTTGCTAATGCAAACATATGACGGCTTATTATGTACGGGATGAGATACAATGTATAGATAATTCATTTTGGGAGTCTAAAGCTTATTCATGAGATTTTATTAACTATTTCAAGGGGGACACAAACAAAATCATCAATTTTTATTTAGGATTTTTAGCATTTTTTCCCCTGCACACCGTAACGTAAAAATAATATTATATCTATATTCTCTGGTTCACTACGATTACGGTGATACCTCATTTATATAGTTTTTTTTTTCTTTGCTCAATTTTACTGACCAAAACCAATTTTGGAGAAATTGGATTGTTTTTACTTTTGACAAATTTTCAGGGCCAAAACTTTTGTATTTTTCTATTGTCTGATGTGGTTGAGGGCTTATTTTTTTCAAAAATTTTTTGTGATGGTGTTTGATGAAAAATTGTATATTACGGGAAGTTTTTTGTGTTTTTTTTTACGTTGTTCACCGAGGTTCAATATTGATTTAGATTTATTGTACAGATTAATACGGACGTGGTGATACCAGATATGTATATTTTTTTGTGTTTTATATACTTTATTTGCATTTTATGTGTAACTGGGGAAATTATGGGACTTTTATTTTATTTAATCATATTATAAAATGACTTCATCTTTTTTTTCACTTTTTTACATTATCTACTTCTTGGCTTGAACAAGCGTTCATCCGATCGCTTGTTCAAGCTTTTACACTGCAATACACTTGTATTGCATTGGTTTTGCTCAGGAAAATTGAGCAAAACCAATATTGGAGAAAATCGCATTGTTTTTACTATTGACAAATTTTTAGGGCCATAACTTCTGTATTTTTCGGTTGTCAGATCTGGTTGAGGGCTTATTTTTTGCGAAAAGAGTTGTTCTTTTCAGTCATATCATATTAGGGAACGAGACTTTTTTTGATCACTTTTTAAAACATTTTTAGTGTTTAGTGTTTGATGAAAAATTGTATATTACGGGAAGTTTTTCGAGTTTTTTTTTTACGTCGTTTACCGAGCGCGTTTAATATTGGACATTATTGTACAGATTAATACGGACATGGTGATACCAAATATGTACGTGTTTTTGTGTTTTATATACTAAATTTGCATTTTATGTGTAACTGGGGAGATTATGGAATTCTTATTTTATTTATTTAATTATATTCTAAAATGACTAAATCTTTTTTTTTTAACTTTTTTACATTTTCTACTTCTTGGCTTGATCAAGCGATCATCCGATCGCTTGTTCAAGCCCTTACACTGCAATGCACTTGTATTGCAGTGTATAGTGTTATTAACTGAGCATGCTCACTTACAAACAGCCGGGTCCTGCCAGGAGGCGGAACCCGGCACAGAGAGGAGCCGACAGCCTCGGGTCACTTGTCGGAACCCAGGGCTGAGGCAGGAGAGATCGGATCCCCCGGTAAGCACACCGGGGGGGTCCGATCCACGGGGGACACACTTGCACGCCGCGGTCAAGCATGTAAGGGGTTAAACACCCGGGATCGTAAGATCACAGCCAGACACCAGCACTTGCAGTACCCGATGTCCCGAAATCTTCTTCTGACGTGCCGCCGTAGAAAGGCGTAGGCGTCAGAAGAAGTACCCTTAATGACTGCCGTAAAAAGCTGATACGGCGGTCATTAAGGGGTTAAACCCCTTCCCGATGCGCATACAGCAGCAAAGGTGTACCGTTAACCCCATCGATCGGTGCTAGCACCGATCGCGGGTGTTTTCCTGCTGATCTTCACTGGCAAAGCTCCCGGCGGCTTCAAAAAGATGGTGGCGCTCCCCGTGATGTCATCGGGAAGCGATGAGTCTTACGAAGACCCGAGGCTGTCTAGTTTTAACCCATTCATTACAATGTGCTAATTGCACATTGTAACAAATGAGGAGGAAAATCCCCATATAGTGCCATGCTGTATGGCAGTATATGAATAAGATCGTCGATACAAACCTATGGTTAAAGTACCTAGGGATTCTAAAAAAAGTAAAAGTAAAATAAAAAAAGTTAAAAAAAAATTATAACAAAAAAATTTCTACATCCCCCCTTTTCCCTGAGAACCTGATATAAATATAATAAAACGTAACAATCAAAACACATTAGGTATCGCCGATAGACAAATGCCTGACTACTAAAAATATATAAACGTTTTTCACTGCTTTAACCCACACACGGCACGGAAAATAGCGCCCCAAATTGAAAAGGGCCTTTTTGCCATTTTGAAAAATAAAAACTATTATAAAAGTGATCAACGTCGCCAGTCCTCAAGGATAGTCATGGAATCGCAACATTAAAAGTCTCAAAAATGACACTACAACACACTCCACCAAAGTATGAAAAAGCTTATTGGCGCAGAAAATGTGCAAAATAACAAAAATACTTTTGTACAGGAGGTTTAAATTTTGTAAATGTATATGAAAAATCATTATAGAATCATACAAATTTGGGTATCCCACGTATCGTACAGACCCAAAGAATAAATTGACCATGTCATTTGGCGGGACATAGTGAAAGCTGTAAAACCAGAGCCCAAAGAAAAAGCTTGCAAAGCTTTTTCATTTCACCATTTTACCACTGCATTTGGAATTTTTTTCTGCTTCCCAGTCAAAAACGCATAGAATATTAAATACCACCACTATGATGTCAATTTGTTATCTCAGAGAAAGACGAAATAAGCACCAGAGCCTTATGTGGAGAACAAAAAAAATCTGTAGGGGATTTTTGTAGTTGGTTGCCGAATAAAACGAAGTGAAAAAACAAAGAGCCAGAGTCTGAGGGGTTAAGAACTTGCGGCGTGTCCACCATATGGTCCAGGAGCCTTCTATTTTTGCAGTATTTTCATGAGCTTGATTAGATCATGCTTACATTCGCCATTCAGTATAACAGGAGCATGAACCACGCAATACATTGGCCCTGTCTTATCTTTGTAATTTGGCTGATTTTATTTCCTTACACAGATTTTGGTTTAAGTGTTTTGGTAAGTACTGAAAGCCTCAGGGACCCATCATATTTATTTTATAAAAAAAACCCTCTTTATCATTAATTGTCCTTTAAGCTGTACCTGTAAGCAACGCGGGTGTTAATCTAGAGATAGTCTATTACATGTTCCCTTGGAATAAAATTTAGAAGTCAGGACCACCGGATAGATTGAATTCCTCCCATTTAACATTAGTATCATCACATGGCAGTATTTTGGTTCCAATTCTATATCCGTACGTGCATGCCCTGAATTTTTTTGAATTAGCTTCTTAAAATTCCATGTTGTAGATTTACCATTGTCTAAGAATCGTTTTCCCTCGCATCAAGTCTTTACAGGTATTCAAGTAGTATGGCTGGACAGTACCTAAATCTGGTAATTCGATGTAATAACAAGTAGATTACTTCAGGTTCTCACAGTGTTGTCACTGGACTGCGATGTTCACGGGATCCCATGTTCCACTTGGCGGTATGCACGGGGCTTGTGTGAGTCCATGTTCTCCAGATGAACAGACGTCGAGGATCGCAGCCCTTTGTGTGGTTCCGCTTATACTCCGTGTGGTCCGTATAGGAAAGAAAGGGATACGGAAAAAATAGTGTGCAGAAGCAGAGCTTCTATTTTAGTGAAAAAAAGTTTTAATAATTATACTCACAAAAGTAGAGATACAACAACTAGGCCTTCAAACATAGATTGTGGGCATTCGGCGTCAATACCGCACTCGAGTTTCGACAGTAGCGGCTTCCTTCCGGGTGGGCCGTTCGTGTCACAAGTTAGAGATTGTGTATAGTTACCTATCCACACACACCCTTCTTAAAGGGGAATAAGACAATTCCTAATACCTGTGTAAACACCATTTTCTGGAATTTCTTTAACCATTCATGTTGTAAGTGGTCACAATGCAACAATATTACTACACAACACCCTTCCTTAAAGGGGAGAGATAATTACATCATACTCGTGTAATACCATTTCGAATTTTAACCATGATGGTAAAGTTTCAAAGCAAATATATTAAAAAGTGTCGCGCAGCTATATTAATTAACAATAGTGGCAACAGACAACAAAAATTAAAAATATATAAATGAGGAAAAACTTCTGTAATGAAAAACCATTATTTAGTAAGGAAAACACTTAATTTCAAAGCGGCATAAGAACATATGGAGATAGGTTTTTAGTTGGAAAACCAGAAAGATTCTGCGATTATCTTTTTTCTAATCTCTCCTCTCCAATGAGGAGATAGTGTTCTAGAGCCATAAGGCGATTCCCTTTGGGATTCTTATCATGTACCTTTTGCAAAGTGTGTCGGATAGAGAATGGTCATTTTTTCCTTTTTAATATTCTGAATGTTCTCCTATATCGAGTTTTAAGCTGTGCATTACTGTCTGCCAATATATTTCAAAACCGACGGGCATATATCAAATAGATAAACCCTCTAGAGGAGTACAGTGGTAAGATGTTTGATGTTAACACCCTTTTGTTATCAGAAGGATATATTAATTGTGAATGCCTCCTGTGTTTAATTGTGCCTATACTGTCTTACAGCTTACATTCTTGTGAGTGTGATAAAAACCGTGTGGAACATTTCTGATCCCAGTGCATGATTATTACAGACTCTAACTAATTAAATGTGATCTGTTAGATTTTTGTTTCTAACGCGTGAATATTTTGGTTATCTAACAAATGTCCTACAATAGCGATCAGTGTGTAGGATGTGCCAGTGTTTTGTTATGACTACCTAATTTTTTGGTGACATCATCATGTGGATTAGTGATAAATGGAATGGTCAGTTTGTTTCTGTTTTTACCATGCTCTTCCCATGGGTATACATTTTTTCTCTCCTGTGGGGTGTGTAGTCCTCTATATCCTATTCATTCCTCCGTGCTTTTTATAATATCCTTATGCTATAGTTACGTTCTAAAAATCGTCTTCCTCTAATTACGACTGTGTCTTCTTAATCTTTTTCTTTAGTGCAATTCCTTTAATCTTTGTGAATGTCCTTTTGGAATATTTTTCAACCAGGGGGTAAGTGACAACTATTAAATCTATTGAACTGTTACATCAGTCTCTTTTAAAATGGTGTTTGTATCGATTTATTCCTGTCTTTAATCACATTCCAAGTCTAAAAACAAATTTGTCTGAGCACAATATATGAGTAAGAAGGAAGGTTAAAATTCATTATTATTTATATATAGTATAAATTCTTTCTAACACTCTGGGAGGGCCCTGCCATTAAAATACAATACTTCGTACTTCTTGTAAGCAGCTTCGAATTTTTTCTTAGGTATTATTTTAAACTACAACCATCCTCCAGGTTGCCATATACAAATTGGCTAGCAAGGGGCAAATTTAGCCCCCCATTGCCGTGCGTACGTCTGAAGAAAAAGAACATATCATTCACACAAAATAATTTTGATCAGCCGCCAATTTTATAAGATCTATTATACACTCTTTCTGTTCTCCGAATAGTTTAATCTTTCTCATCAGCATTCGGACGTGCGGCTATTCCTGTGTATGTGTGGTACCGTATATAATGATTGAGCAACGTCACATTGCCCATAGTGTCATTTTCATCCTACCATACCCTCTTCCTTATTCAGGCCGGTTTCACGGTCGTCCGGCGTTCCCTGAATCTTTGTGCAACTCACAGGGCCGCCATCCGAGCCGGTCCGCGCATTTACATGACTTTCATCATTTACGGCGTTCCTAGTACCCTGCACACATGTGCCAACTCATTAGTGCGTCGTGCGTCTTCCTCCCTTGCTGTTGTCTTGTTCGGCGCCGTGACGGCCTGGATGTGTGTACACGCCGACAAAACTTCCGCGCTACGCGTCGGGCTGAAGACCCGAGGCTGTCTAGTTTTAACCCATTCATTACAATGTGCTAATTGCACATTGTAACAAATGAGGAGGAAAATCCCCATATAGTGCCATGCTGTATGGCAGTATATGATAAGATCGATCAGACAACCTATGGTTAAAGTACCTTAAGGATTCTAAAAAATAGTAAAAGTAAAAATAAAAAAAGTTAAAAAAAAAATTATAACAAAAAAAAATTTAAATCACCCCCCTTTCCCTAGAACTGATATAAATATTAATAAACAGTAACAATCATAAACACATTAGGTATCGCCGCATCTGAAAATGCCTGATCTATAAAAATATAATAACGTTTTTCACTGCGTTTAACCCCACAACGGAAAATAGCGCCCCAAAATTGAAAATGGCACTTTTTTGCCATTTTGAAAAATATAAAAGATTTTTTATAAAAAGTGATCAAAAGGTCGCACAGTCCTAAAAAGGATAGCAATGAAAACGCCATTAAAAGTCTCAAAAAATGACACTACACACAGCTCCACCAAAGTATGAAAAAGTTATTGGCGCCAGAAAATGGCAAAATAAAAAAAATATTTTGTACAGGAGGTTCTAATTTTGTAAATGTATGATGAAAAAATTATAGAATCATGACACAATTTGGGTATCCACGTACATCGTACAGACCCAACAGAATAAAATGACCATGTCATTTGGCGGAATTAGTGAAAGCTGTAAAATCCAAGCCCCACAAGAAAATTTGCAAAGGCGTTTTGTTCATTCACCATTTTCACACTGCATTTGGAATTTTTTTCTGCTTCCCAGTACAACGCATAGAATATTAAATACCCCACTATGATGTCAATTGTTAGTCATCAGAGAAAGAGAAATAAGCACCAGAGCCTTTCTGTGGAGCACCAAAAAAATATAGGATTTTTGAGTGTTGCGAATAAAACGAAGTGACAAATAACAAAGAGCCAGGTCTGAGGGGTTAAGAACGCGGCGTGTCCATACTGGTCCAGAGCCTTCTATTTTTGCAGTATGTTCATTGAGCTTTGATTAGATCATGCGTACATCGCCATTCTAGTAATTTATACAGGAGTGCATGAACCCGCAATCATTGGCCCTGTCTTACATTTTGTAATGGCTGATTTTATTTCCTTACACAGATTTTGGTAACGTGTTTGGTAAGTATGAAAGCCTCAGGTGACCCATATATTTATGTTTATAAAAAAACCCTCTTTTTCATTTTAAATTGTCCTTTTAACTGTACCTGTAAGCACGCGGGTGATTAATCTAGATAGTCTATACATGTTCCCCTTGGAATAAAATTTAGAAGTCAGAGACCCGGATTGATTGAATTTCCTCCCTATTTAACATTAGTTATCAACATGGCAGTATTTTGGTTCCCAATTCTATATCCGTAGTTGCACCGCCCTGAATTTTTTCTGGAATTAGTTTCTAAAAATTCCAATGTTGTAGATTTTACCACATTGTCTAAGAATCGTTTCCCTCGATCAAGTCTTTACAGGTATTCAAGTATATGTGTTGGACAGTTACCTTAAATCTGGTAAGTTCGATGTAATAACAAGGTAGATTAACCTTCAGGTTCTCACAGTGTGTCACTGCGTCTGCGATGTTCACGGATCCCATGTCACTTGCGGTATGCACGGGGGCTGTGTGAGGTCCATTCTCCAGATGAAACGTCGAGGATCGCAGCCCTTTGTTGGTTCCGTGTATACTCCGTAGTGGTCCGTTATAGGAAAGAAAGGGATACGGAAAAAATAGTGTCAAGCAGAGCTCTATTTAGTGAAGAAAAGTGTTTTAATATTATACTTGCACAAAAGTAGATAGATACAACAACTAGGTCCTTCAACATAGATTGTGGGCAGCTTCGGCGTCAATACCGACTCGAGTTTCGCCAGTTAGCGGCTTCTTCCGGGTGGGCCGTCGTGCCACAAGTTAGAGATTTTGTTTATATTACCTATAAAACACCCTTCCTTAAAGGGAAGAAGACATATTCTAATACCTGTGTAAACAACCATTTTCTGGCAATTTCTTACCATTCATGTGTCAAGTGTCACATGCACAATATACTACACACACTTCCTTAAAGGGGGAGAGATAATTACTCTTACTCTGTGTAAACCCAGTTTCGAATTCTCTAACATGATGGTAAAGTTCAAAGCAAAATATATTAATAAAGTGTCGTGCAGCTATATTATATATACAATAGTGGCAAACAGACAAAAAAATTAAATATAAAATGTAGGAAAAACTTCTGTAATGAAAAACCATTATTTAGTTAAGGAAAACACTTATATTCTCAAAGCGGCATAGAACATATTAGATAGGTTTTTAGTTGGAAAACAGAAAGATTTCTCGGATTATCTTTTTTTCTAATCCTCTCCTTCCAATGAGGAGATATGTTCTATAGCCATAAGATGCGACTCCCTTTGGGATTCTATCATGACTTTTGCAAAGTGTGCGGATAGAGAATGGTCAGTTTTTCCTTTTTAATATTCTGAAATGTCTCCTATAGAGTTTTAAGCTGTCTTACTGTCCTGCCAATATATTGTCAAAAACCGCACGGGCATATGATCAATGATAAACCCCAGAGGAGTACAGTGGTAAGATGTTTGATGTTGAACACCTTTTGTTATCACAGGTATATTAAATTGATGAATGCCTCCTGTGTTTAATTGCCTATACTGTCTTACAAGCTTACATTCTGTGCAGTGATAAAAAACCGTGTGGAGGACATTTCTGATCAAGTGCATGATTATTAGACTCTACTAATTAGATGTGATCCTTTAGATTTTTTGTTTAACGGGAACATTTTGGTTATCTAATCAAATGTCCTACAATAGGATCAGTGTTGAGGATGTGCCAGTGTTTTGTTATGACTCCATATTTTGGTGACATCATCAGCTGTGATTAGTGATAAATGGAATGGTCAGTTTGTGTTCTGTTTTTCCCATTGCTCTTCCCATGGTATCATTTTTTCTCCCTGTGGTGTGTGTAGTCCCTCTATATCCTATTCATCCTCCGTGCTTTTTATTAAATCCTTATGCTATAGTTAGTTCTAAAAATCGTCTTCCTCATAATTGCTGTGTCGTTTTATCTTTTTCTTAGTGCATTTCGTTTAATTCTTTTGAATGTCCTTTTGGAATATTTTCAACCAGGGGGTAAGTGACAACTATGTAAATCTATGTAACTGTTACATCGTCTCTTTTAAATGGTGTTTGTATCGATTTCTTTCCTTCTTTAATCACATTCCAAGTCTAAAAACAAATTTGTCTGCTACTAATATAGAGTAAGAAGGAAGGTTAAAATCATTATATTTATATATAGTATAAATTCTTCTACACTCTGGGAGGGCCCTGCCATAAAATTACAATACATTCGGTACTCTTGTTAGCAGCTTTCGAATTTTTCTCAAGGGATTATTATTAAACTACAACCATCCTCCAGTTGCCATATACAAATTGGCCATAGCAGGGGCAAATTTAGCCCCCCATTTGCCGTGCGTACGTCTGAAAGAAAGAAGAACATATATTACACAGAAATAATTTTGATAAGCCCCAATATTTATGAAGATCTATTATAACTCTTTCTGTTCTCCAGAATAGTTTATCTTCCAGCATTCGGACGTTGCGGCATTCCTGTTGTATGTGTGGATACGTATATAATGCATGAAGAACGTCACACTGCCAGTGGTTTTCATCCTACCATACCCTCTTCCTTATTCAGGCCGGTTTCACGGTCGTCCGGCGTTCCCTGAATCTTTGTGCAACTCACAGGGCCGCCATCCGAGCCGGTCCGCGCATTTACATGACTTTCATCATTTACGGCGTTCCTAGTACCCTGCACACATGTGCCAACTCATTAGTGCGTCGTGCGTCTTCCTCCCTTGCTGTTGTCTTGTTCGGCGCCGTGACGGCCTGGATGTGTGTACACGCCGACAAAACTTCCGCGCTACGCGTCGGGCTAACGGAAAATAGCGCCCAAAATTGAAAATGGCACTTTTTTGCCATTTTGAAAAATATAAAAAAAATTTATAAAAAGTGATCAAAAGGTCGCACAGTCCTAAAAAGGATAGCAATGAAAACGCCATTAAAAGTCTCAAAAAATGACACTACACACAGCTCCACCAAAGTATGAAAAAGTTATTGGCGCCAGAAAATGGCAAAATAAAAAAAAACTTTTTGTACAGGAGGTTTTAATTTTTGTAAATGTATGAAAACATTATAGAATCTATACAAATTTGGTATCCACGTAATCGTACAGACCCAAAGAATAAATTAGACATGTCATTTGTGGCGCATAGTGAAAGCTGTAAAATCCAAGCCCACAAGAAAACGTTGCAAATGCGTTTTTTCACCATTTTCACTGCATTTGGAATTTTTTTCTGCTTCCCAGTACACGGCATAGAATATTAAATACCACCACTATGATGTGCAATTTGTTACGCAGAAAATATTATATGTAGCTGTTGTTTAAAAAGGGTGTGAGGCGGATGTATGTAGCTGTGTTACTGGGGTGGAGGGCTGTATGTAGATGTGTTAACTGGGGATGATGGCGGCTGATGTAGCTGTGTTAACTTGGGGTTGAGGTGGATGTATGTAGCTGGTTAACTGGGTGGGCGAGGTGGCTGTATGTGTAGCTGTCGATGGGGGTTGAGGCGGCGGAATGTAAGCTGTGTATTGGGGATGAGGCGGCGGTTTTAGGGTTTAGCGGTGTTATGGGGGGCGAGGCGGCTGATTTAGGCTGTGTGTTAATGGGGGTGAGGCGGCTGTTATTGTGTAGCTGTGTTACTGGGGGAGGAGGTGGCTTGTTCTGAAGCTGTGTTACTGGGGGCGAGGCGGGGTATGTTAGCTGGGGTTTACTGGGGGCGAGGCGGCTGTAATGTTAGCGTGGTACTGGTGATGAAGCGGCTGTATGAGCTGTGTTACTGGGGGAGGAGGCAGCTGGTAGGTAGCTGTGTACTGGGGGCGAGGACGGCTGTATGTTAGCTTTGTTGTTAACGGGGGCGAGGCGGCTCGTATGTAGCTGTGTTACTGGGGGGTGAGGCGGCTGTATGTAGCTGTGTACGGGGGCGAGGTAGGGTGGCTGTATGTAAGCTGTGTTACTGGGGGTTGAGCGGCTGTAGTAGCTGTGTTTACTGTGGGCCGGAGGGGGGCGGGTGGGCTGTAGTAAGCTGTTGGTTATGGGGATGAAGCAAGCTGTATGTAGCGGTGTTACTGGGGGCGAGCGGTGTATGTAGCTGTGTTACTGGGGTTTGAGGGCGGCTTGTGATGTAGCTGTGTGAATGGGGTTGAAGCGGCTGTTATGTAGCTGTGTTTTACTGGGGTGAGGCGGGCTGTATGTAGCGTGTCAACAAGTGGGATAGGGAAAGTGAGCAGCGAGGACGTGGTATGGCATGCTACAAATCAATGGGGGGCCACCAGATTGCGCCAGGGGCCCCCCACCAACCTTAATTCCGGGGGCCATGCCACGGCAACCAATACTCTATCTATTTTTTACCGACACAGCTTCTAAAATTTACCGCACCAATTACTGTATCTATTACCTACGCAGCTCGTATTACCAGAACCACAATTACTGTACTCCCATATCTAATAGCTCTGTATTACAGGCAACCACCACCTAATCCCATTCCTTCACAAGATCTGTAGTATCAACTCCACCACTGTATCTATTAACCTACAGAGGTCTCGTTATTAACAGCACCACCCTTGTATTGTATACGTTACACAGCTTCTGTATTACCAGCACCCCCAAATTACTGTATTCAATTACCCAACACAGCTCGTGTTTTACCAGGCCATAGCACCAATTACTGTTAATCCAGTACCCAAACAGCTCTGTATTACCAGCACCAATACTGTATCCATTACCATCCACAGCTCTGTATTACCAGCCACCAATACTGTTATCTATTCCCACAAAGTCTGATTACCAGCACCATAACACTGTATCCATTACCCCACACAGGCTCTGAGGATATCAAATCTTCTCTAAAAGACGCCAATATTGTTCACAGGCGGCCATCTTGTTTCAAGCCAGTTTTTCCAAACCTGTTTTCCACTCTCAGCCATCTCAATGGTTTTCAGACACCACTTTGTAGGTTTTGTTTAGACATCAGATTTGTATCGAACTCTTTGTCTTTCTCTTGCCAGGGCTCCTTTGCCTGAAGGATCTTGTATTTGGACTGCCTGAGGGAGGGTCTCACAAAATTTAGTAATAAAAGTTCCTTTCAATTGAGAAGTAATTGATTTTCGCAAACAGCAAAAACGAAAACATATAGTTCATTTGGGGAAAACCGCTTAGGGAGGTTGACTGGTATAATTTCCAAGGCTAACCTATAGCATTTAAAGGTTGGACTTATGGGACTTGGTCTGTTTCCAACTATATACAATGTGATTTCAGTATTTTTATCACTCTTTCATGTTACCCTCTGCAAAGAAATTTTATGGTTTATATACACGGACTGTACGCACTAAATAAAAGTGTGGATTTGCTGTGCACCTTATGACCCAACCTATCGGGAGGCATAGTACACAAAAATAATTTGTAGATCACCTTACATTTGTCTTTAATTATAGAAGGAAAGCCCCTTAGATAAAAATTGGTAACAGGGAAACGAGTGGGTGGGCCCCTACTAAAAGTGGAAACCATTTGACCAGTGACCTCCGCAGAGAAATCGGATGGGCCAGTGGCCCAAGGAAAATTTGGGACAAAGAGGGCGCGCCAGGGTAAGATTTATTGTTCTTGGGGACTGTCACTTCCTTTCACTGGACTTGCATAGAATTGGGTAAGGTTCATTGTCTTGTGTGATATAATTTGTACTTTGCTTTAAATTGTTTTTCATTATTAGTTCGCTCAACATAATTTGTGGGCAAAGAACCACTGTAAGGTGATGGGACAGGTCACTGATGACTGGACAGGTCACAGTGCCGTCGTTCACAAGTTACTGTCTGACATTAGTGGTGGGGGGTGTCCATAGATAGAGATTCAAAGTTTTGTGGGGAAACCTGCCCTGGCCAGGTAGGCATACACTCTTTGGGAATCTTAACCGCTCGTGTGGGGCACCAGTCCCCAGAAGACAACTGTGTTGTGTGTGTATCTGGTATGTAGAAATGAGGGAAAAAGTGTAAGTAGACATTGATGGAGTGTGGAGGCAAAAGCCGCATTGTTTGATGGAAAAACGCAGGTGGATGGAAAAGACAAAAGGTGGGAGTTTGAAGGGACAGTGAACCTGGTTGGTGTTAGGTCAGTCTGAAGGACAGTGGGACTTGATGTTACAGTTCCATTGGGAGGTCTTCAGGGGCTCGTATTCTTTGGGGTCAGTAAATCATGGTAGTCAGTCTCCTGTGTGGAACAACCCTTTGGTCTGTGGGGAACAGGTTCCTTTGGGGACAGCATTGGCTGTTGGGACACTTATGGGGATGGGTAGTAAAAACATAGTAAGGGAATGAGGGCACTGGGGACCCAGGAAGGCGGACTCAGTTAGTAGTGAGTTTGAAGATTTTGATATCTAAAATGATTCCCGAATGTAATTAAAGTTGGGAAATTAGAAATCAAGGTTTAGCTGTTGAAAACACATACCACTTGCCAAATGAGAATGAAAAACAGTTAAGGGAAAGCACCAACAGCCAGGATTCAATGGGGGTGGCTCAAAAAATGCAGGGAGGAGGAAAAACATTACGAAAAGGTGGGACTGCCCACACCCCTAGGAAACAGAGACAGAGAGGGGTGGTAAACCGGACGAAGGACCTCAGAAGGGCAAAAACATCCCCAAACAGGGGCCTGCCCTAGGTGGAGGGGCCCCTGCCTTTTGTAGGACCCGGGGACAAACCCTGGTCCCCCAACCCCCTGTTCCAGGCCGTGTCACCACATCTGTCCACAGCAACAGGCGAGCAGGTACTTGATTTCGAAACTAAACGGGGAGTTAGTTGACTTTTGTGTAGGAACATTACTGTTAAAGAAAAACCGACGGAAAACTGTCTGAACCTTATCAGAATGCCAAAAAGAGGAAACACAGAAAAGCAGCCAGGTTTTGGAGGACCAGACAAACAGCGAGTGACCAGAATTCAAGAAGATGAAGTCCAAAGCATCGTGTAGCTAACAGAATTGGAAAAGGGCAGTGACTGTGGGGAGAATTGACTTTAAAAAACATGTGGTAAAAATAGTTTCAGATCCTTTTGTATTACTTTTGGAGCTTGTAGTCCGCGTTAAGCAGACTTTGGGGGGCCTCTGTGAGCTGGGCGTTATTATGTTATCTGTTTATTGTTCTTATCTTGTGCGGAACGGTGTAGGCCTGAAAGTTGATGGAGGGATATGCAGTGTGGCCCTCGCTCATTGCCACCTAACGTCACTCAAAAAGTACCAATTGTCCTCAAACATTGAAAAAACTACAGGGGAGCTTGCTCATTTTGGTTGTGTTCCAAGTGGGCTGTGAACAGAGGGAGCTGGTGAACAAGTGGGATTTTGTGTGTGCCTAAGAGTGGAATCTGTAGTTTGGGGTGAGTAGTTGTGGATGAGTAGTAGATAAGTGCACAAGTTTAACTATTTTTTTTCCTTCTTTGTGAGTTGCTAAATGGGAGGAGGGGATTAGTTTGCACAGGTGAAAATTAATAAGTATCTGAAAAAGGTTTTTATTTTTCACACATCCAATTAGCTCTTGGGCTATAAGACCAACCTTTACTATTATCTGATTAAACTATATTGCAACTAGTTTGTTGATTGTAGCCATCCAAATTACCTCAGTGCTGTTAAGGGCTCTCCTCTCATACTGCTTGATAAGCCTTTTAGAATCTGTTATGCTGTTTTACACTGTTTTCTGGTGGTTTCCTGTGAGAGGAGGAGCTTGCTTTGGCTACTGCTTACAGGGAAGAGGTTCATGTTCATGAATGCAGCAGAGCTGGGTGTGATTGCAGATGTTCTCCGCACCAGGAATAGTTGAGTTCAGATTTCCTGTCTATATCAGGTCACTCATCCAGTATTTTGTGATTCTACAGGAAAATTTAAATTATGTCTGCTATGCTCTTCTAGCGATACTTCCCACCAACCCTTGTCATCGGAGTATCAAGCTTCCTGTCCAGATAAGATATTAGTCCTTAGTGCTTCCACAACGCACAGGCTGATGTAATGGGTTGTACTAATGATTTCTACCACTTATACCTGTTGCCGCTCCTCACAGGCGAAGCTTATTTTTACGATCACCTCCGCGGGTTTAATGGGCTTGGGAGTGTTTCTATTGCCACAAAAACTGAATATGTTTGGTAAAAACCTTATGGGAATCCTGAAAATCTTTGAATGGGCCGGGATTTTACTTTCCGGGTGCTTGTTATATTTATTTGGGATGGCCTGCCCGTTATATGGTTTCCCGCTAAGGCAGGAATATAGGCTGCGGGGAACAGCAAGTGATAACGGGAGGACTAAACTTCATAAATTTAATGGGAGTGGGGGGATCTTCTTCATCTGTGAAGGGGAGGGACATGTTTATCACTTTCTGCAGGCTAAGTTTATGGTGAATTGCAGGCTTGTAGAAGATCTCACACGAGATTTTGATGCATTGTTGGACTTGTAATTTCGTTACCAAATGTGGAGGATTTGTCCCAAAATTGTCAGTCGTTCGGGGGAAAAAACCCCTTGTTTTTGTGGGGGGAAGCAATTCATAAACATAATTATTTTCCTCTTTAACTGTAAAAAAAAGCAAAAAAAAACAGGGTGGTAAAATCAAAATATAAAAAACAAGATTTTGGAAACTAAAGATAAGGGATAGTTGTTCGCAGTGACGGCGCAATGAGAGAAGGAAGGAATGGGGGACGAGTTCCAGTTTCCTTCTAGTCACAAATTTGTTTTCTAAGAAGCTTTTCCCTTCTGCATCAAACGTCTTCAGGTATTCCCCAGGTAATTGGGGGGGACAAGTACCTTAATCTGGTAAGCGAGGTAATAACAAAGAGGTAAGATCATAAGGTTCTCCATGTGTTCACTGGGCTCTGCGAGTTCAACGGATTCCCATGTTTTACACTTGCGGGTATGCAGCGGGCGGATGTTGGGAGTTAACTATTTTCCCTCCAGATGGAAACAAACTCGATCGCAGCCATTTTGGTTCCGCTTTTTAACTCAGTAGTGGTCCGTATAGGAAAGAAAAGGGGGGATACGGAAAAAATTAGTGCAGCAGAGCTTCTATTTAAGTGAAGAAAATGTTTTTTATAATTATTTACTTCACAAAAAGTAGATTAAAAAAACGGCCTTAAAAAAATAGGATTGTGGTTGGCACGTTCGGCGTCAATTTACCCGATCCGAGTTTGGCCAGTAGCGGCTTTCTTCCGCGGTGGGGCCGTCGTTGCACAAGTTAGGGATTTTTTATAGTACCTATTACTCACCCTTCTTTTAAAGGGGAAGAGACATATTTACTCATTACTCGGTGTGGTTTTACCTATACCACCCACCCTTCCTTAAAAGGGAGGAGGGGGACCTATATATACATATACTCTGTGTAAACCATTTCGGATTTTCTATACCATTATGTGTAAAGTGTTTCAAATGCAAAAGATACCACCACCCTTCCTAAAGGGAAGAGGACATTAATTTACTATATAACTCTGTGTAGTTACCTATACCACACCATTTCTTAAAAGGGGAAGAGACCAGATTTTACTAATATATCTGTGTAAACAAACCATTTTCGGGAATTTATATTTTACATTATGGTGTGTAAAGTGTCAAATGCAAAATATATTTAATAAAAAGTGTTCAGTGCAAATATATTATACAATAGGGCAAAAACAGACAAAAAATTAATTATATAAAATTGTAGAAAATAACTTCTTGTTAATGAAAAAAAACCCTTTAGTAAAAGGAACACTTAATTTCAAAGTCGGAACTTAAGAACATATGGAGATAGGTTTGTAGTTGGAAAATTCCAGAAGGGATTCTCGCTGAGTATCTTTTTCTATAATGTCCTTTATCTCTTCCAATGAGGAGATTATGTGTCTATAGCCATAAAAGGGCGATTCCATTTGGGATTTTATCATGACTTTTTGCAAACGTGTGCGGATAGGAGAAATGGTTCAGTTTTTCCTTTTTTAATATTTCTGGAGATGTCCAGGGGGATTATGGAAAGAAAAAAAACAGAGGGAGAAATCAAATATAGAACTATAGTTACATTTATCAAAGAGGCTCTCATCAAAACACTGTCTAGCGATTTGATTATAGAATACGATCGATCAGATGAACCATTTAATAGATACACACTATAACGAGGAAGATAACCATAACCATTCAATAGACATAATGACAATAACTATTCCGGAGACCCGATATGAAAAATCATAAATACACAACGAAAGAAATAAATATGAGTATGATGAAAATATAAAACATCAGGGACAACAGTTTACCCCATATGGGAGAGAGACATATAAGAAAATCAGAATAAGAATTTGGAGGCAATACAGATACAATGTTTACCACTAATAATAGATATACCCCCTAACCAGGACTGAAGATAGGCAGCCAGTCCCTACACATGCCAATCACTCGAATGAACCCAAAAAATTTTCCACACCAACGGAGAGGAAAATGGCCCAAATATTGAGACTACAAGAAATCACCATAGAAGTCCAGCCAGGAGAGAGAAACAAATCCACCACCAATAAAACGGAAACTAGAAAGTTAGAAGAGGAAGGAAGTAAGAAAAAATGGAAGTAAATGTCTTAGCTCCAAGGACCGAAGACAAATAGACCATGGACAAGGGGATCTTTAACCTTAAAGTAAAAAAACCCTCTCTACCGCACACGTTAGCCTCCTTTCAAAAAGTTTTAAAGTATATCCTGACAGGAAAATGACAAATTTTGAAGTATTCTAGACATTCACAATTTGTAAGATCTATAAATCATGAAAAAATATTTTCTAATGCAGCCGTACAACCGTTAGAACAAAACACCAAAACATCTAAACAGTGGTCTAAAAGAAAAAATCTACTTTCGATTCAGACTTTCAGGGGTAACGATTGTATAACACCTTTTAAGAAATTGTCACAGAGGAGTTGGAAAAAAATTCCACTGCAAACTAATCCACACCCTAACCTACCAATAGGACGGCAAACACTAAAAGACCTTCAGAAGGATCAACAATAGTGATGATTAACCGGTCCATAAGGGGGGGGGTGGTTAAATAGGGATAAGGCGGTAGGGTACTATATGGATGAAATGATTAGGTTCTATCAGATACAAAACACATACCATAAATAAAAAACAATCAAACAGAGACCTCTAGAAAAGAACTGGTAGTCATTCTAGCTAGAGCCTAAAGAAAAGGGGGATTATACAAGATAGGGAATAAATTTACTAAATCAAAATTTCCAAAAGATTCCTACATCTATTTTTGACAAAATTACACAAGAACAAAGAAACCCCACCAGGACGGCCCATAGTAGCCGCATGATTCCATATACAGCAAGACCTCCAGAAATGGTAGTAAGTTTCTCCAACCGTATATACGTAGTACAGCCGCTTTTTTAAAGATCAGGGACCCTTCGGGAAAAAATTAATAATGTTAGTGTAGATGAAAATACAATCTTATGCAATTGTGACGTTGCTTATCATTATATACGGTATCCAACACATACACGCGAATAGCCGCACTCCGAATGCTTAGAGAAGATGAAACTATTCGGAGAACAGAAAGATGTGTATAATAGATCTTCATAAAATTGGGGTATCAAAATTATTTCTGGTGTAATGATATGTTCTTCTTTCTTTCAGACGTCGGCACGGCAAATGGGGGGCTAAATTTGCCCCCTGCTAGCCAATTTGTATATGGCACCTGGGAGGATGGTTGTATTTAATAATAATACCTCGAAAAAATTCGAAAGCTGTTACAAGAATACGAGAGGTATTGTATTTTAATGGCAGGGCCCCTCCAGAGTTGTGTAGAAAGAATTTATACTTATATATAAATATAATGAATTTTAACCTCTCTTACTCTAATTGTGCTCGACAAATATGTTGGTTTTTTAGACTTGAATTGATTAAAGAAGGAAATAAATCATACAAAACCTATTTTAAAGAAGAGGAACGAATGTAACAGGTTCAATAGATTTACTAGTTGTCACTTACCCCCTGGTTGAAATATTCCAAAAGGACATTCCAAAGATTAAAAGAAATGCACTAAAGAAAAAGATAAGAACAAGACCAGTCGAAATTATCGAGGAGAGATTTTTAGAACGTAAACTATAGCATAAGGATATTGAAAAAGCACGGAGGAAGAATTAGGAATAGAGGGGACTATCACACAACATGGCGAGAGAAAAAATGTATACCCCATGGGAAGAGCATGGGAAAAACAGAACACAAACTGGACCTTCCATTTATCACTAATCCAGCTATGATCACACAAAAAATAGGTCATAACAAAACACTGCACATCCTACAACACTGATCCTATTGTAGGACATTTGATTAGATGAACCAAAATTTCCGTAAAACAAAAAATCTAAAAGATCACCTTATTATTAGAGTCTGTAATAATCATGCACTGGGATCAGAAATGTCCCCACACGGTTTTTAATCACGACTCACAAATGTAAAGCTTGTAGACAGTATAGGCCAATTAAACACAGGAGGCATTCATCAATTATATATCCTGCTGATAACAAAAGACGTGTTAACATCAAACATCTTACCACTGTGATCCTCGGGGTTATCATTTGATATATGCCCGTCGGTTTGACAATATATTTGGCAGACAGTATGCAAGCTTAAAACTCTATAGGAGACCATTTCAGAAATATTAAAAAGGAAAATGACCATTCTCTATCCGACACACTTTGCAAAAGTCATGATAAGAATCCCAAAGGGGATCGCTTTATGGCTTAGAACACATATCTCCTCATTGGAAGGAGAGATTAGAAAAAAAGATAATCCGACGATAATCTTTCTGGTTTTTCCAACTAAAAACACTATCTCCATATGTTCTATATGCCGCTTTGAAATAAGGTTTTCCTTAACTAAATAATGGTTTTTCATTACAGAAGTTTTTCCTCATTTATTATATTTTTAATTTTTTGTCTGTTGCCCTATGTATAATTAATATATGCGCGCACTTTATTAATATATTTTGCATTTGACACTTTACCATAATTGTAGAGAATCGAAACTGGTATTACACGAGATAGATGTAATATAGTCTCTCCCCCTTTAAGGAAGGTGTGGTATAATATTGCATTTGACCACTTTGACAACATAGAATGGTTAAGAAATGCAGAAAATGTTTTACCAGTATTAGGGAACTATGTCTACTTCCCTTTAAGAAGTGGTGTTATAGGTAATATAACAAAATCCTAACTTGTGACGACGGCCCACCCCGGAAGGAAGCCGCTAACTGGCGAAACTCGAGTAGGGTATTGACGCCGAAGCTGCCCACAATCTATTTGATAGGCCTGTTTGTTAATCATCCTTTTGTGCAGTATAATTATTAAAACCTTTTTTTCACTAAAATAGAGCTCTGCTCTGCACACTATTTTTTCCGTATCCCTTTCTTTCCTATAACGGGACCACACGGATAAGCGGAACACACAAAGGGCTGGCGATCCCGAGTTCATCTGGAGACATGGACTCCACAGCCCGCCCGCTGCATACCGCCAAGTTGGACATGGGATCCCGTGAACATCGCGAGTCGCAGTGACAACCTGTGAGAACCTGATAATCTTACATTGTTATTACATGCGAATTACCAGATTTAAGGTACTGTCCGCCATCTACATTGAATACTGAAGACGTGATCGAGGAAACGACTTCTTAGACAATGTGGTAAATCTACACATTGGAATTTTTAGAATACTAATTTCAAACAAATTCAGGGCGGTGCAACTACGGATATAGAATTGGGAACCAAAATACTGCCATGTGTGATAATAATGTTAAATGGGAGGAATTCAATCAATCCGTGGTCACTACTTCTAAATTTATTCCAAGGGGAACATGGTAATAGACTATCTCTAGAATACACCCCGCGTTGCTTACAGGTACAAGGCTTAAAGGACAATTAAATGATGAAAGAGGGTTTTTTTTATAAAATCATAAATATATGGGTCACCTGAGGCTTTCATACTTACCAAACACTACCAAAATCTGTGTAGGAAATAAAATCAGCCAAATTACAAAAGAAAGACAGGTGCCAATGTATTCGGTCATGCACTCCTGTATAATTACTAGAATGGCGATGTACGCATGATCTAATCAAAGCTCAATGAAATACTGCAAATAGAAGGCTCTGGACCAATGGTTCGACACGCCGAGTTCTTAACCCCTCAGACTCTGGTCTTTTTTGTTTGTCACTTCAACGTTTTATTCGGCCATAACTTCAAAAATCCCTACATTTTTTGTTTCCACATAAGGCTCTGGGCTTATGTAGCGCAGCTCCATCCCAAGATCCAACTAACATAGTTTTAAGACTGGACACCTTTCAATTCTACTACTATTCACTGCCTTCGCATACAATCGTCCCCTGCCCATGAGACCTGAAGTTGCAATCATAGCACCATTTCCGTAAAAACTATTAAAAATAGAACCCCGATGCTATCCTTATTCCTAGGTTACATATCAAAACGACCCGCCTGCTTTGAAAATTCAATTTGTTTCAAAGAAACTCTTCTGGCCCCCAGGCCCATTTGTGTGGGGAGGAGCCGAGAGACAGGGCTTGGACAGTCGAAATCTTCGCCTGGCAAGTGGACCCGCGCAGCTCCATCCCAATATTAGGTAGGCACAAACTCCGAGGCAAACAAAACCATGCCTGCTGCCCCTGCTGTTTCCTGTCCTTTTGCCTCCACTATCCTTCACGATCGTCCACCATGTCTCATTTCCACTCTCTATACCCCATATGCTGGAAGTACGAGATGATAATGCAGCCCATATCCCTTATCAAACGAGCTGTTGTCAGGCATGAATTTTCAGGTGTTTCACCAGATACATAGTGGGAACTCGGTCTTCTGTTCCCGCCATGTCTGAGACCTGAATTTGCAATCAAGCAGCGCAAGATGAATGCCCCATACTGTCCGCCTCTTAATCATGGAATGAGTCGTCGCCATGGCTGCCTCCACATGTCGTCCCCTTATCCAAAAGAGCTGTGGTCAGGCTCATTTTTTTCGGGTGTTCAACCAGATACGTTTGGAACTTGTCACTATGTCCGCCACACATGCCTGTGTTATCGCTACATATACCGTCAACCTTTTGTTCAGCATAGGAAATCATTTCAAACCTCCTTTGGTGAAACCTGAGTCCATTTAGGGTATTCGCCTGACACTTCTCTAAGCCTGCCCTGCTTGGCCGGGCTCCGTTCTGCATGTGCCGTCCCCTATAGGGTCAGGGTCAATTATTGGATGTTTTAGATGCTATCTAGCCTCATTCGGGTCACTCTGTCATGGCCATGCTGTTGCCCATAATTTTTGAATAATTGTGCGATTAAAGCAGCCTCAGAGGCATCCCTGCCATGCTGCCCCTGCTGTTTTTCCTGTCCATTTCCCGTGGTGTTTTTCCATCCTTTTCGGAGGTTCCCAGGTGTTGGCAAGCTTCCCTTGGGCAGAGCCTTGGTCACCTTGACAAATGCTCGAGTCTCCCATTACTTCAATGGGGCTCGTTATTCGAGACGAGCACTCGAGGCATCTGGAAAAGTTCGTCTCAAATAACGAGTACCCGAGCATTTTACGTGCTGCGCTCATCCTCTATAAGATGTATAATGATTTACACCTTTGAAAAGTTAATGCAGATCTTGAAATTTTCATCGTTTTGTTGTCTCTCTCTCTGACTTTCTTTGTGTCTCTGGTGTTTTTTCCTGATTGTCTCTGTCTCTGTGACTGTTTCTGTCTCTGATTTCTCTGACTGTCTTCTGTCTGTGTCTATATTTTCTCTGTCTTTGACTGTCTGTTCCTGACTGTCTCTGTTAGTGACAGTCTCTGAACATCTCGGTCTCTGCTTGTCTCGAGTGTCTCTGTCTGTCCTCTGTATGGTCTCTGTATCTAACTGTTTTGTGTCTGTGACGGTCTCTGTCGGTCTCTGGCTGTCTGTTTACTCCAGTTTTCTCTACCTGTCCGGGTCTCTGACGGTCTCTGTCTGTCTCTGACTGTCCCTTTCTCCAACTTTCTCTGACCATTTCTGTCTATGAGTGTCTGACTATCCTGTCTATTTTTTTTTCAACACGCTGCTTGTGAATCATTGAGGATACGATGGTATGTATTGGAAACTGCAATCTAAAGGACATTAGGATTATTAATCTTGGTTATTAATATGTGCCCCATTAGCTGGGAAGCAGTTGGCAAGCCTTAACATCACTTGACTTGACGGCCCTCCGCAATAGGACCTGAAAACTGATACTTGGTTCCACCAATGTCCGAGTGCCCTGAGAAACACAGAGAAATTTATTTTTTTAAGTACATAGGCAAAGATTAGGGGTAACAACAACCCTTCCTTCATGAACATTTTCAGGAAGTTTGTAAGTGAGCATGACTATAGAAGTTGGCAAATTCAGATCAAGACAGAAATAACACATAATTTTTCATAAACAGCATCCAGACCTTTCTGAGAAACTATGATGCATTAACCTTTATATTTCTAGTGCCATGGACGGTAATGGAATGACAAAATCAAAAAGTAAGAAAAAACCTGTCTGGGGATAATCTCTTAGCATGATCTAGAGTAATACACAGTAATCACTGTACTTTGGTGTTTGGCCCCTTCTAGAAGGATCCCATTCCTCAACCTTCTATTACACTGGCTGAGAAGATCCCCTACGATATTACTAACCCAACTGTTGGAAAATAGCAGTAGTATTGCACAAGCCAAATGCATCAACAAGATATTCAACTGTCCCTACAGTATTAGTGGAACAGTGTTCCCTTTCATCTCTCCTCTCTGCATAATATTGTACATAGATCGTCTTGGAGGACCACCAGGCACTCATTTTATCGATAATGTTCTGAGCTCATGCATAGTCGATAGCCTAAGTGCCACCATCTTTTTTTCAATAAAAGGAAACCTTCCCCATAGGAGAGTTGTAAGGTCAAATATGCGCCTAGTAAAATGTCTTGATATACTCCTGCATTGCCATCACAGCTCTGGAGGGGGAAGATTAAAAATCATACCCTTGGTATTTAGGAGCCGGCAAGGTTTACAGCACACAATTCCACAGTTGTAAGACCATGCCGGAGGTATGTCATCAGTCCTTCAGATTTCACACTTTCATGTCTGGACATTAGAAATAAATAATGAGGTAAAATTTAGATAATATGTTTTGACCCCATTTACAAGTTTCACCAGGGGTCCAATCAAAGACATTATTATGCAGGATAGCCAAGGAAACCCTAGAAGGATACAGCAGACAAATTACTAAAAACATACGAATCTCAGTCACTTTTTTTTTTTTTTAATTAGGTTCAAATCAGTTTAATTCGACAAAATCTAATCAACAAAGGAGCAACCACCATCAAAGGAAACACAAACAGGCAATGACATGTCGTGGCTCACTTTAAGGGCTTCTATCGCTGTGGCACAAATGTTTACACATGTTTAGAATGTAAAACTACACCATTTACAAGAAGAAACAACTAGGGTAAAATCCTACAACAATGACTTTGAAGTATAAAAAAAGAAATACATATTCTTGAATCTGCAATACATACCTTCTGAGTGCCCAGTCCAATTGCGTATTAAGAATGCACATACGACCGTTAGAAAAGAGAAAGTAAAAGAAATATTAGGCATAATGAAAACCGGTTTTACTCTCATCCCTATCTCTGCAAACTTATGGAAATATCACAATAGAGACCCAATGAACTTTGAATTTTGTGCATTACATAGAGTACCTTAAGACTGGTGAGGGGAACTATATTGGCAAAAATGCCCTCGCAGATTAAAATTTTTGAATTCAGAAATTATAACAATGTCTCAATTGCAGAGATAGAGGTTTTTGTTTTCCTATTGTTTTATGAGTTGTAGGTTGCATAAATTTGTGATTTGTTTTTTTGGGGGGTTTTCTTGATATGTTATTGGCAAACTGAGGGAGCTGAATGCTGTTGTTGCCCCATGCTGCGGGTGTGACCAGGCTGTCCGCTTAACTCTTTCCACTAATATTAAACACCTGAAATTGTTACTGCACCAAAAAATATTACTACATAGCATGTCATGAAACACCTGAAATGATTTCTTAATATTCCCACATACTTTAATGTCGGTAAGTGATATTTTGTAACCATTTGTGATTACCTTCGTCCATGTCTCTTCATAATATATGATATAATAAGCTCATTTCCTATTTTTAATTTTAATTTTATTTTTAATTTTTAAAATGTATTTATTTATTTCCTGTATATTGGTGCGATAAACACTTGGGAGATAAAAATATAAATATTAAGGTATATAAATAAAGAAACACAACTAAGAATACAAATAAGAAAGAACTCAGTATATTTTTATTCATCTATTTTCCACTACAACAAAGAGACTAGACTCGTACCTTTTCTATAATCCAATGTTCCTTTGGCCAAACTATACTGATTAATAACGCAGTACTACAATGGCGTGAATATAGCACAACGTTATCTGAGTATATACCCTTCTTTGAGAAAAAATCCACTTTTCTATGGATATACCTTATGAAATAAGTACATAGAATTGCTTAATTTTTATCGCAAGTGATATTTTTCGCTATCTACCACAGCTTTGTATATTTGTCTATTATGTGATGTATTTTTTGTGTGTTAATTTCTTGTGTGACATTTTTATGGGTTGTATGTTGGATATCCAGGATACTGTTGTTTAATAAAATACCTTTTCATTAAAACAAACATTGTGTACCTTGCTTGCACCTATAAAAGGGTGTTCCTAAACTGCTGCTCTGGACACTTTACTTATACCCTGGTTAGAAACCTCTTCAGACTGGCCCAAAGGTTCACCTTCCAACAAGACAATGACCCTATGCATACAGCTAAAATAACAAAGCTGTCGTTTCAGAAAATTTCTGTGACCATTCTTGACTGTCCCAGCCAGAGCCCTAACCTAAACCGAATTGAGCATCTCTGGAGAGCCTTGAAACTGCTGTCCATTACATTCACCATCCAACCTGAGGGAACTGAAGAGGATCTGCAAGGAAGAATAGCAGAGGATCCCCCAAAAACTTGTTGCACCCTTCCCAAGAAAGACTTTGAGGCTGTCTAGCTCAAAAGGTGCATTCTTTCAATACTTACAAAAGGGACTGAATATTACCATTTAGATATTTCCCTTTTTCTGTTGCATAAACAGGCAAAATAGCTATATAATATATATATATATATAAGAAAAATCCTGAGCACAGCAACTACTGTTTTTAAATGGTAATGTGGGTGCAAGCAGTAAAAGTTCCGTGGCAAACAGTCTTTTGTAAATACGTCCAAAAAAATAGGCAGCACTCCAATGGTTGTAAGGTCAAAACGGGATGGTGAAGCTTTTATTCCATGGCAAACGTTTCAGTGTGTTATCCACCTTTATCAAGCATGTTATAAAGGTGTGATTAAACCCCGAAACGTTGCAATGGAATAAAGCTTCACCCTCACGTTTTTGACTACAACCTTGGATTGCTCCTATTTTTTTGGACTTATATATACATATCTTTCATTTTTGCTGTCAAGATTGGGTGCAGAGTGTACATTATGAGCCTTACCAATTGGGCTTGCAATGAAACAAAGAGCAAAAATGTAAAGGGGTCGAATCTTTCCTTACCACTGTATGATTCTGCCTACTTTCTGGGTGGCATCACCTGAGGACTGTGGTCCTGAAGGAGAAAAAAAAGTTTTCTTATCACCATCATGCCCTTTGTTCACGAGAATAAAAGCTTTTAAAATATGCAAATGAGCCTAGGGCTCTAGGCCCATAGGTTTTTAATGAAGCATGGGAGCCCTGGAGCCCCTCAGGCTCATTGTCATTTGCATACTTTAACATCCTTTGGGCCCTGGTGGTAGATATCTTTAAAAACTCAGACACTTGATATTCCCAGGACTATCCAAATTCAAACAAAGTTTCCTTCGTCACTTTTTTGATGGCACTAGTCAGATACCCCAAGGCGATGAGATCCCCAAACCCGCCACTAAAGCACAGTGGGTGTAAAGCACTCCATGCTCTTACATATGGAGGAATTAAAGGCTAGTGATGAGGGTACGCATACATTTCCATAACATGAGTCCCCTGGATCTCCTTTAAGAACCCAACCGGCCATATAACTTGGCTCAAAGGCTAGTGACCCGAACCCTAAAGCTCTACGCCTGGATATTAGTCAGCTCTGTAACCCCCCCCCGCCCGCCTTTCCACACACATCCCTCTCTACCCTACCCTTGTGTGTCTTGGGTCCTTTTATGTTGTCTGTTGCATGTTTATTGAGTTTATTGTTCATGTTCTCTCCTCGTTCTGGCCTCAGAACAATTTTCCTTTTTGTTATTTTTTCTGTTCCAATACATTGAATCTCATTATGTTCTTAATTGGTCATCTAACATTCACATAATGATACCTCTACTCTTGAATTTGCTTGCACAATGATTATTCAGTCCCATGTGCATATTAAATAAATGTTATGAACCAAAAAAATCAGACACTTGGGCCTGGACCCTGGAGACGGCTGACCTGAAGGAGGAGTTCTGCACTATGTAAACAAGGCCTACAACTGAATTGCCTACGTTATCACCCAAGGAAAATGTAATGGTGGAACACTGGACTCACAAGGACAGTGAAGCCTAAAACTCCAATCCTAACACCGCATGTGGAAAGGAGTAAAAGCGGTGCACCCACTTTTTCCTCCTTTCCCCCGCGCTTCCAGCAGTCATAGCAACCGCATCTCATCTCCATTTCGACTTATAAACCTTGCAATCCGTGCCTGACGGAGGTCTGATTCTACAAAACGCGAAACGGTTGCAAATAATTTTTTTTAGGATTGCTAACTGTTATTCTGGAACCAAGTAAAATTTCTCATTTTTGACCATAAGGATGTCAAGGTTATCTTTTCCCAAATATTTCGAGAACTTGCGTCACATTTTGTTATTAAACCAACTCTATGAAATGTGTAGAGTAGAACATGATAGGTTTAACTTGCACCAGAAATTAAACCTCACAGCGATAAATGTTGTGCAGCAAAAAACTATTGTTGTCTGTCGTTGCACTGGCGCCTGCAACCAAATCTCCCCGTTTTCTCTGGTTTTTGTATCTGTAATAGAATTCTGATTCGACATGGGTGTAGATTTCTACTCCTGTGCAAAAGTACTGTGCTGTAATTCAAAAGATGTCGGAAACGAGTAATTCTGGCATGCCTGTTGGTGCGATGACCATAAAGATTTTTGCAATGGCAGCCAGCCTTAATACAACAGGTCTTTCCCAAAAACTGGTTCTTGCTCTGGCTAAGCTAATCTTTCCCTTACATTCTGCCTGCAGATGTTTGGTATGCCAACTGTATTTTTCAACTGGGTCTGCACTTTCTTTATACAAGGTCATAGACTCAACTGCACCTCATGACTTTGAAATTTTTTCTCTTTGACTGGGTTATAACATTTCTAACCAAGCAATTTACTTACTCAATGTTACATTAATAGTGGCTTCACTCCATACATTCCTGTTTCATTCCATGTTTTTATTGCAATGTAATTTACAGTCAAAATTGTAGTCCCTTATTTGCATATGACTTTGTAAAATATGAACAGTTTGTTCTTACTTTCCTTTTCTGTTTGATTTTTCAATAAACCAAGTGATAAAGAGATTTAGAAATAAGGAAAAAAGGTACAACTATGTGCTTTTTTTAAAGCAACAAGAAATCTACGTTTGTTTTTCCTATCTGCTTGTTGTTTCTAATCTTAATAGAAATTTGGATCAGGTATTAAACATAAAACAACTGATAAGAAAGGAGGAAGAGGAGGAATTCATTGCCACAGGACTGGACCTGAGATATAAAAAGGGGGACTGTGAACTTTCCTTACTACCACAATTGCTGAGCTGTGAAGATATCATAATGAAGTGGTTAATTAATTATGCATTTACCTCCATATTCTGAGGGGCAGTACTGGTGAGTATATTAATGAAAATGTATAATATAATGAGGGACCTCAGATGACGGACTTTTAATAAAAATATCACACAAATTTATACAACTTAGAACACATTACCTGTGTTTTATAGCTGAATTATTTTTACAAATGATTTTCTTACTTGTACTGATCCTGAAACTATCAGCAGCATTCATGAGGTCCTGTTCCCTAGAGGGATATCTAGCTTTTCCACAGGACCATATAAGAATCTTACCAATACACTTTTTGGAATGCAACCATCAGGCCGCATTGCATAAATGTTGTGTTTCCCACTTTCATCATCTAGTGAATATGTTGTATACTCTTTTTGTTTTTTTTGTTTTATTGCAAATTTTATTGTTCTACAAAGTAGTTTTATGAAAAGATTTGTTCTGGAAGCAGCACCAGAAGCAGTGATATATCGTGGGTGAAACTCCATTGTATGACAGCACCTTTTTTTTAAGTTTTCTTCTTCTAAGGGTGGAACATAAGAATACCTTAACATTAAACCCCTAAAGAACTAGCACAGTCAGTTTTTGCTAAACTTTTTCTTGTAAACCTATGTCTGCATACAAACTAAATCAAATGATGTGGACACCTCCAATACTTTTTGACACATAATGACTGTCACATCAATCAGTGTCTTACTGGGAGAATGAGATTCATAGACATTCTACGCGCTTTGAACCTTCTTCCTGGGGGTTTTCAATGACTGATGGGCAGGTCCATAGTTTTTGGTAATAAGACACCAATGTAGTCTTTTTCTCGTTAAGGTCCCATTGAAGAAACTAAAGTCCAATAAGGGAGACCTTTTCAAGGGATAAGGAATCCTTAGGATTTTGTGAATACTCACGTTAAAGACCAGCCATAAAGTACAATCTAAACTTCAAGACCACTATGAGTGGTCCTATGAGCCATGGACTTTGAATGTATGTCTGGTTAAATCCAAGTACTTTTAATGACATCACAAACAACTTTGATCAATATATGTATTTGCGTATTTTTGCGAACTATTACTTTGGTGCGATCGAGCATGGGACGCCTCCACAGACCTTTCTAGTTGCTTTGATACTGGTTCTTTCTTCTAATCTTTGGGTTTCTCTACTTATTGTCAGAGTCACGCTTGCAGTAGGTTATCATTTACTGAAGTATTAATATGTGTTACGTTTTAAATATAGTGTACTGTATAGTGCATGAAATTAATGTTATTTAACAAAACCAGGCCATATTGTGTTGAAAAGAGTACTGGACTTTATAATTTGACACCAATCTTATCTGTTTTTCCATGTTTTTCTGTTCTAAATATCTATTATTATTGCACTTTCTAATTAAAAGCTAAGATATAGGCGTTTTAACAGATTGTGTCCGCATAACACTGCTGTTTCTTATACTCGGTGTATTTTTGTTGTCACCAGCAAATCATCCACTTTTTAATCCGAGCATCATCTACCTACACTACCAATAAACAACATTTGCAATGTCATACGGAGTGGCAGCATGACTGAGTGTTGGGCTATGAATAACGTCACTGTGAGTGTCCGTAAGTGAGAATATTCAAATAAAACTAATCTAAGTTTTGTCATGTGTGTACCGAACTACAACATCTATTTTCACACACCACCCTTTTGACTTAAGACATAACAGATATGTGGAGAATGTAAATGAAAGTTATCAATGTTTTTTATCATTTTGGCTTTGTAATTGTTTACCTTTTATTTTCTCACCTTTTATAAGCTTGAGACCCTTTTTTGTGAAAGTTAACCTGATTGTTACAACCCTAGCTTTTATCTTTTCGTTTTAGTGGGGGGTTGTTTCTGGAACAGGATCTAACAATTTTTTTGTTTAAAAACTGGTTATTCAAAGTGTATAAGAGATATAAAGATTTGTATTTATATTGGCTATTGATAAATTGTATATATTTCACACTGAAAGCAAAGTGTCATTTTTATAGTACAGCGGGCATCGACGGGATGTAGCATCTTTTGGTCAGCTACGTGAAGCACTGCAAGTATGGGCCATAGCCTACAGGCAAAAAGTACTTACTATTATGGCTCTATTTTTTATTTGCTTACATATTTTTGGGTTACAACTCTTTTATAATAGCATTGGTGGGCGAACCTATTGTCACGGACCAAGAGGTGTCACTCTCATAGCCCTTTCTATGGGCACCTCCCAGGCCCCCCCCTTTCATTCACGCCCAATGCAGAGTTTGCCGAAAGGACTCAAGGACCTTCTTCAGTCCAATACAGCCCGATTATTCCATGCTCGCGCATTTTAAAAGCACGCTTGGCTGCCAGGACTAACAGTAGGAGCCAAGAAAGTGTGATATAGATGGAATGTCTTGTAGCTCCTGCTCTGGGTCCCCTACAATACTATTTCTTCCTCATCTTTCTAATTGTATTGGGTGAACTAGGGAGCCAATACTATTGAAATGTTATACAGCAGAGATCAATAGGTTAATGCTTACATTTTTCTGTTGGTCACTTTGCGACTATAAGTGGGTTTTGGTTGTAGCTGGAACTCTGTATCTAAAGGTTGCCATCCTGTTTTATAGTTAGAGTATTAATGAAAAGTCATTTTTACCATTGTATTTTTGTAGGTACAAGGTCTGGCGATTCAAAATCAGGAATTTTGGTCGAGTGTCACAGAACCTAGCAGCTTTTTTTATTATTCAAAATTTGATGGGATTTTTGGAATGGCATATCATCATCTCTGCCCAAGAGCTACAACTGCGTAGCAAGGGTTAATACAACAAAATCTTAGCCCAACAGCCTTGTTTAGTTTCTATCTTACTGAGTGGTATGTTCAATTTCAAACAGAACATTATAAATTAACTCTAACCTACCAACCTTTAATTCTTTTAGATCTTGTTATATTCACTTTTCCCCTGGACTATGACTTCAACTATAATCCTTTGTCAAAAGTTGAGATTATAATATTCCGACATGCTTTCTAACAAGGTTTCCCTGTCATTATGAGATCTGCAACATTTGAACTGTTATGTTTAGAAACTAACACAAGAGATTAAACATCAGTAAGAGGCATGTATTAAAATCTGGCGCATAAATATTTTGCAGTTTATAAGTGGTCCTGACCTCAAACCTCTGTCATACAATTGAAATCTATGCCAGGCCCGCCCACCTGTCTCCACAAGTTTTTTTTAATGGCATTATAGAATATATTTTGCTTTGTGCACCACCACTTTTTACAAGAGGATTAGTGGCACAAACAGGATGAAAAATCTAGTTTTTGGTGGCATGTCCCAAATTACTACTTTTTCATGCCTTGTAACAAGCAGAAACTGGAAGCACCAAGTATGCTCTTAGGGGTAGAACATCAGATCTGATTAAAAGAAGCCAAATATTTACAAGTAATTTTAGCAGGCCGCCAATGTCTACAAATACAAATCCACACATACTTCACAACCCTTGAACTGGTGAGACCTGGCAATCGTGATTTCTAAATGTGTTTTATGTCAGAACTCAACTATCTGTATTTAACCAAAAATGACTTAATTTGACTTAAAAAGAATTAAAAATTATGAACCCATCTCATTTCATAGATGTTTAAAATATTTTGTCAAAATGGATACACATCAATAAGTGTGGACCATATTCCCCTTTTTTTTTCTAAAGGCAATCTGGAGAAGTGATACTTGGAGGAGTGGACAACAGCCTGGTATTCGTGGTCAGATTGTTTTTGGCTCCTGTGACTGAACAATTTACTGGCAGATTGGCTTGATGATGAGTATTAATGTTAACTTCATTTTAAATGTCTTCACATAAGGATTTTATTTAACTTAAATTCTGGTTTCATATGAGGTACAGTATATCTGAAAATGTTTTCTATAAGACATAATTTTTCTAATGTACATGAATCTAAAAATCATTCATGGGTGCCCCCCCCCCCCCACCCCCTCAAACATATGGCCCGTGGGCCAAATACGGCAAGAGTCCTTGTGTTATCTGGAAAGGTAACTCCAAAACTCACCTTTTCCCGGTTTCCCCGCCTGAAGCAGCAGCCATCCTCTTTGCTTCACTCCTGTATTATATGCTTTCAGAGCTGGTTCGTAAATTGAGCACACACAGGATAAAGGACAAGAGGACGGCTGCTGCTTTGGGAAGTGGAGAAAGGGGAGGGTTTTTTCCACAGCGGTCAGTGGGCTGCTGGGGTGTGTGGGCCTGTAGCTTGCTGGAGGAAGTGAGGAAGATGAGGGTCACTGTACTGCATGGGAAGGGGGAGGATGAGGGGCACTGTTGGCTGTTGGCTGACAAGAAGGGGATGAGGGCACTGTTGGCTATTGGCGGTCGGGAAGGGAATGAGGGGGCACAGATTTTTTAAATCTGACAGTGTCCTCGTTGTGTCATATAACCTTTTAAAACACTTTAACTTATAAAACTTATTTGCGACAGTCGTCAAAAGCTTGGCGCTCCCTGCCAGGGGAGCTTTAGCCTATCCAAGCCCCCTGGCTTCGGCTACTACCCAAACAGCACTTCTAAGAACCTCCTTTGTATAAGATCAAGTGTAGTCGCGCTCTTATAAGTTTGGGTTATGGCGGGGGGGGGGGTGAGGGAATGTAATTGTAAACGCTGTGCCACGAAGAAGCGTTCGACTCATATCGGTAATGGTAAAAGTTTGCCAGTATATTTTGTGGATTACCCAGCAGGGTGGCTGACAAAGTTCCAAGTTTGATGTGGAATCCATGAAAAACAACCAAAATTTGCCTGACACAGTTCGGTTGATGAGGAGCCCATGTAGGAGGCAGCTATAGGACGGACTCTTGGAGGCGCTATGGCGATGCACGTGTGGAGGTAAGCAAGGGAGATAACGTGTGAGCCAGCTTAAAAAGACGACATGTGAGGCTGTTATGGAGACCAATTTAATTGGAGAGGCCGGTATGTGGGCGTCCACAAATAGCTTTCACAACAAGAGAGAGGTAGGTGGTCCTCCAGAAAAATTAAATTAAATGAGTGCCTGTAGTGGCAGTCCAAAAAAGGTTTTCGAACCAGAGGAGCAGAGTGGTGGTCCTCTAGAAATTAAATAGATTGGGTGCCGGTATGTGGCACCCAAAAAATTGATGATAAAACAGAACCGGGTCGGTGGCCCCAGAAAATTAAATACACCTGGTACTCCAGCTAGAGCCGTTGGCCCTGGCCAAAAAAATAGCCAGTTTTCCTCTGCTTTAGTGTACAAAGAGGCGGCGAGGCGGACAATGAGGCGGAGGCGTGCA
This sequence comes from Engystomops pustulosus, assembly GCA_019512145.1. Classification (NCBI taxonomy): domain Eukaryota; kingdom Metazoa; phylum Chordata; class Amphibia; order Anura; family Leptodactylidae; genus Engystomops; species Engystomops pustulosus. The sequence goes on along the minus strand of CM033642.1, from coordinate 179,823,649 downwards.
TAAATTATTCAGGTTGAGCTTCTTTCCCATGGTGGAGAATGAAAATCCGGAGAAATCCAGGCTATTATTCATCTTGATAAGCGTCAGCGCTGTCCAGTCGACAGGGCGTGTCCGCTTATCGGTGATGATGCCACAGCTGCACTGAAAAACCCGCTGGACAACACCTAGCGGCAGGGCAGGGCAAAAACCTCCAAGGCGTACAGCGCCAGAGTGCCACCATGTCCAGTTGCTTGAAAACCCAGTAGTGTAGGGCGCAGTGTGATATTGGGACGTGGTATGGTCAAGCTACTACTCCTAACCTCTTCGGTAAAGGATCAGCCCACTCTTGCCGAGGACTGGGGACAGGTGACAGTTGTTTGCTGGGGTGGACATAAAACTGGCAAAGGCCTTGGTTAAAGCGTACCCCTGCCAGTGATTGGAAACGCTGCCGGCTCGCCTACTCTCCTCGCATTGGCCCGCAGAAGAAAGTACGCCCTCTGCCGCTAGCGATGTCAGAAGGGAAAACTGTTGCCGCTTGGCACCAGGGCCTGCTGGTATTTACTGCATTCTCACCACTCTTCCTCTCCAGGGATGAGAGTGGAAAGATTTTGCTTGTACCGTGGGTCCGGGTCCAGGAGAGTGGCATACCCAGTAAATCGGTGCTGGATAAATTCTTTGAACGCAAGGGCACGGGATAGGCAGCCTATAGCAGAAAATCTGCCATATGCGCCAGAATCCAACGCGCAAGAATTCACTCCCTCACTGGCTGGACTGCCCATTTCATCCTCCTCAACTCATCTTTTTCTGCCATACCCGCGAACAGTGAAGGATGAACAAGGGTCCCTTTTTGTTCGCCAACATTTCTCTCCTCTTCCTACTCATCTCCTCCACCTCCTCAGATATGCGATGAGAACAGAATAAGGGTGCTGATTGGCTATCAACAGGGACTCTCTTACCCCGTCTTTGTTGATGCGCGCAAAGCTCCGTCTTCATGCTGACCAGAGAGTTTTTCAACGGCACAAGCAGCGGGGATGGTGAGGCTGATGATGGCGGCATCGCCACGACCATTCTGTGTTGGACTCTCAAGTACTCAGCACCTGACAGACATCCACGTCTCCATCCTCATTGTAGACCGTGAGAAAGCTGACGACCTGACTACTAGTTGGTGGAAAAGACATTGGCAAGTACAATCGCTCTGCGCCTGCTGGTAAACTCTGGTAAACGGTAATGTTGAATTCCACCTGGGGCCGCCGCACAAACAGTCGGTGAGAGGGCAATTGGAGGCGGCGCTGCGCTGCCTTGAGAGTGCAAAGGCATCGGTGCTGGGACTTCCTGAAATGTGCACAACCCTGCAGCGGCACCCTTCGCGAGCAAACAGACAAGATGGGGTAGTTTGGAGAGAGGAAACACGGAACTATGAGATTTAACACATGGGCCAGCATGGCACATGTGTTAGTCTGCCCGAGTTGCAGAGCGCACCAGGTGTACGGACGTTGTTAACCACAAACCCTGCTGGATTCAGGTTCAGTGCAGGGGGTTGCCAGCCAGATCGGTCTGCGCACGTGATGCCCTGTAAGAGCTACTTGGGCGGTGTGCCTTGTTATTGCCAGCGCTCCTAGGAGGGGTGGGCGGAGGAGGAGGAGCACATAGTCGCCTTTCGAGCATGGACCGAGGTAGGACCCGCATTTTTGGCGTCGGACAGTATATGACGGCTCCAGGGTCAGACTCGGTCCCCAGCCTCCAGTTAACCAATGTGCGTCAGCGTATATAGGGGGCCCTGCCCGGCAGCACTCGTCCACGGTCCATGGTCAGTGGTGGACCTTGTCAGAAACGGCGTTGTCAGGGCTGCACGGATGATGTTCTTGACATGTGCTTGTGCAAGGGCTGGGAGGACACTATTGGGAAAAGTAGTGGCGCGATCGGGACCGAATACTGAGGGGCGGCGCCGCCATGAGGTTTCGAAACTCGTCCATCGGTCCTACCAGCCTATAGGGCAGATCACCAGGCTAAGCAAACTGCGATGTGGACGTTGAGGGCTGGGCTTGTGGGCGGGTTGAGCTATCTCCTTTTGCGCTCAGCGTCTTGGGTATGGCAGAGCTGAACGGTGGTGATGAGTATAGGATCTGGGGCGAAGAGGGGTTTTCGACGGGGCGGTTTTGGGCCGGGGTTCTGGGCAGGGGGGACTACTAGAAGATGACACAAGGGAAGGTACGCAGTGGTGTGGGCCGCGGAGGGTGAAGGGTCTGGTGCCATTGAGTGGGTCGTGTTAAACATTCATATGCCTGGCGCATAAGTGGTCGTGGTAGTTAAGCTAGTAGTGTGTGGAATCCCTGCTGTCCTGGTTTGGTCAACAGTTTGCACACCAAGGTTCCGTTGTCATCCGGTGTTTCTTAAAGAGAACCTCCAGACTTCTGAAATCTAGACCCGCCACTTGACTACGGGAAAATATTGGGCTGTGATGGCACCAGCTCTGACCGCTCTTCCGTCTATGGCCACCACTGCCTCTTCCAACTAGTTCTGCTAAGGACCGCCTCATCTCAGAAGCATGTGGTCACCGGCCTATCAAACCCAGCTGGGTCTGTGGTACTCGCTCATCCTCACGATCCTGCAGTCGCTCCCCCCAGGGACTTCCATGCCCTGACCAACAACTTCACCACTGTGTGACAACCGGTTGCTCATCGTCCGACACCTTTACACACTTCTTCCACTAGTCAATAATCATCCCATCACCACAGACTGCGACCTGGGTGGAAAACTGGGCATACGGAAAATAGCTCAGCAGCCACACGGACAAGTGGTTTGTGACTGTGGAAGGGTACGAAAAAGTTCCCAGATATGGTGGTTCAAATGCAATTTTGCTGGGGAGGGGGCAGCGGGGGGAGGAGCTGGGTGAGGGAGCTGGAGGAGTGATGATTTCGGTGAAACAGGGTGGACTGCGTGGAAAGGATGGATGGTGGAACAAATAGCTAGAAGCTTGTCCGCAATCCACGACATCAATCTCTTGCATGTTCTGCTCAACAGTGCATTACCACGAGGTACCAGAACTTGAGAATGATGAAACCTAGGGAGTGTGCTCTGCGGCGTTCCCCGCCCCTTCTCAGGCAGGTGTTGCTGTCCGCCCGGAGCGACGGCTCTATGACCCCAGCCAGTAGTTGGTACGCCCACATTCCACGCCTCGTTCCTCTACCCTTAGCCCTCGGGATAAACATTTTCCCAATTAAAGTGAAACTTTTTTAAATTTTTTTTTTGTGTTATTATTTTATTTATTATTTCTTTAACAAAAAAACGATGACGATATTGCTATGGACCTAGTTTTCTACTTACCTGTTCATGAGAGCACCACAATGGATTTTGTGATGTGCCCTGATGACTTTGAGTTATAAAAAGAAGAAAGGTAAAAAAAAAATAAGTATCGCAGACTTGCCTAATCAAATTCAAACCCCTAATTAATTGTCCCATTCGGTGTTTAAGGTGGTGGATCTGTGGTGTCACTAAGAGCTAAAGACAACGGTTAGCAATGTTTCCCTGCAATATCACAATATGGTATAGCTGCACTACTTAATGCGAAGTCCCAGCTACAGGAACAAAACAAAGGTAAAATAACGCTAGTGTGGCTAAGTAAGCCGTTGGAGTTCTCCTATGGCTATTTCTAGCCTTACCCAATGAAAAAGCACACTTGCATGATGATTTTGAGCATAAAAAGATAATAAGGTAACTAAAAATAAATCAGCAAGACTCTTGCTAATTTAATCACACCCCTATAATGTCCACTTGGTGTGTTTAAGGTGGTATGTGTGTCATAGAGCTTAAAACAACCAACGGTAGCAAGTCTCCCTGCAAAATTACTCACAATATGGTACGAGTCTGCACTATAATGAGGCACAAGCCCAGCCACAGGCAAAACCAAAAAAAGTAAAATAAAAGTTATGATAGCCTAAGAAGGGCTGTGGTGTCTTGTAGAATCACTTCTGCCTCACACACTATTTCTAGAACACCCTAACGCTTCCTGACCAGCAGCAGGCTTCTCCTTAGCGGGCATCAAGCCAGAGGATGAATCAGGAGCAGCGCGGGTGCAGGGGCTAGTCTATTCCAGGGGCACCTAGATCTGGCAGCCAAACCATGCTATCGACGTGTAAGGGTAACCAGTCATTGGGTGAAGTGCGAGTCTTCCTGGCTTGTGATTGGCTCTGTTTCTGGCCGCCAAAAATCACAACGGCGGGAGATGTCATTTTCTCGAGCGGGTGAAGTATTCGTCCGAGCAACGAGCCGTTTCGAGTACGCTAATGCTCGAACGAGCATCAAGCTCGGACGAGTATGTTCGCTCATCTCTAATCATTATACATTCTTTCTTGACACCTTTCTTTCAATAGATAGATCCACCAGGAAGATCCATAGTTTTGGGCATACCATCCATTACTTCAAATCTATCACAATATATTGACAGTTATTTACAGTTCTATGTGAAAAATACTGTATCATATTTGTCAAATTGAAAATTTATGGAGGGATCAATGGATGCTTGGGACTTAGAGAAGGTGCTTGGTTGTTGGGTGAGCCAGATCTTTGATGCGAAAGCTGGCATGGGCCTCCAAAATTCTACAAAATCCGACCTAAGACTCTAAAATAGGGATGGTGTATATAGAAAGGGGGTCAGGAAGGGACTTATGTGTGGCCAAGGTGAACTAAATGAAACATCTGCGCCTATATAGGAATATTCAACAAATATGCACATGCAAATTAAATTGTAAACAAATATAAAATTAGATGTATTATGTTATATATTGGATTTGTATTCAGGTATGTAATGGTACTAGCGACATCGGATCAGATTACACTACACAAATATGACCGGATACTGACGGCCGGATAGTGGGAGAATCGCGGTTTCCGGAGATGCACCCCATCTAAGTGCTAATCATGGTAATCTGTTCCACCTGTACATGATATTTACAGAGCCTGTTAGACTCACTGGGGCATATTTATCAGGACCTGTGCACCATTTCAGTGGCGCATAGGCCCTGAAATAATTGAAAATGCTAGCCTATTGCCCTCCCCGCCACCTTCACGGTAGTGGTGCATAAAGGGGGCTGGGGGGGGGGCACAGTGTTACTGTCCCTGCGCCGGTGCAATCGCTGCGACACACACTCGCTGCGACATGCCATGCCAGGTGTAGAATAAATGCGACGCATCCTCTTGCCCTGATACATGAAGAGGTTTCTGCCTCCTGATGTATCCTGCTGCGAATATGCACGAATAAGCATGAGCATCATTGAATACTAATGTCTGTACACCCCCTGACGAAGCAGGATTCAAAACGTTGGGGTGTCCGACAATGTGGAACTGGTTGGTGGAGCATGACGTCACAGCCCCAGTTTATAGCCAGCCTCCTGTAGTATATAGCCAGCCAGCCCCATGTAGTATATGGCCTGGCAGCCCCTCTAGTATATAGCCTGGCAGCCCTTCCAGTATGTAGCCTGTCTGCCCCCTGTAGAATATAGTCAGCCTGCCCTCTGTAGTATATAGCCTGCCTGCCCTCTGTAGTATATAGCCTGCCAGCCCCTGTAGTATATAGCTTACCAGCCCCCTGTAGTATTTAGCCTGCCAGCCCCTGCCCCCAAAATAAAGCCTGAAGGAAAAAAAAACAAAAAGTGTACTCTCCTTCCGACGCCCCCCAGCAGGTCCTCTTCTATCCATCGCGGCTCCAGCATTGGCTCCGTGTCCCTGTGCGGTTCGTCACAGGCACCATGATGTCAGCCGTTCGTTGACATCATAGTGTCTCAATATACTACGCAGAGCCAATGCCGAAGCCACGATGTTTGGAAGACAACCTGCCGTGGGGCTTCGGAGGGTAATTATACTTTTTGAGTATACTCTTGACTCGAGTATAAGCCAAGTTAGGCTTTTTGCAGCACATTTTTTGTGCTGAAAAACTCGGCTTATACTCGAGTATATACGGTATATCATTTGAAATAAGTATGTGTTGGTGATATGGTACCTTTTTTTTGCATTACTAGTGATATGCACTGTGCCATTAGTTATCTGAGTGTAAAGCATCAGTATGGGGAAGAAAGGTGATTTGAGTGCCTTTGAACGTGGCATGGTTGTTGGTGCCAGAAGGGCTGGTCTGGCTGGAGTATTTCAGAAACTGCTGATCTACTGGGATTTTCACGCACAACCATCTCTAGGGTTTACAGAGAATGGTCCGAAAAAGAAAAAACAGCTAGTGAACGGCAGTTCTGTGGGCGGAAATGCCTTGTTGATGCCAGAGGTCACAGGAGAATGGGCAGACTGGTTCGAGCTGATAGAAAGGCAACTCAAATCGCCACCCGTTACAACCAAGGTAGGCAGAAGAGCATCTCTGAATACTCATCGAAATTGGACAGTAGAAGATTGGAAACCATTGCCTGGTCTGATGAGTCTCGATTTCTGCTGCCGAACTCAGATGTTGGTGGTCAGAATTTGCGCGTCAAACATGAAAGCTGGATCCATCCTGCCGTATCAACGGTCCAGGCTGGTGGTGTCATGGTGTGGGAATATTTTGGCACTCTTGGCCCCTTGGTACCAATTGAGCAGCGTTGCCAATGCCACACGCTACCTGAGTATTGTTACTGACCATGTCCATCCCTTTATGACCACAATACCCAACATCTGATGGCTACTTTCAGCAGGATAATGCGCCATGTCATAAAGCTGGAATCATCTCTGGTTTTTTGAACATGACAATGAGTTCACTGTACTCAAATGGCCTCCACAGTCACCAGATCTCAATCCCATAGAGCATCTTTGGGATGTGGTGGAACGGGAGATTCGCATCATGGATGTGCAGCCGACAAATCTGCGGCAACTGTGTGATGCCATCATGTCAATATGGACCAAAATCTCTGAGGAATGCTTCCAGTACCTTATTGAATCTATGCCACAAAGAATTGAGGCAGTTCTGAAGGCAAAAGGGGGTCCAGCCCGTTACTAGCATGGTGTACCTAATAAAGTGGCCGGTGAGTTGTCTTTCCAGTTATACCCACACTAACCCTTTTCTTCTTGTGATATGTCACAGGTCAGCTGCGGGTGCATGGAGAAGGCTCACGGGCTGAGCCCTCTTCATTGCCGGTAAGTCTTTGCTGCATACTCCAGCAAAGACCTACCGGTAACACCCCCAAGCGATGCTAGCAGCGATCGCGGTTGTTTACCCGCACATCGCCACCGCCCGCAAAAAGATGCCGTCGAAAATTATAATAAAAAGCCCTAAAAATTCAAATAACTCCCCTTTCCCTAGAAGTGATATAAATATACATAAACAATAAAAATCACAAACACATTAGGTATTGCCACATCCGAAAATGACTGATCTATCAAAATATAATAACAGTTTTTCATTGCGTTTAACCCTTAAATGGAAAATAGCCCCCGAATTTGAACATGGCACTTTTTTGCCATTTTGAAAAGTATAAAGAATTCTATAAAAAGTGATCAGAAGGTCATAGAGATGGTAGTATTGGAAACTTAATCAAAAGTTGCAAAAAAATGACACCACTTACAGCTCCGTACAACGAAGTATGAAAAAGTTATAAGTGCCAGGAGATGGCAAAATCTAAAAAAAAATTTGTACAGGAGGTTTTAATTTTTGTAAATGTATGAAAACATTATAAAACCTATACAAATTTGGTATCTCCTTGATCACACCGACCCAAAGAATAAAGTAGGTATGTCATTTGTGGCACACAGTGAAAGCTGCAAAATACAAGCCCACAAGAATTTGGCGCAAATATTTTTACCAATTCCACTGCATTTGGAATTTTTTCCCGCTTCCGAGTACATGGCATGGAATATTCAGTACCATCACTATGAAGTGCAATTTGTTACGCAGAAAACAAGCCAACAAGTCATCACAAAGCTCTTTACATGTAAAAAAAAAAGAAGTTATAGATTTTTTGATTGTGGGGAGTGAAAAATGGAAATGAAAAAACAAAGGGTTAAAGGGTTAATCAGATGTAATCTGTGATTAATTTCCTGATATTTCTTGTAATAAAGATTTGATTTTTTCTATGACCCAGTCTTGTAGTGTGTATATATTGTTTGCTTGAGTGGTTCTTTATGGATAAATCATATTGTTTTATGCCTGCTATTTGTCATCATTCATCATACACATTGACAGTGGCTTAGAGAAGGGTTTCTAAGGGGACTTTTTGAGCACATTATCAAGTGGCTTAGTCCTGCTTATGGTCTTTTTCTGGGGTATATATTCTATCCCCTTTTTAAATTGTTTTTAAAATGTTTGTCTGGTCTATATAATATGTATAATTTAATAAAAGATTTGTTTTACTACATGATATATGTTTTTAGTGAGCATTCTACACTTACCGGCCACTTTATTAGGTACACCATGCTAGTAACGGGTTGGACCCCCTTTTGCCTTCAGAACTGCCTCAATTCTTTGTGGCATAGATTTAACAAGGTGCTGGTGCGTTCAGAGATGCTCTTCTGCCTACCTTGGTTGTCACGGGTGGCCTCACTGTTGCCTTTTTATCAGCTCGAACCAGTCTGCCCATTCTCCTCTGACCTCTGGCATCAACAAGGCATTTCCGCCCACAGAACTGCTGCTCACTGGATGTTTTTTCTTTTTCGGACCATTCTCTGTAAACCCTAGAGATGGTTGTGCGTGAAAATCCCAGTAGATCAGCAGTTTCTGAAATACTAGGACTAGCCCTTCTGGCACCAACAACCATGCCACGTTCAAAGGCACTCAAATCACCTTTCTTCCCCATACTGATGCTCGGTTTGAACTGCAGGAGATTGTCGCCATGTGATTGGCTGATTAGAAATTAAGTGTCAATGAGCAGTTGGACAGGTGTACCTAATAAAGTGGCCGGTGAGTGTAAATTGATTGTTTCATATCTCTAGCCCTTTATGTGATTATTTAATAGAGTAGAGTGGTCCTATTTTCATCCTGTCAGTGGTCCTGTCATGTTACTACACCTTTCTATGCGGGTATCCTCTCTCCTTGTCATGTATATTTGAGGTGATTAATATTTTAGTTTAGAAACCAGCACACATCCAGACATACTCTGCAGCTCCAAGTGAAGAGGTCATAGGGGGAGGAGTTAAACTATAACGTACTGAATCACAAAGGGCTCTGAATAGTTCAGTAGCCATTATTGTGCCAGTACTGTGCCGAGTTAAGATGAGTGGGGAAGGAAAAGTGCAGGACACTTCCACAGTCCTCCAGTGACCTGATGGCAGAAAGTGAAGATGTGCAGAGCGGCTTTCTTATGCTCCACAGTGTGTGTGGGCACCCTACCAGCTTTCTTAACTCCAGCACTTGCCCAGGTATGCAGTGTGCTGAAGCCCACTCCCAGATGAAGACCTTATCTTGCCTTATCTTTGAGTAAGTCTCTGCACACTGCTGCTTACCGGCAGGAACAGTAGTGCAGATAAGAGAAGATATTCATGAGAAGAATCCGACCTTTTACCGTGTATCAGGGCAACCAAAATTGTAAACACCAGGACTGATAGAGACAGGTTGGAATTATATCTGTCAAATCCTGTATTTTTGTTTATAACAGTGAATTAGAGAATGTGTTTTTTTGTAATCCTGAGTATAATAGGATAATTATATATTCTTATGACTGTCGTAGTGGTAAAGCATCAACTGGACAGCAGCCCAATACTGTAAGGTATATACAATTTGTCACTAACCCTAAAAAACAACAAGCATTAACGGGAATCAATAAATAAGAGACAGAACTAAAGAAGGTTAGATCTCACCAATCCATAGTTAGTAGTCTCATAGCCAAAGGGATCCAAACCAGGAGTTTGCCTATTAATCCTATTAATTCCTGGTGTCCTAACCCCCATAGCATGACTCCCGCCCCAACAAGGGTGGTCCCAGTTTTGTCCCTGATAGTGACTATTATGCCCTGATGGTGCAGAGTTTTGAGCAGTTGGTACTGCTGCCAGATGTCTCTGCAGATTGCTGACAAACCAGATACATGAGCGACCCCTATTTGGAGTTACTTTTTCCTACTTCCCCTGTAGAAACCTTCCACTCTGCGTTCCATCTGCAATCTCTGCATCAGGCCGCAGAAACCTATTGTCAAGCAAGTAGACTGAACTATTTATTGGAGCTGACGAAGGGGGTAATACATCCCCGAAAAGCATTGTCCCTTGTCAATATATATGTGAAATAAATTGTCTAATTGTTACTTATGTAATGCTCTTACTACCCAATTCCTATTGACAATTAAGTAGGTTTGGTTTTCTAGACCCTAGTTTATTATTGTACCTCTAAGGGTTTTTTGCAGCCATTCTTGTTGCAGTGAGCTAGCAGAGTTTTGTGGCAACATAACCTTTAAAAAAGCATCAGAAAAGCAAGTGTGTGAGCTTGGTGGCGAGTGTGCATGATCGAAGTGTGTGCAGGGTCCTAAGTGTGACTTACATTTAAGGGACTTAAGGGTTTCCCATCGGGCATTTACATTTAATTAAATTTATTTGATATGTAAACATTTCTTCAATTGGATGTTATTAAAAAAATGTTCCTGTGTGAAGATAATTCTACAATGTAGTTATTGCTGACCTTAGAAACGAGATGGCTTCTCGGATACGAACAGTCATACTCTGGCAGCGTGGCCAAACTTGCGCTATAAGGTCCTGCCAAACCACCAGGATTCAGCGATCATTACCAAAGGGGCGGCTGTAGGACATTGCAGTAACTCCGGACATTCATATACAATAACCTTTTGTTTCTTTGTGTGCACTCAATCTATCAGACGTGGCCTATCCGAGGAAGCTATCTGGTTTCTAAGGAACATGGTTATATTTATGAGAAATATCTATCAATAGGACATTTTTTTAATAACATCATGAAGAAATGTTATATATGAGATTATGAACTGAAGTTAGTGCCCAGATGAGAATACCCCTTTAAGTTTGAGGGGCTTTAGCAGGTAACTGCTGTATTTTGTGTTACTTGACTGTAAATTCTCTTTCGTCCGTGATATTCTATTGTATCCCCATTAGACGATGGACTCATAAGTGGCATTGCTACACAGTGTACATCCTGGCCATGTATGCTTTCCTTGAACAGCCGTTCGAGGGGAAATACATGCTGCGTGGGATGTGTGAAAAATTGCTCATCTGGAAGCCAGATTCTGGATGTAAATGAGCAAGTTTCAAGGTGCAGGCAATTGACACTTGGAGCAAAGTTTGCTGCTCCTGGAGCACAAAATCTCTGGGGAAGTGGGTTTGGGAGGGAAGTATGGAGGTGCAGAGTGAGGGGCAGCTAGTTGGGTAACATGTAGAAGGGGTAGTAGGGAGGAAAGAGTTGTGGGAGTCTAGTCCTGATCTGGTGCACCCAATAAGTTTCCAGGCTGGCGGATGAGGGGGATATCAGCATCTGGGGTAGCAATGCGCAGGCAAGACTGGCCTCTAGCACACCAGGGGACTGTCTGCTCCAGTAAGAAGGGTAAAGGGAGCACAGGCAAGGTCAGACAGGTGCTGGTTAGTGGGAGATTCGATTATAGGGGAACACACAGGGAAATCTGTCACAAAGACCATGCATACCGAACAGTGTGTTGTTTGCGGGGTTCGGGTTCAGCATGTGCGGATCGGGTTGACAGATTACTGGGAGGGGGGGTGAGGAACCAGCGGTCAGGTCCACATGGCACTAATGACACAGTAAGAGGTAGGTGGAAGGTCCTTAAAATGATTTCAGGGATTTAGGCGATAAGCTCAGGGCAAGGACCTCAAAGGTAGTTTCTCCGAAATATACCTGTACCACGTGCCACACCAGCAAAGGCAGCAGGAGGAGATCAGGGAGGTTAAATAAGTGGCTCAAAAATTGGTGTAGAGAGAGGAGGGTTTTGGGTTCATGGAGAATGGACTGACTTTTCGTCGGCTACAGGATCTACAAGTAGGGATGGGCTGAAACCTCAGTGGGGAGGGTGCAGCTGTTTGGGGGAAGGAAAAAAATGGCTAGAAGGTTGGAGGAGTGTTTAAACTAGAGACCTGGGGGAGGGCAACTCACATTGTGCAGGGCCAATAGACAGTGTAGATAGAGAGCTGGGAAGAGTCATAGTCCATGGGGGAGGAGGGGGGCTGGAATGAGTTTGGGGAGGGAATAAGAACAAAGGAATGCGACAGGGAAAACCAATAAAGTGTGTACACAAATGCCAGAAGCCTCACAAACAAAATGGAGGAAACTGGAACTCTTGATGTTGGAGGGAAATATGATATAGTGGGAATCAGTGAGACATGGCTGGACAGTAGCTATGACTGGGCTGTTACTATAGATGGTTATACTCTTTTAGAAAGGATTGTAAAAAAAAAATGGGGAGGGCTTGTTATATGTGAATTCTTGCTCAAGCCGTCTTATCTGTAAAAATCAGATAAAGGCGGCAAAAATAGAGGACTGAGAAGAAATGCAGAGTGAGAGCAAAAATAATCCCAATTATTTTTCAAGTATATAAATGATAAGAAAACTAAAAACAGAGGAGTGTGGGTCCCCTTAGAAATAACATGGGGGTCATGGTGTGAAGATGAGGAAAGGGCCAATCTACTGAATGTCGCCTTCTCAACTGTCTTTACCTAGGAAAATCCCTGGTTGGGACACAATGAGAAATAATGTAAATTCTTTTTGGAATGTCCACAGTTTAACCAAGGAAAGGTACGGCGCGCCTCGCAACCACTAAGATAGAAAATCACTGGGCAGATGGCATACACCCCCTGAATTGCATGAATTATGTACGGTGATAGACAAACCGTTATTTTTAATATTTGAAGATTCACTGAGGACTGGTTATGTTCACAGGAATGCGCATAGCAAATGGGAACCAATATACAAAAAGGATCAAATAGCGATCCTGGAAATACAGACCCGTGAGTGAGACTAACTTCTGTGGTGGGGAAATATTTGAGGGGTTGTTAGAGATGCTGTCCCGAGTATCTCACTGTGCAACAACTTATAACCCAGGCAGCATGGTGGGTTTATGAGAGATCGGTCCTGTCAGACTAACCTGATTGGTTTCTACGAGGAGGTAAGTTCAAGACTGGATCTGCGGGACGCTGTGGATGTTGTATATCTGGACTTTTCAAAGGCATTTGACATAGTGCCACATAAATGGTTGGTATATAAAATGAGACTGCTGGGAATAGGGTGCCACATAAATGGTTGGTATATAAAATGAGACTGCTGGGAATAGGAGAAAATCTGTGTATATGGGAAAGTAATTGGCTTAGTGATAGAAAACAGAGGGTCGTCATTAATAGCACATTCTCACATTGGGTTGACGTTACCAGTGGAGTGCCACAGGGGACAGTATTGGGGCCACTTCTTTTTAATATTTTTATTGATGACCTTGTAGTGGGTTTACACAGTCAAGTTTCAATATTTGCAGATGATACTAAGCTGTGTAAAGTAATAAATACTGAGGTCGATAGTTTAGCATTACAGAGGGATTTGTGGAAGCTTGAGGAGTGGGCAGAGAAATGGTTGATGAGGTTTAATGTAGATAAATGTAAAGTTATGCACTTGGGTCATGGAAACAAAAAGTATAATTATGTTCTAAACGGTCAATTACTTGGTAAAACTGGAGCTGAAAAGGACTTGGGGGTATTGGTGGATGGTAAACTTTATTTTAGTGACCAGAGCCAGGTGGCTGCTGCTAAAGCAAATAAAATTATGGGATGTATCAAGAGAGGAATAGATTCTCATGATAAAGACATAGTTTTGCCCTTATACAAATCCCTGGTCAGACCACACATGGAATATTGTGTACAGTTTTGGGTACCAGTGTATAAAAAGGATATAGTAGAGCTGGAGCGGGTGCAGAGGAGAGCAACCAGGATTATTAGGGGAATGGGGGGATTAGAATACAATGACAGATTACAAAATTTGGGATTATTCAGTTTAGAAAAAAGACGACTGAGGGGAGACCTCATTACAATGTACAAATACGTGAACGGACAGTACAAGGATCTCTTCAAAGATCTTTTTATACCTAGGCCTGTAACCAGGACAAGGGGGCATCCACTACGCCTGGAGGAGAGGCGATTCTACCATAGCCATAGACAAAGGTTCTTTACTGTAAGAGTAGTGAGACTATGGAACTCTCTGCCGCAGGAGGTTGTTATGGCGGACTCTATGTACATGTTCAAGAGAGGCCTGGATGCCTTTCTGGAGAGAAAAAATATCACGGGTTATGGGGATAAAACATGTATTTAATTCTTAAAGTTTGGACTTGATGGACTTGCATCTTTTTCCAGCCTTATATACTATGATACTATGACTCTGTGCCTTTGAACCAGAACTCGCAGCAACTTTGAAGCGACTCGTAAAAAAGAACAACAGCTGTCCTTCTGATGATCTCACTGAGGAACAACATTCCTCTCCATTGGCTTCCAAACATCACTTTACATTTGAGCGCGGTGTAACTACACTTTTTACATGTATATGTATTGTAAATCATATGTGGATATTAGATGTTTTGATATTTTTATGGGCACTTGATATCATTATATGCACATAAGTATTATTATTATTATTTTCACATATGTGAGGAGCACATAGGGCGGGCCCTGATAGAATGATGGCCATAATCAATTTGATTTTTTTTAATAGTTTATTTGCATAAATTGATGTAGTGGCATAAACATTCCTCAGTACAACAAGGTGGAGATTTGTTTATTTCCTAGTGCATTCCGCTAATATAACAGTTGTTAGATTCATTTTTAGATTTTAAAAGGTAGACACTGACAATCTTCTTTATGCAGATTGTGCAAATCCAACTCTGTTGTTGCCCATGTCAAAGACAGAGTAGTACTGACGGAGGAAGACATCACCCAGAATCCAGAAGGGTTGACCATTTTGAGATGGCAGGTAGGTCACTTCTACTCCAACAGTACAGTAGCCATTATTCTGAAAATTGAAAGAATAATGTATTAAGTAGGATGAATAAAACAGAACCAAAATGCAATACCATCATCATTAATTTGAATCATGACAATAAATAGAGAATAAGGCAACCAGAGCAGATATACTGGAATATCCTGTTTGTATCCTTGCAACTTGTAAATTGCAACTATTAAAATAAAATAAGGGCTTATGTTAGTGCCATTAGCTGCAGATTTTAACATCTAGCATGTTCTCCTGTATACTGTGGTTGTTCACTTTTCAATAAATCTGTTCCATAAGACATGTCCCTGAAGTTACCCCGCTTCTGAGACCTTCAGCCTTTCCCTATTCTCACCATTCTGTTCTCTGGATATATACACAAATTCCTCTTTCACTGCCATGGGCCATCCTCATTAGGGCCGGATTATAGGGGGAGCTCCCAGGGCGCAGTCCCTGGGGCCCCCACCATTTTGCCCTTAAAGGTGCCCTCACCAAATGTGGGCAATTCAGGCGGTCACATGGCTCGGCTTTTCTCTGAACCTGTTGCTGCTTAAACAGCCGGTTCAGAGATCTGGGCAGTAACTAGTAGACTTGAGTCTATAGCAGAGCGAGGGAACAATAAGTTACCTGCTCTGCCATAGACAACAGGACTTCGACAAGATGGCAGCACCCTGCTGCTGGTGGTGCAGTGAGTGACATAACTGTGCCATCAGCGAAAAGCGCTGCCATCTTGTTGGAGCCCAATGGTATGCTGACACCATTGGAACATCGGTGGAACGGAGGGAGGTGAGTACAATTTTATTATTTTAACTAGGGCTGTTTATAGGTATAGGAGACTGTATATAGTTATAGGAGACTATATATAGTTAAAGGGGGCTGTATATATTTATCACAGTGGGCTGTATATAGTTCTTATAGGAAGGCTGTCTATAGTTATAGAAGGGCTGTCTATAGTTATAGGAAGCTTTATATAGTTATATTAGGAGGGATGTTTATAGTTATAGGAGGCGGTATATAGTTATAGGAGACTGTATATAGTTATAACAGGGCTGTATATAGTTATATGAGGGCTATATATAAATATTAGGGAATAAATAGTAATAGGAGGATTGTCAATAGTTATAGGAGGGCTGTCTATAGTTATAGGAGGGCTGTTTATAGTTATAGTAGGTGGGATGTATAAAGTTATAGTGGGCTGTATATAGTTATAGGAGACTTATATAGTTATAGGGGACTGTATATAGTTATTACAGGAGGGCTTGATATATTTAATCACAGTTTCTGTATAAATAAAGAAATACATTTATGCAGCCTCCCTAGTAATACATATATATACATTTCCCCCAGTAATATATATATTACTGGGGAGGCTGTATACATTCATTTCTAGAAACATTTACTAAAATTGTGGGGAGGACCCCCACCAGTCTGCACCCCAGGACCTCCACCACATTAATGCAGCCCTGATCCTCATAGGGTCTCCCACTGTTTCACTTTTCAGTGGGAGAGGAGGATTCTTCATATCTATGCTGCTTCTGCAGCCCCTCCTATTCTTCAGTGCTCACACATGTAAACAAAGAATTACAGAGAGTCTGCAGATAACACAATGTAGTATCAGGAGTCACTGAATCACTTAATGAACAATCTGGGATTATTATTGAGGCAGAAGAGACACATGGGCAACTTATATAAAAGAGTGGCCAACCCAGCTAGCATTTGAGGCAAAGTTTTCCTTGTTCTATTTACTTATTCCTTTCCCTAAATGCATACATTGATGTTACTTCAAGCAAAATCCTTTGGAGCATTAGTAAACATGCCTACAGGTTTACTGGCTACATTCACACTGTGAAGCAGTGTGGCAGAGAACAATAAATCTGCACACACTGCCGCAGAATAACTGGTTCCACTCTTATTATCTCTCAGTGTGGGGCTGTTGCCTGAAAACAAATATGCAACAACCAGAGTCGCACCATATTGCTGTAGGGGTGTAGCAACACGTGACTGCACCTTCTTAGCTTTAGAACACTGAGAGATAATCATTTGTGTTTTATGTTTGTATTTCTGAATCTGAAGTCCTGTTTTTCAATTTTATACGAAGAATAATAAAAGTTATATTTTAATGTCTTTGTCCCAAAAAATACCTCCACCTACAGTGAACCTTGAGTCTTAATAGGAGTTATTTTTGATAATACTACACCGCGTTGTCATCCAGTGTTAATGGCTACATTGTGTGCATAGGAATGACAGATACTTAATTATGCAACATTTTATAAGATAAAAAATACAAAATTATTTGTACATTAATGAAGAAATAAGAGATGGAGTTAGAAATACACACAATAATATAATGATATATTTAAAGCAATTGTATTAATGATTTTACTGATTTAATTTTTCTTATCAATGTAATATAGATACAAAAACAAGGTACCTGAAGAATATATGCAGAAGGAGGAATGGGGAACTGGACGCCATTGATTGTGAAGCTGATTGTTGGCAGGCTTTGCACATTGTTGCAGTTCACCAAGTACTGTAAATGAATAACCATGTTAATGATGGCATTCTTTGAAATTTACTGTATACCTATAGATATCTTACGAAACACTATTTTAATTTCATGACCTTATTAAGATGCATTAGTTAACCTATTATTATTGTAACGCATGTTAAAGAAGTTCTCCACTTTCAGCAAATAATTGATATGGTTTGTGTAAGAAAAAGTGATACAATTTTCCAATCTAGTTTATCAATTCCTCACAGTTTTCTAGATGGATGTTACTGTTCTGCTGTAGAAAGCTTCTATGTTTACTTCTACTGGATAGAAATCTGTCCATGATCATGAGATGTTGCAGAGGTGCGCAGCTCATTAGTATCACAGAGAGTAATCAGAGCTGTGTGATATAATGAGCCGTGCACCTGTGTGACCATGGACAGGTTTCTATCCACTGGAAGTAAACATAAAAGTTTCCTATAGAAGGACAGCAAGCAGAGATCTAGAAAACAATGAGGAATTGATACAGAGAGCATACTGGAAAATTGTATACTTTTTCCTTACACAAGCAATATCAATTATTTTCCTAAAGTGGACAGCCCCTTTATATCAAACTTTTATACAGAAAATTAACATATCTAAGCATCTAATCTAAAAGTCACTCTTCTCACCTCTCCATTCTGGCTTTCTTGAGCTCCCACATATTGAAGGAAGGTTCCCAAAAACTGCTGGGGTATAGTAATGAGAGAGGTCCCTGTATCAACCATGGCTTGACAACCCTGACTGCACCAACCTGTAGCTTGTCCATTGATGGAAAATCTGAAATGTACAGTAATGTGATTGTAAGGGATTGCTAAACAAATAAAATCATTTTTTTTTAACAAACCTATATGTAGTCCAAAAATTACTTACGCATCAATAGCAATCTGCCAGTACAGTTCCTGAGTAACAGGTGCCCAGTATATTTGCCCAGAATACAGGTTGTTGTCAACACCACCAAATACAACCATCCCTGATTGACTGCAAAGAGATTGTAAAACCATGTAAAGTATGCATTTCTGAGTTCAAAAATAACAAACAATAACCAAAAGTTAAAATAAAAAAATTTAAGAAAATATACCTGCTCATGTAGACACTGAAGATTGGATAAGTCAGTAGGTTTTGTTGCAGCATGCCTTGCATAGCAGTGGTGGCACCTCCAGCAGAAAGAGCAGGGTAGGCCATTCCAAATATTCCTTCAAAGCCAGCATACACAAAGTTTGTGCCTGGTTCATTCACACTTAGCCCAATCTCTTGGTTTGTAATAGACAGTCCTTGTACCTATGCGAGAGTAGGTGATTTAAGAAAATGAATTATATATAAAATAATTGATGCCTGACCACAGTTACAGCTGATAATATAGATGAGGAATCATAAAATATCAATTATGATTGAATTTTGTTTCTTTATGTGATAACTTGAAAATGCTTGATGTGATTTTGAGAAAAAAAAAGACTTTTTCTGGGGCACATTTTACTTCATGTGCTTTATGTTCTTTCTTCATGTTTGGTGTGCCCTGATGCATCTAGCACAACATATTTAAAAGGGAGTTTTATGGGGTTAGTTTCTTTATTATTTAACTTATGCATATGCAATGAACGGTGAAGCGGAGGTCTAGGATGATGGTTGCAGATTGTTCCACTCTTATTAGAACTGTTGTTGTGTCATCCTTGCCAGGGACGTAACTACAGTGGTAGCAGCCATAGCAGCTGCTATGGGGCCCATAGGGTCAGGGGGCCCCATCATCTGACCAGACACTAAAGAATGGAGGATATGTACCATTATATACATATTATGATGCACATTATACAGCATAATATTTTTATGACACACATGTGATGTATAAGTGCTGTATATGTGTGTGTATCTGTGATGTGTATATGCTGTATGTATATTTATGGTGTATGGTGTGTATATACTGTATGTGATGTATATATCCACTATATGTGATCGTATATGTATGTGTATAAATGTGTGTGTGAGTGAAGAAATGTATGTTTCTCCTGTATACACTCACATCATTTGCAGTGCATTCAGTCTGTGGGACTTGACCTGCACATTGGTTTGATTCCATAGGCAGAACACATTCATGTGATGGCAGCCTTACACTTACTTGATGAAACCCCAGGCTACCATAAAAACAGATCACCCTACCCCTAACCCCCCATTCCCCTTTCCAAAGTGGTGCTGGGTGACACTGCAACTGAGTAGAGTTCTCTTTCCCCATGAAGTGACGTGGCACCTGTCAGTTTTAGTTGAGACATACAGCTGAGGTACTTCATCAGGTTTAAATAGGGACAAGGTCTGTACCATGCCTCCAATGTAAACTTTTATTGTTTTATCATTGTCTAACTTTTATTTTTTATCACTGTCTATGAGAGATGGGGGAAGTGTCTAACGGGAACCACTATCTGTGCTGTGTAAATTTAGATATTTATCCAGGTGACATATTTTAAGTAACTATGGTATCTTTATGGACACAGTATGGAGATGTGTTGCAAAAAATTAAGACATCTGGTGGCGAACTGTGTAGAAAAATGTTGCAGTTGGAGTAGTTGTTCTTTGCCTAAAGGAGAGGATGCGTTTACAGGCTGGCAAAAATGATGAAGACATCATTGTAATCACTTGTATGGTTACAAAGTGTAGTGGGCAGAATTGGTCTTTAATTAACTTTTATTAATGTTTTTTGTATTTGCTTTCAGTATCAGTAGAGTTTTATTATTTGGTCACTAAGTATGAGTAATGGTATCGGTCATAGTTTATTTGACATTGTTCTTTTTGTGGTGGTAATGGTAGCTTTTGTGGTGTGGCAATTATTATACAGTGTTAATGGTTATGGTTGATGTATGGCAGTCTTATTTAGTTATTTTACAGTGGTGATGGCAGTGATCCCAGTGTGGCTGCATTATTCAGCCATTATGCTGTGGTATTGGTGGGGTTCTGGTTTGGCTGTATTATTCAGTCATTATGCATTGATAATGGTTGTGGTTATGATGTTGTAGTAACATCTGGTTCTTGTACAGCTGTATTAATTCCTTGCATCATGGTGTTTGTTCAGTAACAGTAGGGTAGTTGTATTTGGTTCCAGTGAAGTGATATAATTTGTAATATTGATCTTAATATAGAGGATTTTTATTTAGAAGTAGTATGTGTTATAAGTTTGTAAAATTCATTATCAGAATTTTTGGATAAGAGTTAAATTATAATCCTGTACTTACAGTTACAGTGTCATATCCAAAGACACCAGTTAGACTGCCACTGCCATACTGCATCGAAAACTGTTGATTATTGGAGGTATATGTGGAAGACTGGCTTGGGTTGAAGAGTGGGTGGTTCTCTAAAAAAGAAGATATTGTAACTGGTAAAATCGGCATTAATTACACACATTTAACTGAAAAAGTGAGTGAAGTATGTACTTACTGAAAATATTTCCTAATATATATGTATATACGTTATTATTCACAAGCACTTTCACATAGTGAAGGGTTGCAAGGGTTACCTGCATTTCTGTTATAGCTTTCAAATTAGGAGTGCATCCTAATGGAATGGAAGAACTTTTGTTCGCTTTCTGTTCATCCATAGACTTCAGTGAGCCCTACATTACCTTCCATTATTTATAGCATATAAAAATATGCTGGTGCTCTATTTTTTCCACCATTTACTACAGTGGATTTAACAGAACCTGCCGAACACCATTTTCAACCTACCCTACTTTGAATGGGATTGTATATCCTGAATAGTATATAAAAACAAACCTAACAAAGTCAGACAAGGCAAATTTTCCTGTGTTTGTTAGGTTTGGAGATTTTTTCCTTAACTTATTTGGCCCGTGATACAGTACATTCTAATGTTACGGTTGTATTAGTGTAAATAAGTGTATGTGTAAGAATTCTGAATGACCAACAAATAGAGATAGCACTCCTATACAAATTAAGTTTAACTGGGCTGTTCTGAAGCAATATTATGTGAATAGTAGTTAATATTTGTGAGTTTCCTTACAGGCACTCAGGGTGAGAACATAACTTCAAGTGCACACCCTGAAGACCAGAAGGCAGCACATAAAGTTATGTTTATACAGTTCCTGGTGATTCTGTTATTCTTGTGTGTCATGAGGTTTGTTTGTGAGTGTATCCCCCTAATGAATTTCAGTAGTTAAAACTTAAAGTGAATGGGAATTGCTACAGCATACACATCCCATGAAGAAGCAGCAATATTTGTAAAAAAGTAACAGTATTTTTTTCTAAGAAAACACAAAACGTATAAGCAATGTTTATGCTTTAGATGCACAGCTATACATTGTATAGCTCTCATCCAGACAAACATCGATTACTGTATTTCAAAGTTTTTTAAGGTTTCTAAACTTAAAATAATACATGTTAACAAAGGAAGAAATGGCTAGCAGAAAGTAATATTGAGATGATTTATCTATTTATTCCAAGGGTATTGTTATACTTTGCATAACCATTGCATAACAATGATATAATAATCATAAAGACTTACGACATGCTGTACTCTGGCAATAAGTGGAAGCAACCCAAAGATTGGATGATCCTGTGTCAAAAAGTACCATAAAGTTTTGTGGGGGTGTTCCGACGCTAATTTGTCCAAAGTAACAAGCCTGAAACAGAAAAAAAGTTAACAAAAACGTTATATAAACTTTATATAACATTTAATCATATAAAAATATATTCATATATATATAATAGATCAATCACAATAGACTGTGTTCTTCCACCTTTAACCTTATCAGATAACAGGTGATTTTTAAAAATACTTACATCCATGTTCATTGGCTCATAGGCAATTGCAAAGTTATTCTTGTGGTTAAAGTTGTATTTCATAGCTGGATCCCGCTTGTGTGTCTTCATAAACTCTTCCAGAACACCTTTCTCCTTCATTGTCTCTCTTATAGATTTAAATCTTTTCAGAGGGACTCTGAATAATGGGAGTGGAGTGATGCATACATTTAGTATCATAATCAGGTATATATTAGATCTAATGCTCAAGAAAAAAATTATTACATCTAAATTTAGCACATTTCAGAATATACTTCTTTTCTATTGAGGAATAAAACTGCTCATTACCATAATTTAAATAACATAGCTATTTTGTTTATTTAAATATGAAACAATTGTACATGATTGTACGATTGTACATACTAAGGATGGTTAGGATAGGATAGGATATTAACACCTACCAATGTTGTACCAAAAAATTATGATACGGAAATAATCTTTATTATACACACAAAATTCCCCTTTAAGGACAAAAATGACAAAACAGACAACATAAAACCCTATCTACCAATAAGCGCATGTCAGAAAGCAATGCAATCTATTCTCTGCCAGACAGATTGGATTTTTATGCAACTGACAACTTCAGCCATAGTTTGTCTTGATCTGTGAGAAATTAAAAGATATGTTTCCAACAGAACATTACACAATTTGTATATACGTACCTGACCAATCCCTCTGATAGCTGAAGACAAACCAAGGCAAGGAACACCCACTTCATGGTTGCAGACTTAGTGAAACACTGAGTGAATCACCACTCCTAGATTTACCTTTTTTATAGTCAAAAATGACGTCAAGATTTCCAAATAACCTTCACAAAATGTTCTTTATTATCATATTTACTTTAGAGTCTTTAAACATTTTCAATCAACAGGTTCATGTCAACAGTTATATCAATTATATTGTAATGGACTCTTTCCATTACAACATTTTTTTTACAATCTTTAACAAACAACAACCCCCTCACGTTTTTTTAATATACAGCCCCCTCATGGTTATTTCATATAAGCCCCTCACACAACATATGTATTCATTAGATACAGCCCCCCCACCCCCATGGATTCATATTTACAGCCTTATGTGAGCCCCTCCAGCAGCTCTTCTGCCCCTCTGGGCCCCGGCACTTGCCAAGGTATGCCCAGTGCTGGCGCTGGCCCTGGCAACTAGATTTGTGTGGGGGGTCCCCAAGCCTCTATTAGCATATTCTACAATTCCTCGGAAAAAGGAAGACTTTTCACTTTATCATGACACTTTGTTGCTATAGTGCACCATCAACCTCTTTAACTTATAGATTGCTCCTAACCCCATTGTTTACAGCAAGTCTCTTCAGCTCGGATAGAGTTTTAAAAAGGGGTCTGGCCTCTACCCCCCACACACACATCTATAATGTCCCCTTGTCTTTGGCCTTTTTACTATGAGTAAAAAAATATACATACCGTATATTGCCAAGTATAAGCTAAGGGAACCAAGGAACCACAAAATTGGGAGAACCTCAGATGTCCCCCTTTAATGAAATGTCCACCCCAGTTGCCCCTTTTAATTAAACGTCCTGCCAGATGACCCTCTTTAATGAAATGTCCTGCTAGATGCCCTCTTTAATGAAATATCCTGCTAGATGCCCCCCTTTAATGAAAAGGCCACAACAGAGCCCCCTTTTATGAAATATCCCCAGCAGAGCCCCCCTTTAATGAAATATCCACAGCAGAGCCCCCCTTTAATCAAATGGCCACTGCAAAGCCCCCCTTTAAACAAATGGCCACTGAAGAGCCCCCCTTCAATCAGATGACCACTGAAGAGGCTCCCTTTTAGCAAATGGCCACTGTAGAACCCCCTTTATTCAAATAGCCACTGCAGTGCCCCCTTTAATAAAATGGCCACTGCAGAACCCCCATTTACTCAAATGTCCACTACAGAGGCCCCCTTTAATGAAATAGCCACAACAGAGACCCCCTTTAATGAAATGTTCATTGCAGAGCCCTCTTTAATGAAATATCCACAGCAGAGCTCTCCTTTAATTAAATGGCCACTGCAGAGCCCCCCCCTTTAATAAAATGGCCACTGCATAGCCCCCCTTTAATCAAATGGCCACTACAGAGCTCCCATTTACTCAAATGTCCCTTCATGGCCCCCATTTAATGAAATGGCCACAGCAGAGGCCCCCTTTAATGAACTGGTCATTGCAGAGCACCCCCTTTATGAAATCTGGACAGCAGACCCTTCCTTTAGCAAAATGGACATTGCACAGCTCCCCCAATTAATAAAATGTGCACAGCAGTTCCCCTAACAAAAAAAACCCCTCTACACTCACCACTGTGTGATTTCATAGTATTCACGCGCAGAGTGGGAAGAAGACAGAGCCGGGGTATAAGAAGCCAATGGTGAGTGTAGAGTTTATTTCTTTTAAAATTTAAGTACCGGCTGGCTGTGGCCAGCGGTGTTTTACCGACAGAGGAGGGGGCAGCACTGCTACAAGATGCCACCCCCTCCTTATATAGCAGGCGCTGACGGCCAAGGTGACTGTTTTCTGGATGGTGCCCCCCCTGGACACAACTTAAAGATTTTGCCATATTGCTGCCAGACACCTTCTGTATTCACATCAGTATTTTCCATACAAGTAGGTCAACCAGGGACTTTTAATTTAACATTTTGTTAAAGGTCTATTCCCATGAAGACAATATACCCAGCATTGCAAAATAACAGATTCTCTAATTCCCTTTTATTAATAATAATAATAATTCCTTTATTTATATAGCGCATACATATTAAGCAGCGCTGCACAGAGCTTGCCAAAACGGTCCTTGTTCCCAATGGGGCACACAATCTAAGCAACCTACTAGTATGTTTTGTAGTGTGGGAGGAAACCGGGGAACACGGAGGAAACCCACACCTAAAAAGAAAGGACATACAAACTCTTTGCAGATGTTGACCCAGGACCCAAGCGCTGCAAGACTGTATTGCTAACCACTGAGCCACTGTGCTGCCCTTATTAACAAAAATATAGCATTTCACAGATATAAATCTAACCTGTCTCTATCAGTCCTGGAGTAAATAATTTTGGTTTCCCAAGGATCCAACCATAAATCGTGGCCTCCTGCCCCTCCCCGCTGCATTACAAAACCATTTTTGTGCAAGCAAGCAGCAAGATAACATCTTTATCTGGCAGGGAGGCATATAGCTGACTTTGTATGTGTGTTATAGGTGAGTTAGCACAGCTGAGAGGGTAATTGTGTTTTAGATCCATCTCAAGGATATCATCAGCTCTCTTTTTGTGTCAGATACTATAGAATGTTCAGAAGCTAAATAAAAGTGTAATTAAACCCTGGTAATGTAAGCACATTGTCAGCATACAGCATCTAGAGAGTTCATTAAGGTCCGTAATTTTACAAAGACCATCACTGACTTATAGGAGCTAAAACAGCAATAAAAATGTAAAGTATTGTAAAGTAAGGGGGTTAAACATTATCTGTATTGTTTAAACATTAATAGGGGATAAAAATTGAGAACTTTCTTTCATTTGCAACCCCCCCCCCTTTTTTTTTTTAACCCTTTCAGACCTGGCCCTTTTTTGTTTTTTCATTTTGATTTTTTACTCCCCTGATCAAAAACCATAACTTTTTATTTTTCCATGTACAGAGCTTTGTGACGCTTATTTTCTGCGTAACAAATTGCACTTCATAGAGATGGTATTGAATATTCCATGCCGTGTACTAGGAAGCGGGAAAAAAATTCAATGCAGTGAAATTGGTAAAAAAAGCATTTGTGCCGTCTTCTTGTGGCTTGGATCTACGGATTTCACTGCGCGCCCCAATGACATGTCTACTTTATTCTTGGGTCGGTGCGATTACGGGGATACCAAATTTGTATAGGTTTTATAATGTTTCATACATTAAAAAAATTAAAACCTCCTGTACAAAAATTTTTGGGGGATTTTGCCATCTTCTGGCGCTAATAGCTTTTTTTACATTTGGTGTACTGAGCTGTGGGTGTGTCATTTTGTGCGATTTTGATGACGTTTACAATGTTATCAATTTTAGGACTGTTCGACACTTTTTATAGAATTTTTAAATTTTTTTAAATGACAAAAAAAGTGCCATTTTCGACTTTGGGCACGATTTTCCGTTACGGGATTAAACGCAGTGAAAAACCGTTATCATATTTTGATAGATCGGGCATTTTCGGACGCGGCGATACCTAATGTGTTTATGATTTTTACTGTTTATTTATATTTATATCAGTTCTAGGGAAAGGGGGGTGATTTGAGTTTTTAGGGTTTTTTATTCTAATTTTTTTTTTTTAACTTTTTTTTTATTTTTATTTTTAGTACTTTTCAGACTCCCTAGGGTGTCTGCACGATCCTATCATATACTACCATACTACAGTATGGCAGTATATGGGGATTTTACTACTCATACATTATGTTGATAGCACATTGTAATGCATGGGTTAACCCGAAGTAGCCTCGGGTCTTCGTGAGACCCGAGGTTACCATGGCGACGGATCGCCACTCCCCGATGACGTCACGGGGAGCGGCGATCCTCGTAAAGATGGCAGCGCCAGCTGATGCAGCACCTGATTCTTGCGGCGTTGGTTACCTGGTATAGCCTGTTGCTGGCAATGCAGCAAAGACTTACCGGCTATGGAGAGGGCTCAGCGCGTGAGCCCTCTCCATGCACCCGCGGCCGACCCGTGACGTGCTATTACGTTACGGGTCGTGAATGGGTTAAACATCTTTTTATTTGGTTTTCAAACAAAATCCAACATACAAAACATTCCCTTGTAAACGCTTTAACATTTTGGCAATGTACCAGATATCTTATGGGTTACATGTCGGTTAGGGCAAACCCCTTTAATCAGAAGAGTGGTCCTATACCAGTGATAGTGAATGTTTTAGCGACTGCCCAAAATACAACAAAAACCCATTTATTTATTGAAAAGTGCCAACGTGCATTTGTTAACCATGACCCGCTTTTTTCTAAAACAGACTTTTACCATTATGCTAATGAGTCAGAAGGGCTCCTGGAGATGTTACCAGAGTGACTGCAGCTTGAAGGGCTTTTACACTGTGCAGAAAGGAGGCCATGGATAAGAAATATAAAAAGATTACCACAGTCACAGTGCCTGGATCTATGAGTAAGTGTCCCTGGCTTATTATGCTTGATTTAGATGGTAGTTTTCCTTTAAGAAGTAACGTATTGCTCCCTGCTTTGTCGCAGCTTTCAATCGTATCTGCATCTTCAGGAAGTAAATGCAGTAGAAAGGAGGAGAAATTCTGATTAGTATTGCATCTTCCCTCCAGGGTCCTGTGAAAAATAAGAATCACAGGGCAGGAGCTCCAATGAAAATCCAGCCCTCTCCACAACTCTCCACACCTAAAATAGCACTGATCAAGGCACATCCTGGGTGGTCCTAGACTGCACGTGTCACGTTTGCGCTTGCGCGACCTTTGTGTCACGTTTGCGCTTGCGCGGTGTTCGCGTCACGTTTGCGCGTGTGCGGTGTTCGCATCACGTTTGCGCTGATGCGGCGTTCGCGTCGCGTTTGCACTTGCGCGTCGTTCGCGTCACGTTTGCGCACACATTTGGTTACATTTACGCTTACACGCCGCTTGCGTCACGTTTGCGTCATGTGGTGTTTGCGTCATGGATACGCTTATGTGGCGTTTGCGTCATAGATACGCTTATGCAGCATTTGCATCACGTTTAACCGCCGTTTGCATCACGTTTACAAGGCGTTTTGCATCACGTTTACACTTACATGCCGCTTGCCACACTTTTGCACTTATGCGGCGTTTGCGCCACGTTTACGCTTACGCAGCATTTGCATCATGTTTACCAGCCATTTGTATCACGTTTATGAGGCGTTTGCATCACATTTACGCTTACACGCCGCTTGCGTCACATTTGCGCTTATGCGGCGTTTGCATCATGTATAAGCCTACGCGGCGTTTGCATCATGGTTACATTTACACAACATTTGCGTCACGGTTATGCTTACGAGCACTTGTGGCATGGTTACAATTATGCAGCGCTTGCAGTATGGTTACACTTACACAGCCCTTGCGACATGGTTACGCGCCGTTTATATCACGGTTACCCTTATGCAGCGTTTGCGTCATGCCTACACTTATTCCGCGCTTGCATCAAGTTTACACTTACGCCGCGCTTGCATCACGTTTACACTCACTCGTTTGTGTCATGTTTATGCTTACGCAGCGATTGCGGCACGTTTAGGCTTACGCAGCGTTGGTGTCTCATTTAGGCTTACGCAGCGTTTGCATCTCGTTTATGAGGCCTTTAGATACACATAGGGAAATTACATCTCACCACTGACAGTATGAGAGAAGATTAGCATAAGACATGCCCCCAGCCCCAGCTCCTCCTCTCTGACCAAACACTGATTGCAATGGTCACATCTCGGGACTAATAACTCTGCAACCGTGGGGGCTAGAAGGAAAATTCAAAGTGCCCGTGATGCTAATCTCCATGTAAATGAGGTGGTGAAAGGTCCTCTTTAATAGTGTGCATTGTTCTTATTTCTGCTGTTACAACTTCATCAACCTTATGGAACCCTAATATATAGTAGGTACATATAGTAGGTCTCAATAGTACATGTTGTCCCTTTTTATCATTATGGTAGTAAAATGGTTAAAGTCCAATAATCTATTCAGCCTGTTATTTCATTTAAGGATATCTAAATAAGATACTAATGTTTCAGGTTAAAGTATTTATATGTCCTAGAACTGCATACATGGGAAATAAGATAAGAAAGGATATCACTGTTATCCATGCATGAAAATAGTTATCATAATTTACATTTTTCTGAACTGCTTCAAACTAAAATTATAAAATCAGTTGGGTAGAAAAAGGCTCTGTATACACTGTTCCATTTTGCTGTGGCACTTCCACAGCAATAATCCACATTGACAGAAAACAGCCGAACATGTATTGTTTCTGTCTAGACTTTAACCACTTGGCCTAAACCACCTTAATAGTAGGTTGCAAGGCAGCAAGAGGAATTTGGAGCCCTCTTCCGATGACAGGCACACAGGCTAATGCAGCTGCAACCCCCACCCCCCTCACCCCCTAACCACACAGTGCTGGCAGGGAGCCAGGTAATGTGAAACTAAATTTTAAAGAGTCCTGAAATGATTCAGAATGGCATTTTTAACCAGCTGAACATGACAATCCTGGTGGCAGGTTCACTTTAAAATCCATTAATACGTGATAATACCTATATAAATTTGTTATCTCTGTGATCCTATTGAACCAAAGAATAAAGGAGATATTATTTGGAATGTACAGCAAAAGCCATAAATACGTTTTTATTGCTACCATTTTGTGGACTGTACAATCTTTTGATGACTTTTTATAAAAAAATTTAGCAAAATGGTGAAAGTGTTGATTCAGACATGTGGATGTTATTTTCCTTTACATCATTTACCACCAGGAATTCCTATTTTAAATTTAGATATTTTGGGACTTTTGGGACGCGGGAGTACATGGCACTGTGATGTACTAGTATGTTACATGTCGCTAAGGTGTTAAGCAATGCAGCCTACATTCATATGGGTGAGCCTTCCCCTTGACCGCCCACCTGGCTCTCCATGCTTGCACTTCTGACACTGGTTGTGGGAACTGGGATCAGGAAGATCATCTCACTCCCTGGTAAATGGGTACCGAAATCTTGAAATAAAATGCATTTCCCAATCCTCTAACAGTAAAAAAAAAAATTAGCATAAATGCATTTTAATTAATGTAAAAAATATATTTTTTTTAGCAAGAGGAGAAAACCCTTGTGGCTATATGCAAGGTTGGTTAATGAAGAAAATATTTTGGCTATGTGACTATTTGCAAGGCAGCCCATTTGGCCAAAATATTCTCCTCGTCTTCATGCAATATTTTCTTTTACACCATAGCATATAGCCACATGACAGGCTACAAAGAGTAGAATATTTATGCTAAGTGGCAATAAACAAGGGAGGGCCTGGGGTAAAATAGGACAAAACTGATTTGTGAATGGGGGCACCTACCCGTTAAAGATAAAAAAATATATATTTATACATACCTTTATACACTTGCACACATTTATATATTTATATACACACACAGTTCTGCACTCATACACTCACACATTTATTCACTACATACATACATATCAAATATATATATATATATATATATATATATGTCATATACACACATGCAGTAAATGCATGTTATACACATACAAATACAACATATACATAGCATATACATTCACATGCACTATATAAGCATCATAAAGATTTAGCATATACACATCATATACATACACAACATATGCACACACATAGTATATTCACAATATAAACATACTGCATCAGAATTATATAAACAGTATCATATACACACATGATTGAGAATAATGGAAAACATTTAACATTTTTGAATGTCAGTGGTTTAACCCAGGAACAAGTGCGGGGCTTCCTCAAAACCACTAAAATATTAAAACTACCGGGAGTAGACGGAAGACACCCCTGAATGAATTATGTTCTGTAGCAGCCAATGATACACCCGTTTTCTTTGCAGCACAAGATGATGCATTGTCATGCACGAAGATGATTTTTCTCCAAAAGGCACAATTCTTCTTTTTGTACCATGGAAGAAAGTGGTCAGTCAGAAACTCTATATACCTTGCTGAGGTCTTCTGTTTTGCAGCCAGATCTTTGTGGCAGTGATGGAGCGTCTTATTCTGGCATCTAACCTATTTAATTGCCAAAAGAAAAGCGAGTGTACAAGTTTTTTGCGAGTGTGCAGGGTCAAAAGTGGGATTTAGGATTAAGGGACTTTAGCAGGTAACTGCTGTTTTCTTGTGGTACACTTTTTCTGTGAATTCTTCTTTATTTTCATACAGGTGATACATGTGGGGACTCTGCTCCTCTAGCTCCCTACACTTCACCCTCTATGCTTCATAGCTAATTATACTTTATCACCTTTAGGCCAGGACCATGCAATATTTGTAATACTATAGGAGTGTATATCTGTTTAAACTTGACTGGCACATTTTCCCAGGCCTAGTATACATTTTTAGTCTGTGTATTCCTTACTATTTACGTGTTTACATCTATGCATAATTTGTACATGGGAGCTACTGGATTGATTGTATGTGCAGTGCACTTGAGTGCCTTTTAATTGCTTTTAAAAAAAACATGAATTTTTGAATAAAGATTATGTATGTTTACATCCTATCTTTTCTGTGCTGGTTACAATGCCATCCTATAATAACAAGCTGTAGGCTGTAAGCTGTAGATCTTGATGGACCCACCATTTTTGTATCAATGAATTATATATCACTGTACTCTAATAGCAATGTATGAGTTGTAGAGTGTCTATATTCACTGTATACATCTGAGAACACATACAGGCAACCAATACATATCTGTTCCATGGAATCCAAAGTTGACATTAGATGTGCGGTGTAAATGTCTATTTTTTGTAAGCCAGTTTTTGTCCTTACCGTGATCTAGTTGGAGGAGGAATATTGCTGACAGAAAAGCAGTGGTTCTTTAAGATGGAATCATATGTTTATGAGTAAGTGACCAATAATAGAAAGTTGATATGGTGTAGTGCTGGACTCTCCTGTACCGTTATGGCTTAGGTAAAGTGTGGATGTGAGGTGTACGAGACTTATGCATTCCGCTGCAGCAAGAAACACTCTCTCTCCAAGATAGAGGCACGCCTGCAGTGGGTTGTTTAATTGGCTGTACCTCGTTATGTCATCAGTAGAGATGAGCGAGCACTAAAATGCTCGGGTACTCGTTATTTGAGACCATCAATAAACCTATACCATTACAATATATGATATTTAGAGATGAGCTAAAATGCTCGGGTACTCATTATTCGAGACAAACTTTTCCCGATGCTCGAGTGCTCGTCTCGAATAACGAGCCCCATTGAAGTCAATGGGAGACTCGAGCATTTTTCAAGGGGACCAAGGCTCTGCACAGGGAAGCTTGGCCAAACACCTAGGAATCTCAGAAAAGGATGGAAACACCACGGAAATGGACAGGAAACAGCAGGGGCAGCATGCATGGATGCCTCTGAGGCTGCTTAATCGCATCATTATGCCAAAATTATGGGCAACAGCATGGCCATGACAGCATGGCCATGGCCATGACAGGCTAGATAGCATCTAAAACATCCAATAATTGACCCTGACACTATAAGGGACGGCATGCAGAGGCAGCGGCAGCAGTGGCAGGCTAGAGAGTGTCATGGCGACATACCCTAAATGGACTCAGGTTTCACCAAAGGAGGTGAAATGATTTCCTATGTGAACAAAAGGTTGACGGTATATTTAGTCGATAACAGAGCATGGTGGCGACATAGTGACCAAGTTCATAAGGTATCTGGTGAAACACCTGAAAAATGAGCCTGACACAGCTCTTTTGATAAGGGGACGACATGTGGAGGCAGCCATGGAGACGACTTCCATGATTAAGAGCGACAGTATGGGGCATTCATATTGCGCTGCTATGATTGCAACTTCAGGTCTCCAGCATGGCGGCGACAGATGGGCCGAGTTCCACTATGTATCTGGTGAAACACCTGAAAATTCTGCCTGACACAGCTCGTTTGATAAGGGGATGATGTGCTGCATATCCTCTCGTGCTCCAGCGTCTGGGGTATAGAGAGTTGAAATGAGACATTGGTGGACGCTGTGGAGGATCGTGGAGGCAAAATGGACAGGAAACAGCAGGGGCAGCATGCATGGATGCCTCTGAGGCTGCCTAATCTTGGGATGGAGCTGGCGGTCCACTGCCAGGCGAGATTTCGCCTGTGCAAGCCCCTGTCTCTCGGCTCCTCCCCACCCAAAATGGGCCAGGGGGCCAGAAGCGTTTACTTTGAAAAAATTATAATTTTCAAAGCAGGCCGGGTCGTTTGAATATTTCACCTAGGAATAATGGAATAGCAAGTGTGGGTTTCTATTTTAAATAGTTTTTTAACGGAAAATGGTGCTAAGATGATTGCAACTTCAGGTTCTCATGGGCAGGGACAGATGTAATGGGGGCAGTGAATTTAGTAGTAGATAAAGGTGCTGCAGTTAAAACTATTTTCCAAAGAGAACAGCAGCCGGTCGTTTTAATATTTCACCTACGGAATAATGGAATAGCATAGTTGTGTTCGATGTTTTAAAATTGTTTTTACGAAGTGTTCATGATTTACAGCGACAGTATGGGGCATTCATATTGCGCTGCTATGATTGCAACTTCAGGTCTCCAGCATGGCGGCGACAGATGGGCCGAGTTCCACTATGTATCTGGTGTAACACCTGAAAATTCTGCCTGACACAGCTCGTTTGATAAGGGGACGATGTATGGAGGTAGTGAACTAGTAGTAGATTAAAGGTGCTGCAGTTAAAACTATGTTAGTTGGATCTTGGGATGGAGCTGGTGCTCCGCTGCCAGGCGAGCTTTCGCCAATCCAAGCCCCTGTCTCTAGGCTACTCCCCAAACAGCACTTCTAAGAACCTTTTGTATAAGATCAAGTGTAGTAGCGTTCTTATAAGTTTGGGTTATGGCGGGTGAGGGGAATGTAAACAGATGCGCAAGAAGCGCTGAAATAATATCGGTAAATGATAAAAGTTTGCCAGTATATTTTGTGGATTACACAGCAGGGTGGCAACAAAGTAAACAAGTTTGATGTGGAAGCCATGAAAACAACCCAAAATTCTGCCTGACACAGCTCGTTTGATAAGGGGACCATGTATGGAGGCAGTGAACTAGTAGTAGATTAAAGGTGCTGCAGTTAAAACTATGTTAGATGGATTTTGAGATGGAGCTGGCGCTCCGCTGCCAGGCGAGCTTTCGCCAATCCAAGCCCCTGTCTCTAGGCTACTCCCCAAACAGCACTTCTAAGAACCTTTTGTATAAGATCAAGTGTAGTAGCGTTCTTATAAGTTTGGGTTATGGCGGGTGAGGGGAATGTAAACAGATGCGCAAGAAGCGCTGAAATAATATCGGTAAATGATAAAAGTTTGCCAGTATATTTTGTGGATTACACAGCAGGGTGGCGACAAAGTTAACAAGTTTGATGTGGAAGCCATGAAAACAACCCAAAATTCTGCCTGACACAGTTCGTTTGATAAGGGGACCATGTATGGAGGCAGCTATATGGACGACTTTTGGAGGCAGCTATGGCGATGACGTGTGGAGGTAGCAATGGAGACAACGTGTGGAGCCAGCTAAAAAGACGACATGTGGAGGCTGCTATGGAGACAATTTAATTTGGATAGTGCCTGTATGTGGCAGTCCAAAAAAGTTTTCAAACCAGAGGAGCAGGTAGGTGGTCCTCCAGAAAAATTTAATAGATTGAGTACCTGTATGTGGCAGTCCAAAAAAGTTTTCAAACCAGAGGAGCAGGTAGCTGGTCCTCCAGAAAAATTAAATAGATTGAGTGCCTGTATGTGGCAGTCCAAAAAAGTTTTCAAACAAGAGGAGCAGGTAGGTGGTCCTCCAGAAAAATTACATAGATTGAGTGCCTGTATGTGGCACTCCCAAAAATTGTTTAAAACAGAGGACCGGGTAGGTGGCCCTCCAGAAAAATTAAATACATAGAGTACTATAGCCAGAGACAGTTGGCCCTGGCAAAAAATAGCCAGTTTCCTCTGCTTTAGTGTACAAAGAGGAGGAGAAGGAGGACAATGAGGAGGAGGAGTGCATACATTATTCAGGTTCAGCTTCTTTCACCTGGTGGAGAATGAAAATCCTGAGAAATCCAGGCTTTATTCATCTTGATAAGCGTCAGCCTGTCAGCGATGTCAGTCGACAGGCGTGTATGCTTATCGGTGATGATGCCACCAGCTGCACTGAAAACCCGCTCGGACAACACGCTAGCGGCAGGGCAGGCAAGAACCTCCAAGGTGTACAGCGCCAGTTCGTGCCACATGTCCGCCTCTTGTCCAGTATTGTAGGGAAGCTTGTGTGATCATTTAGGACGATGGTTGTCAGCTACGTACTTCCCTATCACCATCTTTCGTTAAAAATCAGCCCTACTCTCTGGCCATACTGGGGACATGTGACATGTCTTGTGCTTGGGTGACATAAAACTGGCAAAGGCGGGATTTGGTGAGGCTGATGATGTGCGGCATCGCCACTGACCATCTGTGTTGACTCCTCAAAGTTACTCAGCACCTGACAGATATCAGACATCCACGTCCACTCCTCATTGTAGACTTGAGGAAGCTGACTGACCTGACTACCAGTTCTGGTGGAAGTTGACATCTGGCAGTCTACAATTGCTCTGCGCTGCTGGTAAACTCTGGATAACATGGTTAATGTTGAATTCCACCTCGTGGGCACGTCGCACAACAGTCGGTGAGCGGGCAGTTGGAGGCGGCGCTGCGTTGCTCTGAGAGTGGCAGCATCTGTGCTGGACTTCCTGAAATGCGCACAGATGCGGCGCACCTTCGTGAGCAAATCAGACATATTAGTGTATGTCTTGAGGAAACGCTGAACTATGAGATTTAACACATGGGCCAGGCATGGCACATGTGTCAGTCTGCCGAGTTGCAGAGCCGCCACCAGGTTACGGCCGTTGTCACACACAACCATGCCTGGCTTCAGGTTCAGCGGTGCCAGCCACAGATCAGTCTGCGCCGTGATGCCCTGTAATAGCTCTTGGGCGGTGTGCCTTTTATCGCCTAGGCTCAGCAGTTTGAGCACCGCTTGCTGTCGCTTAGCGACGGCACTGCTGCTGTGCCTAGAGCTACAGACTGATGGCGCCATGCCCACGGATGGTAATTCGGAGGAGGAGGTGGAGGAGAGGCGGGAGGAGGAGGAGGCATAGTAGGCCTTTGAGACCTGGACCAAGGTAGGCCCCGCAATCCTCGGCGTCGGCAGTATATGAGCAGCCCAAGGGTCAGACTCGGTCCCAGCCTCCACCAAGTTAACCCAATGTGCCGTCAGCGATACATAGTGGCCCTGCCCGGCAGCACTCGTCCACGTGTCCATGGTCAGGTGGACCTTGTCAGAAACGGCGTTGGTCAGGGCACGGATGATGTTCTCTGACACGTGCTTGTGCAGGGCTGGGACGGCATATCGGGAAAAGTAGTGGCGTCTGGGGACCGAATACCGAGGGGTGGCCGCCGCCATGAGGTTTCGAAAGGCCTCGGTCTCTACCAGCCTATAGGGCAGCATCTCCAGGCTAAGCAACTTGGAGATGTGGACGTTGAGGGCTTGGGCGTGTGGGTGGGTTGCGCTATACTTCCTTTTGCGCTCCAGCGTCTGGGGTATGGAGAGCTTAACGCTGGTGGATGCTGTGGAGGATCGTGGAGGATCGTGGAGGCGAAGATGGGGTTTTCGCACGGGAGGTGTTTGGGTCGTGGTCCTGGGCAGGGGGCTGACTAGCAGATGACACAGGGGAAGGAGCAGTGGTGTGCCCGGCCGGAGGTGGACAGGCTTGGTGCCATTGAGTGGGGTGTTTAGCATTCATATGCCTGCGCATACTGGTGGTAGTTAAGCTAGTAGTGGTGGAACCTCTGCTGATCCTGGTTTGGCAAAGGTTGCACACCACAGTCAGTCGGTCATCCAGTGTTTCTTTAAAGAACCTCCAGACTTCTGAAAATCTAGCCCTCGCCACGGGATCTTGACTACGGGCAACATTTGGCGCTGATGCACCAGCTTTGGCCCTGCCTCTCCGTCTGGCCCCACCACTGCCTCTTCCAACCTGTTCTGCTATAGGACTCGCCTCCATCTCAGAAGCACTGTGTTCACCCGGCCTATCAACCCAGCTTGGGTCTGTGACCTCATCATCCTCCAATCCCTCAGTCTGCTTCCCCCTCAGACTTCCTGCCCTGACAACAACTTCACCACTGTCTGACAACCGTGTCTCCTCATCGCCCGACACCTCTTTACACACTTCTTCCACTACGTCAATAATGTCATCATCACCCACAGACTGCGACCGGTGGAAATCCTGGGCATCGGAAAATTGCTCAGCAGCAACCGGACAAGTGGTTTGTGACTGTGGGAAGGGTCCAGAAAACAGTTCCTCAGAGTATGCCGTTTCAAATGCCAAATTTTGCTGGGAGGGGGCAGACTGGGGGGAAGGAGGCTGAGGTGGAGGAGCTGGAGGAGTGCTGATTTCGGTGACATGGGTGGACTGCGTGGAAGACTGACTGGTGGACAAATGGCTAGAAGCATTGTCCGCAATCCACGACAT
Source organism: Engystomops pustulosus (assembly GCA_019512145.1). Lineage (NCBI taxonomy): Eukaryota > Metazoa > Chordata > Amphibia > Anura > Leptodactylidae > Engystomops > Engystomops pustulosus. The sequence goes on along the minus strand of CM033642.1, from coordinate 179,786,263 downwards.
CACCTCTTCGCACTGTTCTGGCCTCAACAGTGCTGTACCACGAGTCCCAGTAACTTGAGACATGATGAACCTAGGGAGTGTAGCTCTGCGTCATTCCCCTGCTCCCTCATCAGCAGGTGGTGTCTCACCCCGCCCAGGACCACGGTCTCTGACCCCTGCAGTAGTTGGACGCCCACGTCCATGCCCTCGTCCTCTACCCCTAGCCCTTGGGTTAAACATTTTCCAAATTAAAGTGTAAACTTTAAAAATTTTTTTTATGTTTTTTATTTATTTTTTTTAAACAAAACGATGCTATCCTATTGCTATGGCTAGTTTCTAACCTACACTGACAGCACACAACTGGATTTTGTGCTGTGCCTGATGACTTTGAGCTATAAAAAGAAATAAAGGTAAAAAAAAATAAATCAGCAGACTCTGCCTAATTCTAATCAAACCCCTAATAAATTGTCCCACTTAGGTGTTTGAGGTGGATATGCGTGTCACTAAGAGCTAAACACAACGGTCGCAAGTCTCCCTGCAAATTCCTCACAATATGGTACTAGCTGCACTACTAATGCCAGCAAGCCCAGCCACAAGCAAACAAAAGAAAGGAAAATATAACGCTATTGTAGGCCTAAGGAAGCCGTTGGGGTTCTCCTATGGCTATTTTCTAGCCTACAGTGAAAGCACACTGCTTTGCAATATGACTTTGAGCTATAAAAAGAAATAAAGGTAAAAAAAAATAAATCAGCAGACTCTGCCTAATTCTAATCAAACCCCTAATAAATTGTCCCACTTCGGTGTTTAAGGTGGATATGTGTGTCACTAAGAGCTAAACACAACGGTAGCAAGTCTCCCTGCAAATTCCTCACAATATGGTACTAGCTGCACTACTAATGCCAGCAAGCCCAGCCACAAGCAAACAAAAGAAAGGAAAATATAACGCTATTGTAGGCCTAAGTAAGCCGTTGGGGTTCTCCTATGGCTATTTTCTAGCCTACAGTGAAAGCACACTGCTTTGCAATATGACTTTGAGCTATAAAAAGAAATAAAGGTAAAAAAAAATACACAGCAGGGTGGCGACAAAGTTAACATGGAAGCCATGAAAACAACCCAAAATTCTGCCTGACACAGCTCGTTTGATAAGGGGACCATGTATGGAGGCAGTGAACTAGTAGTAGATTAAAGGTGCTGCAGTTAAAACTATGTTAGTTGGATCTTGGGATGGAGCTGGCGCTCCGCTGCCAGGCGAGCTTTCGCCAATCCAAGCCCCTGTCTCTAGGCTACTCCCCAAACAGCACTTCTAAGAACCTTTTGTATAAGATCAAGTGTAGTAGCGTTCTTATAAGTCTGGGTTATGGCGGGTGAGGGGAATGTAAACAGATGCGCAAGAAGCGCTGAAATAATAGCGGTAAATGATAAAAGTTTGCCAGTATATTTTGTGGATTACACAGCAGGGTGGCGACAAAGTTAACAAGTTTGATGTGGAAGCCATGAAAACAACCCAAAATTCTGCCTGACACAGTTCGTTTGATAAGGGGACCATGTATGGAGGCAGCTATATGGACGACTTTTGGAGGCAGCTATGGCGATGACGTGTGGAGGTAGCAATGGAGACAACGTGTGGAGGCAGCTAAAAAGACGACGTGTGGAGGCTGCTATGGAGACAATTTAATTTGGATAGTGCCTGTATGTGGCAGTCCAAAAAAGTTTTCAAACCAGAGGAGCAGGTAGGTGGTCATAGTTTCATAGTTTCATAGTTTATACGTTTGAAAAAAGACACTTGTCCATCAAGTTCAACCAAGGAAGGGTAGGGATTGGATGAGGAAGGGATTTAGGGGAAACAATCCTATATAGCATAAAAATCAATGTTATTTAGGTGTAAAAAAGCATCTAGACCCTTCTTGAAGCTCTCCGCTGTCCCTGCTGTGACCAGCGCCTGAGGCAGGCTATTCCACAGATTGACAGTTCTCATAGTAAAAAAGCCCTGTCGCCTCCGGTGATTAAACCTTGATTTCTCCAAACGGAGACAGTGCCCCCTCGTCTTTTGATTTGATCTAATCTGAAACAACTTACCACCATATTTTTTGTATGGACCATTCATATATTTAAATAAATTAATCATGTCCCCTCGTAGTCGTCTCTTTTCCAGACTAAATAAATCTAGTTGTTTTAATCTTTCCTCATAACTGAGACCCTCCATACCCCTTATCATTTTTGTGGCTCTACGTTGAACCCTCTCCAGCTCCAGGGCATCCTTTTTATGGACCGGTGCCCAGAACTGGACAGCATATTCCAGGTGTGGCCGAACCAGTGCCTTGTATAGTGGTAATATTACATCCCTATCACGAGTGTCCATACCACTTTTGATACATGACAAGATCCTACTGGCTTTAGAGGCAGCTGATTGACATTGCATGCTGTTATTCAATTTATGATCTACTAGTACCCCCAGGTCCTTCTCAACAAGGGACTCACCCAGATTTACTCCCCCAAGGACATATTTTGCCTTTGGATTATTGGCCCCCAGGTGCATAACCTTACATTTATCCACATTAAACCTCATTTGCCAAGTGGATGACCAAACATTCAGTTTGTCCAAGTCATCCTGCAGCCTATGAACATCCTCCATAGACTGTATTACACTACACAGTTTGGTGTCATCTGCAAAAATAGACACAGTGCTATTAATTCCTACCTCTATATCATTAATATTAATAATTAATAAATATATTAAATAGTAGTGGGCCAAGCACAGAACCCTGGGGTACACCACTCATAACTGGTAGGAATCATTGACCACAACTCTCTGGATACGATCCTTCAGCCAGTTTTCAATCCAATTGCAAATGATTTCTGCCAAACCAATAGCCCTAATTTTACCCATCAGGCGTCTATGAGGGACAGTGTCAAATGCCTTTGCAAAGTCCAA